>CM050671.1:9570000-10170000 GCA_027574665.1 Rhynochetos jubatus
AAGAATTTCTTCCTGATGTCCAATCTAAATCTCCCCTCTTTCAGTTAAGCCTGTTACCCCTTTTCCTGTCACTACAGAGCCTTGTAAAAAGACCCCCCCAGCTTTTCTGTAGGTTCCCTTCACGCACTGGAAGGTGCTATAAGGTCTCCCCGGAGCCTTCTCTTCTCCAGGCTGAACATCCCCAACTCTCCCAGCCTGTCCCCATGGCAGAGGGGCTCCAGCCCTTGGAGCATCTCCTTCACCTCCTCTGGACTCGCTCCAACCAGTCGATATCCTTCTGATGTGGATATCCTTCTGATGGGCCCCAGAGCTGGATGCAGAACTGCAGAGGGGGCCTCACCAGAGCAGAGTAGAGGGGGAGAATCACCTCCCTTGACCTGATGGCTACACTGCTCTGGATACAGCCCAGTATTTTCACACCACTGGTACTTCCTGTTTTCACCGTTCCTCTTGCCTGGCTCAGGCCACAGGCTGGCAAAAGCAGGTGCTGCCCATTGCTCCCTGTGCATGCCCAATGCTCAGCCACAGCCAGACAAGTGTTGGAGGGTGCAAGACAGCCACAGCAAAGCACAATGGGGAACCACCACTTGGTATGTGCCATCAACCAACAGCCATGTCATCGAGGCAGCCACAGCAAGAGAGAAGGATGAAATGGCAGCTTGGGAAGTCACAACTGGTGCTGATAGCGCTCAGCACCAGCTACAGCCTATCCATGCTGCATCTTTGTAAGAATGATGCCTTTGATGAGAGACTTCAGACAACCTAGCAAAACACCAAGCATTAAAGATATGACAAGATCAAGAGGAGCAAAGATCGTCTGCTGATCTCCCCTCTCCTCCCAGAGAAAGATACTCCATGCTTTGTCTTTCTAAGGGGAAACTCACAGGATTCAGCTGGAAATGGTGCAGATAAAACATAAACCATTCTGACCACAGTGAACAAATAACACTTTAAAAACTCTTAGAAAATGTGTGAAATGGTATTTGAATGCTCAATTACTTTTTCTCCAAACTCACTGCAAGCCTAAAAACACAGCCATTGCCCGATGCAGACTAGGAATGAATAAAGATACAATATGCTAAATATCTTCCATGCTGAAGACAGAAATACCCATAATACCACCTTTGTGTATACTACTTTACCCTCACTATATATATGTGACAGCTTATTTGTCCTCGGACAAAGTGGCCTCATACTTATCATGCACAAGCATGCAGAAAGAACAAAAAGCACCTCAGAAAGGAGAAAACTCAGCAGCACCGAGGTGGCATGCCCCGGTGACAACTGGGTTTTGGAAGCCCAGTTCATTTCATGTTTTTTTTCTCTTTAAAAACATCCCAAAGACACATATTTAACTCCACATTAAAATATCTCCTCTCTCTACAGCTTGTTGAACTACAGAGATGAGCTGGATAGGTAACCCCTGCAGATTTCTCTCTTTAGAAGAAGCTAGTCAAGGATCACAGGGACACATCTGGCACGAGCAGGAGAATGTACCCATCAGTCAGGGCTGGGGTCTCAGCTGGGCGCACGGGGAGCAGCAGGAGAAATGCAAAGAGCACCATGACAGACAGCCAAGCAGGACTGCCCCTGCCTGCTCCCTGCCTGCACAGGCCCAGCTCCCGTCAGTGCAAAGAGGAGACCACGGTGGTCACCAAAGGTCACCACTGCCTGTTCCACAGGCGGGGTTGGCCGGGAAGTGCTCCAGGCAGTAGCACCCTGTGTGGGGCAGCACAGCCGAGTGCAGCCGGGAGCCCACTGCCAGCACCAGAGGTCTGCAGACCTGGGTTTATTCTGGCTGTTCTAAGGATGCCCTGCTGACCATGGGTGAGTCACCTGGGAAATAAGAGGCACACCGTGTGCCAGATGCCCTTGTGCTCTGGAGAGGGAAAAGAAATTTCTCCTTCCTTTCTTGGGATTTTTAAGAACAAACTCTCAGTTTGGCTTCATGAGCCAAGTGCAGGGCATGAACCTGCTCCTCTCATGTCAAGAGCCCAGCCCTCACTCCCAAGGCTCCGGCTACTCATCCTCTTCCAGCCAAAGGTTTGCATGTCACACAACACCGCAGAAGTCTCAGGCCAATAGAAGCTCTTACTAGGTGTTTTAACTCAGAGTTGACTCCTTGGAAAATAAAAAAGAATACACTCCAGGAGGGTTTGCAGGCTTACAGACTGGGCATATCTGAGGCTGGCTGCTTGGAAGACATGTGCCTTGAATATATATTAAGCATTTGTGGCACTCACAATGAAGAAAAAATTAACTTTGACACTCATGGGCAAAATACTAGTATGTGGTTTTCAGTACTCAGCCCTAGAATAAGCAACTGGGACACCAGGGGAGAGGAAAAAATCATGTCTCTACACAGCACTTCCACAGAAATAGGAGTTTTCTTTCTACTGATCTAAGCAATACCTTCCTGCTAATTCTCTTTTTTCAAATTTGTGATAAATGGAGCCATGCCTACCCTGAAATCAGTTCTGGGTGCTGTAAAAACAGACAGTAGTCTTTGTCCTCAAGGTTTTACAGCCTAAATGAAAACAAACAATGAATTAAAGAAGGAAACAGTCACTCGCTAGCCTAAGGTCACAAAGGAGTTACGTGGCTTGGCTTGGGTTAGGACACACATCTTTGGTGCTTTATCAGCTCTCTTTTCCCAGCTACTTAAACCATACTGCTATCCACATGCATCCATACTGCTATCCTACTAAACCATCACTATTTTTTGCTTTCCTCTTCACACTCCTTCCCATGCCTATTCCCTGTCCAGTCTGCTGGCAAGGACCCCCATCCCACTGCTGACAGCTTCAGTCATCCTCACTAAATTATACGTTCTGCTCAGAGCATGACTTTTAGCTTTCTAGTGTATCAAGAGCTGCACTGGACTATTGTAATAGGAAGATTTCTAGCAGCGTTATCAAAGTGCAAGTGATAAGAGCTGGATGAAGTTTTCACTGGGGGGGTTGGCATTGCAGACAGACTGAGACATGAGAAAATTTTTTTTTCTTTGGTATTATTTTGTAATAACACAAATCTGAATTTCTTTTTCATGAGGAGGTGGGGGAAACCAAACCTTGTTGCTCTCTCACTAAAACATAAGCAAGTTTCCACCCTGTTTCTCTACCCAGGGAAAAAGGAGAAGTTTCTGTACATCAGTGTGCATGCGTATATAAATCAAAGAAACTTTCAGTTTTGATGAGCACTGTGTTTCCCGGGAAAAGAATTTCCAATTTCAACAATCTGGATAAGTCTACATGGCAACATCTCTGCTGACGGCTCCTGCCAAGCCCTTCCGAAACGCTGCCGAGGCCAGCAGGCGAGTGGGCTGCTGCTGTGTGGCAGGGAGCAAGCACACAGCTAGCCTTCCCCAGGAGAAGGGAGCCCCTTCCTGACGGACAATGGCTGCCATCTGAGTTTGTTTCTCCTACACCGGTTGCTGAGCAGCTCCTGAGGTTGCCAATAAGCAGAAGGCCCGTCTAATCAGAGATAGTAGCTATCATAAAGTAAGATGACATAACTTTTTCCCAAGTGCAATAAAGTCACAGCTTTTCCAAGTGATGGCAACAGGCTCCTGCGAAAGCACAAGTTCAAAGATGATGAGCCCCACAGCAGACAGCCCCCCGGTGTAGGCCTGGCCCCGTACTGCTTCCTGCCAAAGGTACATTGAGCAGCCTGCGGTCCACTGTCAGTTCTGCTAAAATGCAGGAATGAAGCAACATTTCAGAGAAGCAGACCCCTTCTTTGGGGTCACTCGCGATACCCTTGCCTTTCCTAAAAGACTCCCCTTTTCTCTGGTGGCTGCGCTGAAACTGCCGGGCTCCAGGACAACACACGCCGCCCACTCGTCTCTGCCGCTCGCTCTCGCTCTCCCCCTGCTTCTCACTTTCACTCCCATTGGTTTCATGTTCCCTTTGCCATGCGGAAAAGCTTTCAAGCTTATCCAGCCCAGCAGCAGGGTTTATCCTGGTTCCACCCACTGGGACTTTCCTAGCTTCCTTCTGCACATCGAGGGGGAAAAAAAGCCAGATGGAGGCAGGCAGCAGGCACCTCGGGGAGCCCGGGGAGCCCGGTGCTCTCTTTCCCTGAACTAGGTTTCTATTGTAGGCGGTGCATTCCTTGGGAGGGAGGGTGTGTGTGTGTCGGTGCCTTCCCACACTCAGGGCAGCTCTTATTTAATGGGGGTCTCTATGCAGGGCAGACGCCAGAAGAGATTTTGCCGTTCCAAGATCCCATTCAGGAACAGCAGTAGCTCACACGCCAGACACCGGCATGGACCGCATGGTCGAGATAAGCCTGGAGGAGGTGGCTCCTGGGGCCAGCCAAGCCTCCAGGATACACCTCAGGGAAGATTTGAGGAGGATACGGTGTGCTGTGCTGCTGTGCCTGCTCTCCGTGCTGGTCCTGGCGCTGCCCACTGCCTACCTGCTGGTTGGAAACCTCAGAGCCCCCAGCTCCTGCACTGGCCAGGTAAGAGACTGATAGCTGATTCCTGTCCTGCCACCCTGCCAGGAGAACGCCACGTCTTATGTCTCCAGGTTTGGGTTTGTTCGGTTCTTTTTTTTCCTCTCCATTAGTCCCTCGTGTTTAAGGGAACATGAGAAACTCGCTGTTACATTCCTTCTTCCTTACGCAGAGCAAATCTGTCTGGGATAAATCTTATTATTGTTTGGTCCTTTCAACTAACGGTTTATGTCCATCTCATCTTAATTTCACGAAGGTCACAGTACAAGGTACCACTTTAAGCCTTTTGCTGGCATGCTGCAGGAAATGCCTAAGAAAAGTCACTAGTTGATGGAAATCGGTGTCTCACCACTGATTTCAGCCAGATTTTGACGCTATGCTCATTTTCCTCCCTTCTTTTGTGTTAACTCTGAGACTTCCCCTCCCAGTGTCCTATTTTAGCAAACAACTGCTGACTGCGCTGCTGTTGTCAGGGGGTCAGTGCCCATCATCCATCGCTGGGCAGACAGCTACCGCTTTCATACGTTATGAATGCAAACTCCTGCAGAGATACGATTTGGGACAATTAAAGAATCTGACCCTGAATTTTGCATCCCATTTGTTACTCTTCATCAAAACTTTCCCTAGATCAGGGATGTGTTCAGCTTTTCTTTGGCAGACAGCTAAAATCACTTTGCAATACGAGCTTGCTGTTGTGGCTGCTTCTAATGCTCTTCCGTGCTACCCCACTCCTTCTGTGCCAGACTGCAAACAAGTACCTATGTCCATGGTAGAGTGGGAATTCAGCAGGACTGCCCCACGCTAGAAAGATGCATATACATCTGAAGAATGGAGGTTTTAATTTTAGTTTCAGGTCTGAAATTCCCCAACTAATTAGCCTGCTTGTTGTATGCTTACTTAGGAACAGCAAAAGAAGCAGTGTTAGTAAGTGGCCTTGAAGGCAGATTTCTGACCTTGCACACACGTAGCCTACGGATGTTTAGAGTGTGAAGCTGCACGCATGTGCATGCCCTTGGCTGCACGGAGACGTGCTAGTCCCTGTTTGACCTCAAGTCCGTACAGCTGGTGTCTCACACCAAAGCGATACCGGCACCTGGGTGCAGCGTCTTCTGCATTAGTTGGTAATAATGTCATGCACAGCTGGAAGGAGATTCGGCAGCCCTGTGCTGCAGCTCAGGCTGTTAAATTTGCTGATGTCTGGCACACACGAAAGTGCATGTTAAACTGTGTGACCCTGTTACTGCCATTTAGGCCAACTAGAGCGGGTGCAAGTGGAGTGAATAGGCATTTTGGACAGTCTCAGCTGCACTGCTCTATGTTTGCATCCTGTGAGGTTGTACAAAGCAGGACAGTTCAGTTCTTGAAACTCTCTTAGAGTGAAATAATAATAAAATGTTAGGCTGTTTGATTGGACTAATGTGTTCCCAGCTCTTGATCCTCTTGGGAGAGGTAGTGGTATTTTTGTGACTGGGTTTGGTTTCTTAGGAGGAAAACCACAACCATTTAGATTTGCTCTAGCCTGGGCTACACTAATGTGTATTTCCATGCATATGCACTGAATTATTAGTGCATAGTATTCCCACAGTGATGTAATGAAGTGATCAGATAAGTTACAGCCTCTGCGAGTCCCAGTGAGGAAGAGCATTGGGGCTGGCTGGCTGCCCGCGTGCCAAGCCCAGTGGGTGGAGCACCCAGTTACACTTCAGTGGGATCCTGCGTTTTCTGAACAGTTCATTCACCCCGCTGGTGACTGACTGTATCCGCTGTGTTGTCCAGCAACAGAGCGCAGATGGCTGGATTTCTCTGCTTGTGTAGCTTTCTGTTAACTCCCCAAAAAGCCGGGTCAGGTGCTGAGCCCAGGTGCTCCATCCTGCAGCTCGGTAGGGCTGCAGGCTGTTGCAGTCCATGGGAATGTTTCTGGACGTAACATGAAGGCTCTCAGGAAAACGTCCTTTTGCATTTCCTTCTGCATTTGAAGTGTTGAAATTGGATTCCTAAAGGATGCCTTCCTCATGTGCCCCATTGGTAGCCCAAATCAGGAGGGCTAGGTTGGGACCAGACGCATGTGTCAGAGCTCTCTGGGGCACTGGTTTTGGGGTGCGGATGCCCTGGGCATACTGGGAGCGAGTGGGCAGGCCCCAGTTTGCACCAGATGTAAGTATTCACTTGCTGACCCTTGCAGGTCCTCTTGTTGTCCCAGGACCAGGGCTCTGCCTACACACGCGCCAGATAATCAACTTCTCATGCATTTGGGACAGTCCTGGCAGGAGGGAGGGCCTCAGCAGCTGAGCAGGTGGGAAGCAGTCATAGTAAATTCCTGAGCCAGGCCTTCCTGGAGCAAGGAGGAGGAGAAGGGGAGCCAGGGAGGGTTTGTGCAAGAGAGGTGTGCCTCTGCAGTTTGTATGCGGGGTGAGGCAGTTTATTCATCTCTGCTTTTGTGCGGGTGCACACAGTGTCACCTTCTGCCTCTGAAGGGATACAAAAACTCATCCTTTCCTCTAGAAATGTCCCTTTCAGAAAAAAAGCAGGGTAAATTATGTAATTACAGCATCATGTGTGAGCTCATGGTATAATGTGTCTTGCATGAATAATTCAAGTCTGATGATGGTTTCCCTGGACACCTTCCAGGCTCACTATGCTGCTTCCCTTTTGGAAATACAAATCACTTTCTTTTGTGCTTCAGGACAGAGAGGTGTGGAAATAGGGTTCTTTAAGCAATAACACAACACATGGCTTGTGTTATCAGCAGGAAATCTGCAAAAGGTTTTAGTGGTGCCCTTCCAGAGGAGGAGCCAGGATTGCTGTGTGTCCTTACCCAAAGGAAAACCTCGTTTCAGTCTGAGTGCACAAATGTACCACGAGGAACAGCAGCCAGAGAGCATCTGGCTGCCTTAGCAACCTGCTCAGCTAGCCACATACTGAGCATCAAGTCTTGTGGCCTGGAGATTTGGTACTTCGGCTTATTTTTGTGGCATCCTTGGCATGGCAGGACCACAAGCAGCATAAAGGGAAATTCCAAAACCTGTCCAAAGGGTTACATGCAAACCTGTGTGCCATGTCAGTCTTGCAATGGAGAAGGGAGTTGCTGCAGTACAGGAGGGACTTTGAAGTCCTAGCACCTCCACCTGAATCCCATCCAAAAAGATGAAGCCAGAAAGCTAGCAGCAAAGCTCAGAAAAGGCCTGCCAGGACCATAATTCATGCAGAGCCACAAGCCCTAATGGCCTGCCCAGATGAGCAAGAGAACCTGAAATGGCTTCCTGATCTGCAGGGATGGAGAAATGCCTGGGGAGGAGCAGTGAGCATTGCACCTAGGCCTGGGTGGGGGGATTCCCCTTCCAAAAGCCAGCAGCAGAACTCCTGACTGGCCATTGCTGCTTGATGCACATGGTCCTTGGGAGCAGTGCCACCAGTCAGCACATGCCCTGGGTACGTGCTTACACTGGGCGCTGTAGTCCAGCCGAAGTACTCCCATTGAAGCCACTTTTCACTGGCACAGGAAAGGCCCCTTACCAAAAATGCCCAGCCCAGGCCGTGCAGCATCTCTGGAGCTAGCAGAGCTTGCCCATGAAGTAGGATCTTGTGCTAAAAATGGACTGGATGGAGGTGCTGGGGATATTTTGCTTATTAATCTCTCGGCCTGCAGTGCCAAGCTGCTTTTCCCATGGAGTTCTCTGTCAGATACCCCCGGCCCTTCCTGAAGGTGCAAGAAGCAAAGAGTGTGAACAGGGGATGTTCAGCCCTTCTTTTTGGCTTTAGCAATATATGGATGTAAATGCAGTGGGACTTTTGGACATTCTTGGTATCAAAACAATATAGAAGTGTTTTGCATACCGCAGTCTTCAGAGTAATTAGAGCTGGCTGTCCAAGGCATCGTTTGTCTGCAAGTCAGCTGTAAGGTGGGTTTTTTAACATCACTTGGTGCTGGTTACGGTCTCTCCACAGTAACCAAAGGGAAAATTGAAGCCGTGCTGTGAACTTTTCAGAATGACAGCTAAGCAAGAAAGGAACGAGAAGCTGAACATGGTGGACAACAACCCGAACATGCGCCGGCCGTGTGCGCTGGCAGCACAGAAAGCCAACCGTGTCCTGGGCTGTATCCAGAGCAGTGTGGCCAGCAGGGCGAGGGAGGGGATTCTCCCCCTCTACTCTGCTCTTGTGAGACCCCACCTGGAGTGCTGTGTCCAGCTGTGGACCCCTCAGCATGAGAAAGATATTGACCAGTTGGAACAAATCCAGAGGAGGCCACGGAGATGCTCTGAGGGCTGGAGCCCCTCTGCCATGGGGACAGGCTGGGAGAGTTGGGGATGTTCAGCCTGGAGAAGGCTCCAGGGAGACCTTATTGCAGCCTTCCAGTACCTGAAGGGGGCTACAAGGAAGCTGGGGTGACTTTTTACAATGTCCTGTAATGACAGGACAAGGGGTAATGGGTTTAAATTGAAAGCAGGGAGATTTAGATTAGATATCAGGAAGAAGTTCTTCCCAGAGAGGGTGGGGAGGCACTGGGACAGGTTGCCCAGAGAAGCTGTGGGTGCCTCATCCCTGGAAGTGTTCAAGGCCAGGCTGGATGAGGCTCTGAGCAACTTGGTCTAGTGGAGGGTGTCCCTGCCCAATGCAGGGGGGTTGGAACTAGATGATCTTTAAGGTCCCTTCCAACCCAAACCATTCTATGATTCTGTGAAAAGCGAAAAAGCCACTGTGTAAATGATCTCTCTGGTGTCTTACGCTACTTGGCTCTGCCTTGCCACCTCATCTACACCATCAATGTACAACATCTGTACCTATTTAGGACAAATACTACCAATACCTGGACATTATGTAGCATTGACTAGTGCTAAAATATTTTCTAAGGGGGGTTTAGATTTGTATTCTTATCAAGCAGCACAATTATGGAAAAAATTCTCCTGCCTTTGCCTGGCAACAGAATAATTCTGCACCTTGCAGCACCCTGCTCTATCTATTGCACCACACTGTCCTTTAGCATCTATGAATGTAGCTCCTGCACCTGGACTTTCCATCTGGCCTTCTTCAGAAACCAGTAAATTGAGGTTGCATAAAAAGCTTCTTCTCAGTTTTTAGTTAAAACCATTTTGTTATATTTTATAAAGAAGCAGAATTCTTCTTGATATCCTTCCCACTTTCCTATCACCTCTGTTTGCATTGCAACATCCAAGTTTATATAAAGTACTTCGCAGAAGTAAGGCTTTAAATATGTAAACAGCACCACTGAACGTACATGATTAAATGTAGGTTTGTGATGGATTTGTAGCTCTTTGCATCACTGAAGATATGTCACTTGATAAATATGTAGGAAGTGCACGTAAATAATGGTATAAAATATACTCATATTCGTATACATTTGGCCAAAAGCAAGGGGAAGTGTTTGAGGGAAATCCTCCATATGGGTCTTGTGCATCCTACCAGAGGACCAAGTCATCTGGCAATGACTCTGTGTCGCAGCAGAAGTACTGTCATATTTAGACACCACAGCAAGCAGATGGGACCTTGGAGAAAGTCATTAGTCATAATGAAAGGCCCAGACATCTCACTGACAGCACAACACCATGTCTCTGTCAGCCACACACTGAACTTTCGCAGCACCGTCTCTTCTAGGTGAGACTTCTGCAGAGCAGCAGACTTCTGTAGCTGGGCTGTGTGTGTACAGATGAGGAAAAAAACCCAAAAAGAATTTTCCCTGCAGTTTTCCTCCTTCATTTTATTCACCACACACCAGAGCCACTATTTTATAAATTATGGGGATATTTTTTGTAGGAGCACGTGGATGGTTACTGCTAGTAAAACACTGAAATATCTTTGGGCTTACTAGGGTAGCTAGCAGTCCCCAAACCCAGGCAGCCTGACTCTTCTCCATCAGACACTCTCCTTCCCCCAGCCAATATAAATTATCTATTTTTTACTTCTCATGCAGTTTTTGAAGTCGTGTGAGACACAGTCACTGGGACGTAGCTTCAGCATCTCCCTGCTGATACTGCTTTAGCCTGTTTATTAAGCAATGTGCATCAAATCCTTAGCTGCCAGCTGGTCAGTGGCAGTTCATTCTATTCAATGTATTTATTGTAGCTGCCCATAAAAAACACTATACCACACCAGCGTGCTCCTGACAAACACTGCATGACAGGGGTTCCTGACAGCCCTGACAGTCAGCCCTGAGCTGGCTGCATAACCCAGATTGTCTACTTTCTGCAACCCCACAGTTGGCATTGACCCACAATGAACTGCACCCTGGGGAAAGCATAAGGGATGCTCCTCACACCTCAGTGAGGCTGGATCTGGTGTCAGCATCCTCCAGTTAGGACCTGTGCTGCTTCGCAGGCTGCTGTTAGAGGACTGTCACCGGGTGAGAAGCCTCCAGCCATGCCCAAGCATGATTCAGAAGAACCAGTCCTGGTAGGCGTGTGGCAGGCAGACAGCAGCTTCCCTTTGAAGTGCTCAACCTAAACGTCAGAACCACTTGGCACAGCCCACAGCCATGCCCTGCTGCCATGTGAATGCAGGTTGGCACAGGAATGTGCTGCGAGTTGGCTGGTGTTCAGCTTTAAAAGAAAATGTAAGAGGCAAGCCAATGCGAATCACCCTGCCTTCTCTGGGTGAAATGTCAGCAAGCTGCAGAGCTCAGTCTCTGCCAGCTGCACACTCAGATCTGCTCAGCTCCCTTCCATCTTCCAAGGAGGCTACCCAACATCCAAAACAGACCTAAGCAACACCTTAACAATCTGAAATAACACAGATGCAGGAAGAAGGGCAGTTGAAACAGCAGCTCTGCAGCTGATACACCTCAGTTAGCCTTTTTGCTGGCATTACGAGCACCTGCAAAGGCTCAGATCTGCTGAGTCTTGATACAGAGAAGAATCACTCATATCACTCTACTTGCTTTGTTTTCTCTGCACAGACTGAGGGACAGGAGCATCTCTAAGCAGCAGAGGTGCTCCAGCAGTGCTGGATAGAGGCACCGTCCCAAAGGAGGGTTAGCGATGCTTAATTCACAGTGGCCACTCTGCCAGTTCTCTCCCAGTTCACTCTCAATGCCAAGGGCTTGCCCAGCCTCTGAACAGGACTGTAGTTTAACATAACCACTGCCACAGGAACCCAGGTCCTGCCTCTGGCACCTTTCCTGAGATGCAGGCAGTTTCAAACAAACAGCAGCAAACTCATGCAAGGAAGCAAAACCCTGTCAGGGCTTGTCCTTGTACATAAAAGCTCTAGCTGAGGTCAGTAATGTTACTGTAGCATATTCCATTTTCTGGGATAATGCAAACAAGATGCTCTGTGGAGGTACTGTACACCCTGCTGCCCTGACCTAACTGCTTGCCAGTCTCTCCTGCAGGTCACAGAAGAGAGGGGCTCTCACTTTCTGAAGCAACGAGCAGTAGTACACCCTGGTAAGTCACCAGTCCTCTCCCCCATCCCAAACACCTTTGTTTACCAAGGTTTTGCAATCGCTGCTGCAGCACCTTGCTAGCAGACACCTCCCCACCTGCCCTCCACTCTCACCACCCAAATCCCTCCCCAGCCAAACAAGCCAAGGCAGACAGAGGCAAACCTGGGCAACAAGATGCAGGGAGATAGCTGGGGCCATAGTGGAAGTGTGAGCATTTCTAACCCCAGGGCTGTGCAAGCTCGCTCCTCCTAATGCAGGCACAGACCTCCCCAACAGATCTCGGAGATCCATATAATTGCCAAACATGCAAAAGCATGGATTTGAGACCCTGGGCACACCACATTCTCATCCGTGTGCACCACACCTCCCCGCCGTTCACCCTTCAGCAATTTAAGTCACAGCTGTGATGTGCCCTGTGAACACTGCAGCAGGCCTGACAAGCTCGCTCATTTGCACAGGGATTTTATTACCTCAACAGTGTCAATAAGCACACATAGCAAATCACTCTGGACTCAAACATATGCAGAAATGGAAAGGGGCTTCCCACGTCATCGATCACCACTCACATGTCATTGACTTGAATAACTGCAAACATCCTTACATGCTTTTTTTCTTTTTTCCCCTCAGGTACAGATACAATTTCCAGTGCAGAAAAGCCAAGAGCACACCTGACAGGTAATGCTGGTTCAAAAATGAAGCATTTCCCACAGGTATTACAGCAGATATGGCGGTACATTGATCTTGGTTTATATGGGTCTGCTAGGATCAGGTGTTGCAGGAAACATGGGGAAAATAATCATCCGCTTTGCCTTGTTGACCACGGCAGATTAACTGCAGCCTGCGTTTGTAGAAAAGGGCCTGTGAAGGAGGTAGCTGACAGAATTTTGCCACATGTCCAAACCATTTCTTTTACTGAATGATCAGGTCTTGTAACTGAACTTAAATAGGTGCCTGATATCTTAGTGATGTGCTGAATCCCCTAGGAAAAGCAGGGGAAAGAGCCCTTGTGAGTACTCATGGAGCAATAAATTGGGAAGAACTACCAGTTTTGGAGCAAAATCAGATCAAATAAGACCACTTTTACACCTTGTTTTTCTTCAAGGCCTAACTCGGGCCACACACACTGTATTCCCATCAAATAGCCTCTTGTTCTTATGGAGCAAGCAAAGGAAGGGTTATGCCCAGCTGAACTCTTCCAAGCCCTTATCTTGTGTTAGGAAGGTGCTATTGCAAAGCCCTCTTGCAGGGTGGACTGCCAGCATTTGCAAGGCCACCATCACACCACCTCATCTTGACGGTGTAGCTGCCACCACACCAAGGACCCTGTCCTGAGCTGTCCCCCATCCTCACCAGCTCTACCTACTCAGAAAATGTATGTATTACCAGAGAAGAGAAAAAAGTTCATGGCTGGTGCTGAAAGGCTTTCCAGCTGCGGTGACCAAAGGGATTTTATACCTCACAAAGATACAACTCATTGCAGAGGCTTCCCCAACACCCTCTGCGTTGTCCCAGTAACTTGAAGCATGGACGAAGGGGCTTGATGCTTCACACACATTCACCCACAAAGTCAAACCAATCAGTGTTTCAGGGCTGGTTTCTTTCCCAGCATAGTTTACTTTCCCTAATCCACAGGTTCCTTCCTAATGCACATCCTTGGTCACATTCCCTTTTGCATGCAGGTTGCTAGAACTCCAAAACTGACCTATCCTTGCTCAAAACACATCTTTGCTTAGGTGCAAGTTTGCAACAGCAAAAGGACCGTATCTGCTAGTGTAAGTGTCTCTGTTCCCACTGAATCCCTGCCATGGCAGAGAGACCCAGAGGCTCCCAGCACCGCTGACTCAGAAAAGCAGCCAAAGCACAGCTCTGCTTACAGGAACTTCCCTGGATTACACAAAAGTCCAGATGCTGCAGGGAAGCACGCAACACTTTTCTTCAAATTTCCTCAGCGCCCCCCATTTGCAAAACATCCTTCACCATCATTCCCGAGCAGTCTCCCCGGGACAGAGCCCATCCTCTTCAACCTGCTCTTTTGGGCCAGTCACTCTTGGCCATAGCAAGGAACATGAAAAAGGAAAAAGCTAAGGGGATGTATCACCCCTTCTCTGTACAAAAGGCTGTACCCAGGCTGCTGTGCTTTGTAGCCATCAGGGAACCTAATTTCCAAGAACTTCTCTTTGACCTTTTCTTTGCCCAAGAATATTTTTGGTGCTCTACTCTGTGGCAATAAGTTCCCAAGCTTAATGGCGCATCACAGTCAGAAAATGTTTCCTGTTATTTTAAACTTGCTGCATAATAATTTCTTGGGTACCACCCTGGTCTTCTCAGAAACCATGACTTGTGCGTGGAAAGCGAAAAAGGAATAACTATTCTTTAGATCTGTGTAACATTACCCTTGTTCAGGCACCTCTTTCAAAGTGAAGGTGTCAGGCTGCATATTCTCACTCACAGGAATCCCTTCCAGATCTCTGTTCTCTCTGGCTTTTTCTAGTTGTAGGCACATACATTCTGAGAGTAAGAGATGAGGAGTGAGAAGAATGGGAACTAGCCACAGTACTTTCATGGGCATGCACCACTGAATCAGCAGTAGCAGAATGACTTGATGTTTTGATCTCTGTTGCTTTATGATGAATTTTCCACCTCTCTTAGCCTTTTTAACACACACTGGACATTTTGAACTTATCCAAACTGGCATCAAACTGGGTGGCTGTAGCTATTGAAGAATGGCACAATCTATGTGCATACCTAGCTTGGACTTTTCTCCATCCCCATTCTCTCCTGTGCACTGATTTACAGTTGGTGCTGACCGAGCCATGCCACGCCATCGTCCCCTCCTCTGGCTTATTTGGTTGCACTTTGGGTCAAGATGCAGACCAATGCCTATTCCTTCTTGCCACCAGCCTGTGGCATGGCTGGATGAGCTATGCTGCAGAAACCCATCAAGTACATGGGTAGTACTTACCGTGCTGCAGTGGCATCTGAGCGCTCCACTACCTCTGGGTAGAACACCACTTTTGGTTCCCCTTGACTGTTGGAAGTAATGATCTTTTAAGGGTAGTGATGCTTTGTCCCCGGGCATGATCCTGAGCAACAGAGACCCCCAGCCACAGGAGTATATGCTGTACAAGAGCTTTACTACAACACAAGACTCAGACTCTTGCTGAGACCAGGAGTCTGTCCTCAGAGTAGAGTGTTCAGTATCAGGCGCTCACACCGATGAGGGCTAAGAATTGTAGAAACCCCACAAGTTTGGCAGTATGCCACAAAATGTACCCAAACGCTGCCAAGCAGCAGGGATTTGCTGGCAAGGAACTAAAGCAAAAGGGATTTTAGGAAAGGAGAAGTAATTTCACATATAAGGAATGCCAAAAATTTATAGGGAATGAGAAAACTGAAGGAACTGTAGCAATGGAAACCCTTATTAAAAGCACATTTTCTTCAAGTGTTAGCATAATAGGCATATTTTTAGGAAGTATAGCTCTGTATATTTATGAAATAAATAAATGACAAGTACAAAGTGCAACTGCTGCTGGAAAAGGAGCTGTACTGTATTCAAAGGCACTTGAAAATGCATTTTTCCTCTTGACTGGTGTTGAAAGCATAGGAATAATAGATTAACTTGAAAATCGAGAGCATCAGTAGAGTGAGCTTTATCCTAAAAGGGAGGTTAATAGCTGTAAAACTTAAAGTTGCCTAATTCTAGAAGTTATGAAATCATGTACTTCATTAGAGATGCCTGCTAGTTACAAAAAACATTGAAGAATTGAGTGTCATTGACATGTTAAATGCGTCATTATACACGGAGAAGAATATTTCACATGCAGTTTCTCTTCAATTTTCCCCCAAAATTCCCAAAATGGAAAAGAGCCCAGGACAGTTTCTGGAAATATTCTGATCTTATCTAATCCTTCCCATCTCACACAATATTTTGTCTGCTAATAAGTGATCCGAGAGGTATTAGTCCAAGCTCTTCTAAACCTTAGAGTGACAGAAATGTTACTGTAGTTTTTGTCAGGACTCAGACCAGTCCCTAGACACCCAAGAGGTAGATGAGGAAGGCAGACCATAAGTACTTCCACTTTCTTTTATTCTTCTCCCTCTGTATCAGGCAAAGCTCCATCAGCTCCAAGTCTCATAGTCCTTATAATACTTCTATAATTTAGCTTGGCTTGCTATCGCAATTCCTGTCTATCGTTCCCCACAAAGAAATACTCTCCTCATGTATTTTGCTTCCTGGGGGAAGATCAGAAAGATTCGATACTTCAGCAGCACTGACAGGCAGGCTGAAAAAAAAAAAAAGCCATTATTTTGTTGTGCTACTCAGAAAATATGCAAGAAATTGCATTCCTAACACCTTCTTGTCTCCTTATGGATTATTTATTGCTAGAAAAGAGAGGGAAACGGATGCTACTGGGAGCTGAGCATATTAGTTTTTCTGAATCTCATTTCACCTAGGATAAACCTAATGGTTATTGCCAAGAAAATTTCAAAGCTTTCCATTACCTGCATTCAGTTTGTGTCCCTGCCTATGCACACACACCTCTTCCCCAAATACTGAATCAAAACCAACTTTAAACATTAACTCAAGCTCATGAAGAAGGTTTCATTGCCCGAAAATCAGTTGCCTCAGTCTTTGTCAGTGTTTAACATTGCCTTTCCAGGTTCATTTTAAGACCTGGCAGAAGCCTAATGGTTTTTATCCTCTTCATTTTCACTGCTTCAGCTGCTGTTATACCACAACAATTTTATGTGGCAATCAGTAAAGAGCAGAAAAAACTCTTTTTTGCTTCCTTGCAGAAAAATAAGTGCCTGCTACGGCTTATTCTCCTGGCTATTGGGTGACAGAAATTAAAATGGGGGAGGAGAGGTGAAGAGAATAGAGAAGCAGTTCCCTGCATCTTCCCTTGAGACGTGTGCAGACTGGGGAACATCCTTGGTTTGGATCAGGCTAACCTTTGTGTCTGGATTAGAGCTCTGTTTGTATGTAATCAGCTAACCACAAGACTGGGAAAAAGTCTGGAGGAAAGCTGAGGCTAACACCAAGCTTAGTGTCCTGTTCCAGCAAAGCATTTTGAAAGAAAATTGAGAAAAAAATGGTTTTGAATATAATGTGTTGCTTTGGAATTGGTCCTCTTCAAACACAGTTGGGTCTTCCAAGGTTTGGGTAAAATCAGACGACTCTGGTAAACCAAAGCAAAAGATTTCATTGCAAACAGTGAGGGAGAAAAGCTTGACACAAGGGGTAACAAACCCTATCATCCTTCAGAAGCAACTTGACAGGAAGAGAAGTTCAAGTGTCTCAGTGCTTGGAGATAAATCATTGGGAAACTTTTGCAAGCACAGTAGTATCTGTCTAAGAAACATAAATGTAATCCATCGCTACTGAAAAAAAATATGCTTTAGTATTTCTTCTTACAGTCCTGAATCATTATATAGAGGCATGGTGCCCATGTGTACAACTGCCCCAGCCCTGGTTTCACCTAAGGACAAGGTGTTTACTCTGTAAATAGGTAGCACGCCAGGCCTGCAGGGTAAAGCCATCTGTATTGCTCCTCGGTACCATAAGACTCAGCCTTTAGGAAGGACAGTCTCATCATTCGGGATGTGGCAGACAACCAGGACATGCAGTCACAGCATATTCCTTCAGGCAGCCACTGCTAGCCAAGGTCTTTCAAAAGAATCCTTGGCTTTCCCTCCCGATTGCTCAGATATGGACACCCTATGGACACCCTCCAAAAATATTACTGGACAGTTGGCCTGCAGCAAATTCACCTCAGTTTTCAAGTTGTAAAACAAGGATATTTCTGTCCTAGCATTTTGATTACCCTATTTAAATTACCTGCCCTTTGGAGTAGAGATCTCATGTTATGTTAAGCAGCATATCCCTGGCTGTAGCAAACTAACCCAATTCTTCTCCCCCTCTCTTCCTCCCTTAGTGAAGAAACAAGATCTCGCCAACACCGTAGGAAACCATCTGCCCATCCTGCAGTGGGAAGACAAGCGAGGCTTGGCCTTTACGAAGAACAACTTGAGTTATTCCAGCAACGCACTGGTGATACCTGTGTCTGGGGACTACTATGTCTATGCTCAGGTCACTTTCCGAGGGCCCATTGAAAGTCACAGTAAAACTAATTCTGTTACCGAGATCATCACCAAAGTCACTGACAGTTACCCCGAGCCCACCCAGCTGCTGACTGGCACCAAGACCCTCAGTGAAGAGGGAAACAGCTGGTTTCAGCCCATTTATCTGGGTGCTGTGGTCTCCTTAGAAGTAGGAGACAAGCTAATGGTCAATGTTAGCGACATCAAGCTGGTGGATTACACTAAGGAGCACAAAACTTTTTTTGGTGCCTTTTTACTCTAGGTCCCTGGCAGCAGCTGGCAGGGGCTTCCTTTCATGGCCCTGGTGTGACCTCACTGGACTTTGGCTTTGTGGGTGTGTGTCAGGGTGCGATCTCTGTGCTGTTATCCTTCTTCTGTACTGCCACTCCCCTGCAGCTCCCTGTAGCCTTAAATTAAGGGGAAGGGAAAGCTGAAGCCACAGGCTGAATTCAAACTAACAAAAAAACCCACCAAAACCCAAAAAAAAACCCACAAAAAAACAACCAGACAAAAAAAAACTGAAAAAAAAACCCAAAAAGAAAGTCAAATTGGAGGAAAAAAATATATTTTTTTAAGTACAAACTGAAAGCTCTTTGAAACTTTGTAAGCTAGGGAGGAACAGTTTATACCTGTGGGTCGGAATATTGATCTCAAATATTGCAGCTAGGTGACATCACTAAGTCCACTTCCAACGCACAATTTCCTCAACTCAAAAAAGTGTTTTGAACTTTCTCCAGCAATTCCAGTATAGGTTTGCATGACCCTTCTTCAGGTTCTTGGTTCTAAAAGGTAATTACTTTTCATCATTTCCTTACAAATAGATTTGCTCAGTACTTTGCACTAGCATAAAGCTCAGATTAATCATTAACTGCTTAATTAATGCTTTCCAACTTCCCTGTAAAGTAGATTAAAATTATAACGTGTTTTGCAGAAACTACTTGAAATTTTTTCTTCCCAAAGAATTGTTTACAGTTCTTTAATTAAATATACAGCCTCAAAACTTTATGTAAAATTTCTAGGGAATGCACACAAACACTTTCTGTTTCAGCATGAAAGTGGAATCTCCCCTCCAGGTCCTAACATTAGGAAAACAGAAAAGACAAGACAGAGAGATAGGCAGCAAAATTTTCCACACTTTTTAAATCAACCACTGAAATTTTTGTAAGAAAACCTCTACAATATTTTGCTTTCCATCATGTTTAATGCAAAACAAGTGCACCTAAAGAAATCCCTGTCTTGGGGCTCCCCCTTGCAACCATTGCCAATGCTGCAGCGGTCCCCTAACCACAAGGGACTCCCCAGCCTTTCGCTGGGTGAGGGCTGGCAACCAGTAGTCCCTACACAATGTCAAAAGATCCAAAGACATGATCATGGTATGCCACGGTCAGGTGTGGAGCTCAGGAATGTTTAGCTTCCCACCTTGCACTTACTTATTTTCATAGATTTTACTGTCTCTCAGGGAAATTCCCAAGCTTTACTTCTCCTCCCACAACAAATACATCACTGACAATGACTCATGTCATGTCCTCATAGATTTGGACTTTACACTCTTAACTGCCAGGAGGTCTCACATCTGAGCACCTACCACCCAGCCATTCTGCAATGACCAGGCTTCACTCTCTGCAACTTTCTCTTTCCTGCCTCACCTCACTGGATTTCCTCCAGTTTCTGCTTCTTAGCCAGAAGTGACAGCAATTCTTGAATGCCTAGTTAACGATTCCACTCAAAGCCACAGTGAGGCCCAAAAGCACACTGCTAGTGTCAGGGAGGCACTGAGGTTGGGGAACAGGCAACACTGGGGATGAGGGGTTGTAGCTGAAGAGCTCAAATGGGCACAAGTTCTCGGGTGGAGACAGTACAGCTACAAAAGATGGTGTGTGATATTGCAGCCCAACCAGCAGTGAGACCAGGCTGCTTTGTCCACAGCGAGCCTCTTCCTAGCAGGAGGACATTTATTGCTATATAAAGAGCTGTTTGACAGGCAAAGAAGTCAGTAGCACAGCTGAAACAGCGCATAGAGAAAGGCCAAGGCAGATGGGGGGTGAAGGGAGGAGAGGAGCAGAGCAGGAGGCAGGAGATCCAGGCAACACCAGGATCTCTGCCTCTTCATGTCTTCGTGTAAGCGCTTTCATGACAGCATGACTATACCTTTTAAACCTAGCAGGTCTTTCATGTAGTAAATCACCTCAGAAAAGAAGGCTTTTTGGCTCTCCTTCCCTATTCTGTAGTGCTCAGGTCCCATAGTAGGGCTCAGTCCTTTGCTGTTTTATCTACACTAAGACAGCATTAAACACATCACATCTTGCCCTACCCTTCTTTCCTCAGCAGGTGCCTTTCTTGCTTCCAGATTCTCCTTGAGTCTAGTCATTGGATGTTGGTCCGCTCTACAACACTGCCCATTCCGGAGACGTTGACAATGTCCCTGCATCAAAACCTCATTACAGTTTGGCTTCCAATTCTGTCTTCAACCTGTCCTTCATTTTCCCCACATCCACACCTCAGCTGTCCTCTTGATCCCTTTCTCCCACAGGCACCTTCCTGCCTTCTTGACCCTGACCCTGTGGTATAAGGACATTTCTTTGTTTAAATCTAATTTTTTACATGCAACTTCTCTCTTGAGAAGAGTCCGGAGTCTTCGCACTGATCACCCCAGTGCACAGAGAAAACTGACATCTGAAAACAGGTTAGGATGGCAGAAAGTGAAGGTTATGATCCTGCTAGCACCCTTGGCCAAAACATCCTCTTGTCCTTATTAGCTAGATTCATGTCCATCTTTAAGTCCTTAGCCCTCTGTTTCCTCCGCCTCTTCAGCCTTTTCTTCTAAGCTGAAACGGGAGCAGTTATTCCCCATGTATCCGTTCAGTACCTCACACACGCAACCTGACCTCCTTACTTCTCAGGAGGGGTGTCTGGTCATTCAGCTCCTTGGCAGGCTGTTTGTACCGCTCAGAACACCCCAACACATAGTAACATATGCTTGCTTTAAAGTGGTGCAGGCATATTAATCCGCAGATCTACCCTAGTGGAAATTGTTGCTTTGTCCCATTTTTTCCCCTCTCAGTGCTAATAATGTTTCTCTAACAGTGACCAGCAAGTATACTAAGTGTGCAGGGGCTGATTCTGACCCTGCTGTAGAGCAGATATTCCTCCACAGAGTACAGTGTCATGAAGTCAGAGTATATCCACTTAAGTAAGACAGAGGTCAAGCTTAAAGGGAAATATCTCAACCAAACTGAACCCAAGCTGTGGATTCTCAGATTTTTCCAAAGCTCAATAAGGACAGAAGTGTTCTCAGAAATTTGTGTTTATTGAATTTGAAAATTTTCTTTAACGTAAATAATTTCTGGAGATGTGAAAATGCACATGCATCAGCATTTTCAGTGGTATGAGAAAATGATGAAATCTGGTCATGTGAACAAGTGGCCTTTGGGACTGTGGTCAAACCGAAAATATGGTTTGTTTTGGGTGGATGTGAAACTAAAACAGTTATAAGAAAAAAATCCAAGCTGGAGAAAATGGGTGGCATAGGCAGCTCATGCTAAATGAGTTAAAAATATATGATTTCAGGTTTCGACCCTTACGTTTCTTCATTAAAAAAAAAAAAAAAAAAAAGCACTTTTCAGAACAAAACCATTAAAACAAAAATAACTTTTTTTTTAAAGTCCTTAGGAATTTTCTTCCCTAACCTCTTTGATCCCAAGAAAACTAACACTAAACATAACCCAAATTCATCAAAGTTCACTTACCTACTGTTTCCTTTCCCCTTAAAAACTAATATTGGTAAATAAGCATTAACTTTCTCTCTCTATAGATACAGAAGTAGATTTAAGTCAAGCTATCAGGATCACAGCTCCAATCTTACCAACATACACTTGTGCTGTACTTAGTCCTGAGCACGTGGCTGAAGGGGTGTCATAGTAAAAGCCAGCTCAGTTTTCCTATTTGGTGTATGGGAGGAGTCGAATCTATATTGCTTACATTAAAAGTAGATAAAAAATTTGGCCTGTGTTTACCCTCAGCTGCAGCATTATAGGAGCAACTCTCCAAATCAAGAAGCGCTTACATGGACCATCTCCAGCACGTGTATGTTGGCAGGATTACGGTCTAGAGGTGGAGAGTTGAAGGTCATGTTCCGTAGCAAAACATAACCCAAATGAAAAAAAGGATGCTGCCGTGATGATTTGGGATGCAAGGGTTCAGTGGATGTTAGGATGACCAGACCCTCGGTACACAGGGACCCTACCAGGCTATACTGAACTGCAGCACAGACCAAATGGAATGGATTAAGGTATTCGCTTGTGATTTTCAGCACGGATATTTCAGAATTTTGAAGGAACCTCATTTTTCACCTCTCTATAACTGACCACACTGCCCCTTGTTTTATTAATCTCCTGAGTGGCCCATCATTTCAGATGAGAAATGAGGAGAAAATTCATTCTTTAGAAGAATCAGAAAATGTCAAGAATTTTTGCCCAGATCTGGGTATGACACCAGTATAGCATTTTGCTACTGTAGTGTATTTTCATATAAGTGATTGTATGTTCTCTTGTGCTTTAGTACTGATGTGTGTCTTTACCAGTAGAACTGACTTAGCTTCTTCTTTCCAAGTTTTATGGTAATAAAACTGCAAGTTAACTAATGTGACAACTTCTTATCCTGGTCCCTTCCAAAAACACTAACCAAATAGCAGACTTAATGATCAGCTAATGCAACCAGATAATGTTTGATGTATATGAAACCTGTTCTGTTGTATGTTAATGTGTGAAAGACCGTTATTTTATGTACTGTCAGATGTCCTTCATCAGAGTGAGCTCATACTCAGCCTTTCTCATGGGAGCTTATAGAGGCTTGCATTTCAAACGGCAAAATGTAAAGGTTGAGCAGATTTGCTTTTTCAATCCCTTTTTCCCTTACAACATGGGGGACAGCTGGTTCCCTCTTTTTTTTTTTTTTTTTATTTTTTAGTCTATTTTGAAAAAGAAAGTCCTATGGAAAAGCAGTGTTCATCAGCAACGGCATCGTAGCTGTACTCTTGGCACACTGAGTCAGGGAGCGATGCTCCTGCTGAGCACCCGAGGAAGACAGGAACCACATTATCCTAGTCACCTCTGAAAAACAATACCTGGCCACAAAGCCACGTTTTCCCTGTCTATAACCGCACAAAAGGGTGTCTTGGCAGCCTGGGAACTGAGTGTTTCCAAATGCTCAGCTCCTGGCTGCCATGCACAACCCAACTGGGAAATTTTGACCAGATGAGTGTCAAAAGTGTTGTTTGAAGGTAGCAGAGCTCTGGACACCCTTAGCCCTGTTCTAATTTGAGCCTTGCTGTCCTTACACCTTCAGCACAGTAGTAGCATGCAGTCCCTCCACCCGAGCATTGTGCTTCGTTTTGCCTATCCTTAATCACACAGAAGGTGTCTATTCTTAATAGATTTCTAGGCTCCCTCTCTAACGAGATGGAGGAAGAGATGCACATTTCTGAAAGGCTGTGCATGCTGGGGAATAGCGGAGATAACAGAGGTGCTTCTCTCCCAGGACTGCAGAGGGACGTGTATAGTATTTTCTAGCTAAACGCAAGCGAGATGATAATAGCAACACTCAGTGAAAGAGATAATAGCACTGCACTCACTTTCTCAGATGGCTGGATAAAGCTGCCCAGCTACTGTTTGGGCAGAATCTCCATAGGGCTCGGTGCTAACAAATGCATACATGGGCACATATCTTGAGGGAAAGTTGAACCTCGCTTTCATACGATGAAATTCACTCTGCAGGGTAGGGCACTAGCCATGAAAGTTTAACATTCGCAGCTCTCATCCATTGGCCAAGATGCCCAACCACAGCTGGATCTGCTACTTCCCAGCTTGGTTCTTGCATGAAGACCCCTTTTCCAAGCTGGGGACAAGTTCAGTGTCACAGTTAATATGTCCAACTTTTGGAATGAGCTTTCACTCTGGCAGGGCATGGAAGCTTTGCAGCATCCTGCAGGATGGAGCACAAACTGAGCTGATGTAGAAGTGACCTGCACTCATGGGAAGGTCCCATGCTGTAAACAATGCAGCTCATGGACAGGCAGCTGTATAAGGGCCATGTCTTCTAACACACTCAGCATCTCTCAGGTTCTTAAAGGAAAGGACTCCATTGTTTGTATTCTTTTTGAGACCTGGTGTCAAAGCTGGGTATGAATCCCTTCAGAAGTGCAAAAACAGGAGCCAAGTTTGTCACCAGTGACAGTTCCAAATTCATTTTGCCTTATAAGTATTATTGCTAAATCCTTTGGAGCAGCATGAAAGACATTGCGTGAGAAGTTATAACCTGGTTTATTAAACACCATAAGTCAGGATTGTTTGTGTTTATTGCTGAATTGTGAATTAAATGAGCTTTTCAGATGCTCTCATTCTTGCACAAATCAAGCTATGTTCTTTTCTTGATTGTAGAGTTTTATATTAAAACGTCAAAAAGGCACTGAAAATGTTGGCTGCATATTTATTTGTACTGTACATATAGATGCCTTAATTTTATATGATAAATGGTATGAAGTTTAGATCTATTATACTTAACAGCTATTTCTTTTAGAAAATAAGCTTTGACACCTTCTAAAAATGAAGTTTATAAATAGTTCTTTAAGACATGCTTTGTGTCTTAAAGTGAAAAATAAAAGTATTTTATTTGATTCATATTTTTTCCCTGAGTCTTGATTTATTCTAATAAGCACCCACCAAGTGCTTATATTTACAATCAGGAAGGGTAGACATTTACCCTGCCAAAGTGGCTGGTGTGCACTGCATATTCCATGTTATATATGTTCTCTCAGGTGTGTAGGGGTTTGGGTTTTTTTAGTATCACAGAATCATGGAATAGTTTGGGTTGGAAGGGACCTTACAGACCATCTAGTTCCCACCCTCCTGCCACAGGCAGGGACACCTTCCACTAGACCAAGTTGCTCAGAGCCTCATCCAGCCTGGCCTTGGACACTTCCAGGGATGGGGCACCCACAGCTTCTCTGGGCAACCTGTGCCAGTGCCTCCCCACCCTCTCCGGGAAGAACTTTTTCCTGATACCTAATCTAAATCTCCCTGCTTTCAGTTTAAACCCGTTACCCCTTGTCCTGTCACTACAGGCACTTCTAAAAAGCCCCCTCAGCTTTCTTGTAGTCCCCCCCGTCCCCAGCACTGGGAGGTGCTAGAAGGTCTCCCCAGAGCTATTAATGAGATACAGAATACACAGAAAATTATTAATCCTAACATTTCAAGAACAGTGAAATTAAGACCTATTCATCTAAGGAAAAGTTTCAGACATTTTCCTGAGCCTTTGCTTTAAGAGTTTTGATTAGAGAATTTGGCTGCAGTGGCATATGATTGAGTACTGGGACTGTAATTTTCAGTTCCACACAGATCTAAATTTTTTTTCCTCCAGACGTAGCTGAATCTCACCATTTTTAAAGGTGCCTAACTCACATTAGCAACATCTCCCCCCATCCCCAAAAAAATGAGTGCATGTCAAAGATGACGTACCTTGCTGTAGAATGAAAAGGTCCCATTTAACTGCTTTCTGCTCAACAAGAAGATTATTTAGTACAACCTCACTATGTTTTGAGATTTCTTTAGAATTTCAGAACACTGAAGCCAAACAACATTTATAATTCAGAAAACAGGACTTTTTGTGAATTGAGTTCTTAATCCTCACAATAGGAACCATTTGACCAACCCCATAAATTGCTATTTCTGTAGAAACATCAGTGGGAAAAAATAATTCTGTTTTTCTCTGTAATTAATTTTGTTCATGGGTGTCAGATAAGATTACACAGGGGGCTCCAACCTGCAGTTTGCAAGTCAGGTGTTAGTCTGGTTTCTAAAATCTAACGGAGATACATCGACTCTCTCAGGAGCCACGTCTCTTTCTCTGTTAATTCCAGAGAGCTTAGAAACTTTTCAGTGCAGCTGAGGTTAAGCAGTAGGAATCACCCTCTGAACTTTGTTTCTGAGCTGAACCGGTGCCTGGTTGGGTGGGCAGCTGTTTGTGGTCCCCAGAAAAGGCAGCTCAGCATTTCCCAGAGCCTGAAGCTGGCTATTGCACTAGCTCACATGGATGTTCTCCTTCAGCAATCAATGTCTATTAATTATTTGATGAGAATAAACTTGTTAGTTAAATACAAGAGCACTGTCCTATATGCCAGGAGGGGAAGTTCATCATCCCTGACTGATGGTCCAGCTCGTTATTTACTGTAAAGGCACACCAACATCTCCTGAGTTTTGAGTCAATCTTTGCAGACAGGATATAGAGACACATGTCTGCATGCACAGACCAAAGTGAAGAGACCTATGAAGACATAATCAAGCAAACAGCTGCCAGGGCATGGTTATCTGTGAAATCACACAAACCAAATCTTGCTCACTACACTTCCCTTCTCTCATCAGTGCCCAAAAGCAAAGGATGAAGAACAACACTCTTTCAAAGAGATGGTTGGCAGCAGGCACTGCCCATGCCCTAGCCCTTTAGCAAGATGACTTCACTTTTGAAAAAAAGGAAGTGGGACATCTGTATGTAAATCAGGGGAATCTCTAGAACAAAAACAAGGAGATATGAAACAACTTTTTCTATAGCAGTGGGACTGTTCCTCTTTGCTACCAAATTATCTGGTGAGAAAGTAGGAAAGATATTACAGCACATGGAAAACTCCAATATCTGTACAAATCTCTAGGTCTACTCAAAGCACTAGTCCCTAGGGCTCTGCTACCACTGCCTTATGCATGGTGGCATCTCATTAGTTTACCTTCAGAGGTCATCCCTTTATACTTCTTTAATAGAGAAGGTGAGCTAAGGAGGATTGAAAAGGTCCTTTTCTTTACCCATCAGCTGCAGCTAACTCACATAGGCAAAAAACATAAGATTGATCTTCTGCATATCACACTATTACTGATCAAAACCAGTCATGAACTAGACTTTGATGCTTATTCATTAGGCACGATACTGTTTAGTAAACCTGCTATTTCCTACCCCAGCTTCTAAATTACATTCCAAATTTCAAGAAGGCATTTATGCACCCAGTCAAAGCCCAGTGCATACCCACAAACAGTTTTTTGGCAAGCATAGTTTCCTGTGGGAGTATTTTCTTGCCTCAGGGAGACACCGTGGGGTCATGCTTTCAGGTTGTAACTGTAGCAATGACAACACAGTTGTTTAAAGAGGTTTTACTTCATTTATTCTTGTAGAAAGTTCCCAAGACATAGCTGAACAAAGCCCTGAGCAAAGAGTGCTGCCACACATGCCACAGGGAATTTTCATGTTATTTCCTCCTAGAAAATTCCTACCACATCACAGGGTGGATCTCCTAAATGATATCATGCTACACCAGTACCTGCTCAATACTTTCTGGAAAATCCCAGGGGAGGCATGCACACTCTAGTCATGAGTGCAGTGAGTTGGCTGTGACAGCAGTGCCACCAATATGCTGCAGACAGGCAGCAAGGGCTGCTTTTCCTCTATTTTCTGTAACCCAAGTCAGAACACCGCTCACCTAGAGCAAGGGACAAGCAACACCAGGCAGGATCTTGGGCCACCTCAAGCCTGAGGTTCTGAGCTGTGTCATTTCTCCACCTCCCCTTTAAGCCTGTACACTGCCAGGACACAATGTTTCAAATGCTAAAGCTAACTGTTTTGATTGCATAATTAATGGGTTTATGCTCATCTTCTGGTGGGCTAAGAAACTAACAACTTCTAATGTTGGGGCTGTAGCACCTCAAGATAGTATCTGCTCTCTACCCCCTGTACTACCCCTTCAACAAGAGTTGCATCCCTCAACTCCAAAGCTTTCCAAGTCCCTCTGCTCCCACACAGGACATCTTTCTCTTTGCAGTAGGGATACAAATCAGGCTATTCTACGTCCTTCTACATTCTACTATTGTACATTAAGGCCTGTCTAACGTCAGATCTGGTGGAAACAAATCAGGGCTAATTCATTGATGTTTATGCTTGCACAGCTTAGAAATAAGCAGAAGACTAACTTCAGCTCATGCTTCACAAAACACTCACCTAGTCCTCTCTGAAGGGCTCTGATAAGCTTTATTGCCCTTAGGGATCACTACCCCAGTGTCTGGGAATATCCCACCTTCAGTGACTTTCCCCAGGTTGTGGGTAAGCCACCCTCTTCCACACAGAGGCAGAAAACCCCCAGGAATGTTTTAATCTATTGCAAAAACAGCACTGTCAGTGGGCAGTGCATGCAGCTCAGGATTCATCTCCAAAAACACCCCTTTGGCAAGATGAGAGGTTGGTATGAGGAGATAGCAGCTTCAGTGGAAGTTCTCAGAAAAGGTTTCTCCACTCAAAACCAAGACTTGTTTCCGACATCCCTGGGGACAGTGAGGGTCCTCACAGTGCTGGTTCCTCTGGCACATGGGTCCCTTCCCAAAAGGCCTAACCACACTCCAGAGAGGCTCTCGGAGCCCCAACACTTCCTCCAAGGGTTGTGCCACTAGAAAGCGATTCTTCTGAACTGGAGCTTTCTACACAACAGGAACTGCAGTAGCCACGAGCATTGCCAAGTCTATGGACAACTGGCAAGCACCGGAAAGCACACGTCAGAGTCAGGCCTGTGAGGGAACCATTTCACAACCCCATCTTGCCCCCTCCCCTGGCCTCCAGGGGAGGGAAATACATGCCAAGGGAGCAGGCAGGAATTACAGGGTGGTCTGCCCTGGCTGCCAGAGGGTGCACCATGTCTCCCTTTGCCAAGAAGTCCAGACATAGCCCATGATTCCCAACAGGCCTGTTGGGATTGGTGCAAGCCAATTGCACCAATTGCAATTGATTGGTGTAACCCAGACAGAGCATTCTCCCAATAACTCAGAGACTGAAGACCCTTAAAGACATAGGGAACCTCCTAAAATATGAAATTAATGTTTTGTTGAGGACAGTTCTTGAATAACAGTGGCAAAAGATGCTGTTTAGGTAGAACATGGGGGTGTTTTTATTTCCTTCCTATCCTGTTGCATCCACACTCACATCCACCATAGCAGTGGTTTCAGAGAGCGTATCCATACCTATTCCCTTAAGTATTGAACTCCTGTGTAACAGGTTCATGAACAGACTAATCATTTTCTAAACTGTTCAGTGTTATTTGTTCCTTCAGTTTCCTGTGGCAGATTCCTTAAATACTTTGCCCACTGCGTAAGAGCACTCTTACCCCTTTCAGCCTGAAGATAAGCCATTGAGCCTGGGGCTGGGGCACTCACCTGGAACACAGGAGATGCCAGATCAGTCTAGTCTCCTTTTTGACCAAAGCTTTGGAACATGACAGTTGTGTGTCAGCATTCATGTTTCCAGTTGTTTATCATTCAGCAACCTATACCACGTGAAAGAAACCTCATCAGAAGCCACAAGCACACCCTCTCTCCCTCCCATAGGGATATGGTGGTTATCTTTCTTGGCTATCAGACTGGTCCTGAAGCCACAGGAATTCACATGGATGCTAATAACCCAGACTGTTTAGCTTACTGCACCATGCGAGGCCATCCTCCAGTGAGCGGAGAGCTGCCTACCAGTGCCCTGTCAAAGGGGCTACTAGGACATCTTTAGTCAAAGAGGTCATGAGTAAGTGATAGTGCCAGCTAGTTCCCAGACAGCAATGAAAAATACCACTAAGCAAGGGTTATCTCCTTTTACCCTGCCATCTCCCCCATTCTTATACGTCATTAATCTCTGATCTGCGAGACAGAGAGAAAACATCAATCGGCCAGGACATTGTTGGCTTATCACTATTTTCCCCTTTGTGGGTGTTCCCATCTGGGTCTTCAGCAAAAATCATAAAATCACAGAATGGTTTGGGTTGGAAGGGACCTTAAGGATCACCTAGTTCCAACCCCCCTGCCATGGGCAGGGGAACCTTCCACTAGACCAGGTTGCTCCAAGCCTCATCCAGCCTGGCCTTGGACACTTCCAGGGATGGGGCACCCACAGCTTCTCTGGGCAACCTGTCCCAGTGCCCCCCACCCTCTCTGGGAAGAATTTCTTCCTGATATCTAATCTAAATCTCCCCTCTTTCAGTTTAAACCCATCACCCCTTGTCCTGTCACTACAGGCCCTTGTAAAATGTCCCTGCGCAAGTACTGGAAGGCTGCAATAAGGTCTCCCTGGAGCCTTCCCTTCTCCAGGCTGAACACCCCCAACTCTCCCAGCCTGTCCCCATGGCAGAGGGGCTCCAGCCCTCAGAGCATCTCCATGGCCTCCTCTGGACTCGCTCCAACCAGTTGATATCCTTCTGATGTTGAGGGTCCCAGAGCTGGACGCAGAACTGCTCACCAAAGCAGTGCAGAGGAAGAGAATCCCCTGCCTCAACCTGCCAGCCACGCTGCTCTGCACACAGCTCAGGATACGGTTGGCTTACTGGGCTGCCTGCGCACACGGCCGGCTCATGTCCAGCTTTTCATCCCCCCAGTACCCCCAAGTCCTTCTCCTCAGGGCTGGTCTCCAGCCATTCTCCACCCACCCTGTGCTTGGGATTGTCCCGACCCATGTGCAGGACCTTGCACTTGCCCTTGTCAAACTTCATAATCCTTATTTATTTCATAAATGTTTCTTATTTTCTTTCCCTTTTCCCCTGTTCACTTTGGGACACGCAGTCACAGGGCCAGGGAGAGCTGGGAGCCCACCCTGCCATTCTTCAAGAGCCATGCTTCAGGGACTGGGGAGGAGCATGGCAGAAGACTGTATATATCACAGGACAGCCTTCCCACACAGCAGGAATTTACAGGGAATTTCAGAAATCATGCCAATAGGCTCAGACAGCAGAATGACATCGCCTCACTCACTCTGTAGTCATCACTGTTGGTTCCTTATGTGGATAAGGACCAAAGGAAGTCTTTGGCTGAGCAGCAAAGCACTAACTCAACTCAGAGCCACATGCAACAGGAAAAGCATCACATAAGCATTAGCATGAACTATTGCATTACTGAAATGGTTTTTACTCAGATACTTGAAGGAGACACAACTAGCTAAGAAGTAAAAAACCCCTACACACCAAAACCCAAACTGCAAACCATAAGCAGCCAGGGTCCCTCAGCTTCCCTTACAACCACCCCAAAAAATACAGTATGCCTCAGTTTCCCTCCATACCTTCAGAGATCAACACATCCAGACACCTGAGCCCCACCACACAGCAAAGTACCTACTGCAGACCCAACACCTCCCCCCAACCTGCAACAACCCACCCTCAACACAACCACCTTCTTTTCTCACTCCCCCTTTCATCTTCCTTTCCAATGAACACACCTGCAGGAGCAGAGCAAGGTGGGGCTAATGGAGGCAATTAGTTCTCATTAGTTAGCTGTCTCGCTAGCCACCCCATCAGCCCACCCATGCTTGTCACTGCCCTGGGAGGACTTCCCCGTTTTAACCTAGGCTCTGTTCGGGTCTCTCTGTACTGCACCCTCCTCTTCAGGAAAATACAGCAGTTAACAAAACCATAGCACCATGCATAAGCACTGCCTGGGTGCTTTCCACAGTATTCTGAGATGTCTAGGATCCCTCTCCCCCACTGCATGAGCCCAGCCTCCAAGCCACAGGCAGGTTCCCATTTCTGTAATTGCTTTTCTCCCTGCATTTTTACTCTGATTTGCATGTGGAGAAGAAGAACCTGTCATTAGATTTCTGCACCCTCCTTGAAAATGATTTCTCGTGCTCATCCACAGATGTCAAAAGTCTCTCCCTCCACAAGTGAGCTCCGTGCTCTCAACAAGAGTATTTGTTGCTTACATCAGAGAACATATTACTCGTAATTTACTTTTTGTTTTCTCTGTCTTTACAGCCTTCCCTTTATGTATTCGAAGACCTAAAGCAGCACCCTGTAATACAGCCTAACTACAATGTCCTACACATGGCAAATGGCATTAGTTATCAAAAACAACTTCCAAACACCACTGTGTGCTCTGATGCAGACACCCGAATTCTTCTTTTCTTAGGAATAACTGATGTATTCCCAGAAAATCATGACCTTTTCTGGCTGTTTACTCAGAGGAGGTACTGATTTAACTGGACTCAGTCAATCTTCATCGAGAGAGTATCGAGGCTCATTAGCGTATTTATCCTTCTATCATTCCTCTGAGATAGGGAAAGTCTGGTTTTGGAAATGGGGAACCATGGAGACATTAAATGACTCATCTGGAGTCACACAGGAAATTTGTGGTGGGGAAAGAAAAGGGAATCTGATAGGTCTTCCAAGGTCCCCCACTCATACCCTAACCTCTTCCCTGTCCCCTGGCACCCGGAGGGGGGTTGCTGGTCAGAGTATAGTGAGAGCCCCCACCCATGTAGCCTGTCTCATGGAGACTGTGTGGGGTCCCCCCTCCTACACAGGCCGTGTCAGCGGTGGCCAGTGCTGTCACCCTGCTCTGCAGCACAGGCTGTGCATCCACCCACCTCCAGACACTGAAAAGCATCGCCCAAGTGAGAAACAGGAGCAGGCGGGTGAAGGAGCCTGGAAAAACCAAGCCCAGTCTTCTCTGGGCCAGCACAGAGCCTGCACCTTCAGCTGGGCTCCCTGACAGTCATCAGCAGTGGAAACACATTTGGAGATACGGAAGGGGAAATCTCCAGCTCACCTCCCAGGCACCAGGATGGGGCTGGCACCAGCTGGCCCTGCAGCAAACACCTCTTTAGATCAAATACCCTTGGGAATGCCTGTTGCCACTGGAAAACACCTTCTGCTGTGGGGAATACACTGCACTCAGGAAAGCTGTCATGCATGTCCGCGCACTCATACCCAGTTTTTGGCTGTCTCCACAGGGAAACTGGAGACAATGTAGGCAATGATCCTCTCCGGAGGAAGGAATCCATAGTCTGCTGAAAACATTGCATTACTGGGAGCAAAAAAAAAAAGGTGAAAAAATGAGTTTTCAAAAGCAATTTTTTCTAGCCACTAAATTCTCAGTCTAGAGGGTTTTACTTTGAATTAATATGGGTTGTCTCTGCTCTAGGATTAAAGTTATTGATCCAGTTCTTGATTATTGTCATCCGTCTTTGTTCCTGGACTTATAATCACTTGTGCAGGGCAAAAGTCTCTAATTAGGTACAGCATTTTACAGTCTTACTCCACAGAGTCACCAGCAAGGAAGCCATCAGCATGCCAGCTGGCTGCAATGCCTTCGTGCCAGCTCAAGTTAATGGGGAGCAGTATCACTGAGAAGCTTTCAACTGGGGAGCACGTGGACCCAGGAAGCCACCCAAAGCCTGTGGGGAGGGTGAGCCTTTCAGAGGTCAGGGCTTCCCCAGCCTCCTGCAAGACCTCTGGAGTCACAGAGGCAGCCATAAATCCCACTTGCAACTTCCTAGGGTAATAAATATCTGTCCCAACTTCAAGATTTGTTGTGATGAGAGTGAACTTTTAAGAAGCCTTTATTACCCAGCAAAGTGACTTGATTTACTTTTGGCAATCCATATTTCCTCCTGGTTTTCCATCACCAGTCCCTGGGGCTGAGCCAGGAGTAGCGCAGAACCGAGGAGACATCAGACAGTGTTGCACATTGCTGTGCCATGGCTGGGCCTCCAAGGAGAAAACTACTGGCAGGAACCACCTTCATTAACTGTTGTAACAAGTAGGAGAGAGGTGTGCAAGTGAATAATTACCAGGGGCTGTTCAATAAAGCCATCTGAAGCCCCCTAAATAACATTCCCATGAGTATTATGAGAGACTGCACTCAGCCACCCTCACCCAGGTGGGACAGGCTGCTGGAGCCCACAGGGCCATCATCCAGAGAGAAGCCCCGATCCTCTCTCAAGCAATCCCATTGGCATCAGAGGAGGTTTCCACACTGATGCAGCTGACTTCACATCAGCCCATGGCTACCCTCACCCAGCTCAGTGGGAAATGCAAACTCCAGCTGTTGCTGCTGTGTGTCCTGGGCATCGAGATACCCCATCTGCGGAAACCATGGTGGTTTAGACAGTATTTATCCCTAGTTGGACTTCACCTGGGTATGATGTCAAGGCATGATGGCATTAAACCCTTGAACCCAGCTTATGGGACAAGAAATGCTGTCATGTGGCAAAAGATCACCTCCTGTAAATATTTTGATGCAGGGGGAGATTTGGCAATTTCTGTACTCAAGAGAACTGAGAGAAGGGCTGAATTAGCACCCCAAATTCTGCAGTCTGCCAAGCCAAACAGAAAAATCTGTGTTTAACTGTGCTTGTTCATAAAAACTCTGCTCTTGCTCCCAGAAGAGCAGCCCTGCAACAGGAGCCCCCACGGTGTCTCTGCTCCTGGTATGCCACAGCCAGAAGAAAGCATTTTGCTTCTTGGAGCACCACCAGAGAGAGCAGAGGGAAAATCGTTACAGAGCAGCATGGCTTCAGGGCTGGGGCTTGTGGCAGGACAAACTCACTTCCTGTCCCTTGGGAGTTTTACATAGACTATGCTCTGAATTTTTCAAGTAATCTTATTTTTTTAATAGGAAGCTTCAGGATTAAGTATCTGAAGTATTTTTTCCTTGGTGATCTTCTTTTATTTGCCCAATCTCCCTTAAAATAGAAACTTCTTGAACAATGTCTGACAGAGCCATAAATCCTGCACACATTCAGTATGATTTTAAGGTTGTTACTCTTTTGGGAGTTTTGGATGTGGAACTGAAGGTCTATTTTGGGGAAGATTTGCATCAGAGCAGACTGTCTAGTGCTGTAAGTAAAGCCTGGATTCGGTTGGACTAGATGATCTCTAGAGGTCCCTTCCAACTCCTAACACTGTGAATCTGTGAATCTGTGAATCTGGATGACTGCTGAAGGGCTGGCTGCACAGCAGCGTGGCTGCTGGCTCTGGACCACCTGCACCTCAGCATCTGCCCTGACCAATGCACCACTGGCAGCTGGGGGAGATGCAAACCGGACCAACTGAGAAGCTCTGTCTGCTCAATGCTGCTCTGAGGAGAACCTTGCTGATCCTAGACAGTAAAAATGACAGGCAAAAAATGGCAGGCTTAGCAGAGCAATGGTCATGCTGTAAGAGACATGAGGATGTGGGGAGGATTCCTGTTTTCTGTCTCGCTTTAGCCTAAACTGACCTAGTGTTCACGCACAGAGGTTCTTACGTAAGCCTTGACCTGCTCCTTGCTATCAATTTTGTCCTCGAATATTTTTCTTAAAGAACAAAATATTTTGAGGCATGCATCCCTAAGATGTTTGTGTTTTCACTCAGAGTCACTAAATAAACAAAGTGTGCTGACAAAACTCACAACAAACAAGGAAATTAAAACTTTAGGGGCCCATACGTCCATCTCCTACGCACAGAGAGACAGATTCCCTGCAGTTACCCTCAGGACTGAGCACTGTAGACATCAGCAGGACCTCTCATCCAGGGCCCCAGCGTGTCCTTTCAAACACTCCCCCGTCCCTTAAACAAAATTAAGAACTTGTTTGTTAAAGTTGGAGCCCAGACAACTATGTAAAGGGGTGTCTTCACCATGGCAAAGAAGGAGGAGAGAGGAGTTCAAGCACAGCACACAGATGCGTGAAAATGGGGGAAAAGGAATGGGGCAGCCAGTGGGCAGGAGCTGGGAGCTGAAGCACAGAGTTTTAAGCTGCTTCCACTCTACAGACTAAACATGAAGAAAAATATAAACCTCTTCCTGTATTTAGTCCTCAGGTGAAGGTCCTCACAGGTTTGCAACATTTAACCTTCAAACAGACAAGACTATTTAAGCAGGGAGGGAATGACGAGCTGAATTCTTACAGAGTACAGTTTTCTTTCTAAGCAAGTTTAATGATGGGAAAACTAAGAGTTGTGGCCTTCAAGTCCTGGTCTACCACACTTGTCAACAGAACTTCCACCCCAAGGCAATTTCTGACATTTGGGTTTACTACCTTAAAATGTGATGAAAACTAAAAATATAGAAGTTCACTGAATAAAGACAACCAAGAATTTTTTTCTTTTAAAAAGTTGAAACAAAAACTTCTGTAATTTCTACAGAAATATTTTTCCTTTCCAGTGCTGATGTTTCAAAATGTCTCCCCCAAAATATTTTTCATTTAAATACCCTTAACTAAAGTCAAGTTTTACTCTAAAACAGGATGCTCCCATGAAAAATACTCAACTCACTGTATCACAGTGTCTCATTAGGATTATTGTTTTAGGTGAAAAGATTTTATTCGACTTTCATTCAACCTAGATCCTAAACTCTAGTTGATGACTTGCTTTCTGTAAACATTTTTGAGCCACTGAACAGAAGCACCTAACATGCCACAGAGAAATAAAATCTATAATTACAATGGATTTATTACCCTCAAAATGTGTCTGTGTTTTGGTACCACAACATCCAGTTCGTACTGAATGACGACGAATAATCATTGCAAACCTCAAAGGAAAAGTTATTACAGCATGGAGAAGGTATTTGTTAGCTTTATGCATACTTTTGCCACTGACAAGAAGCCAGAAAATGACTCACATTATTTGTCAGAGGAAGAAGCTTACAACTGAGAGCCCTGAACATATAAAAAATGAAATGAGAAAATGAGAAAGAATTGGGAAATATGTTAGAAAAGAAACCCAAACAGAAAAGAAAGATGAAAGCTTTTGAATTTTACAAGGTAGTTTCCCACAAAATATCTTTTAGGTCAGCAAAAAGGAGAAAAAAATAAAAATAGAGAAACTTTTGGAAAGGCAAAGGGAAAAATGCTCTGTTAATTAGGTGGAGGGGAAAGCCACCCACAAAATTAGCTGGTTTACCTTTCTGCTTGTTTTGCGTTAAGCACCATCCCAACTCACAATTCTAAACATACCACAAGTTAAAATTTCAGTTAAAATAATGAGCCAAGCATTGCCAAGACATGCAAAACCCCACAATTGCATCAATTCCAGCCTCAGCAAATTATTGTCGATGGCTATAAAGCAGGGAGCGTTCTCTTCCACTTTTTGAATAGTGTCATTAATGTCTGCTTTGACCTTTAACAAATAACATCTCCAGCGGCCTGCTAACCTGCAGGGACCACCAAGTGTCACAACCAAACTTATCTTCTTCCTTTTACTGTGTTATTTGAAGCCTGCAAGATAGAGCTACTCCCTGGACTGAAGCCTCTATACAACCATAAATGATTCCCTTGTCTCATGTTGCATTTACGAAGCCTAATTGCCGTTGGCTTGCAAAGAACATGTCTCTCATTTCATTATTCCTGGCTGAGTTTTTTTGCTTAGTGTGCCACTGCGAGATGTTTCTGTGGAAACACTGCTATAGGAAAAGGGACCTTAGGGGAAATGTGGGAAGTTTGGGGTTTTTTGCTATTTACTCTCATCCTCGTCTTATCTCATCAATGAATTAGAGAGGACAGTGTATTTAATCATGCATGAAGATAAGAAAACATCTCTCAGAGGGTTTTCATAAGTGGGTTTGCCTGGTAGGCACACAGGGGTCTGGCAGAGTCCTCCAGCCCCTGTTGGATGTCACACGAAGTCAGAACACACCAGGGAAGTCCTGCATCAGTAGGAGCTAAAATCAGGGCCGCATGGAGAACTGGAGAAGTGGGATGTCCCAGCCAGCAACAGGCAGGACGTCAGCCCAGTGCAAGGCAGTGGAAGTGCTGAGCTGAAACCTCACACTCAGTAGAGAGAACAGTGAGGAACCCTGGGCACACACTCACTTGGGTTTGCTTCTGCAGCGTCAGCCCAGGAGACACACCACTAGACAGGGTCCCCAGCCATTGAGCAGCACCAGCAAGCTTCACAAGGATAGTCAGAGGAAAGCTGATGGACAGTGCATTTCTCAGGCAGCATGGCCAGAGGAATACAGACCTGTCCTCTGCCCCATGGAGCCCTAAGGAGGGCTGAGAGCAGACCTGCCTGCTCTCCCTTGGGGTGAGTCACTGGAGACTGAGCACATGCTTTCACTGTGTGTAGTAACAAAGAACCTGTGGTTGGGGTTTCTTTGTTTTGTTTATTTTTTATTTTATTTACAGCAGTTCTTACAGGTTCCATTGAGTTAAATGATAAAAAAACAGAGCGATGATTAACCTTAAGACCTCAGAAAACCAACCCATGACTTAATATTCTGCCAGTGCTTCCTGTCAAATCTGTGGCAGCTCTGTAGATACCTGGATGTTAAGAAGCTAGACATCCAACTCCTGCTTACGTTCAGCTGAATTTACGGGGCCTGGTAAAGGCCTTGGAAGGTAAGCAAGTGCTTACCTCTCTGGCCTTGGAAGGTAAGCAAGTGAGCTCCTTCACTAATTGCTAGTGACTTGTTCACAGCCTAAGAAGTAAAAAAAAAATAAGAAACAACCATTCCAGAAGCAAAGCAGGTGATCACAGAATTCATCCATACTGAAGCTGGATTACCAATGAGGTCTCATGACTTGCAGGTTTAGTTATCAGTACCACTTTCCAATTCTTCAACATTTATAATATCCTTTCTGCTGCCTTTCTGCAGCTGGTCCTGAACTCCACCATCCTCAGCAAGGAGCCCTGTTTCCTAATGTTGATGGCCAACATGAAGAAGATGTGCAAAAGTCTCTCACGAAGATCTAATAGAGATGAGTGTGGGAGAGCAGCTTTGACCAGATTCAGGAAGCCTTATTGCTTCAGGAATGTTGCAAAATACGAGCAGCTTTTGCTTAGAGTGAAGAGGCAAAGAATAAGGAAATTACACGCACAAATGGTAACAGAACAACACATAAAGTCAATACCTCTCGTGTAGAAGTTTAGGAAAACAAAAAAGGAGTGTAGAAAACAAACAAAAATGTTTTCTTGCTTGGAGAAGCCAAAACAACTCTCCAACAGTCCTATCAGAACACTTCATGATACTGTATTTAGTGAGTGATGCAGAAGTGCCATTAGACTGACAGCACTTAGAAGCAAATAGGAGCTTTAGGTCTAAAGGGAACACAGAGAAGGTGCATTCCCTGATGTCTCTTTTGGATGCCAATTGCCAATTCAAAATATTGATGGACTATCGAAACTACCTCTACCAAGAGAGCATGAAGTGCCTCTTAGCATCATAGTGTTTGTGCCTTTGACTGGGGCTGCTGAAGGATGTGAGAGCCAGAACAACCAACTCTGCTGTCCCCCAGACAGAACCCCTAGATGCACAGGGGTATGACAACTCCCAACACCTGCTGTTATTCCATTTCTACTGAGAGTCTCCCTGTCAGGCACAGAACAATGTTTTCGAGGAACCAAGTACTTGGTCAGTCCAATCTGATTCTTAGAGGTGTTGGACTAAGTCGAATCTTCTGGCTGTGTAGTTCAGGCTGCCTGAGAAAGCTAACCAGTAGAGTCATGGTCTTCTGTCACACAATGAGAAAAACCTTCTTAGATAGCAAATTGCCTTTCATTTCTTGTAGATGCCATCAAGTGATCAACAGGGGTTGTTCTTATCTTTGGTCAGAGGCCAGAGGGATGGATCATACCCAATTTGTCCTTAACAAGTTCCAGGAAGAGACTGGTTTTAAAACTGGGTTGGAGTAGGTGACCCAGTGTTCTAATTTCTAAGAAACCTAATGTAATTTCCAATTTAAATGGCAGGAAAATCAATGGCTTTCCCTCTTGATTCCAAGGTTTCACCTTGTCTTCAAAATGACCAGCACTTGCCAGCTGCTGAGCATTCTTGAACGTACATGATTTCATGACATACTTACCTGCTTCCGAAGAAAAAAAAAATATAGTGTAATTTATGCATTGCTTATTTAAATGACCCCACTATAAATACTGCTGTGTAGGTAGCAGCAGGCACACCTTGCCCTGTGGGCCATCCTGTTTCCTCAACAGTATAAACTATTTCAGGCAAATTACACACAGAAACCTTTAAACGAAACATTCCCCTTTCAACAGTACAATATTTGCAGTCAATAGACCACATAGCCTCTCCCTTCCTGTTGCAAACAACATCCCACATAGGGATTAATCATTCCTCAGAAATAGTACAACCAATTGCAGTTATTGGCACCTCTCCCATCTCACCAAAAACAGGGAACTCTTGACACAGCTTGAGTCATCTTCCTAGTAGCTCTCTTCAAGCCTATACTCATCAGCTTCCAGGTGAGCGGACTTCTGATTTTCAGCTAACATGACTTTGACCTCTTCAGTTTTGGCCAAACCAAGTAGCCTGCAGAGAATAAAAATAGCTGACTGCAATTTAGTGCGAGCCTCACCCCACTCCAATCAGCAGTGATAATCAGGGCACAGTAAAATAAATTGATTTGCCTCAATCTACTTTACCTGAAAATTTTATTTGTTTTCATATTCTCTGGAATTTAGCAGTATTATTTGGCATTTAAGAGTAAGAATACTAAAAACAGAATCAGAATAAACAACAAAATCAGAGCACTGGTTGAACTGACATTCAGTCTTTAGCACAAAATCTCATTTATGAGATCTCACCTATTAAATAAAATAATTTTCTGACCTGACTGTCCATTTTCGATATGCAAAGGGCAGTGGAAAAATACCACAACTGAAGCAACAGGACAGCACCATCCTGGTGTTTGCCCAGGACCTGCACTCCACACTTCTCACATGCAAGGCAGGTTACACCAAAAATTGTTTTCAAAATAGCACATTTACAACTAAAAAGGCATCACTTCACTACCTATTTTCTTTTTCCAGATGCAAGTTGTGTTTTCACTTGCATCTTAGCTAGATTTGGGTTTGTGCAAAAGAAAGGAAACCATAGTCAAACGAAAGGAGAAATAAGAGAATGAAATAGGGTTTCAGCAGTGCATTGAGTTGCCTGACCTTACACACCTGATTGATTGCTAAAAACACTCTCCTGGGAAGAATCAGACCAGATCTAAACCAAGCCTGAACCCAAATATCACACAGTTGTGTATGTCCTGTTCATAAAATAAGGATAAATAGGCAGAGGACATGCCTTTGCTCAGTAACATATATCCCAGCCTTACACAAGCTAGGTATTCCCAACAGTTTCTTGGAGCAAGCTAAATGCCCTTACAAGTCTCCAGATCAATTGTACTGAAACAAAACATGTGGGACTTTTCCGTCAGAGCCAAGTAAATCAACTGTACAGTTGAAATTAGATCCAGAGCATCAATGAACATGAAGTTGAGATGAGAATATAAATTTGAATGCTGTTCTCAATTAAGCTCTATCAATGATTCTCCCATGAAAGGGAGTCAAAGGCACAAAAAACAGAAACAAGGATTTGGGTCAGGGACCTAAACGCAAGTGCTCCTCACATCCATAACCTAAATCAGGATCTGTCATAAAGAAAGCTCTCGCTGGTGCCGTTTTTAATTTCCAGGAGAGGTGATGATTTTTAAAATTACATTGTACAAGCAAGAATTTCTCAAAACAAGTCTGTATATACTCATCCCTAGTGTTCACTCACATTAAGTAAGCAGTTTCCCTTGGCTTGGTCTGGTTCTTGCATTACTACTATTATGCATGAGGCAGCAGCTTGAATCACTTCCAGATGAAATTACAGAAAGCTGTTTATAATGACATTTCTACCAACACTGAAGGATTTAGTTTTTATTGTACCTGCAGTGACTTGAAGTTCCTTACTGAAACTTAGAGAGGGGACAGAGATGGGTAGAAGAAACTTCTGATCAACTTGAATATGTTTCTACCCAGCATGGAAAAATATTTGTGTTCTACTCCAGAACACACTGAATACAGTTCACCATTCTGGAGTAATAAATAGAATCACAGAATCATATAATCCACTTGCCTTTTAGAGCATAAGTCTACAGTTCAGCAGCTTATACGGTCTTGTCAAGATTTCCATCTATTCCTGGCTGTGCAAGGTCCCGTAATTGGCTTGACTCAGTGATTCTAGGAGAGCTCTGCAGCACTGCTTCAATCTGCCACATTTTAGGGTGACGATGTCTCAGAAGACTGGTACATCCAGATTTCCAGTCCCAAATTGGGAGGTTTTTTGCTTTCCTTAATGTTAACAATATCACCAATAACAGGTGATTTTCACATGTGTAGTAACTAAATAGGATGTCGGTTTATGGGAGCAGAGGATTTCTAGCCTATATAAGCCTTTGGGCCTAACATCAGGTGCTCTGTGGCATGCACTTTTTCTGTTTTAATTTCAGTGCCAAAGACAGATTTTCTTTTCCTAAAGCTATTAATTACCATTGCACAGATTTAAAATATCCCATGACGATAGAAGTGCACTACAACACATGAACAATTTACATGTACAGCAATGGACGTTACAGCTTCAGTTGTTCCAGCATTGTTGAAGAGCTGCACTGTGCTTTGAAAGGGGTAAAGATTTCCAATGGCAGATGGAAGGCTTGAGACAAGTATATACTCTCTTAGAAAGTTATTGGACTTTGAAAATGCAATGGGTTAAGTGCTAATCTAGAATTGCTTTCCTTGTTCAATTTCTGTTTCTTTTGAATCTTGCAACTATTAAGTCCATCCTGCTGTAGAGTTTCAAAGAAATCTGCTTTTCTTCTGTGGAAATGTGCACGTAGCTAATGGATTTGCTTTAACAGAAACTGGGAAAATTCTTCATGCAGTAAGTGAAATCCACTCTAAAGGAGTCTAACACCCACCCTGGGATGGAGCAGGCAGAGGACGACCATTCCTTGGGGCATTGCCCTGTGGCTATTCCTCCCTGTGCTGCTTATGGGCTTGAGCTCAGTTCTGCTTTGGCACAAAGCTAGAAGAACACATTTCTTATAGTCCTTGAGGAACTTTTCTGTAATTAAATAAAAAAGAAGCACTGAATAACCAAGCATGTGTCTTGTATCGGTTATTTTCTCATTAAGACAGCTGTTCCCATTTCAGTCCCATAGTAAAAAGGAAGCCAAGCTCCACTAAGTTATTGTTCTCTAAATGCTTTACAAATACCAACAGATGTCAATGAAAAGATTTACAGATCCTTCCTTGGGGTGCCCTTTGTAAACAGCTTCAGGGAGGAATTCAGACATGAGATCAGCAGCACCGGGAATCCCCATATCAGATGAAGCCCAGTGGCTCTTCCCCATCAGAGAGATGTAGGAAGAAAGGAGAGACATGTGCCTTTGAGTTGATAGGAAGCCAGGTCCACCATCCCAGAAATGCTTTCCACAGAGGGGCATTAGGGGGAAGGGGAGGCAGAGAGACAGGTCCAGGGGGGAAAGAGAGATGCAAAGGGTGTACAGAGAAGCCTGCTTTGGCAAGAGAGCTGACTATGATATAATCAAAATGCTGCCTTGCCTCTCACCTTGCCGTTGTGACATCCATACCCAGTGGCATAATTTCCATGCTCTTTTTAAATCAAGCAGTGACTTAGATCCTCAGGGTTGAGTTTGCAGGAGAAAGCTCATGGAAAATTTTAGGTTATTGCCCATAAGTAAAAAACCAGACTTGTTTAGTGAGCGAGGGCGGGAACCAGATAAGCATGCCCAAAGCAATGCGTGATAAAGAGAATATGCAGAGACAAATATTTGGAGCTTCTCAAACAGGAAAACCAGAGGAAAAAGGATACATTTTAAATGAGGCTTTCTAGTGTGCAATTCAAATTATTCTCAGATGATATATAATGCACTGAAGTGATATTCTCTGAAGTGATATCTTAAGTCAGAAAGATGTTTGTTTTGTTCCTTCTGCCGTGGAGAAACTGTGTTTGTCAGGGTCTCAGCCTCTGTTGCCATGTGGAATCAGGATCCGTTATCAAAGATGCAAAGATGCAGAGATATGAAAGCTCTGAGAGGATGCAAAATCGGTGCCTTCCAAACCACAACGATTACAGACAGCGTGGTGGTGGACCAGAGCCACAGTCTCTCTGGAATAACCCCTTTCCACCCTCTGGGGCCAAGGACCCCAGATTTCTGTGTGGGATGGGAAGACCCAGCTGAGTGTGACGCTCCTCAACCACAGCCAGCCTCTCCTGCCCCCTTTACCCTAATTGCATAAGTATCTCCACAGAACAAGCACCCCACCTTTGGTGCAAAAGATGAATATCCTATGGGAAAAGAATAGGGGAGATCAAGGACATCTCTAAAGCTGTGAGTCCCCAACTGACGTGCAGATCTCTCAGTAGGATTGAGCTTTTCAGACCCATCTAGTGCCTTAATCCTTAAAACAATATCCCTCTGGGTACTGATGTCTGTGCTGGTGTTGGATATGTGACAACAGCTTGCGACACTGATACCGTTAAACACCCACCACCACACAGAGCCTGGGAAGCTGGGGTTTGCAGGCACCATGGCTGCATGCCTGCTGGCCTCTGGAGTCCCCCGGCAGCAGGACGTGAGCTGGTCCTTTCCCAAGGATGTATGCCAAAATATCAGATGTGCCCTCTACAGCTAGCAAAGTCCAGGGTCCTGAGCTGTCCACCAGACAGCATCCTGTCATCCTTGAAGGAAACACCATGAAGGAGTTTCCAGTAAACATTCAGTGAATCTGCGCTTCCCAACAAAACTCACCAGTTTTCTTTCCCCTTCACTCAAAATAACTGTGTGCTCTGTGGACTTTTGAATTAACAATCGATAGCAGAAGAACATATGCGTGAGCTGTTGGTCAAAAACCTCTCAGGTTTTCCATGAGCAATCCTGAGGGAAACAATCTCGAGAGATGCAGCTGTGCTCCTGATACAGGAAGGTCATCTGTCCGCGCTGACTGCAGAGCAAAGCAAAGTTGGACAGCTGGGAATCTGTGATACAGATCTAGGTCATGCATGACCTTTTCTGCTCTCTTGTTAATCCTTCTAGCCATGGGCTGCTTTTGGAGCTGAGGTGGGAAGACTTTAACAGTCATCCAGCTGCCGCAACATCTCTGAGAAATAAAAGCTGCACTTTTAGATGTCCCAGACAGAGCATCTGGACACAACAGAGGTTTCCCTGAAGAATCTTAGGAAAGAAGGAAGCACAGCATGATAGAAGTGATAATTTTTGTAACAGAGACATTACTGTAACAAGATTACAAAACAACCCATCTGGTTCTTAACCTTTAATCCTAGCTGAAGGAGGAAGACAGACCATGATGTGTGCCTGCAGCCATGCATGTTCTAGGTTTGTGCTAAGGCTCTGCCATCTGGGAAGAGACATGCCAGAAGATATGGAGTTGGCCACTGTCCATTGTCCCTGGGAACAAGGGTTCCCAGGCTGGCATCCAGCTCACAGCACACCCTGGGTAAGAGTAAGGTGAATTGCTACTGCTGGCACAATGCTGATTGCCAGCGGCAGGCGGCGGTCACCTTCTTCTTCATGGGGATGGAAACATGAGGAGACCAGAAAGGTCCTCAGCCTTTGGTGTGATTCATTCCCAGAATAGAGACACCACCTCACCTTGGCTTGGAAGCATCAAAAGGTTCAGAAGTATCCTGAAGTTTCCAGGTGTTGGTTTTGCATAAGTGGCAAACCCAGGCAGTCACAGCTGTGATACCAAGTTGCCTCAGACTGGGAAACCTTGAGTGTGTTTAACAGATGACACCAAGACTTGCAACACAACTCATATTGGACCAGGTCCACAGGTTGACAAAGGGGTGAGTTTCCCAGCCCTACCTAGGCATGGAGGCGAGGAGGTACTCCATCACCAGCCGGACTCTGATGGAACATTGTGATGGTGACACTGACCTCATCACAAGTTTCTCCGAGAGGCATTGGCAGGACACGCACTGATGGGCTCTGGCCCCTTTCAACATTTAGTGCTGGGTTTAGTTGGGACAGAGTTAATTTCTTTGCAGTAGCTGGTGTGAGGCTGGATTTGAGATTTGTGCTAAGAGTACTGATAACACTGGTGTTTTGAGTTCTTGCTAAGGAGTGTTTGTACCAGGTCGACTTTTTCAGTTTCTCATACTGCCCCTGTGTTCCCAACTTTTTAGCTACAAGAAGCTGTGAGGGGACACAGCCAGGATGGCTGACCCAAACTGACCAAAGGGGTATTTCATGCCCCCAAACATCATGCTCAGTATATATGTTGGGCGTGGGCAAGGGGCCATATTGGTTGGTTGGCTTTGTCGTTAGACCTGGCTCTCTCTCCACCCCTTTCTTGCACGCTGGGGCCTGCTCTGCCTCTGGTGCGATCCCTCTCTCTCGGCTCTCAGGCTTGGCTCTGAGTACTTGGGACTTTGCTGGGCATCGGTCGGCAGGTGGTGAGCAGTTGTGTAATTTGTTTTATTTTCGATTATTTTCATTACATATTATTAGTAGTAATATTAGTATTATTAGCATTATTACTATCACTATTTTATTAATTTATATTCAATTATTGAATTGTTCGTTTCTCAACCCTTGTCTTTTCCTCCAATCCTCTTCCTCCACTGGGGTAGGGAGGAGGTGAGTGAGCAGCTCTGTGGTTCTTGATTGCTGGGGTTAAACCATGACACATTACAAGGGGATGCTTTGTTCCCTTTCTGAATTTCAACCAGTTCATTTCAGTCTAGACCTTGCACGGCACTATTCAGCCATGTTTACATAGTTCTTCCCGAGATGTCAACATCATCTCTGATATTTCCTTTTATTAGCTCTCTGAAACACTGACTTCTCCCACCATTTGGTCACAAATGTTCACAGGGTTTTGATGAAACTGAAGAGTGTTAAGCCATGACTGCTGGAAAAAATATTCCCTGCTTTGTTGAACTCAATTGCAACATCTTCCAGGAGATCAGAACAAACCAAACCAAAGTAGCATGCAACATTTTCTGCTTTTCTAGTGCTGAAGACAAAGAGAGAGCTCCCACTGCAAAAGCTAAAGCCCTGGCATTTTAAGCCCAAAACACCAACATGCTGCAGGTGACCAAAGAATGCAAAAAAATGGTGGGTTTAGAATAACATTTTAAAAGTGCTTGGGAAAACTGAACACTTTTTTCTGTCTCACTTGAAAATCCCAAGCACAATGTTTCCAACTTAGCCTCTGATGCATCAGCCCAGTCCCAGTAAATAGACTTCCAGCTGGCAGCCCCAGGACCACTCCTGTGGAGTAAGCTGTCCTCTCATGCAGGTCCAGGCTCCATACACGGCTGAGCTGGTGATTTCACAGAGCACTCAGGCGTGAGTCACATATTCACACCAGGTTACTCCTGTGCTAAGAGCAAGAACAGCAGTATGAGGAGCAGCTGGTAACTGACAGCTGGGAGGACAAGCCAGGCAGGGTATTGGGACCTGAGCGGTACACCTGAGATGGCAGTCTGGGGTAGCATGACAAGTATTAGTACCTGTTATCACAAATGTATGGCATGGCTTATAGAGTCCTGGGTATGGCTTCCTGGGTCTTCAGCTCTGGAATAATCATAAGAGAAAGACCGGAATTTTGTTAATTAATGTTGGGATGCAGAGCAGGCAGTGTGGAACTTGTTCAAAGCTCCCATTCCCTGACACCAAAAATGCAGCAGCTCCAAAGATTTTCAAGGCTTAATTTTGATATTGCTAAATGTTTGTATCAAAATAAGGATGGAAATGGAGAACACCTTCTCCTACAACATCATGTATGCCATATGCTGAAGAGTAGTCCCTTGTACATCCTGCTGGGGAAATTTCCCACAGCCCAGGACCAGGAATGGTTTGTGGACCACAGCTATAATGTGAATAAAGGCTTAAAGACAAGGATGGGTGCCAGCCGAGCTTGTGGCCAGTGCTCTCAGAGCAGCTGTACCTTGTCCCAGTCTGGAGGAAGGAAAGATGAGAAGTAACTGCAACAGCTGTATGGAGCAGCTGTAAGGAGTCAGAGTTGCAAAACCTCCAAAGCAGAACTGCTCACTTCCCGAATGCATCCGCCAGGCAGCCAGCATAGAAAGGGGAACCTGAATGCAGAGCAGAGACCTGGCAAAGTCAGAAGTGCTGCAAAGAGGGGGAAGGGATGAAGCTGCTCCACAGCCAACCTTACCGTAACTGCCACTGCATGCTGCCAGGGGCTTGGATGAGGAAGAATAAACACAGCCTGAAAGACTTTGCAGTCAAGGAGTGGGATAGTCTGGCCAGGATTGATCTGGGTTTTACTGGACTGATCCAACATGTGATTGAAATGTGGGAAACATGGTGCTCTCCCAGTTACCCACAGCAAAGGGACAGGAGTCATTACACAGGGAGAAGTATGGCAGGAGGTGCACATCAGCCATCCATCAGCTCTAGGGCTAGGAGAAAACTGATGGAGGTGGATGTTCTGTGGACTAAGGAAAATTAAACTAGGTCATCTTGTTGCATGTGAAATGACTTCCTCAGCCCTGCTGGACGTTACAGCAGTTTTGGTCTGAACCAGGAGGGGTTGCTAGCAAGAGGAAACTGTTAGGAAAAGGCTGAATAAAACCATCCCCACAGCTAAACCACAGGTCAGGCATCTTAAGGCATTGGCTTTCCAGCTGTGCTATGAAATGTTTGAAATGTTAATGGCAAGAGTGTCGCTCTATGCCCCCTCTATTTGTCACACCGACTTGATGACTGGACACAGCCTCTTGCCAAGGGCACGTCCCGAGGGAAGAGCAGACCATCCTCAGACACTGTCTCAAAGAAGCCCCCTCTGCTTAGGTGAGAAGAAAATAGACAAGCAAGCTTTGTAGTAACCAGCAATGCCAACCCTGTTGGGTTTTGGCAGTCACCTGATGATATCCAGGCAGAAGAACACTATGCATGGGGATAAATTTACAACTTGGTTTTCACTACTGTCCATACAGGAGCCTCTAGACAAAGAAATGTCTTCTGTGGGAAGGAAAGGAGCAGAAGTGAACACTGTGGTTGTTTCTTGGGGTTCAAATTATACTGTATTGATTGAGTCACTTTTATCTGAAAACACATTTCAGCTTTTTCCTTCAGAGTTTCTTTATGGCACAAAGGAAGAGAACAGCAGCAGCTCTCCCTCCCTGGTACATCCCCTAGAGCAAAGGTGCACACACAAGGGAGACCCTCACAGCTCAATGGACTCCAAAAAGGAAGAGGAATGAGAGGTCAAGCAGAACAGCTGAAGCAGCACTGACAACGCTGCCCTGGCAGAGAGAGAGGGTTTGAGGGGCTGAGGGAGGCTGGAATGAGTGAAGAGCTATCAGCCCTTCTTTGGCTCCTCATAGGCTCAGAATATCACATTCTGATGATCACCTATTTCTCCTTTTGGGACAAGGGGGCTGTCCACGCAGGCAGAGGAGGACACACATCACCCTACCTGCCACAGCCATACCCACTGCTGTTGCAATCACCTTCACCTCCCCTGCTCCAGGCACCACCCGGCTTCGGGAACCTGCCCATAGTTCCCAGTCAAACACTACAGGGAGAGCCACACTGAAGTACTCTGAACTGTACAGATCCTGGAGCCCTTTATCTACTCCTCCCTCTTCACAGTCATTTGTGATCCTCCAGTCAACCTCAGCATGGGACACGTCCCCCTCAGCTGGTGTGCTGCTTCATTTCTTCACTGATTTAAACCAGCATGTACCATTGAAACAACTCAGGTGGTCAAAGGAAAGCAGGGGGTTGCTGCTCTTTTTTTCTGCTCCTGATGCTCTTCTCAGCTCACAAATTGGCTGCAATAATATTTTAGTTATAAAAAATGAAAATATGTCTTTGCCATTGATCTTGGTACTATTTTGTGGAGTTAAAAACCCACTGCCTGCCACTGAGCCAAAAGGCAAAAGCAATTGTAAGAGATGTCTGGACGAATCTCCTGATCTGTCAATAGTTCTGATGAAGATAAATTTTGTTGGTAAAAGCAAATTCCCAGGCCTGAGAAAAAGGAGTTTTTCCCAAGGCCATTAATACCAAAAGAAATCCGACCACCGGACTCATGCAAAGGAAGGTGGAGAAGTGGGAAGAGAAGCTCTACAGGTCTGGAGAAGAAATCAACAGAAGGAGAGGAAGGGAGGGGAAAACTGCATTCCAAGGAAGCATTTAGTAGCCACAATTACAAAAACCCAAGAGAAGTCTCTTTTTTTGCACCTGGCTGTACCTTATTTTGCAGGTGCGGGTATACAGCTTTAAACTGTGGGACTGGAAAACAACGGCATTTGTGACTCAGTCAATAACTTTTTTTTCTCTATCATCTGTTGTAAAATTAAAGTCCAACCAATTATAAACTTTTTTTCTTCCTAGACACAGAATACAATATTTAAGGGGAGGTGGGGAGGGGATTAGGTGGGTCAAATTAAAAGTTCTCATGGAAATTTTCTTATCTTTCTTTTCTTAAATCGAAAGGTGCCTAAATTTAACATTGCATCCTTATTTTGAAAAGTAGCATTGAAACATTTGATACTGAAAAATGTTGACAGGTAGCACTTTGACTTTAAAAGAAAAAAAAAATCAGTGCAGAATTTGACAGATGATTGTTTTGTTTGACCTAAATTTAAAATTTGAATGGATAAGCTATTAATAAAAAAAACTGGCCCTATTCTAATCAGAACTAAGTGTTACTATCAGTCAGGAGAAGTAATTGCAGTCTTGAGCTTTGAACAAAATGGAAAAGTGAAATAACTGCTAATGCAAACAACTCTGAACAGTCTGACAGAAGTCTCCTTGCCAGGATGTCACAGTTGCATTAATTCTCCATCAGTTTTCGCATTCCCAGAGCAAATAAGAAGGCTCTATAACAGTCAAGGACAACACTGTTTTTTAAAGGCCCTTTCAGACCTGATAAGCAGGAAAGGGCACAAGTCCTTTCCCTTGTGTTGGTTTTTTAGCATCCTTGGAAGTGCTGATGGAATTTAGAAAACCACAAATGAACAATAGGAGATGTAAAGGAAAAAGCCAGCATGTTAACAAATTGCTTACATATGCACATGCAATCCCCATAGATCTGTAGATCTTACAGAAGAGAGCGTGAGTGGAAATCTCACAGCTTACTAGGGTGAGCTGGCTCTGCTGCAGACCCAGGGCACCTGTCTAGGCAAGGCTTCTGCACTGTAGTTCCAGAAATGCTGTGCCCATGGTGCTGCCTGGGTACCGCTGGCCATTGTACCCAGGGAGGGATGGAAGCAGGGTGTGGGTGAAAGCAAGCCTCTAGCCGCAGAACCCCTGGACTTGCCGAGGTAGCACTGCTCTCACCTTGGCATCGGTCGTCAGCTGAAAAGTAGTCACAGCAGCTGGTGTGGGTGCTCTCTGAACTTCATCAGTCTTACGTTGCTTTAGTTTAAATAAATTTAATTAAACCTCGACTAAGTTAATCAAACCCAAGCAAGACACACGCCAGTTTGAAACAGGAGAGGGAAGTGACTGGAAATTTCAGATGTCTGGAAATGTTCAGAGCTTTGTAAAGGTGGCTGTAGGGGCTGGTTAACAAGCTCTGCAGAAAATAAACGCATGTTCAGGAGGGATGTGCTGAGTGGAGCATCGTGAGAGGGCAGATTTGTCCTGAAAGAAATCCCATTCTAGAGGGGCAGGACAACCACAGGATGGTCCCGAGGGGCAAGGAGGAGGTGTTCGTGCCCAAGTGAAGCTCTTCCATTTCCATCCTCTCTCTAAAGTAATTAATCCAGACACACATACACTGTGGTAGCTACATGGGGCTAATATTTCCCACTGTACTTTGCACTGGTGTGTCTGGTGCTTGCTCCTGGCCTGTGTGAGATGATGTTTTTTAGATCAGACCTGTGCCAGTCCCAAAAGTCCCTCCATGTTTCTCCCAAGCCATTGCCAAGCCTTCCTGCAGTTGCTCAAGACAAGACAGCAATAGGAGCCCTCCAACCTTTGCATCTGCTCAGCCTCCTGCTGAGAGGATGATCTTAGATCAAAGACTGATCCTTATCGCCAGGATATCTGGGAACAGATAGGCAACAAACCAGTTTGGATTTCCTCCAGGGAAGAGTGATGGTGATGGCTGGGAATGAGAGAGGTGAATTGGATGCCATCCTGGAAATATTTAGGTTCATTCCTCAAATGCCAGAAAATGCATTCATGCCTCCCATCCACATTGCAGACTGTTGAGGAGATGTGTGCAGACTTGAGGAATGCATTCAGGTGAAATATGCCTGAATTTATGTCAGTTCTACTCTCCGCACACATGCCAGGGGCAGCTGTTTGGCCAGGCATGTTCTTGTGCAGGGCAATATGTCATGTGGAGGAAACTCCCAATGCCCTTGCCAACAATTCACAAAACACTCAGATTAATTTTTCCAAAGGTTTCCCTGAATGACCTTTTGGGGAACTTAGCTTTATATTTTATATATATTTATAATATAAATTAAATAGGTAGTATCATGTCATAAAGGAGGAGAATAACCTCAACAAACTGCCACCTGCTTGTGTGAGAGTAAATCCTTGTCCTTGATGATTAGAACTTCCATATTGTTGTCAGCAGTGGTATCTCTCTAGTCTTGAAGGTCCTGGAACTGACATTAGGTTGTGAGCATGACAGTGAGGTGAGCAGACAGCTCTCACAAGCTCACCTTAAAAAGTTTTTAAAACAAAAATCCATTATCATAGAATCACGGAATGGTTTGGGCTGGAAGGGACCTTGAAGATCATCCAGTTCCAACCCCCCTGCCAGGGGCAGGGACACCCTCCACTAGACCAGGTTGCTCCAAGCCTCATCCAGCCTGGCCTTGGACACTCCCAGGGATGGGGCACCCACAGCTTCTCTGGGCAACCTGTCCCCGTGCCTCCCCACCCTCTCCAGGAAGAATTTCTTCCTGATGGCCAATCTAAATCTCCCTTTTTCCGTTTAAACCTGTTACCCCTCGTTCTGTCACTATAGACCCTTGTAAAAAGTCTCCCCCAAGCTTTCTTGTAGCCCCTTCAGGTACTGGAAGGTGCTATATTATTTGCTTAGCTGTCCAGTTCCCTGGTGGCAGAAAACCCTTTCTGCTTCTGTTTAGACAATCAAAACAGTCTGGCTCATTTTTAAACTATAAAAATGTAAAAGGAAGCCAGATCTCAGAGTCCAAAGTTCAGCCTGCGGACACCAAATGCCTGAAATGCTGACCCGAGACCCTGAGAAAATCTGCTTCACACCTTGTTCTTCTTCAAGCTGACAAACCCCGACACAGAGCTTAAAAGTGAAAGAACCGGCGCTCACATTTGTTTTTGTGAGTGAGAAGGGGAAACAAAGCAGCTAACCATACCGGCCATGCAATGACCTTAGGAGCTCATGCTCCAGCACCTGCTGCCGTGTGAATAGTCTCCACATCCACCCTCTTCCTCACCACAGAGCGAGAAACCACTGTGCAAATATCTGCCAAACCCGGCTGAGAGCCTCGCTGGGTTTCCTGTCACTGCTTCATTCACCACGGACTGAGTGAGAAGGTGGTGGAACGCTCCAAGATTTGGGCTATGAGAACACAGCTCTGCTCTTTTACCAGCCTGGAGGGAGAAGTGGAGATGATAACCTCTGAAGAAGAAACATCTTCAGAGAGGAGGGAGAGATGCTGAAGGGTTGGTTACAGAAACAGAGCTCCAGTCCTGAAGACCTTCATCCTTTCTACACAGCACCTGGGCAAACTGTGTGAGGAGACTGTGGTGGTATTTCTGTTCTCAGTTATCTAATGGGGTTTATGGAAGCAGGGCTGGCTAAACTTTTTACGGGCAAGAGCTGAGGCTGGTTTTGCACCGCTGCAGACCCTTTGGCAGAAATGCATCTGTGCAAAACAAGTGTCAAACGGTACCAAATCAGAGCTTCCCACTGCCACTGGTGGGAGTGTTTTGCATTCACTTTCTGCCGGTACCACTCGTGGCAGATGGGAAAAGTGCTGAAGTCAGGCTTAGTTTTCCTTTTGGGATCAGTAAGTCACCTCCAAACCTGTCTAGATCTCTGCTAGCCTGTTCACAACAGAGACCTGCTATCTGTGTGGCGTGGATGGCTGTGTGTGTGTTTCTGTGCCCTGCATAAATGATTGAAGCCATGTAAGAAAGCTACAGTGAAATAAGTGAGAGAATGGTTACTTGTGCTAATATTTGTGAAGTGTTTCCAACCTGCGGGAGCACACAGCTGTACTGCAGGAATCCATATGCCCCATCACAGCAAACTGGCATTTTCATTTCTGACAAGGCAGGTGGAGTTTCTGCAGTTCAAGATTATTGCATGTTCTTTCTGAGCATGGAAAGGAGGCTGGTGTGGGACCCGAGAAATTCACTTCACTTTATTCTGTGCGGGGAAGTGTATTTCAAGGGAAGGCATTAGCAAACCTTCCCTCCACCCTCCTGTTTTACAGCTTGGGGTTGGCAAAGTGTGAGCTACTTAGTGTAACTATTTGAAGGGCTTGTCTTCCCTTCAGAAAAAAAAATGGAAGATGTATTTCTGTGTATTCTAGAGAGACAGAGCACCCAGTAAGTAAAACCAGAGAGAGATGTCTTTCTTTGGAGACATATATATATATGGTATATGCCAGTAAATGTAAACAATAAGGATAGGGAATCTTGTGAAAGCTGGACCATGCAACCTAGGGATTTGTAGTTTTATACATTGATTACACTGCAAACTGCATTTCCAAATGCCTGTTTCCACGATAGCTAAGATCTCCTTTGCCCATCTGTGATACTTGCATTTATTGGGGTTCAACCTCGATGGCTTTCCATGTGCCAACTGGGCACGAGGGTCAACTGTAGGATGGCAGATCCTCAACACTGAACATCACCAAAAGCACCCTGAGACAGGTAGGGAAAGCTTTGGCAGTGGCACCCAAACCTGCTTTTTTGAAGCTACCAGCTTCCATGTGCACAGCCTGCAGAGAGCAGCCAGGCCAGCAGCTCTGTTTTCAGCTGCCAGGACTGCAGAGAGGTTACCACCAACCATACTTCTTGGAATGACTTTGAAGTTGTTTTTACAAAGAAAAGAAAAACAAACCAGCTTCACCAAGAACAGATACAGCAAGATGTAACAGTGTGGGAGGCCAAGCCAAACCCAGCAGACCGGGCAGCACCGGTACCATATGGCTCTCACCAGGACTGGGCTGGTCCCATCTCCATCTGACCAAGGGTGATATCAGCAAACAATCCTGGTCGTGTTCTCTGGGCTGAGAGAGGTCCTGGCCTCGGTGCCTTCTGCTTGGGCTCTGCAGAGATCATCTGACAGCAGGGCTTACAGCAGATGGGGAAGTAGAAATAGTTAAAATATGGGAAGAAAGTGCAGGTAGGGCTGGTTGGTTGAAGCCAGCAATATGGGGTTTACAGCTGAAGGGGAGGGCAAAAAAGGGAACAGTCAGAAAAAGTTTAGCCAAAGTTAATGAAGCTCAGTGTTGGGCTCGGAGCTTTATCCCAGCACAATCCCAGTTCCCTTTCAGATGGGCACCATGGAGGTAGTGCAGGAACATAACTGGTGACTTTGGAGCTGTAGAGCAAGAAGGCAGCATCTCACCCCCAGGCAGGTCTACCAGCATGTGGAGGAGGGTGTCCCCAGCACAGTCTGGCACAGGTGGAAGAAGCTGTAATCCATGCAGACACGTAGCTGAAGGAGCAGGTGGGAGAAAGAAACCAAGAGAACTACGGGTTCAAGAACTTAATAAAAAGTTTTGAGACTTATTAGGATGGGCTTCTTTTCTTTGCATGCTGCTATGTAATACCACCTGGATCATCACAGAAAAGGGGCAGTGGGTGACAGCGATGCTCACTGAAACAGCAAATGCCCAAGCTAGTCACTGCCAGATCTGGTTGCAAACCACCAACGTTGGCAGAAGACCAAAGCAGCCTTGTTGCTGCCTACAAACAGCGCCCCAATTGACATTTCACTGCCCGCAGCCTCTGGGCACCTCAGCTCCAAAATTAAACCTTCCTTAGCGGATGTTTGTGAAGTGGGGCACAGCCACTCGGATTAAGAGCATTCTGAGTCAAGTGAGCGGTGGGTGCATCTTGTAATGGAAAGGATATTTCTCTAATTGAGAGAGTTTCCTGGCTCTGACGTAATTGGGAGAATTATTTCTCAATGTGTCAGCTTTACTGTCAAGCCACAGCTGCATGCTCACCATAAAGGCTCAAACTTGTCTTCTTACGCCATAAGCATGACAGTTATTTATAGATGGCATTTACACAGCTGCCACTCCCAGAGTACCTGAGAACTTCCCAATTTGAGGGTGTTCTTGTATCCTCCATCAGGGATGCAGCCGAGGATGAAGGGACACAGGGGCTCGGACTCAGACCCTCACCCAGGCTGTGGCAAATTTGTTATTTCCATGCCACCCACCTAAATCCCAAATGACTGCCTTAGCCTTCCATCTCTATTGGTTGCAGTTAAAGGTAGACAGAGGTGATGTGAAATGATGAAGTGCAAAGGTTTAAACACTTTGCATGTTTACCTGAGCAGCAGAATCTTCTAGAGTTTGCAAAATGAGTGTGGAAATTACTCAATTACAAAATTTCTATTGCTTTCTACTTCCAGTCAGGCTAAAAATAAAATAAAACCTTGTGCCAGGCTCATTTCTAATGCAACCACACTTGTCTCAGCAGACTTAAATAGGGCGAGCATGGGCCTTTACCACGTTGTTTTTCAGCAGCACAACTTCCAGTCACAGCCAGAACAGGGAAATGGAAACCAGTGGTGAGATGGCCAGACCCAGCACCGTTCACCCTGCTCCTCACCCGCAGGTGTCTGCATCCCCCAAACCCTCCCCATCTCCTCCTGCCCAGCACCAACACCAAGGTCTCCTCAAGGCAGCCATTAGCAACATGTGCTTGAAAGACCTGAGGCAAGATCCTGTTCAATCTCGCTCCTGTAAGTTTCCAGCTTTGTGCTTAGGCAGGGGCTGGATGCACCTTGAACTGGTTTGAAGCTGTCTTGTTTTTGCAGGGCTCTGTCCCACAGCCTTGCCTTTCCTTGACTTCTGCAAAACTGGCATATTATTTTGTTGGTATTTTGATTTATTCTTGGAGATTATTCATTTCTCCCAGAAGTCCCATGCAGCCTGTGCTGTGATGGGAAGAATCTGTTGTTTCACCAAGGTCGGGAGGTTGTGTTGATCAACCTGCCAGACAAATTGCATGTGTTCCTGCCCCCAGCAAGATTACAGCTGTAGGTGTCACAGAGCTAATGCTGTCCGTGGTATTCCTGACCATCATGAATGTGGTGGAACAGGGGCTACCAGCCAAGATACAGAGCTTCTGGCTGGACACTCTCGTTCCAAGTATTTCTCCATTCTGATACAATGAGCTCTCCCACGGTGGTATTTACCTTTGCACCAGGGATACCCATTCCAGCAGACTCCCTTGGCAGAGCTCAGGAGGGTTTCTGTCGCACTACAAGCTGGCTGCATCACTGATGTAAGGGGAGAAGAGAACAGGTCCCATGTTGGGGGGTTTAGAAACTGGTGAGTCAAGTGTCTTTGAGGAGCTGCTTGGGTATGGCCACGAGCCAAGGCATGCCTCTTCATGTGGAGCACCCTGTGGACTCCTTCCCACATCCATGCTGCCTCCCCATCCTTCAAGGATGTATCCCTGCATCTAGGGGATATCAGAGAATTACGGTCAAACACAAAACCTTACAGAGTTACTTCAAAACATACCTTCAAAACATACACTCTTGCTGCACACAGTAACAGATGCTGCCATGGAGAAGACACTCCACCCCAGCATAATTTGACCTCCACCACACTCACAGAAACATCACTGAGCACTGCAAAAAAGAAACCTCTATCAGGATCATACCCCTCCCCCTGTTTTGGCCTGTTTTGTAGTCAATCCTCTCCACCCACTGCCAGGTGAGGGATGGGTTCAGCCAAGTGCAGAGCGTTTGTGTTTCCCTTTCTCAGCTGCTCTGTACCAGCATGGTTCTGCCCAGGGCCAGCTGATGGGGCAGCTCATGGCCCATGAACCTCGCTGTGTTCCCAGAGGCTGCATGAGGAGACTGTCCCAGGGCCAAGGGCAAACACTTAATGTACCTGGTCCAGCAAAAGAAATCAGCTGTTCACAGTCTCTATCCCAGTGGCAGCCTAGTGCTGTAAACCTTAAATAACTGCAACCCAGATCTTTTCCAGCTTGGTGGAGGCCCCTGCTTTCCCTCTGCTTTTAAATTAAGCTGAAACCACTAATAATCTGGTGTTGGAGCTCAGAGCTTCAGCCAGGAGGTTTAATGGTTTGTCTGGTCCCAAAACCACAATAGGTCAGAAATAAGGGTAATGCCACCAGAATGAAGCATTCCCTAGTTTCTATTTTGGGTTTGGACTTTCTGCTCTAAGCTTAGAGCAAGTAAAAGAGATGCACCTAAACAGGATTGGACTTTCACTCTCTAACAAGCATTTTGCTGAGAGGTTATTGCTCTGCACTGTGTGACAGCAGAGTGAAAACTGAGCCAATTAAGTGACAAGCAAATTGCTAAAAAATAAATGGGAATAAGTCTATGTGGACTGTGTTGTCCACAAATAGGAAGGAGGTAAGGTTCAGCTCTCGCAGCAGAGATTTCATGAGAACTGATAATTTTAAACCCTTGCAGTGTCTAGCAGAGTTAATTATATTTCACACCTTGGTTGAATGGAAAAAATTCTTCAATATCTTAAGGTGTCTCTGACAGGCTGAATACAGAGACGTGCATTCCCCTGGGACAAGACACGCAGGTCACCAGTAGAGAAAATATCGGATAAGGTTGGTATGACATACATATGCTGAAATTTCTCTGACTTTTACTTAATTTTCTAATCAGTTCTGAGCCAGGAAAAAAAAATAAAATATATTTTTAACAGTCACTTATTTGAAACAATAGGCTGGAAAGCTTCCAAAATCAAAGCAGCTCAAGTCAAGCTCCGGCCTATTCTTTACTGAGAGTGTTCTGCTGCCAGGATGATTTTGTAGCCCGTGGGGAAGTAGCTCCTCCAGCCAGCTGGCAGCAGGGCTGAGGTCTCCGTCCTTCCCTCCCCGCGGAGGCTGCACTGCTGCTTTTGACGGCAGTGCCACTCCTGCTTTGAGACTTGCCGATGCCAACACCAGAGAGCTTGTGGCAGGCCCAGAATTTCTTGCATTTGATCTCGTACCCAAAGCACATAACACTGGACAAGGCTCTACAGATGGTACCAGGGGAATCAGTGCAAAGACTCTTAATTTATGTATCCAAAACAATAGCATCAGGACCTTGAGAGAGTCCCATACTTGGACAGTTTCCGAGTCTGACGCCTCTTACCCATTTACCGCAAATGACTTCAGCAGCCACCCATTAAATTGTTTCAGAAAATGCATGGAAATATTAAGCAACAAAAAAATTCCACCCCATCTTTCCATTCAGTCAGATATACATATATAAACATATTTTTGGCTGAAAAAAAAAGCAAACAACTGTGAGTTTAAGTCATTTGTACCTTTGTGGTCCCGACAAAAGTCCCCTGTCCCTTCTTCAGCTCTCTCAGTTGCAAGTTCACAGAGAACAGGTACAGGGACCAAAGCTTAATCAGGTAGAGGGGAAATTCAACAAACAATGTATGATTGTTGTTCTGAGGTTAGGTTCATCGCCGAGCCTTGGGACTTCTTCCCAGCACATCGCACCATTGTGACCTTCAAGATAACCACACGAGAAAGGGCTTTTCAGCACTCTGAATCCTGAAATGACTGACTGCTTACTCAGGCAGCATCCTCCTGGCCAAATTACTCACTTTGTCACTCGTTCCATTTTTTTCTCTCGTTCTTTCTGTGGTGCGGCTCTGGAAGGCACCTCTGGGTCAGGCCCGGGCATATCTTCATCACCATCGTGCTGCTCTCTGCTCAAAGGGCACGTTAGTCACTTGGGTACAGACAGGATTAAGCCCAAGACTCTGTAGGGCAGTTTTGTGCATCCCAGTCTGTGTTTGCTCATATGGGGGATTTCTGTTAAGGTGGTTTGTTTTCCTGGCTCCCCTTAGCAACTCTTACCATTCGACCTTTCCCAGAAATCCACCTGATCAAAAAAATACCCAACAGGCCTTGCAATAATTGATAATAAATTTGTCTCTTCTACATCTCTGTAAAGTGTGAATCTCTCTGACATGGAAAAGAAGGGGTTTAGTGGCAGGGGAGTGCAGTCAAAGAGCAGAATTGAGCCTTTTATCAGACATCGCAGACACTGGCATTATCCCAAGCTGCTTCATGGAACTCACCTGGGATGCACCAGGACACTGCAGGGAGGCTGCCCTGCTGCAGGCTGAAGTGACATACCAGTTATTGGGCACATCTGGATTTTGACATGGATGTTGCTCTAACACCACTGGGAGCCCCAGAGCTTCAGGGCACGGACATCTCCTGCTTGACAGAGACAAAGAAGCCTCCTGCCACTGAGCTCCCTCACCATGGGAGCCCCCAGTGCTGTCCCTTGCTCTGGGACCTTCAGTGCTCTGCTGTCCCATCCCTAGAGTCCTGCCGCTTCTCCTGACACCTCCCTACCACATGGCCACCGTTCAGCCCAGGGATGTTTCCAGCAAGCACCTTTGTTCCAGGACATTGAGCAATAGTTTCCAGTCAACCAACAGTGCTGTCTTTATTAAATTGTTCTTATCCCTTCAAAAACAGTAGGCCTGAACCTTTTCTTCAGGTTCTTGTTCTCCCTCCTGCCACTGCTCTGCCATGGCCAAGCCTTCAGCTGGAAAGGTGTCAAAAAGGTTGAAAAGCATCTTTGAAGACTTGTCCGAAAGGTTGTGTTCCTGCAGGTGCCCCACGGTAACCCCTTGGCACACTGTGTACAAAGCCATGATTAATTTATGCTGCCCTTGAGCCAGCACTGCAGTGAGAGTCCTGCAGCCCTCAATTTTCCTCTCACTCAACATGTAAGCTCTTAAAGGAATTGGCTGAATTCAGCACTGAGCCCAACAGAGATGTCCCATGTCCCAGAACAGCATCTCTGGGAGAATGCATCCCCCTGCAGACCCCTCTCCACCAGCCCTCCTCGCTGCCCTGGCTACACAGGACTGCCTGGAGGAGTCTCCTGCCCCACAACAGGGAGCTGAGCCCAGACCCCCAAGGTGGGGAAATACCTATTTGCTAATAGGTATTTCAGCTCCATCTCTAGTCCATGTTATCACCATGCTGGCACTAATATCACATAAAAACCCAATCAGCTCGCACCAAACAGATTAAACCTACCGTGACCCTTCACTTTCCTCAAGCGCCTTTCATAGCCAAGGCTGCAGGGGGGGACCTGAACAAAATCTGCCTGTTCAGACTCAGCAGCAGCCCCAGAAACAATACAGGTTTGCAGGTAGAAAAGGCTGGTCAGGATGATCTAGGTAGTTTACCTCATCAGCCACAAGACCTTCCCAATTTTGCTGAGATTTGGAACCACCCCAAGAAAGCTGATATACTTTTCTGTTTGGCTCTCGGTCCTGCCTCAGATTCTGCAATCAAGCACCTGCTTTAACATGAGCCGTAGGTGTCTGAATGTTTGCACATGAGATACCTGAAAGGTTGATACACAAACAATCACTAAACTCAGCTAGGAGATATAAATCATGCCTGTGTGCTTTGTTACTTGACAGTGGCAACTCCATTCATCAGCAGATCAGTTATGCTAATAATACTCATAAATAACTCTCCTGTTTATTATAATTAGATATTGGTGTGAAGGTGACTTGTCAAGCACGCTGATATGAAAGACCATTCACTGGGTATGAACTTGGGTAGAGTTCTTAAACCTGATTTTCAACCTTTACCTGGTATAAATCAGGGATAATTCCTTGCTAATTCCACCCAAGAAAATTTTTTCATCTATTCGCCTTTATTGTTCTATATCTGTTGTAAGTTTTGAGAAATTTTATGTCTGCCTTTCCTTTTCTGTCCATTTTGGTCTTTTCCCCATCCCCAGCTACTGCCATATCATGTGGGACCTGCATTAACACACAGGCACCGCTCATTTGCCCCAGGAAACCTGCTGCTTGGAAAGCGCAGGTGGTCTAAAACACTACAACCCACTGGGGACCAGGACTGAACTCCTGCTTTCATCCCCCATTTCCTCCGTGAGCACAAACCTGTGGCTTGCTCTTGGTGTGCCTCTCTTTACACACAGCTGTGAGAAGGAGATGACGTGCTTTTTACTTTAGTGATTCACGTGTGATGAATCCTCTTCGGGCAGGGACCTCAGCTTGCTGACAGGGCTCCGCGGACTCATCCAACCCAGCCTGTGACCTACGGTTGCCCGCGATCCCTCCCGACTCACAGGGACTCCCAGCACCTCTGACGGTTGAACAGGGTTGCAGAAGGACCCAGCTCACCCTTTGCTCCATCCTGCACCCCCAGAGGGCTACGGCCCTGCCTTCAACTTCACCATCAGAGCTAAGAGTTCAGGGTCTTGGAAATGGGAAGGCGACCAGCCTAGACAAAGGAAAGACCCCGTTAATAGCATAGGGTGACTAATTGAAGTCTAGGGAAGAAACAGCACTGGGGAGATGGCAGGCTGGGTTTTAACTTGTTAATGTCACCAAACCACCTCATGGGAGATATGGTACCTGCAGTACGCAGAGCACTGGGAGCAGGACCCAGGTCGGGGGCAACCGGTGCTTCCCAAAGACCTGGAGACATGGCAGTGCCTCAAGGCAAAAAGCTTTCCTGTGGTTGGAGTACATCCCAACAGTCACACAAACTCATACAAAGTCACACAAACATGCATAACAAAAAGAAACTGCACATCACACTCTCCTTTGGGATTTTAAAGGTGTCAGATGGTTTGGAAGTGCAGGTCTCTCTCCTCAGCCATCCTCTCAGTCATGAAGTAAGCGTCACCAGCATCACGGGGCAGCCTTTGTGCTAAAATTCAAAGCTAACCCCCTGTGATGCAGGCAGGTCTCTGTTCTCAACTGTACCCTGGCAGATACACAGCCGGCCACTGCGCTAAAAGTTTTTTCAGCAGCGTTCGTAAGGTGATGTGATGGGTTGGCCCAGGCTGGAGGCCAGGTGCCCAGCAAAGCTGCTCTGCCACTCCCCCCTCAGCTGGGCAGGGAGAGAAAATATAATGAAAAGCTCGTGAGTCGAGATAAGGACAGGGAGAGATCATTCAGCAATTATCGTCATGGGCAAAACAGACTCGACTTGGGGAAAATTATTTTGATTTATTACCAATCAAATGAGAACTAAAACCAAACCTTAAAACCCCTTCCTCCCACCCCTCCCTTCTTCCTGGGCTCAGTTTTGCTCCCCATTTCCCTCCCTCCTCCTCACACGCTGTCTCTGCTGCTCCTTCCTCCTCAGGGGAGGATCCTCACACTCTGACTCTGCTCCAGCCTGGGGTGACTCCCGTGGGGTGCCTTCCTTTGTGAGCAGCTGCTCCAGCCTGGCCTGGAGTCACAAGTCCTGCCAGCAAATGTGCTCCAGTCTGGGCTTCCCTCTCCATGGGGCCACAATTCCTGCCAGGAGCCTGCTCCAGTGTGGGCTGCCCATGGGGTCACAGCCTCCTTTGGGCATCCCCCTGCTCCAGCATGGGGTCCGTCCCGGGCTGCAGGCAGGGCTCTGCCCCATCGTGACCCTCCATGGCTGCAGGGCACAGGGCTGTGTCAGACACAGGGGAGGCTTCCAGCAGCTTCTCACAGAAGTCACTCCTGCCCTCCTGCTACCAAAACCTTGCCACGCAAACCCAACACAGGTGACTTACAAAGGTGTGACCGGATCCACTGGCACCCCATGCTGGTGATACACCGGGTGACACCTCTGCACAGAGCTGACACACCATTCTCCCACTGCACCAACAGTACTTGTCATTTCCTGGAATTCTCCTCCATATCCTGTCTTTTCCTAAAGAGACTGATTTTCTACATATCCAGCTCCTCTAGGCGAGCATTATAGATGTGTGCAGAGAAGGGCTGTTTCCCTTCTCCAGCCTCCTGATGTTGCAGCCTTATCAGCACTGCCGTACAGTAATGCTGGCCTGTATAATACACCCAGAGATGAATGCGTCAGCAACGCTCAGTGCGCTAACGATAAGGCTAATAACAGGTTCCTCATGAGCTAAACACACAGGGATGCATTTGTCACCCATTTCCTACAGATAAGGCCCTGAAACGCAGATAAACCTGGTGTATGCTGGGAGTCCCACGTGCATCACTCACCATCACACATGTGGCTTCCTCTGCTTGAGGAGTGACTCTGCACCACAACTTTTACTTTTTTAAAAGCACGTGTATGACTCGCCGAGAGCATCCCTGAGCGTTATGCCCAGTGAAGGTCACCGATCCCTGGAGGCACATTTCTTTTCCAATTATCCCTCAGGGCTAAAGCCTGAGGAAAAGAAACTCCTTAAAAGAATCACTTTGCCCTTGGTGTGCTGAAAGACAGCAGCTCGTCTCTGATGCAGGGCGTGCAGACTGCTTACCTGAGCAGATCTGGAATGGACCTCTGCTCCCATGGCACTTTTTTTGCCTTCAGCCCTCTCCCCTGACTGCGTCATTATCCTGGGATTCCTGCTAAAGCACAAGGGCTGTATGAAAACCAGCTTGTTTGCTTTTCAACTTAATAAATAAACCTCATTTCCCAGATTGCTATTTTGATTAACCAAGTGGAAGCTGCTGTTTCAACAGTAAGGTGCTTATCTGAAAACTTAAAGCTCTTCAATAAGCTGTTCAAGTGGTAAGCTCAGATCTGACAGCCCAGGCTATTTTTAAGTCTGTTTTATTTAATGCAGCTAAATTTTCATGCTAGCCCAGGAACTCAGTGCTGGATCCAGGATATAAATTGAAATAAGTCTAGTAGGCTGCAAAAACAAACCAGTCTGAGATGCCTGGTTCCAGCTCCCTGCCTGCAGCCCTCGCTGTTGGCACCCGAACAAGCAGCCAGTTGGGAGGAAGGACCCAAACGTCACGGCTAACATGACCATCCTCGCTGCCACTTGGCTTTGCTCAGTGTGAGCAAACCGGCTATGACGGGGTCACCTGCTTATGGCGAAAAAATGTCTCACCCAGACCAAAAAGAGGCTTGAAAGCTCATACCCCACATAGCTTGGCACCCCCTTAGGGAAGAAAAGGCCTGATGTTTACACCAAAATCTGCTCCATTGCTGCTCCAAGGTTCTTTGTTTTCCCAATATCCCAGTGACAGGGACTGGCCACCTCTGGGTGCTAAAACTCCCTTCTCCCCTAGGCCAGGAATGCACAGAAAGGATGGTGACAGAAAATAATATCCAAAAGCTAATGTCAAGCATAGGGAAGAAAATATTTCATGAGCGTTGTGCCAAAGGCTGCAAGAGAATCACTGAATTTCACCAGCTTCCCAAAAGGTCTGGCTATTTCAGTAAGCATGCTGCTTAGTCTATTTGTTTCCCTTTTCCAGAATTAAACAAGGATGCTGTCAGCTGGCAACCACGGAAAAGTCTCCACAGGGTTACATCCAGTCAGCAGCATCCTCCAAAAAGGCTGTTTTCTGGAGCACATCATAGGAAACCACCATGTCATGCACACTCTGGGCATGTCTCACCAGCAGCTGCCAAGCATGTCTGCACCAGCCCTCGCCTGGACTGCCCCAGAGCTCCCACCCTGCCCCACGAAGGTGCCTTCAGGTGGGTTGTATCTGGAGTGGTCGGGTGCTCCTGGATCCTTCTGGTCTGCCAGGGCTGAGGTCTGGGGATGCAAGCAGCTCTGCTCCCTCCAGAAGGCACACAGCATCCATCACTGGTTTGGTTTTACTCCTGGAAGAGATTAGTTGCGCTTCCCAAGGACCATCCTCTCCCTGGTCCTTCCTTGAACCGGCATCTCCCAGCCCAGCTACGATTAGCCTTTGGCAAGGGGGTGCAGAGAGAAGCAGTTAAAAAAGGCGGTCTGTGCCTTAGATGCTTAGCGGGTGGGATACAGGGGGAGGCAGCGTGCACGCTTCCACTTCAGCCACACAACACGGAGAAGAAATTGCAGCCGTGTCCCTGCAATCACCACGGGCAGAATACCACAGCCCGCGGCTCACACACAGTCCCAAAGCACAGGGAGGGTTTGAGGAGCGACTGGATCCCAGTCATGGAGAAAGCATGTGCTAAAGCCTGGATGGAGCCCAAATTGTGGCCACAGGACTCTGCACTCCCTGACACCAGCAGCTTTGGATCCGTGGAGGGAAACGACACTGAGAAGTTTTCTTGGCCTTCGAGGTATGTTGCAGTAGCTTCTTGCCACAGTAATTTGTAACACAGATTTTCAGTACTGTCTAGGAGTTAACACGACCCCATCTCCAGTGCCAGTGGACGTGATAAAGCAGAGCTGCTGGAGTGGATGAGGCACAGAGCTTTTTACCAACAGAAATACGGGTGAATGCAAATTTATTAAACCCCTCTATCCAGCAGCCTATCATAGTAAATGAATTCTAAAGCATCCTCCAGGAAACTACAGTGTTGGCAAAATTCATCAGAACTGCATTTCACCTCCTTGGTACTTTGTCATTTTTTTTATCCCATTTCTCAATTTTTCTTTTTTGTTGGGTTCTTACCAAAGAAGAATAAGAACAATGATAGTGTAATGTGGCCGAGGGAAAACCTGAGCTAGCTGGGGTTATTTCTATGAACAACTACAGTAACGGGCTTGAACATACAGGGAAAGCAGATGAGATCATAATTCATAATAGGTATATATTTAATAATCCAAAGTCTGGAAGGAGATGATTAACTGCCTTTGTAGGGAATTATTTATCAAGATTTATACCAAGGAGGAAATAACATTTTCCTGGAATCAATGCATCCTTACCAGTATGTTAAAAAAAGTGAAACTAATGATTTTCTGAGACCTCTCTTTTGACAAAACCTACAACAGCCCAAGCCACATCAGCCATTTCCCTCCCAGCTGTCCCCTTGTTCCCTCTCCCGTCTGAGTCCTGTCCTACACATTGTCTTTGCACCCCGGACCCAGGAAGGGGACTGCAGGGCTGTGCAGGGAGCAGCCCCCCACACCCTGGCAATGGGATCCCTCACAGGCGTGGATGAAGACCCTCAGTGGGGTCCGTGCCACAGGGCAGTGCGAGGCCACGTGCCCTGGGAGTGAGCTGCCCCTTGCACAACTGCCCCAGGCCAGGGCTGCAGTGTGCTTTGGTTTTTTTATCCCATCAGCTTCCTCCAACCTCTCTCACAAGGGATGTTTCGCCCAAACAAAATAAAGCATGGTCGCTGCCCAGAAAAATGCCTTAGCTAATCAGACATGAGAGAAATGGAGAAACAAAGCCACTTGCGTAAGAGCACAGTGAGAGCGGAGCCAGGAGCAGAGCTGGACACCAGACTGTTGTGCCCATTTAGGAAACTTCCCACAGGATTTGTCACATCCTCCACATCTGGCTGGTCTCGTGGTGAAGAAGAGCGTGGGTTAAAACAGGGTGAGCTCTGCAGGTGTGCTGTGTGGCCCCCTGGAAGAGCTGAGTACAGTTGGCAGGATGTTCCCATGTCACCCGCAGAGCCCAGTCCTGCCCCAACGTGTGCATCGCCCATCACCAGACTGTGCCTGGTGGCAGAGGCCTATTGGCATTTCCTTACCCCATGAGACATCATCTGCCCCTGATAGGGGTGACTCCTGAAGGTCTTTTATCCCAAACTCCCTCACTCCTCTCTGGGGAAGCTGGTTCTGGAGAAATTATCTTTGACATGAAAACCAAACAGCAGGGAGTGAGTGAAAAACTTCGCCTGGGAGGCTGAATGCGCAGGCAGCAAGAGGAGTTACCCCGTTATGACAAAGCACAGGCCTGACCAAGTGCTGCCCAGCCTCAAACAGGCCAGCACAGGCCCATCGCACAGCACAGGACTCAGACTTTTCACTCATCTTGCCACAATTAGCTGTAGTGGTGAGATTTTGACTGTGTCAGTTCTACTCTTCGCTGCATTGGACCTGTGGAGACAGCATAGGCTGTGCAGCGTCGGAATCTCTGCTTGATTTCCTATCATTACCCCTCAGTAGTCATTAATCCCTGTTTCCTTAGAACACTTCACTCAGGGCCAATGGGGGTAGATTTCAGGATCAGGCTTTGTCACCCCAGCCCAGAAACCACAGCAGAGATTGGACCGGCACCATCGGCTGCTGTTACCTGCAAAGGAGCCTTTCCTGCCATGCAACAGGGAGAGCAAGAGCAGACTTGAGCTGCCCACGCACCAGCAACTTCAGCTCAGCAGCTGCTCCTCAGTGACCCAGAGCAACAGCACGGTGTTCCCTGTACTCACAACCAAGCATGACCAACACATGTTTTGGGGTCTCACTTAATCCCCATTTCCTGCCTGGCTCAGGTAAGCAGAGCGTGACTCTTGCTCAGCCCGAATTTTCACAGGTAGCAACAAGACCTCCTGTCTTCTCAGGTACTGGGGATGAGCTCACACCACGAAGCTTCAGCTGAGACAAGCATCACAAGCTATTTTGACCACCCTCTTGGCAAGGCCCATTGTCCCCTCCACACGCAGCACTGCGCTCGTGCCATTCGTAAAGAGGAGAGTGACAGCACACAGCACGGAGCAGGCAAGCATCGGGTCTGATCTTCGTGGTCACACTCAGCATGGGGTTACCCAAAATCTCTGCGAAACCTCCAAGCTGTGACTTTTTTAGTGAATTTTCAGCACTTCCCAATTCCAGTCAGGCAGAACATCTGATGAGAAGCAGCTTTCCTGCAGTCAGCTTTTGGTTTCAGGCACAGGGTGCTCCTGTGCCCCCAGTCCCTTCCGTGGTGCCATGTGCTGAACGTGCACCAGGATGGGAGCAGCTCCTGCCCCACTGCTTTGCTTTGCTCGTGGACCCGCCTCCTACTGCCACGTCCCTACGTGAGGAGGGATGCTGATTTAGCCAACCTGATTTAGAAAGTGGTTTCATCGACTTAACCGCCCTATGCTAAGGCTAATGAGTCATTTGAAAGCAGCTCGCCTTAGAGGGGTTAGTCAGGCCTTGGTTTGGGATTTTCAAAGCCTCAAAATCCACAAGATGAGTCCCACTGGAAGTCTGTTCAGTGGTTCTGAAAATCCCGCTCTCCATCCGCCCTGAGATTTCAGTATTGCAGAAGCTACAGCTGGCTGGGCTCTTTGCAAAGACACCAATTTCACCCTCTAATAGGCACAGAAAACTTGATTTCAGCCCCACTTACAGTGCTGTAAATCCAGGCTAACCACATTCAAGTCATGGGAGCTGACGCTGGAGACTTAAAACTACTATGAGTAAAAGACACATCAGGTCTTTGCAGTCAACAGCCTGGCCTACAGCCACCCCAGGCTGATTTGTAAAGCAGCCCAGAGAAATTTTTCTATAAATGTTCCATTAATGTTAACAGCTAAATCCCTGGCCTGCTTTACAAACCTCACCCCGTCTGAGTAGCAACCATTCTTATTTCATTTACTCCCTACGCTGACAGACCACACTATCAGTGGTTGCAAGCTGACGTATTTCCCTGGAAGTCAATCACACTGATTACTGTCACTAGCAGGGGTATAGTTAGTATCCCGGCTAAGGACCAAGTTTTTGCACGATCCCCTCCCAATGTACTGGACAAAATCTGATCAGAAACCACTAAAGACCTCAGTGCTACATCATCTCCCTCAATTTTTCATTTAAACTTTGCCTAGTGGAAAATTCCTCGTAAGCATGAATTCTAGTGAGTTACTTTCTCCTTCAAGAAACAACTTTTGAGGCTTCCTAGTATTCTCCACCGTGAGAAAGTCAAGTAAAACATATCCTGAAGCTGATGCATCGGTCCTTGAGTTATGCCCAGCACAGAAGGTGCCAAATGATGCGGCTTATTAACAGGAAGAAAGTGGCCTCTTTTTTTTCCTGAGTTAAAAGCAGCAACTGAGTCAACAGCCAAGCACAGCCCTGGTCCATCCTGCACCTAACACATCCTCTGACATCAATTTCCCAGTGGCAGAGCTTAGTGATGCCAGGCAGGGTGAAGCGGGCTTAGCAAGGCTCAGTTCACCCCACACCGCTTAAACCTTCCCCAGTCCTTGACTAACCAGGTCCCAAACCTGACTAATACTCAAAGAAGTAGTTTCACTCAGGTGAGAAGGAGCACGCAAATAATAACAGCTATTTAAACATGACAGCCGGACCCAGAGGGAATTTCTTGCCTTGGCCAGGGTGCGCAGCATTTCCTATTTGCAGCCCAGAGGATCCTCAGCTTCTGTCTCACCTGCCCTGAGCCCTCCCTACCAGACTGCATGGCCCAGGCCATAAAAATAACCCAGGGGCTTCAAATGCTCAAAGGCAGAGTGCAACCACTCATTCCATCTGTCACTGACAGCTTGGATGTGACTTTCTCGTTGTTTCAGCTTGAAAAAGAACAAAAAAATCTGTGGTCCAACCACATCTCAACACGCAGTGTCGTCAAGGCGAGACACTTCCCTTTCCACTCTGCTGATGTAGTCCCTCTTTCATTACTGGAAGCTGTGCTGGGCACTATGAGCCATGGATTATCACTGGAAATGAATCTGGGGTCACAAAAAAAGCAAAAGTCAGAATACCCAGTCAACATCCTGTGCTCATTTGGCTGCCCTGCAGCATTGTAGCATGATTTAACCGCAGGTGCAATTCCTTCCTATATAAAACCTGCATCACATGAGACCTGTTTGAAACATAGCACAAATATCCAAGGATTGCGGATAAAGTCTTTCTGCTTGAACATTTAAGGATCCCGATACTACTTTTGGCTTCAGTTGAAAATAGTTCATAGGAGCTGCCATTCTTCATGAACCCTGATGACAGCAGGGGAGGAAGAGCATCTGCATCACACCCTGCCATGGCATGCTCCGGGCAGCACCTGCCTACCCAGCTGATGGAGGGATGGACAGCTCCTTGTTCTCCCACACCCCGCTAAATCCAGCCTGGAGACTGGTGCATAGAATCATAGAATCACAGGATGGTTTGGGTTGGAGGGGACCTTAAAGACCACCCAGTCCCACCCCCTGCCATGGGCAGGGACACCCTCCACTAGACCAGGTTGCTCCAAGCCTCATCCAGCCTGGCCTTGAACACTTCCAGGGATGGAGCACCCACAGCTTCTCTGGGCAACCTGTCCCAGGGCCTCCCCACCCTCTCTGGGAAGAACTTTTTCCTTATATCTAATCTGAGTATACCCGCTTTCAGTTTAAAGCCACTGCCTCCTGTCCTATCAGTACAGGCCCCGGTAAAAAGTCCCCCCCAGCTTTCCCATAGGCCTTCTTCACACTGGTGTGGTTGCCCTGATGCCCACGCCGAGTGCAAAACACAACCACAACTTTTAGAGAGAAAGCAAATGTACACTTCTAAATTGTTTTAGATCATGTGAACAGTTGGTTTTAGTTTTAGTTCATAATGTGAACTGACTGCAAATCTGAAACCGGAAAGTAATCAAAGAGAAGCAAAGAGTGGGCAGCTCGTAAAAAAAAATAAAGGCACGATAGCTAACCCTCCCCATGCAGAAAAACAGAAAGTGTTAGGAAGAACCAGCACAGTTTCAACAAGAAGTCTTTCAGAAAATTGGAATGAGTAATGCAACACCTAGAAACGAGGAGATATGGGTAAATGCCATCTATGAGTGACAGAAGTATCTAGTGCTAAACTCAAATGCTGAGATGCAAACTGAGATGTAGATAGAAAGGGTTAAAAGAGACACCAAAAGAAGGTTTCCTGCATTCATCAGAACTAAGAGGAGAAGAAAATGAAACACTAAGTGCCACAGGGAAAGCTAGACTATTAGCTGCCTTTCAGAGATTAAAAACAAGCTTAATTGTCACCAGCTGCCTAGTAACGAGGCAGGAATATGACACAAAATAGAGGCTGTATACGTTAAAATTACATCAAATATTCTGTAGCATTGAATACTCCGGTATTTAATGGTAAAAGCCTCTGAAGTGCTAACAGCCATCCCAAAAACTCCTCGAAGACAGTGGTGACCTGATGGCCAGAGGAAAGGGAGAGCCAAACCAGTTGCCTTGAAGATGCAACATCAAAATGCTGAACAGTCCCCACACAAGCCCTCTGAGCGTACCGCAATGGCAAGAGATGTCAAACAGCATTTCTTAGAGCAAATTGGATCCCACAACAGCTCTTCTGACCAGTACCTGGCTGTGTGTATAAAAAGGGAAGCAGTTTCAGCAGGTCTTTGAGCACTGTTTTACATGTATGCCTTGTCTGTGTGTTTTTAAGGCCGACCTACATGAGAGCAGGCTGCTGAAGAAGATGCACGAGTCGCGGCAGCTCTGCCTTGCATGTTCATTCATTGATGTGCATCCAGAGAAGATGCAGGGGACAGTGTTCTTTATCCTGTGCTTTGTGGGTAAACCACCTCACAATGCTGTTCCTGCCAGTAATTGCTGGAAAGGCCCAGTCAAGAATGGCAACTGCAGCAAGGTCAGGCCAGGAAATGGCTCCCACATGTCATTAAAATAATTAGCAAACAGTAGGAGATGAAATACACCCCGAGGGATCTCCTCCATTGGCTCCGCTGCTGGTGTTTGCTCCGAGCACCTGGGAAAGAGCCAAGCTGGGATAGCATTGCTGCCACCCATCTGCCCTTGCTCCACAGGGGACAAGCTAGGCCACTGTCTGTCCCTGGGGCTCTCACAAGCCCACATCTTCCTGAAACCCTCCCCACAAGGGCTGGGAACATTCCATGTCATGGTTATTGGTTTCTGAGTTATGTTGGTGTCTCTCTTCCCTCTCAGCAAGGATGTCACCTTGCCAAGGACTGGGAAAGGCACAGGTAAACAATTTTTGAGGTGTTTTGTCATGAAAGTCTTGCAGACACCTTCATCTCTCCTCAGACTTGCAAATGCCAGAACCAATTATCCAGAAATATGCTTTTTGCAATGACTGCATCCAGGATGGAGAGGAAGAGCTAGGCTGGGCCAGTGGCAGGGGGCCACAAGCAGAAATTATCACCATGCCACAGCAAAGAGGTCACCAAGGTGACAAGAGCCAGTCCCACCTGAGGAATGTTTGATTCAACAGGAATTCCCCATGACCAATGCCAAGGACAAAGCATCCGGAAAAACACGATGCAAATTTTAGCTCCAAAAAGCTTTTCCCAGTTTTGTCGTTCATAGTCACTTGTAATAATTGCCACTGCAAGAGTCTCACCAGCCCCTGCACACCAAGACCTCTCTGTCCCTGTAGGCAGGACCTCTGGAGGAAAGCCTTGTTTGGACTTGCTGACATTTTGCTTATGCCTTGACTCCTCCTGATGCCAACTCCTTCCTGACACAGCACATCGGTCTGCTTCTGGTTGTTTTTCAGCACTGAAGTAAACAGCAGCAGCACCAAGTTTACAGAAGCTCATTTTGCCTCCTTGCCGCCCCACAGCTCGCTGAGCTGCTCCGGAGCAGCGGCCGCGATGCCCAGCTGGTTTGCAGTGACCCAGCCCCTGGGTGATAAATGTCATCCTTCCTTTCCCCTGAGCTGCACCAGACCCCTAAACCCATCTCACTCAGCTTATTTCCTCCTAAGTAAGCAGGTGTTCAAAGAAAGGTGCGACTGTGGAGCTAGGCTGAAGTACCTGGAGAAGGGCAGGTGTAGCAATGCTGAGGGTAAAATCCATCAGCAAAACTGGGAAAATCATGGTCATTTAGCGGTGGCCACACTGCTCCCTGCAACAGCTCTAATTCCACTCACACTAAAGGCATCTTCAGGTCTATCTGTAGAACCCACGTGTCATGGAGGTGGCTACAGCAGAGATGCTCTGAAACAGTGACAGGCTGGTGGCTTGGAGATGAGGTCCCTCATCAACTTCCCCAGCTAAAGGCCTGTGGGCATGGGCAGGATCAGAGGCTTTAGTGGGCGATAGGTTGTCTGCAGCCTGTGGATTAATTTCAGGACTAATCTTTTTTCAGAGGTGCTTGCACATCTAAGGAAGAGCATCAAGAGTCTGAGGAGTCTCACCATCAGAAAAGGTCAGGTCTCATGTCAGCATTCTGATAACGGCCCTGCTTTTCCCAAAATCCTGAAGTGCTGGGTACTGTGCTTTACAGAAAACATGGCCTCGAGTAGCCTGATACAAACTGCAGAGTGCTGAGCACTTCTGACCATAATTTGCTGCTTATTTGCTGGGAGTGAGCTTTTCTGGAAGGCCAGCCCAGATTATGGGTTTCAACCACTTGAAAACCTTTCCCTGAGCTCATAATCCAGTTTATGGGCTCATCATGAATGGAGCTGGGCCATTCTTGGAAGGAAAACTTGGCAAAAGCAGTCTTTCTCCACTGTACGAGTAGAAACTACATCCAAAGCTCAGGCCAACAAATCTAGACTGGGGAGTGTTAAAACCTGTAACAGCCTCTCCATGGCTGAGGGAAGCGATGACATTGGGGCAGCAGCCAGAGCTAATTTCAGAGGGATTGGACCAATACCAAAACTCAGTTCTCTGATTGCTCGCTATGCCACACACCTGGATGGGGGCTGAATGCTCCTTGGCTCCAGTCGAGTTAAGCCCACTCGTGCCAAAGAGCTGTCTTCTGCAGCCCTACCGACAACGGCGGGTTGTGCCTTGATGCTGTCGATGCATACGAACATATTTTCCCTCTGCAGAACAAGGCAAGGAGAGAGGAGCTCAGTTCTCCTCTCCCAGCAGCATTACATCCATACAGTGCTACTGAGGTCAATAGAGTTGTTCCTCCCCTGTTTATACTTAGTGGGAAGAAAAACAGACCTGAATGTGGCTATTCTTTTTAAAAGTCTCTTCTAACAATAGCTCTCTTTCAATAGTTTATTTACGGCCCATCTGTGACTCCAAAGTAAAATCTGTTCAGCTGTTGATCTAAAAGACTTTCCCTTCGCAGCTAATCTTCGATGATCCTTGCTGTTCTCTGGCAGCCAGGCTGAATTCTCTCTCGACTGCTCACACCAATAAATCATACATTATCTATGCTTGAATTTGGTTAAGATTCTGGCTAATGGTGCATGACAGAGGACTCAGCTGATGCAGTCTTTGTTGCGCTGCTCAGTGAAACCACTTGAAATGGCTAAGATGGATTTTTGCCATTAAAAATCAACTTGTCGGATTGAGTGTGTGGATGGGAACAGATGCACTGATGAAGCATCTGTGGAGTCTCACACTTCAGCAAGGGAAATCTGAAGCAGAGGAAAGGCCGGAGCAGTTCTTGCTGCAAGCAGACGCGACGAGCGCCATAGGAGAGCGCCTGCACAAACGCACGGCCGGCTGGTGGGAGCGAGCCGCCAGCCAGATGTTCTCCCGGCCCGGGAGACGCGGGCAGTGCCAGGCTGCAGCCGCAGTGCCAGGCTGCAGCGGCAGTGCACTGCAGCACAGCCTCTCCCAAGGCTCCTGCCACCCCCGTTCTCTTTAGCTTAGCGCCATCTACAGGGATGCGCCCGCACTCCGAGGCGGCCGCTCCAGGGCAATCGGCCTCCTGCGACCTGGTGGGATCGGGGGAAACCGGGCAACTGGGAGCGAAGCCTCAAAAGGACATGAGCCGGCCGTGTGCGCTGGCAGCCCAGAAAGCCAACTGTGTCCTGAGCTGCGGCCAGAGCAGCGTGGCCAGCAGGGCGAGGGAGGGGATTCTTCCCCTCTGCTCTGCTTTGGTGAGACCACCCCCTGCAGTTCTGCGTCCACCTCTGGAGCCCTCAACATCAGAAGGATATCGACCAGTTGGAACGAGTCCAGAGGAGGCCACGGAGATGCTCCAAGGGCTGGAGCCCCTCTGCCGTGGGGACAGGCTGGGAGAGTTGGGGTGTTCAGCCTGGAGAAGGGAAGCTCCAGGGAGACCTTAGAGCCCCTTCCAGTGACTGACAGGGATACAAGAAAGCTTGGGGGGCTTTTTACAAGGGCCTGGAGTGACAGGACAAGGGGTAATGGGTATAAACTGAAAGCAGGGAGATTTAGATTAGATATCATGAAGAAATTCTTCCCAGAAAGGGTGGGGAGGCCCTGGGACAGGTTGTCCAGAGAAGCTGTGGATGCCCCATCCCTGGAAGTGTTCAAGGCCAGGCTGGATGAGGCTTGGAGCAACCTGGTCTAGTGGAAGGGCCCATGGCAGGGTGTGGGACTGGGTGGGCTTTAAGGTCCCTTCCAAGCCAAACCATCCTGTGATTTCATGGCATCAGCTGAGCTAGAAGTTTCTGTGCTGCGTTTTACAGCTTTCAGCCCCGTGCATCAGAGCTTACAGAAACCTCCCAGCATGGAACTCCAGAAGGCGGCTGAGAGTGTGATGGATTGACATTAGCTCCTCTCTGTCTCACACACTGATCTTGCACTTCCTTCTGCAGCAGCCCAGGCTGCCAACTTGCAGAGCCGTGAGGTGCAAGACCAGCACTCTGTCAACCACGTCTCTGGCCAATATTATATAACACCAAGGCAAGGCTGCCGAAACCGAAGTCCAACCTGCTTGAATCAGGCTTGGAGATCGGAAGGAAGCACACTGCGCTGGTCAGAGGGCAAAGCAGAAGCTTTCAGAATTCACCTGACTTCGAGATTAAGGCACACATACCAATCCCACGCAACAGCAAGGTTTCGCAAAGGATGCACAACGCCTGCATTTCTTCAATAACTGACTGCAGTGACCCCGAGGACAAAAATCAAGCAGTGCTCTGGAGCCAGTATGGGGGAAGGACCCGGAGAAACCAAGGCCAATGTACTGCCTACATCTTGTCTGCTAGAGCTATCACCCTTTCCTTCCCCTGCATACAATGGGACATGGTATAAGAGGGTTTGATGGTCTGGCTGTGGGAGGGAAGGACATTCTCACCCCTGCAGCGTTCAGACTGCAGCAGGAAAGGAGATTAAACGTCCCTGCCTTCACCCCTGCTCTATACAAGCAAAGTGCAAGCTGCAGCGATCCTCTTCAGCTGAGCTGGGAGGTCACCGCACAAGATTTCCCTCCCCACACCTCAAACCCTGGCCTGCCATCAGCCTCAGAGCACCAACAGCAGCTCCTCCAGCCAAGGCCAAGCCAGCTTTCTGCCATGGCAGGCTCAAACCTCGGTGCCACTTCCCGCAGCCGATGCTCAGCCTGTGTCCCCAGTTCCGGGAGGTGCAGGGATCCCACACCCGGCACGACACAGCCCAGCCCGGAGGCTGTGCCGCACTGAGCGCGTGACCGGGTGTTACTAGAGCAACATCGCCCTGGGAGGGAAGGGAGGAGGAAGCTGGGCTGTACAGAAATAAAAACCACAGCAGAGCTGACTGCGAGGAGAGAGAGAGAGGAACAGACAGGCTGGCAGGGAAGGACAGCTCTGCTGAGCCCCGGAGAAAATGGTTTGAGTAATTATCAACGGTAAGAAAACCTCTTGTTTGAGGCAGAGAGCTTGGGGGGATTTCTGCCCTGTAAATACTCCGCATACTTTATGTCTTGGCTGCAGTGGGGGAGCTGGGGCTGGAGTGGTTTGAAGCACAGCCAGACGCCAGACATAGTAACTCTCTCTTAGCCTGTTGAATCCAGTCCCCTCCGTTCTGTCTGTGGCTTTGGCCATAGCCCACAGGGGTCCAGCCCAACCCCGGCTGACCCTCCTCTGCCAGGATCCCTGGCTCACAGGGATCCTGCACTGGGCTCTCTGGGGAGGGTTTCCCAGAGTAGCTGGTGTTTTGCCTCGCTGCAGAGACCTGACAGCTCTCCCCTCTCTCGCCAGCCTGCCGCTATGTGGCCAGGAAGATGGGGACCTTGTGCGGCCAGCGGCACGAGGAGCCACCACCCTGCCCAGCACAGGCAGCCCCCCGCAGCCACCACCAAAGTAAGTCCGGGGAGGGGGGACACCGACACACCTCCGCCCTGACCACGCTGGGGATGGAGGGGCTAGGGCTTGCCTGGGCTCGCAGGCTGGGGGGCACCTCCTGTTGCTGCCCGCTGCCTCGGGCAAGCTACTGCCCTGCCCGCAGGGGTGATGCGCTGGGTCCCCATCCCTCCCTGCCTGTGCTCCAGTGACCATGGTCCTTCTCAGAGCCAGGCACCTTGTCTGAGGAAGAAATGCAACAGGTAGAAGTTGCAAAAGTTTATTTTCTTTCCTGATTTTTCTTCCCTCGCTGAATTTTGCCTTTAAATGTCATTGCTGTGTCTCAGCCCCTGACAGAGATGAGGAGCAAATAGCAGCCTTTGGAAGGGAGGGCAGTGGTACCCGAGGGGTAAAATCAGAGGGGCGAGTGGATGTACTCTGCTGAAGCACTGCTCCCCCAGAGCCGCGTCATCCCGGGGGGATCTTTGGTATTACAGGCACCCTGCTAATATCAAAATGCATCACCACGCACCTCAGCAGTGAGAGTGCTGTCGATCTTCCCCAGCCCCTCCTGGCCCGTTTAAACCACACAGATCACTGTGACCTTGCGGATCACTCATGTGATGCCCCTGAGAGCAGCTGCTCCTCCCATCTGCCCCCCGATTCCACATGGTGGGTACAGGGAGGACCTTCCTGGCCCCTCATCCCTGCCTCAGCCACAGGTGCTGCTCTCAGCAAGGAGAGTCAACACGGAGCTGCTCCTGCGTTGCCCACCCATGCTGCTCAGGGTTAAAGCTCGCTGTCAAAGGGAAATCACTTTTGACCAACAAACAGGCATCAGCATGGGAAAGATCAGCCCCACCAGTACCAGTTCCACTGGTTCAGCTGAGTCACTCCGGGGTACTCTGTGCAAACATGCCCTGCGCTGCACCCTGGCACATTCCTGGGCAGCTGCCAGGTCAGATCCAGCTCTGTGGTCTCCTGCCTCTGCCAGGAACTGTCATAGGAGACTCCCAGGGAAGATGCAGGGCAGAGCCGTTCCCTCTCTGCTGCTCCCATGTGCTGTGTGAGAAGGAGGAAAAGGGAACTGCATGCCTGGGGGGGTCCTATGAGATCTCCAGAATATCTCCTTTCCCTAAAATAACGGCTGGATACCTAATGGAGGGAGGAGGTGGGGAGAAAGGAATGTCTCCCTGCACTAATGCCTTAATAAAGTGCACATGAAGGAAAGCAGCTCGTTGGTCATCTGGCCTGCACTTGGAGCCAGGATTTTGCAGAGCCCGGAATGGGAAGAGCAGGGAGGCACTTGGGTGCATTAGTGAGGAGAATCAAACTCCTCTTTGGGCAAAGTTAAGCTCCTTCTCTGGCATTAATTGCTGGGGGGTTATTGCAGTCAGGGGAGCTGCCCCTGTTGGCACTAGCAGAGGGTCTGGCCCTGTGCCCTCCCTCCACCACTGTGGGTGTGGGGCTACCCCGGTGCAAAGGGGTTTGCACCTCCCTTCAGCAGGGAGCAGCCCCCAGCCCTGACCCTGTGGCACCCTGGGGAAAGCTGGCCCAGGACAGGGCGCGAGGAGCACATGGCTCAGCAGAGCACAGATCCGGTGGGAAATGTGGATGATCTGGAGGCACCACGGTTTGGAAAGTGCAGAGCTTTAACACACACACACCCCGTTGCAGCAAGGTGGGCTTTGCTGGGGAGCTGGCTGTGTGGCAAACCTGGCCTGACTCCCTCACATTCACCCAGCATTGCTTGCAGTTCCCATCAGGTGGTTTTCCGAGCACATTGACGGTTCAAACCCCAGCTTTGTCCCTTCAGCAATAACCTTTCCCCTTGACTAATCCTGAATCCCCCTCTTTTCTCCCATGCTTGTGCATTTGCAGATGTAAAGGCAGAGGTATCTGCAGCCCCCCAGGCAAGAGCCTCGCTTCCCAGGAACGCTGACTCCATCCAAACCCAGCCCTGCAGGTCCTGAGGGTAAAAGTGCTTGTGGTCCTCCCCTGAAGGCCACGAGCTTTCTTCCCACCAGTTTCCCCAGGAAGTCCATTTGCTGGGAATCCTGCAGCCCAGGGATTGGAGAATATCAGCAAATCCCTCCTGTATCTGCTCTCAACACAGAAGCACAGCGACAGAAAATGTCCTGACCGGTCTCTCGTTACCAGAATTCTTTGGCAGAAAAAATGATTGCCAACGTACACCATGAGATGCTCCTGGCACTTTTGTGCTGTGGAGCGCCAGGGGAAGAGCATGAGCCATTGCATTCTAGCAGCAAATTGCTGTGAAACCAAATGGAGCGCCCAATGATACTCGTATATATTCAGGCTATTTCCACAAAGGTAAAATCAGCTCCTGAGCTGGAGTAAGGAGTCTTGGAGCTTATGTGTGTGGAAATGCCGTGATGTTTTGTACAACCCCCTTCCCCGTGCCCCATAAGCTGACGAAGCTGTCCTTCTGGGCAGCCAGCACCCCACCGTGATGCACAGCACCCACAGAGCAGAGGACTGCAGGGACCGCAGTTGGGTCCCCCCTTCCAGCCAACACCACACCGTCACAGAGACCAATGACAGCAGAATCGCAAACCCCGCACGTGCAGGGAGGAATCTGCCTGACCCCTTCCTGTGACTGCCTAAAATAAAGATGGGTGAAAAGAGGCTGTTTGGAGCATGGTGGTTTTTATCCTGGAAGGGGGTTGCTGTCATTGGTATGTTTGAACAGGCTGATGCTTTGGATTGTGCATTGGCAGCACTGGGGCTTGCTGCTGAGGCTTGCCTTGCTGCTTGGAGTGAAGAGATGGATCTTGTCTCACCATCACTTGTGGTAAAAACAACAGGGGGGCTGAGCCATCCCACACCTCTGGGCAGAGCTGACACTAAGCTCCTGGGTCTCTGGGGCTCAGCCTCTGCCACCCAGAGCAATGCTTTGGTCTTTGGTACCAAAACTCGGGGGGAGATGTTGGGAGGCAGGATGGGATGTACACAATGGAGGGATGTGCACAAACTAGTGACCTGAGTGTTAAAACCTTCCTGGCTCTGAGCAGGGCGGTGGCCCATGCTGAGCTTTGTTAAGGTTGGAGAGGCACAAGCCCTGCACGGGAGGCTGGGGGCTCTGTGGGAGACGGGGAGGGAGGGCTTTGGGGCCCAGAACAGACCCACATCTCCCATGCATGCTCAGCCACAGCAGGACTGGAAAACACCCCCCCCAGGAGTCTTTGTTCTGACCACTGCCACTTCCTAGGACAGTCATCGCCACCAAACCGTATGGTTAGGTGGTCAGGTAAATGCCAGTGGATGCAGCCACCTAAATTTCATGGAATGCCTGGCTCTGGGAGCAGAGGAGGACACCAGCAGCACACGGACCATACAGCAATTCTCCATTCACAGGCACCCCTGAGCACACAACCTCTTGGGGAAATTTCCTATTCCCTCACGGACTCCAAGCAAGCACAGAGGTCTCCTGCTCAGCACTGGCTCCTCTTACATGCTGTATGCAAATGCAACAGGAGGAAGAGGAAAGCGTAAACAAAATGTCCCAAAATGGAGCAGAAAGGGGAGTCTCAAAGAGCCATGCCCAGTGCCTTCTTTAAGGGCTAATCCCATGGACCATCAAGACGTCCACCACTCTCTTCCCAGGGCAGGCAGCCGGAGGGGCAGGTACCGAGCACTGTCCTGAGCTGGTTCTTAAATGGGAAGTTTGCCAAGGGATTGGGTGAGAGGTTGTCCCTGGCAGTCACAGGACAAAGCTCACCATCCCTGACAACAACTTGACACTAACATGATCCAGAGCAAACATCACCTTATGACACTGCTATGCACAGATTGTGCCCAACTTCCTTGGACTAAAAAACCCCACATACTTCATTCTGAAGGTGTGGGGCTGGCACTTGGCTCTTTGAGGCCCCCAGGTAAGAGCAGTGGGAGATTTTCCAAGGGAGCCCAGGCTGTCCCTGGGTTGTTTCTGACCCCCTGAGCGGCTCCTCCACACCAAGCAGGTGGGCAGGCAGAAGTTCTCAAATATAAGAAACTTTCTGGTGAGTGTCTTGAATGTTTTATTAGTCAGATTTCCACTCGTTCACCCAGATAAGTCCAGGATGAGTGATTACAGCCCTCTCCTCTGCCTCACAGCTTCTTCCCACTGCTGTGTATGGACTGCTTTCATTTCAGCATTTTCCAGCCCCCTCCGGTCACCTACCCGGGAACCAGCTCGGGTGTGTGTTGAGCACGGTGGTCTCGATGAATTGGCACAGACAGGGCACGCTGATGTGCTCCAGGTGCCCCCCTGCCACAGCCCGAGGGAGCCGGCCGGTGACCAGGAGCCGGACGTAGCAGCTGCTGAAGATCACCAGGAGCTGCTGGGCCATCACCTGGAAGGAGCACGAGAGATGTCAGAGCAGAGCACCGACCTGTGGAAAGAGTGGATGGCACACTAAATACCATTTGTGCCCTTGTTCAAGGACTGTCCTTTTCTGAAAGGAACAGGAGAGGAGCCAACAGCATATATAACTGTCCCAGATCCCCTTCTGGTCAGCAGTGCTGGCACACCGTCCCTATGGGCAGTGACATGAAGTGACCGCTCACCAGTGGGTGGCTGGGGAGCCGGGCTGCCTGGGGACCTGCCTGCCCTATCACTGCCTCCTGATGCTTGTTTTTGCCTGTAGACAGACAGAGAGCTTCAATCTGCAAGGATGTCCCCTGCACTGAATTCACCTAGTAACAGCAAGTGGAAAACTGTAAAATAAATCACAATCATCCTTTTTGAAGCTTCTTGCTGAGCAGGAATGAGGACACATTTGTTGCTCAGCATGGCACAAGTCTTTCAAGACATGCTCTATGGAGGAGACAGAGACTGAGCAGGGCCAGGCCTCATTCCCAGCCTTGACAGGGGCGCTGGGTCCCTGCACGGACCCCAGGAAGAGGTTGGCTTCCAAACTGGGACCCCCAGCCACCAGCAAGGAAAAGCCTAATCCATTAATTCCTCAAGGGTGAAGTGCTAGTGTCTCAGTAAGCATTAACTGCCCACAGTGTTGGGGCTGGGAAAGATGTGTGTGGACCTCCAGATTTCCAGGTGCTTCTACTAGTGAAAAAGGAGGTGTCCCCATGGCTGGTGGCTGCTGGGACAAGTTTTGGAGTTGAGGTGCCTGGGGAGGCGATTTGGCACCTCTGTCTGTCGGGGAGGGATTTTTCTCATTACCTCCGGTGGGCCCTCAGGAACGAGGCGGAGCAGCTCGTTGCATGTCACAGGCTCTTTATTTAGGTTAACCCCACTGGATAAAAGAGGGGATTCTTCACGTGAAGCCTCCTCCTCTGTCCCTGGGTCAGGACGAACTGACACTTCCATAACCACACAGAGCTGGTCCAGGCTGTGCCGCAAGCCCAACTGGAAGAGAAAGAGATTTTGGGAGTGTCCAAAGGCAGGCAGCAGGGCTGTCCTGAGGACAGACGTAAAAGGACAAGATTTCCTCCTGCACATTTTTTACTCCTAGGAGTTATCATCCGAAGAGTAAAACAAGCATTGGCCAAGAGCTGTGCCCAGCACTCGGAGCCAAGCACCTCCATCCGACAGCCCCGCTGCCATCAGCTGCCTCTTGTGCTGGCGACTGTTCCCAGCACGATGGTCGCAGCCTAGCACGGATAATTTTGTTTTTAAACACAGCATCAGCCCATATGTGAAGTGGTGTGTTACTGTCCATCCCCTGATCTGCATCTGTTGGTTCATCCAGGGACATTAGCAGCCTTGAGATTTTCGGAGGGTTGTAGCCCCTCATCTCTCACTCCATGGCCATGGTCAGCAAGGGCAATCAGTGCAGAGAGCACCGTGTTTGTAGATCACACACCTGCGTAGGGGAAAACATTTTCTGAAGGCCAAGAGGAGAAAATCTGTGTACAGTTAACCCAGTACAGTGTTTACTTATTCCTCAGGCTATCCCATTTATTTTGAGGGGACAGCTCAAGGTGTCAGCTATTTCAAGTTGTGACACATCCTTTCAAATTTGCCCTTGATTCTTGATGACTTTCCTTTATTGAAGTTGTATGGTTAATTATCCAGACGTGCACGTGCCACAAGGCCTAAACAAATCCCGAATGAACTGGGCACCAACAGATGCAGTTTATCCTCCCAGACTGTTGAGATTCCAGTTCACTGCAGGGGATGCCCAGGAGGACAAACACTTGGTTCTCCTTGCCCACCTCCATCCCACCAAAGCTGGGGTGTAAGAGTGGACCTGCACGTGTCCCTGCAGGAGCTCGGGCTGTGCCCACTGTCACCTACCTCTCGTGTCCTTTGCAGGTCCGCGATGTGGGCTGACAAGTACTGGAGGCAGTGCTCGGGGTTGAAGCGCACGAACCACAGCTGGGATGGGCAGGGTTAAGGAAGGAATCTTCCCATGCTCCCCCCTCTGCAGCCCTCCACCTCATGGTACATCCATCATGGTACATCCATCGTGATTGCGGCACAGACATCGCAGGAAGGGGAGCAAAGGCAGCTGGTGCCCGTGCGATGCTCAGGACACAGTCAGGAATAACACATCGCAGGGCTAATCTTGAGCCAAGAGGCTCTGGGCTAAAGCAAAACCTGAAGCTAATGGGGAAGAGGGGCAGCTGGGATGAAGGACATTGCCCAAGGGCAGCCATTGCCCAAGGGGCATTGCCCCTTGCACACCTCCCACACCCTGGGTGGGTGACAAGTGGGATAACCCAGGGCCATTGCCCATCACATCTCAGTGGCCTTGCATCTAAATAAACTGGTGGGTCACCTTAACTTACCTCCCCTAAACTCCTTCCTGCTTTCTTTCCTTTATTTCTAGGGATTCATTCCATCTATGTTTTACAAGCTTTACTGTACGTGGTGCTTGCCTGCAGGATGGAGGCACTGTTTGCGAAGAGTCTACCAAGAGCAGTGTGCTGGGCATGTGAGCCCTGCCAGCCTTGAGACCAGCAGCTCCCCCGAAGGCAGAAAGCTCTGCCCTTGCTGCCATCATCAAGGGGATTCAGGAGTAGCTGAAAGCTAGAGGGTTAAAATGGATCTGACAATGGAGCAGACTGGAAAGTGTAAATCCTTGGGTTGTTTCCGGCTCTCAGGCAGTTCCAGACATGCAGGTAGGACTTCACACACACACACACACACACACACACACACCCCGCCAGCCCTCCTGCGGTATTCCCTGCCCCCTTCCCCGGGTTCCAGCCTGGGTTCCCTCTCCATCTGTATTTCAAATTTGCTGTACGTCTCTGTGTATATGCGAGTTGTCCAACAGAAAAATCTGGGACACCTTCTCTCTGACCTTCCTTTAACACTTTCATGGTGTCTTAAAATTCTCTTCTTTCCCCCAAGCCTTCGTCTAGCCCAGAAAAGGTGTATCTGAAAAGTGACCAATAACGCTTCCCCGCCTGGTATTTCAACCTGCATTTTTCAAGGCCATGAAGGTCACAAGCGCTGGCAGCTACAGATCTGGCTGCCAGGCACCGACCCAGTGTACCCGACTTCTCTCATGTGCCTGAAGGAGGGAGCCCAGGGCTGCGAATCACCCCAAGAGCAGGGGCTTAGTTCGTCTCTTCAAGGCAGAACATGAGCTCGCAGGGACAGGGCCTCGTTTTCTCTGTCCTGGGTTTTTTGGTGTTTGGGATTTTTTTGCCATAGGCACATTGCTGTCACTCTGCTCATAACAACAATCATCACTGTCATCGAAGTGTAATACGCTTTCAGGAATAATTGTCTGCCCAAAGGACTAATCCCACTTCAATCTTTTAGACCCATTATTTCTAATTGCCTTTGGGCATATCTCAGTCCCCACTTAGAGGAGAAGAAAAAGTACCCAATCCCTCATGCCATTCCATAAGAGAAAAAACAAATCCTACAAATCCCACCCTCTGTAAATCCTCATGGATCATAACATGAATAAATACCTCCCCATCACTGGCTACCCAGGAGGGATATGAACAATTCCCCACAAAAAGGATACTTGTAGGATGTTGTGTGGCCCATCCAGGACATCCGTAATCCCCAGAATTAAACTGTGTTTGATAAAGACTTCATTGACAGCTGCCAGCCTCACATCTGTATTCATATTTATCTATTAAAGAATGCAGTAAAAATTAACACGCTCCGCAGCAAGAATCAGGCCAGGCTATGGCTACAAACTGCAGCTGGACAATCCCAAACCACACCTCTGAATGGAAAACAGGGACAAGAGCAGTCTTCAGTCAGGGCAGGGTTGTCACCATCAGTACTGGCCTAGCTACCGCTGGCGGACATCTGTGCAGCCAGAGTCGCACTAAGGATTGTTTCTCTTACAGACAAGGTGTCTGAAAGGGGGATTGACTTCCAGTATCATGTTCTCCCTCCCCATAGCACTCCCTGCGCGAAAAACTCCTTCCCTGAACATCTGTGCAGCTACATGTTTGCCAGGTTTCCCCTGGAAGGATCATTGCACAGCTGTCGTTAGAGGCTTGCTCCAAAATCCATTAAAATCAGTGCAAAGGCCCCTCTGGGTTTTGAATCAAGCCTTTCCAATATCATTCTTCAGATCACTCCTTAGACATTTCCACACCCCTGTGATTCCTACAAACAGGAGTTGACAACCACCAAGCTGCTGCAGGCTGGTTGCCTCCCATGTTAACGTCATCTCCCTTTTCCTTCTACTGCCCAGCCTACCTCGGGTTTATAACTGTATTCCAAGTTCCATGGGTTAGGAGCTGCCTTTGTGTTCTGGACTGTTGCAAGGTCCGCAGCACCGCAGCGACACGAGTAAACAAGGCTGCACACAGCCGAGACTGCAAGGACTGCCACCAGAAGCAGGGCAGGAGTCAGCTCTGCTGGCGACCCCCGAGGCTTCCCACCAGCCGTGGGAGCACAATCCACGCTCCGCAATGGTTGCTTTATCTCCAGCGACAGCAGGGGCTTTGAGCCAGCCTGCCAGGCTCCAACACCTGCGTTTCAGGCATTACGACACCTAACCTGGCTGGATAATATCCCTTGCCTCATCTCTGAGTCTGCTGTAAAAATATTCCATCCTCCCCAGATAATTACGTCCTTTGTACACATCTAGGAGATGATCTGGGTCCCAGCACTTTGGTGGGAGGGAGTCCTGCTCCCATGCTCTGCGTGCCTACACATAAGTGGCCTCCTCTCACCTTCCTCTGGCGACGGTCTATAACCAGTATCATGAGTACAGTGATCGCCACGGCAGCCAGGGTCACCAGCACGCTGGCCTCCCAGTAGCGTCCAAAGGAACACAGCTGGACTGTGGAGTAAATGTTTGTCCAGAGAGAGATGTAGAAAATCTGTAAAAATCCAAACAGACTGATGATATTCACACAATGACAGTGAGAAAAGTCAAGGGAAGAAGAAAAGCACCAGTTCCTTCTCCCAGGCTAATACCTCACCATAAGTTAAGTCACACGAGATTTTCAGAGGGTGAGAAAGGACAGAAGTTCTTTCCAATAATAAATAGGGGAAAGAAAACACTAGAAGGACTGAGTGAGCCCTAGTTTATTATAAAAAATTACCATCAAAGACAGAGAGTGAATTATTAATGATGATTCATACCTAGGAAGGATTTCAACTGAGTTCTTCCATTTAGAGAAGAAATGCACTCACTGAGGCATATTGATAATAATTCTAATAGTTCCTGTATTTAGAAAGCTCCTAAGTCAAAGCACTCAAGGTGGGGCAGAGACTACTCAATTACAATAACGCTCGAATGGTGGACACCGACACTGGGCTCAAGGACTACGCTAGGGACTGACAAACTCAGCCTTTGCACAAAGACAGGCAAAACTGAATTCATTTGGCCTTTGCTTCAGATTTGCATTTGGGCAGGAGATTACCTAGAAGCAAATACGATGTGTACGGCACAGTGTGGCACAGCATCGTCTTGCAATAATGTAACTCATTTGCACTAATTGGGCCCCAAAGCCCTCAAAACAGTGAGCACCAATTCCACAATCTTAGTGAAAGGAGGAGAACACATACATAATGGCTACCCAAAAAAATAAATTCAGCTAAAACAGAGCAGTCAGGTTTTACCACACCCTCAGCATCCTGCAAATTATCAGCCTTACAGTAGACGCTGATGGTTGGGGTGTCTGGAGGAGCTTCTCTCACCAGAAGAAGACAAACAAGACTACACAATCACCTCACTAACCAAAGTTGACTGCTTCATCTGTTTAAATTAACCTCAGGACCAGAATATCTACAGATTTTTAATATCAAGTCAAAAACGCAGTCTGATGTAGGTACTACTATCTCAGCATATGCTGGTTATCCAGCCACGGACAGCCTGCTTCCGTGGGACTGCCAGCATGGGGCTGGGGAAGGTGCCTTGCCCTCCATCTACAGAAATTCTGTGGACTGAAATTTCCAAAGGAGCCCACGAGGATGTGTGAAAACCAGTGTCTCCTCCCCACCCAAACTCCTCTCCCTCCCTGGGCACAAGGACCCCAGGGGTAGGTCTTGATGCACCTCAGCAAGTGCATGTCTGTGACAAGCCCGCGAGAGACCCCTCCACCCTTACCACAGCGATGGCTATCTGGAATGCCCTGGAGTTGTAGAACATGTACCGCCTCACTTCAGGTTTCAGGACAGCATCCTGGATTAGCCTTCTCCACTGATCCGGTGCCACCTGCTCAGGGAGCAAACAGCAAACTAGGGACACCCTCCAGTTTCAGGCTCCCAGCCACAGCACAACAAGCTTGAGCAGTCAGCAGGGGCCAGGCCGGCACTGCAAGCCAAAGCCGTGCCTCAGAGCACCCTCCTCCTGCAGAGCACACAGCCAATCTCATCCATACAGCCGTCACTGACCGAAAACTTTCATGCTTGCCTCATTTGCAGTGAGTAAAATCTCCCTGGAAAGGGCAGGGAAAGTCATAAGAGAAAACCACCTTTTTATGGCAAAGCATAAGACAAGACAGATTGTCCTAGGGACACTCCATCCCGTCGGAGTGACTTTCTAGCAGTTCAGTCAAACCTGCGCCAAATGGATTTCTTCATGGAGGTTTAAGCCAAGATGGTTACAGCTGGCTTGCCGTCCATGGGCAACAGCCTGAAGCTGAACTGAAACAAGCCACTCAAGCAAAAAAAATAAAAAGAAAGAAAAGCTGTCTGTGATGTGGGTGCAAATGCAAATGATGCTAATCCAGGCAGCGTTCCCTCCTAGGGGTCCCCAGGGGAGATGATTACCATGAGGAGCTTACCTGAACCCCAAGGGACTTCAGTTTCTCTGCACAGAGCTCCATGTCGAAGGCGGTGGCCGAGCAGTTGTTGTCCATGCTGAGCACCATCAGCACCTGGCCATTGAGGGGTTCTGCAAGAGCCCACGGGAGTCATGAGCTCAGCTCTGGCACAGGTTTTTCTCCCAGCAGCTGAGCACATGGCAAAGAGAAAGCTGAGGAACACAGACCACCCTGACATGTTTTAAATGGAGCCCGAAATCACCCCTTGGACATTTCTAAGAACATCGCAAAGAGCTCTGGGAGCAGCACAGCAGCCTGATGGCCCCTGTATGGAAACAGTCTGCAGAATGGGAGGAAACCCCAAACACATTCCAGGAGGGAGCAGAGATGACATGGTGCTCTGATCTTCAGCAGGATGTCTTGCCTCACTGATCCCCAACTGAAAGGACAATGGACTCAAGCTGCTCCGTGTTCCTAAGGTTATCTGCCCCTTAGAGAGATCCCCCATCGCCTACCCACCCCACCCACCACAAGACAAAGCTTGACCAATCAAGTCAAGGTGCTTTCTGATAGTCACTGGGACGCAGCAGGACTGTCCTGGAGCATAAGCTCCATAGGTCCTTCAGCATCCAGGGCTCTCGCAGCGCTCCTGGGCTCTGCTCAAGGCTCTCAGCTTCCCAGTCTCAGCTAGGGTTGGGATCAGAGATGTCATCTACAGGCCCAGGTTGCAGTCAGGAGCCCAGAAAGCGTGAGGACAGCCTGCCCCAGATTTGAGTAGCCGGCTGCTCAGAGCTGAGGCAGAGCAGCCTTGGAGCGGCACAGGAGAGCCGTCATTTACAGGCATCCCATCTGGCATTCATCTAGAGTTTGCACAAGCTCTCCTGTGCCAAGAGGAAGAGCTCAGGTCTACGGAAGTGGCGTGTTCCGATAAGATCCTGTTTCACTGAATGTTTCACTCAGTTTTCCTTCCCCTTTGCAGATCTGCGCTCAGCCGGGTGTCCCCTGGGGCCGCTCCTGCTGACATGGCCTGCTCCGTGCTCCCCTGCGCTGGCTGAAACACAGCGGGCACTCACCCTTCCCTCCTCTCCCACTTACACCCTCTATCCCCATCACCTCTCCACTGCTCAGGAACAGGAGATGCCAAGTGAAAGGAGGCAGTTATATTACAACAGGGCATGACTGCATCGAGTCAAAAAGGGAAGAGTAGATGAATCTGAAACCTCCAAGATAACAAGGTCCTGTTTGTTTGCTGAGATTTGTCTCCTCCTGACACAGAGCAGTGGCAGCAGTGAGTAAAAGCAAGAACAAAAAGACATGGCCTCAGCCTTGGGCTCGGCTGTCCTGTTCTCCATGGCTTTGGTCAAGTTGCTTGGCACAAAGCCTAGCAAGTTGGGTGCCAAGCTCAGATACCCCACATTTGCAGAGGGGCTCAGCTCCTTGAGCTCTGCTGGAGTGACAAGAGCTGCTTTGCCCCTGAGCGCTGAGGAGAGGCCATGAATGGAGCGAGCAAAAAGTGTGCCCTGCCGAGCAGCGTGTGGAGGTCTGGGGGCAGCCAGACACCCGTGGCACTGCCGCCAGTCTCGGCAGCACCTCAGACAGTTTCTGAAGTAGAGCAAGTTGGAACCAGGGAAGGGAGTCCCTTGGAAAGCACAGGTCGAGGTTCCCAAATATTCCTTGACTCTTGAAGGCTAAGGGAAAAGGACACCCAGGCTCCTGATTTTCAACAGGTTGATGCCTATTCATTCCCATTTATCAGACTTTCCTAAAAAGTCAAATTGTGTCCGTCCTCTCCCTGAAATGCTGAAACATCCATGATGTTTAGTTAGATTTGAAAATGAGGTGCTGCTCATTGGCATCCTCGAAAAATCTGCCTTCTGTTATTTTAAGGGCACTGTACTCCGTGCTGCCTTTCTCCTTATCAAGTTTCTCACTTACCTTTTACCCACTGCAGAGATCCTTCCTTTAAATCACTCTTACAATAGAGGATGGAGGAAAGTGACCCATTTTTCTCAATTCCAGCAGTTTGGCTTCCACGGGCCATGCTGAAGGTGCCTCTCCCCAAGGGACTCTGTGTCGTACTATCAGAAACTCAACAGTTGGTGTATCCACCTTGTCTGTCACTGTTAAGAAACACCGATTCAGCCCAAAGGCGCCAGCAGCCGGCTTGCTCTCCTCCTCGGGGACCAGATTGTGAAACCTTCATTCACACTCCCACTGATGACGTCCTCCAGATCCCGCTTTCCATGAGCAAGGAGGCATTTTCTAGCCCTGAAAAGAGGAAAAGAAAATCCCAGATCTTGCAGAGACAGCAAATAGAGGGTAACAGGACAGACTTCTTGGGTGCACTCTGCTCTTTGGACCCCGCTCCCTGCGGATGTTATCCCCGGGTAGGTGTTAGCCAGCCATGAGCGCAGTATGCGCAGGCTCGCCTTTCACTGCAGTTCCTTTTTGGTTTTTTTAATAGGCAGAATAATTATCCTTAAGTATTCCTTAAATTATCCCGAAAGCCTTAAATATTCATATTTTGTAAAGTATTAGTCAAGGATTTCTCCTCGCGAAGCCAACAGGCTTTTCGCTATTGCTCTCAGTGGGCACTTCCAGAAGAAAGCGGAGCCGGCGTAAACGCCCTTCCCTGGCAGCGACGCACCCTGCTCACTGACACAGCGGATAAATCCCCACCGTACGAAGGAAGTAGCACAGGTAAGGAAGAAAAATGATTCCAACAAAGGCAGAGACAAGCAGCTCTTACCCAGCAGCAGCAAGCCTCTGAGGGTCTCTGCTTCCCTTTCCCCTCCCCTCTCTGCCACGGGCAGTGCCAAAAGGCGCTGGGGCACTGCCCCACAGCAGGCACCATGCCCACGGGTTTTCCAGGCAAATGCTGCTGACGCAGGGCTCTAACCTACTGCCAGGGCCTGTGGGTCGTTATTAAAGCAAATGCTTGGAAGACTCTGAAGTTTACTTTTCAATTATCTTCCACTCACGCAGCTCAGCTGCATCCGCGCTGGCTCTCCCAAACTGCCTTTTACTTCGTAACCTCCACTCGGTCTTCCCTTTGCACCGGGAGCCTGTAAGGGCCCCTCACGGAGCTCACCCGCTCTCCTTCCAAAGAGGATTGCTTGCTCTCTGACTGATGGCTGTTGCTGCAATTACCCCCTTGCACAATGCCAGGACAGCCACCAGTTGGAGGACTGCCAAAAAGGAATTGAGGCAAGAGAAACAACATGAAAGGTTCTTCTGATCGCAGAAAAAACCTGCAGGAGGCTGGAAACTCACACTTAAAGGAATCAAGACATTGCACAAGAGGTGCGCAGCGTGTGGGGGATGGCCACAGCACGCGCTCTTCACCAGCGCAGGTGAGGACGGCTTCTGCTGTGCGTGGTGTTCAGCTCGCCAGTGCGATTTCCTTACAGGGCGCAGGCAGGCATGCGTTCCAGAGCTCACCTCCCAGCACCGAAAGGTGGAACAGTGAATTTTCTCATTCCTTTCCCCCTTTTGCCTTCAATCCCTTCAGGTTAGCATCAAACAAAAGGGCAAGTGCAAAATAAGACAGAAAAGCCCCCACAAAACAACAGAAAAGGGTAAGAAACCAGAGGAAACAAAAGGAAAACCTAACTAAAACCTACCACCCTGCTGTTGCTGCTGTCACGTTAAGTCAGAGACAAATCAAGGCTCGCTGGCTTAGCTATCCAGCATTTTGAGTGCCTGGGGGACAGTCCCCAAGAGATGACAGCAAAGGGGTGAGGGCAGCTCAGCCTTCCCCAGCCCTCTGGGGAAGGAAACAGGAGGATGACAGCCTTCCCCAGCCAGGATGAGCTCATCAGCAAAAGCAGCTTTGCTTTTGCCTTTGTGCAGCATAGACCTCGCTTGGCTCCGTTGCATTTGATTGCAGAACAACCGCCCATTTTTGGAGATGGGTCCCTCCCGAAACCTTCCTGTGCTAATGCAAGGGGCATCCACTCATCTCCTGCACACCCCAGGCTCTGTCTCTCTGTCTCTCCTTATTCCTTATGCAATGCCAGCACCTTTGTGGTGACTTCAGACCTTCCCTCGAGGACAGCCCCAAGCCCTGGCTAAACAGCACAGAAGCATTCAGCAAATCCCTCTGCTTCATTTCCAGAGCGGTCGGCAGTCTTACCTGGTCCAGCTCACCTCCTGGTCCCAGGGAGCCGGCTCAGCTCCCTCCGCCTCCTCCTCACTCTCCTTTATCTGCCATCGTCCCACCCTGCACTGCCCTGGCGCCGAGCTGTCACACCACGAGCTGTCCCACCGCCGAGAGAGGATGTCTCCAGTCCCACAGCCCCAGCCTGTGACGGGGAAGGTCACTCTCTTCCCTGCGTCTCCTGGGGACCATGGACACGCCAGGCACAGCTTACCCAAAGCAAGAAGCCTGAGCCCCCGCGCTCCCTCTCATTAGCCTGAGCTGCAAGCACCAACTTGCAAAATCTCCCTTATGCATGTGACTTTTCCCCAAGGCTGGTTTCAGAAACGCGGTTTTAACCCTCTACAGTTCCTCAAAAGTGCTTCCCCACCAAAGGCACAGCCACAGGAGGAGACCCCGCCACAGGAATCATCCTCATCTCTGGCAGGGTGGGGGTCCAGAGCTGGAGCTGGACCCTAAAGGCTGTGAAGAGCTGAAGAGTGGCACAGACAGAAGGCTGTCCTCCTCCTCCTCGACTCATAGACTCACTGGATGGTTTGGGTTGGAAGGGACCTTAAAGACCACCCAGTGCCACCCCCTGCCATGGGCAGGGACACCCTCCACTAGACCAGGTTGCTCCAAGCCTCATCCAGCCTGGCCTTGGACACTTCCAGGGATGGGGCATCCATAGCTTCCCCGGGCAACCTGTCCCTCCCCACCCTCAATTAACCCAGGACTCCTCCTGAGTCCTTCTCAGGCAGGACTCACGAAGTACCAATCCCAGAGTTGCATCAGATTAGTTGCCGTGAAACTAGCTGCAGTCAAAGCTAAGCACCGGTGACAGGGCTGGAGGTGAATGAAGGTCTCAAGGCTGAGAAGGGGTCACTGTATATTTAGCAAAAGGTCGTGTTAAAGCACAGAGAACCAGGGGTAACACACAGGGTGGGAATTGTAGCCCTCCTCAAAACAGGTGGCTGTGCTGATACGGAGGGTGGGTGCAAGTTTCCTCTCCAGCTGCTGCACTTGGAAGAAAGGCTCAGACACACAGTCAAACCAACCCCCTGGAACAGCTTCATGTGCTGGAGAAGTCATTGGCTGTCATGCAAAGAGACAACACTGAGAGACACCGTCATTAGCTTGGGAATCATGGTTTCACGTCTCAGCAAAAGCTAGAGGATCCACGGAGGCTAGGAACAGCGTGAATCAAGTATCTTAGTGACTGTTAGTGAATTATAAGGGAAAAAAAAAAAATGTGGCTTCATTGCAGTGCCTTTGTACACTTCCTGGAGAAAATGCCATTCTTCTGTTGGAGGGATGAATTTCTGTAACCCTGCTTGCTCCGGGCATTGCTGAGCAATGTGTTCATTACATCACGTGGCTGCATGGGGAAGAGAACTGACTTCAAAACTGCTTACCCGCATGGGATCTTGTTACACTGGAAACTGGCACCACACAGTAACACCATCCAGGCACTGAGAAAAATCAGATAAATCTTCTTGCTGCTGCCATAAGTGCCAGGCCCAGCTCAAATCCCCACCCAAGATAGGCCTGTGCAAAGCTTCAGGTTCTTTTGCAAACGTTCCTCATCAAAGGTTTGGTTTCCCTTCCACCTCTCCTCGCCCACGCAAGGATCCTGACAGAGGTAGAATATAATGACCAAGGTGCTTAGAAAGAGCACTGTCAGCTCACTGCAAAACAATGCCCGAGACAAAACTCTGCAGGGCAAATAAACTTGAAAGCAGCACTCATAATTACCGCAGTGCGTACACCATACACCTCTTGTTTAGCAAGACGTGTGGATATGGGCTGATCAACACCTCATCCCATCAGCACAAGCAGAAAAATCCTGATCGTTTGGGAGGGTTGTTGCAAGGACAAAAGAAAAACCCCACCAGAATCCCCATGGAAAAAAGGAAATTCCAAGTTTAAAGCAATTCCAATTTTGCTGCTCTGAAGCAGAAAAAAAGGCCCCACACCATTAAATCTTTAGGACCTCTTAGACTGACAGACTTTCCCGCTGAAGGTCTTCGAAGCATCTGTTTCACACCCATCCAAGGACCCAAGGAGAATGCTCCACAGCAGCTTAAACCAACCAGAATCCAAGGCAGGGTTATCTAGTTGTTTTTCTGAGATAGTTTGCCACCCAACCACCCCTCTGAACTTGCAGCCCTGGCCCGAAGGTGATGACAGATGTGCAGGTTGAGTTGTGAGAAGGCAAGGTCTCTTAGCCCAACTTCAAAGGCTGCCATCAAACCACGTGCTCAGAAACCTTTGGCAGGTGTTAGTTTTCTGATCATCTTATTTGGGGCATAATTTTGATGATTTTGTTAGGCAGGCGAGATCCTACCAGGTATCTTCTCAATCCAAGCAGATCTCTGTAGCCATCAGTCCTACAGAATAGCCTATAAAATGTGCAGTGATTAATATATTCCAATAAACACCACATTTTAGATTCTAGATGGACAATCAGATGCCATTATGTTTGCACATATGCCTTTATATCTGGGTTTCTGAATTGCAAACAACTCTCTAACATTCCTGTCACACCTATCAATGGCCCTACCAAAGCTGGAGCATTAGAAATTTAACCCTGTTAAAGCCAACAGAGACAACTGTAATTAACGGCAAATACAAAGGCAATCAGTAGACTTTGGAGAGAGGCAAAGGCTCACAAGAAATAGGGAACTGTCTGACCGTAAAACAGAAAGAGGACACTGGCAGAATCCCCAAGCAGACTGGAGGTGCCTCTGTTTCACGGAGCTCAGCTGACACCCTGCGAAACTGGCCCTACTTAAAAATTAAGGTCTTCCAAAAACTGAAGTGGGAATGAGTGAACTGAAAGTGAATGAAAAGGCAGACTCCTCTGTCCTGGGAAGCATCGTGTTGGCTGCACGCTCGGCCTGTGCCGGCTGGCAGGGGAGTTGGGGATTTGTTTTATACCCACCAGAGGTAAGACAGCTTGAGGTTGGCCTTGAGCTTTACTCACTGGTATCTGAGAAGAAGCAAGGCCTGACAACACAAACCCACGGCAAAGCTATTTGCAAAGCCTCCCTCTCTCACTTCACTTGCTCTTTGACTATTTTCCGCTTCCCGGTCCCACTTCTCCAATAACTAAGTGTTGAGCTCCCACTGCCACCTTCTCACAAAGGGACACTTTCACCCCACCGCCCAACAAGACCTCATCCCTCCTTCCAACACGATGGGCTCAGCAGCTACGAGGGGACAAAACCCACCCACACAGCCCGGGACGAGGGGATGGCAGGACTCGAGCGGTGGCACTGCTGGAGCCTCAGCAGCCCCTCAACCTTCCTGGTAAAAAGCAGTTAAAACCTAAATCTTTCCCATTTCAAACGAAGCCGATTTACTTCTTCCAGCCTCAGTGGATCAGTGAAAAATTAAACATCTGTCCTCTCTGCAACCACCTCTAATTTAGTTCAAGGCTTCTCCATTCTGGGACAGAGACTCTAGACTAAATAACCCCTTCCCTCCTCACCATCATCGCGCTGAGCTGCGTTTGCCAAACCTCCCGGGCCCTTCGATGCTCTATTCGAAGAGCAATTTGTTCTCATCTCTCCCAAAGCTCAGCATCCAACAGGACGCAGAGAGCTCGCCGCATTCACGAGCAACTCCCTCTCTTTCTCACCTCCATCGTACACAGGACACTTGTATCGATATGCTGTACAATGCTGAATTCATTTCAAAACCACCACATTTGCTGGCTCTGGGCGAGTTCCCTCTCATTTTCACAACTGCTGCTGCGCTGTACTGCTGGTTAGTGTCTGCTCGCGTTGTGCGGATTCGATCTCACCTTTCTTAGTTCAGCCTCGCTCTTCTCCTCGGGGAGCTTCATGCTATCGGTTTCAGATCATTTCTCCCATTTATCAAGATCATTTTGAATTGTAATTCAGTTCTCTGTACTGTTTGTATCTTCCCAGCTTGGTGCCCTGGACATATATTATAAGAGTACTCCCTATTCCATCATGCCGCATTAATGAATATATTACAGGGAGCCTGATTCCAGGAAAAAGTCTGCTATCTGAAATGCTTTCCCAAAGTGACAGTAACCGCCGATAGCTCCTGTCCTCCGGGATAACCTCAGCCCCTCTCATGTTCTGAACAGCATTTCTTAGATCACGCTTCACTGCTTCGTGTCCCACCGCTTTAAACACTGAGCCCTGTACTCACGAGGCTTTTTCCAAGCCTGCTGCCCAAGAACCTATGTTCTCTATGCATTTACTGCATGATTTGATACCCTTTTTTCCAGTATCTGAAAGGCTGCTATCACACCAGTTATTCCTGCGCTGTTCGCAGCGGTCTGCATGCACCTGCAGTTTCTCCCTACAGGTCGTCTTGGGGGCTGTGCACGCTGCAGCGGTGAGCAGCAGCCAGCGCAGGCAGATCCCATTTTCCTTTGATGAAACTGCATGCTCAGTGGATAACTGTTCCGTCTTTCTTTTTTTTTTTCCCCCAGTGAGCCTTAATTAGGAGAGCAAAGTTGTTGAAAGCCTTGTCTTGCCCTTCCCTCTCTTCCTGCACACGGACTCTTGGCTTGGTTCTTTTTGTCAGCCAGCTCAGCAAAGCTGACAGGCTGACAGTCATTAAATATAAAAACTTTATTTCATAATATCCCTAAATTACACATTTCAAATGAAAAATGACACTTGCTTAAGGCATAAAGTGTGGTTCTTAGGGGAAAAAAACCTACTTCTGCCTTTTCCCTGTGAAGACCTAAAGTATTATTCTTTTTATTATGGTAATGCAAAAACCTCTTTCTTGCATCTCAAATTAAAAAAAGGAAAGCTTGCTATGTGCCTTGGATAACGATTCGGCTATTGATCCAGCAGATGCTTTATTAGGTTATTTTGCAACAGCCAGACATAATTTAATACCTATTTATTTTCTATTCCTGTGCCAGTCCAAGATAAAATCTTTTCTGCATGAAATTAGTACTTTCTCCTTTCAACCTCAAAGAAAGATTACATGATGCTCCTTTCTTGGGTTGTTTTGGGGAACTTTTTCAATAAAGCATTGATCTTAAGGGCTCTTGATAGTCTTTTAATAATTTGAAGCTCAGCTGGGATCAGTGGGTCCTAGGCTTGTCTGTCTTATTATGCATTAAGGCAAGAACTACTGATGTCAGGCGTAAGGGAAAGAGATTCCAGGTGAGGAAAAGAGAGACAAAAAGGAAAACCAAGCAGGTTTCGTACTCACAGAGAAGGAATAGGAATGGCATCCTTTTTACACAGTTATCTGTAACCTACAGAAGGGCCTGCGCGACAGTACGCCAGAGCGGCAAGGGCGCGCAGGAGTGGTCAGGTCAGTCCAAGTTAGGGTGTGCTTTTATAAGGCTGACCCAGCTACACACAGCCTGACGCTGGGACACCCCACCTTGTGTCTGCATCTCCCACGAGCTGCCTCGCAGCCAGAAACTGCTGGATTTTTGTGGGTTGCTTATTGCCAGGTAACCCCGCTTGGAGATGGAGAAACTGCAAGAGCCCAAAGCTGCGGATGGAAGGGAGGGGACTGCCTTAAATCTAGCACGTAAAAACCCCCAACACCTTTATTAAAGACCATCCAGAATTGTGCAGGAACCTCACAACAGCAGAATGAGGAATTTAAGGTTGACAAATTTGGACTTGCACACTGGAATACCTTGAACGGTTCCTACAGGGTGCATCAGCATGACCATGCAGCAGCCTGTCACGGCAGGACAGGACAAGGAACGGCTCATCGACCTTCTGCAGTAGCCACAGCAACAGGAAAACCGCGTCCTCTCTTGTGGTTCTGAAACGCCAAATCAAGCTGCCAGGTGTGCTGGGTTCAGTCAGGAAAGAGTTAACTCTGTAGTGTGGCTGCTAGGGAGCTGTGTTCCTGGATGCTCAGAGAAGTACTGATAAGGTCTCAGCTGGCACTGGGCAGTGCCTGCACTGAATTCAAGGTCTTTCTCCGCTTCTGGTCCTGCAGCTGCGTTCCCAGCTCTCGCTGTCTCGCTACAGACAGTGTAGGGGACACACAGTCCAGACAGCTGACCCCAACTGCCCAAGGGAGTATTTCATTCCATAGTATGTTGTACTTGGGGCTTAGGCAAGAAGGGGGTCTGGGAGCCATTACTCTCTCACTCTCTTGCTTACTCCCAGGCACTTGCTAACACTCCTCCTGGCACCCACGTTAGCTGCTTTGCTAACTCCTGTGCTGGTTCGTTTGGGAGGGAGTTGGTGGGTTTGTTTAGTCTTCCCGCTCGTGCTACCGCTGATAGGCTTCGCTCGGAATCTGCTGCGACAGCTCTCGGGCTCCAGCCCTCAGGCTGCAATCACTCTTGGGCTCTGACTCTCACTACTCAGCACCTGGTTGTGCATTGGTCTGTGGGTGGTGAGCAACTGTATCGTCATTGTATCATCATATGTTTTATTTTCCATTGGTTTTATTACTTATTATTAGCAGTATTTGTACATATTAATTTAGATTTAATTAGTAAATAGTTCTCACCTCAATTTTACAAGGTGCTTTATTTCTTTTTCCTCCAATTTTTCCCCTCCACTGGAGGAGGGGAGGGGTATTTGTGAGAGTGGCTTTGTGGTATTGTGCTAGCCAGAGTGAAACCACGACACAGGGGAGTTTGTGGTAAGGCGCTGGCAGGCAAATTTGCTGTGCTCTCAATGAAAGCTTCCTTAAACTCCTGGACTCCAGATATGGGGCGGTGGGGATTTCCCTCCTTTATTTCTCTGTTTGGACCCTGGAAAGGCAGGAAGGGAAAATGGCAGGGGGAATCTTTAGAGGGGAAAATTACTTTCTCTGCAACAAACAAAAAGATTACAAGTTAAATATCACATAAAATGGTCCCATAAAAGTAGTTAAATGATGATTGTTCTTATCTCGCAGGAAGCACCACGAACGTGGAAGGAAGCACGCTTCCTGCCACTCCACACTGCCTGGATGAACTTCCCGGCAGCGGCACCGCCTTGCCCTTTGCCTGCCATCTGCGGCACCTCCTGAATCACCCAGGCTGTGAAGGACCAGGGAGGGCCCTCCCTGCCGCCACCGCACACGCCACACGCCGTCCCTCCTGTCCATCGCTGCGCCCTTCTCTCACGCTTTTGGATTCAACTGCACCAACGCACGGGGGATCCACCCCGGCCTGGCTCCGAATGGCCGGCCAGCTGTCAAGCAGCAGCATCAGCGCAGGGGTGACAGACAGGACCAGGACTGGGGTTTGCGTTCCCCTCTGCCTCCCCTCCCAGAGGGGTGCTGGTGTTTTTAACTGCCCTCTGACTCCCTGCTTAAGCAGGCAGGAGCAGGGAGATGCCACCCTTCAGACCCAACAGCACGAGCAAGCAGGGAGCAAGCTGTCAACACAGACACATCTTAAAAGACTGAACTCTGGCTTCAAGCAGCGCAAATTTGCATCCCAACTGCACCTGGTACCGCACATTAAGCCATCCAGATGACACTCGTGTGCTGGTGTTAGTAAGCCATTTGTCCGCCCGGTGTTCGTACAGCCGACACCTTCTCAGCAGTATTTTACAAGCGGGGTGAGGCAACTCTCTAAAGACGCAGGCAACGATGGAAAAGAAATTCCACAAAACTCAAGTCCAAAACCTGACGGATTGGATTTGTTGATGAACGTGGATGTGCCTGGTGCCAAACTGCACCGCGTAGATCCTAACGTGCCTGTGTCGACCCCAGGAAAGTGCTTATTTGCAAACAGGTTTAACTGGGAGAAATCAGCAGCAGGACCACTCGCCTGACGCTGCGCAAGCGGAACAAGGCCGGAGCACTGTCCACCTACCTCCGTACAGCGCCAGGACGCTGCCTGGGCTGGCAGCCAGCATTTCCAGGGGTCAGAGCTCAGCCTAAAGGAATGAATGAGCAGTGCCTGCATCCCAAGCAGGTTCTGGCCCAATCTGCAGTCCAGGAGCAAACCACAGCTCGCACACACGGGGTCAGAGCTGCAAGGGGCAATGGAGGTGCAGCAGCAGCAGGGAAACTGTGGAGACAGGTTTGGCCTAGCAGCTGGGGTGGGGTTTATTCTACCACATCCAATTTGCAGCACAAAGTCTAGAAAATCAGATTTCAGAGGCAAGTAGCCGTGTGCCCAACTCCATAGCTTTGTCAGAAGACACTTCCCCACACAGTATTTTTCTGGCACAGCGTGGCTTACACTCAGAGAGCAGTAGGCCTCCTTTTCCCAGGGCATCGCAGCGTAGGACGGGAGAATCTCCACGTAAAGTACAATACCCGCCCTGCAAGGAACGCCAGCCTTCCTGGCGAGCAGTACCTGGAAACTCAGCCTTCTGTGCAGTTACAGGGTCAGGGAACTCCCAACAGGCAAGTTCCAGGGAAACTACAGATCATTGGTATTCCTACAGCACCTTGTTCTAAAGGAAGTCTCCACCTCACCTTGGCCAAGGGGAAACAATCGGGGAACGGTTTCTCCCCTTTTCTCCTGTCTCTCACTCTCCTAGACAGCAAAAGTAGAAAGTTCTCGTTAACAAAGGGGAACTGAAGAACCAGCAGCAGGAAGTGGGGCACGCAGTGTATTTTTTCTGGACAGAGCAGCAGCCCCTTACTGCTAACCAACGGATGAAATTGTTAATTACAGCCTGGAGCTAGGAGGACTTTTATGAGGAGTATCATGCTGGAGCCTGAGCACCTGTTCTCAACAGGAAGGTGTTTCATCTCCCAAGGACAGGCTAGAGCGAGCATGGCTGCAGCCTTTTACGAGGCCACGGCACCTCTCCAGTCATTAGACCAGCTGATTAAACCTGCTTGGATCTCGTTCTCCTTGTACCAACCGGGCTTTTTTCCCAGCCTTGCACATTTGACTTTGCAAGAGGCTTTTGTTTCAATTTTACAACCCGTTTAACAGCTTCAATTCCTAAAGAGATCTTTTCAGAACTACAGCACGCTGCCATAAAACATTACAGCAGGAGACGCCACAGCAGCCGACTCCTCCACTGCCCCGTGTGACTGCAGGCAGACTCGCCCCTTTGTGATGACTTCCATCCTTCCATCCATCTGTCCATCCCACTCCCCTCCCTCCCAATCAGACTCTCCAGGTCTGAGGCTTTCCAGTGCCACGCTGAAGGTCTGTAAGCAAACTTACATTAAAGATTCTGCTGGGGAGATGGAGAAAGCGCTGAAACACGAGACCTCTTGATGTATTTGCACACACTTCTGATCACCTAGGCAGTGATGCACAGACAACCCCAACACACCTATTTCCCACCGTTCCCGGGTGCGGCAGGCTGCTGCAGGCTACCGAACGACCTTGGTATAAACAAGCAGTGACCAGACTTGACTTCAAGGAGGATAATCACTGCACAGCTCCTGGCTATCAAACTATTCTAGTGAACTGGCAACATTTTACCTCCCCTAATGGTCACAAGAACATTTGTTCCTGAAGGTTTTTGGAATGATCTGGCAGGTAAAGCATCAGACTGGAGCCAAGAGGAGGAGCTCCGTAATGGGTTTTTAACTTACCTGCTGCGACCTTCAGACACCCATGGTCTCGTTTACTGTTTTATCAATACTTGACATTCCTGAGCCCAGACTGCAACACGGCAAGACTTGTCAGCAAACAAGCCAGCAGGAACAAGACTGACCAGAGACTTGGGAGTTAAATAAGTGTTTTTACTTTCCAGTGTCACAGTGCCAGACTTGTAACCCCAGCTAACAGCAGAATACACACAGGATACTCAGTACAGAGAAACCTGAAAATTATCAGCCAGCACCGGGCAGCCAGAAAATCCTTCTTACACGGTTTAACCCCTGTACAAAGGTCAACACCACACCAAGAAGATGCATTTTGGTCAACAAGAATACGGTTACACAGGGCTAACAATTACTGGCACAGGCTCGACAATTAAACCTGGCCAGCAGCGCTCTCCCCTTTCCGCATCTCAGAGGAGAGCCTCTCACCAAGTGCTGTCCAGATAAAGAGGGAGCATTAACGTGCCAACTCGAATATATACTTAATAACTTCACACAGATTTGAGACACGGCCATGTGGTGTTTGAGTAAGCTCTGTATCCATGTCAAGAGAGAAATGAACAGAACTCCAGATACTGATGGCCTATGACTCACTGAAATAACTGAACACGTTTACAAGAACAGTGAAGGTATGGCTGAGAGCTGTACATTCCACCTGAAGCTCAGACGTTACTACCAGCATTCCCAGTATGCTTATTCCTTCTTCCGCTACTACCCATTGATGCGGTAATTCACGTGGATTTCAGGTTTGATGTCACACACTAGTGACAACAGCTGGGCGAGGACCACCTCCCGGTTCTTCTGGAAGTTCTGCTGGATCACGCTCATCTTTTCCTGGGTCTCTTTCTCAACTTCAGTGGTGCAGCTGCCATGAGACCCAAGTGCCTACAAAGAGCAAAGGAAAGAGAAAGATCACACGTGAGTAGTTTGACAAAGAAAACACTATGGCTAGCTCTATGCTTTGTTACGCATTTTGGCTGCCTCACTGCATCTCAACCATTAATCTTTGCTGAGAACTGCACTTAACGACCATTCCCTGGATTCTCTGCTCAGATTTCCCACTAAACTTGCCCAGGTTTGTATTTCATCCACAGCCCATGCCTTTTATCCTCTTATTCATTAGTTATCAGTTCAGAGCACGAGCTTCTAAAGAGTGCCTGAAATACAGGTCCTGCTGTACTGGCAACTGGAGCTGGGAACCCCTGGGCACTATCTACTAGGCAGTGCAAGATTTAGTCATCCCATTGCTACTATCCTTGGAGAATCTTTATGAAAATCTCCCTAACAAGACTGCCAGGAGACTCTCACAGCTTAAAACATCCTTCCAGTCCCATAATCAAGGGCAAAGAGAGCAAATTCCCATTTCATAGAATTACAGGATCACAGAACAGTTTGGGTTGGAAGGGACCTTAAAGCCTACCCAGTCCCACCCCCTGCCATGGGCAGGGACACCCTCCACTAGGCCAGGTTGCTCCAAGCCTCATCCAGCCTGGCCCTGGACACTTCCAGGGATGGGGCACCCACAGCTTCTCTGGGCAACCTGTCCCAGGGCCTCCCCACCCTCTCTGGGAAGGGGAGAGGGTGATGAAGAAGAACAATTCAAATTGTTTCTCCTTCTGAAGAATGATAAATAGAGCAGAAAGAGCTGACAGGCAGTGAAGCCCACCGCATCAGCCTGCATTGCCTGGTATCAGTCAGTGAACCAAGCTAACAAGAGATTGTCAAAACTTGACCTTGACCCACTAACACAAGGGTATTATGCAGGAGCACAGCGGAGGTGGCACTGTGCTAACCAGAAGATGGGTGGAGGGGAGGGTTGCCAGGTCATTTTCTGAAGATTTCAGAACTGAGAGTGCACGCAGGCAGTGGAAACAGCCTGCCCGTGCTACAGCCCTCAGCTAGCGAAGGGCCCCAGTCTGCATCTTTTGGCAATGCCTCCCCTTGCACAGAAACACACTCCTCGGGACACAGCAGGCAAGACTGCTAGGCAGAACACAAGCCTTACAACTGCTTCAGTAAGAGAGCAGCACCTATGAGGCAAGTGCTTTCTACCACGCTGGCACTGTAGAAACCAGCCTGTCGCAGGAGGGATGCAGTTGGCCATCTTTTGGGTTGATTTTTTTTGACACTGCTACACACAGCCGGTGTGGGGAGGCTGCCCCCCTCCAGGGCACCAGCTGACACGTGAGCTCATTCAGCTAATTCACTGCCAGTCAATAGTTCCGGCTGTTGCGATGCAGCAAACCATGTTCTGATTCACTTCCACTGGTTTTTCCATGACACGTGGCCGTGCATCAGGGGAAGGCAGTTAGGGAAGTATTCCTCCGGCAACATGTTCTGCCCCAAGGGCTGCGCTCAGGGCAAGTCACCCCAAACACAAGGCTAAGGGGCTGGGTATGTAACAGTGAATGATCTACAGAACACACCGCTGCTTCCTTGGCTTTGAACTCCTTCTCCCTCTGCAGGCGGTACTGCTCAATCTCTGCCTGGGCTTCTTCTTTGGCCTGCTTCAGCCTCCGATTCTTCCCTGTTTCCAAAGAAAACGAAATAAAGAAGAGTATTGAGAGCATATTTCCCCACACCACTCCAGCTACCCAGCACACAACAATCACTGTAGGATTTGCTATTGCAGCCGCTCCTGCGGGAGGCGTCGGCAGGGCACCACGCACCCTCGCAGCCCTCCAGCTCTGCAGCGTTAGCTGACCTCAGGAGCACGAGGTCGCCCTGTGTGCCAGCAATCCCTCGCCAAGCTCACCACACGGCCAGCTTCCGCCAGCGTGAACCAGAGAGGTTCTCTGAGCCCGTGGATGCATCAGACAACTTGCAGGTCTGGCCCTGCTCATGTGAGCGTGTAACATCGCTGAGTGATCCCAAAGAGCACAGCACAAACAACATTTAAGTTTTAGTTTTGCCTCGGGCCAGTTGTGCAATGGACAGAAGAACTGGCTACTGCATCCACTTCCCCTTTTGGACTTTCCACCACATCCTCCCCTCTGAGGGGGGGGATCATTAGGGTGAACTACAACAATCTGCTTCTCGCAACACGGCCAGGGGTAGAACTGCAAAACAGGGCGGCTGCATTTAAAAATAAATATATATACACACACACATATATGCCTGTAACAGAAAAGATGGGGATCTTTGTAAGCAGAATTTCTCTCACTTAACAGAAAAGGCAAACTTGGATCCCCAAGGGGCAGCGTGCTCAGCTCTATAAAATGGCTCGTCACCGACAGGGAAACGCACGGTTTTCATCACAAAGAAAGTAAGTTAAAGGCAGGAAAGATGCACAGAAGCACAAGCATCCCCCGGCTGCAGACCCTGCGACCACGGCAGGCCTTTGACGGTGGTCCCTTCCTGGGGAGCGGCCCCACTGGCCCAGGGGTCACCCAGCTCCTCCCAGGCCCGTGGAGGCCCGGCCCGCTACACGGACCACGGTTCCCCGCTGCTGCCGACTGCATCCCACTTCGCTTTCCCTACCTTCACGCAGGACACGGGTTTCGGGGGGCGCAGGCCCACGCCGCGCTCCCACGGAGCCCCGCAGCCCCCCCGCAGCCCCCTGGCCCTGCTCGCTGAGCAAGGAGGGCCCTGCGCACCCCGCCAGGGGCACGGGGGGGGGTCCCCGCTGGCACAGCGGCCCGCAGACACCGCTCCTCTGCCCCCTGCGCTGCACAGCCAGGAGGGCCTTCGCCTCCTCCCACCGACCGAGCTCCTGCACCCCGGCGGCACCTCCGCGCTCGGCGGGGCCGCGCCAGCAGCTCCCCGCTCCCCTGAGGCGGCCGGGCCTGAGGCCTGAGGCGGCCGCACCGGACCAGGCCGGGCCGGGCAGGACCACGGCGCTGCCTCTGTCCACGCGGCAGCAGTGCCGGGCCGGGCGGGCCGTACTCACGCTTGCGGGCCTCGGCCACCTTCTCGGCGGCGCGTTTCTCGGCCTGCAGCAGCTGCTGAATGCCCTGCGACTGACTCGCCATGGCTGCCCTCGCCTCGCCGCCGCCGCCGTCACTGCGTCAGGGCAGGCCCCGCCCCCAGCTGTCGGGCCCCGCCCCGCCTCCCTGGCCACGCCCCCTCCGCGGGGCCCAGCCGCCGCTGCCGGGGGCGGCGTAGGGGGCTCGAGCGCCGGGGCCTTGTGTGCCGCACCCGCCCCGCACGGGGTTTTCCTGGCAGCCCACAGACGGCGCCCGCCTTCCCTTGCAGAGGTTTCCGAGTACTTCCCTTGCCTCCTGACAGAAAATAGGTTGAAAATCTGCGGGGAGCCCTTGCAGCCCTTCAGGAAGGCAAGGGATGGGGTTTAGTTTTATTTGTCTCACAGTTTTTAGCCATCGGCCTCCAGCAAACGCAGAACGCACGTTGCTGTTGGCACCAGACTGCCCCGTTGGAAGCTTTGGTCCCCCCGGGCAGTAGCATCTCCCCCTGACTGCACAGGGCATGGGGACTCACCCCCAAGCGCGGAGCCAGCAATGGGCAGGGGAATTTAAAATCATCCAGGACCACCTTCCCTAGGGGCTCCCAGGGGAGCCAAGCCCTTCTACTCCAGACACACATACCTCCCTCACCCCAACGCCACTCCAGCCCAACCCTTGGCCACCACACCCCAGGGATGATTGAAAATCCCGAACGCAGCTCCCACTATGCTTTCAGAGCATAAATTACAGTTATTGCCACAGACGAAGCACCAGAGCCGTGACAGTGACTCACATCACTGCAAGGAGGAATGGGGGGCTGCCGTTATGCCGCTTCCATCCCCAGTGGTGGAAGGGACAGGAGACAATGAATCAAATGCATATTTATAGTGCAAATAGGAATTATGAGTGTTTGGCAGGGTGACCTTCATCTGGGCCCAGCGATTAACTAAACGGGCTTAGCAGGTCTGTCCATCAAACGTTATACTCGCTTCAGTAAAAGAAAAACAAAAGGAAAGATGGGGAGAAGAGCTCTGGTCATAAATCTGGTTTGAAGCAAACCTGGGACCTGGCTGTTCATGTCATCAGGGAACTGGATGCAAAGGGGTGAGCAGGCATCTACCCAGGCACTGGCTGCTCCCATCGGATGCAGAACCGTACTGACAGAAGGGAAACTCAGCAAATATGGTCCTAAACCATGTGTCACAAGTGGGGCAGGTTTAGGTGAGGGGCTGCAGCTCAGGTGCAGAAAGGAAAAGGCAGAAAATGAGAGTCCGATTCAGAGTGTGCCACAGCCAAAAAACCTGGTGGGGTTCAGCTGAGCCAGATCCAGCCTGGCTCACAGCAGCAATGGCCCAGAAACTGAGTCCTTCTCATCTGTCTCTGAATCTGAGGAGTCCTCTGCCCTCCTCTCACCTCAGACCAAAAGCCACCAAATCATTAAACTCCCCCACTGACCCCCACAGCCTCAGGTGATGCCTGTTGATCCCATGCACATCTATATAACTCACCATCCTCATTAGCTGCTGACATAATTTCAGGGATGTTCATCTGCTGCTAATTAGAGCACTGGAGCTGAAGCTACAAATGACGCCCCCACAGGATGCTCTGCAGCACCACATGGAGCAGGGTTTGAACAAAGGGCCCAAACTGGCCGGGCTCTTCCCTACACCGCCACGGTCACTGGGGTGTTATTTTGTTCCGGGGTGACTGCAATTTTCAGAATCGTTGCTTCTGTCTGTAAGATAACAATGATAACGATGCCCTTTTCTGTCCCCAGAACAGTCCTGGCTACGAACACACTAAGATTTCAGACAAAAATCCCTCCCAAAGTACAGATTTGAGTTGACTAAAAATCATTTGATGAGGTTTTGGCGATTTTATTTTGATGGTTAACAAAAGAGGCGATAACAGTTCATATCTAACCCAACCTTTTTTTTTTGGTTGCGCTGCTTTTTACTTTAAGATTGCCCAAAAGCTAATGAAACCTCATGGTGTGCGTCACATGAAAGATGTGAATCTGAAAGCTGTTTGATCAGCCTATCAATTCACTTAAAAATTGGAGAAAAGACTTCTCGCTTATTGCAAAAATAATGTTTCCAGTTCTCAAACCTGCATTTGCATCACTGAGAGCTGCTTGTACAGTTTTAATTCTATTGGAAATGGATTTATAATTAATTAGCATCACAGTGCTTCTAAACTTGGCTTTTATTCCCCCCAGATTCACTGTACATGAGGTTGTCACTCGCTATAAAAGCCAACGTGGCTATTGCTGAAACTGAGAGCAGCATCCGTTCTGTGTCCAGCACTGATTTCTTAATACCATAAACTTGGCTAATCTGAAATTTCACATGCCTCACATTCAACACAAGACTGGAGGTTGAACATCTTTAGAAGGCCAAGGCTAGTCCCACTCTCTGCCATGGGAAAATAAATCTTTCTGACACAAAGCTGCTTCCCTTGTGCTGCTCCGCCTGGGCTGGCGGGTAACTCACAATGTGGATCACTGCCTTCCCCCCACCATCACCCCACAGCTCCAGCCTCTCTGGCCAGACGTACACTGAGATATTTAACATGAGAACTTCAGTATTTTTGAACTATCACCTCCGTGTCTGGAGCCTGTTGGGATCTGAAACGTGCCAGTGCCACAGGAGCAAGGAGTGCTGGGCTAGGGGATGACCCAGGCTCTTGCCAGACAGGGAGGACCATCCTGCAGAACTTGGAGGAAATAGAAGCATTCTGTTTTTCTTCAGCCGTTTCCACATTAATGAAAGTGAAATTAAACACTTTTTTTCTTTTTTTTCCAAAAACACAAGTTTGTTTTTTCCTGCAGGCACTGAATTTTCCCTTTGCAGTGGTGTCGTCTGTCTTTCTGCTTTAGTCCTACACTGGGTCATAACTCCATGCAGGTGTTACACTGGTTTCTGAAATATCAGAAGATGTTTCTAGAATCAGGAAGGAAAAAGATACAGACTTCCTTGGTCTTTGTTCTTCTTTCAGTTTCCAAGCACAGAAAACATGTGCCATGTCTTATGATCCTGCAGTCATTAAGGATTCCAAGACACATTTGTAAGAATGAGATTTTAAACATTGTGTCTGGCTTCTTTCCAGATCAGCTAATTACATTTTTCCTCTCTAAATTCCCCTGCACTTTCAATTGGACACATTCCCTGACTTAAACTGTTATGCTGTGCAGTTGTCTATTCTTTTAAAAAGGTGGTGCTGAACGCCTGGGAACCAAACTGGTTTCCCTCTTCTGAGGTTTAATTCATTAACACAGATTGCTGCGAGGCATTGAGATGATGCAGCTGCTGGCTGATGATAAATGATCATTGGTTGATGGTTAAAACACTACCAATGAATAGTTATTAATTAGAATTCATGGTTTGGAGGGATATTTTAAATTTATAAAGTGAGTATTAGAAATCTAAGCACAACACGGCAGTAAAATTTACAGAGCAACCAATCCTTGAAGTGCACAAATCAGTACTGCTTGACTATATCAAAAATTTGGCCCAAATATCCCCAAATAAGAAATAATGCTTCATTTATCATTTGGAGTTTTTGTGATCAAGGACAGTGTAAGGCCCAGAGTAACCTGACTGCAGTGATGGAATTACACCAGAAGAATGGGCTTATGTTCATACTGTAAGAATTGATTTTTTTAAAAGCATTTCAAGAAGCCATACTTCTGGTGCCAGCTCTTACTCTCTATCTTTGGGAAAAGCGTGCTGCTTTGGGGTGCTGGTAGACTTGTTTCAATGGTTTTCCAGGCAGCCTGGAGGCTCCTCGAGCTTCACCCACCAAGCAGGGGACTCCCCTGGTTTACTGCCTCCTGCAGCCCCTTCTGCTGGGCTCCCATGTACTGACCCAGCTGCCAGACATGTTCCCCCAGCACTAACCAGCTGCTTTTGGAGCACGGTACTGAGGAGCAGGTCACGGCAGTGCCTCTGGGCTGTAGCATAGCCGTGCTGCAAGGCACCTTCTCCTGTAGGGCCCCATCCCTGGTACCTGTCACAACTCCCCCCCTTGCCTCACCACCTCTAGCCACAAACTGAGGTCACTGTGTCATATAAATGAGGATTTTTCATAGGAGTCAGGGAAGCTGGCAACTCTGCTTGTGTATTCTTCTGTTGTGATGAAATGTCAGTAGACCTTATTAATTCCTTGTGTACCAAAATAAATCTCCATTCATATTTCCTTGACATCTACTGGTGTCCATTCTTAATCAGAGGTCAAGTGTCCTTTGCAAGGCATGTGCCTGGAAAGTTTAATCCACTGTTTGAGGAGTGGCTGAACACTCCCACAGGGTTGTTGCCTCCAGGTTACCAGCTGCTGGTGTGTCCAATGCCTGGTGAAGCCATTGGGGGTCCCAGCATTAGGGAGCTGTGTTGGCTGTCATGGACTCAGCCACATCTATACAGCATACAGGCTGTCTGGACCAGAATTTTTAGATATAACAGCAAAAACAAAGCAGGTCCTGTTATACACTAATAAACCATTGAGTAACGCCATTGTGTGCCACTGTACAGACACTGCTGTTGAGGACTGAATTTCAGTGGTGGATGAAGTAATCCCCACGTATGTAGATTGTTTGGTGCTTAGAGAGATGTTTGAATACATGACACACCACAGTATCATAGAATCATGGAATCTTCTAGATTGGACAAGACCTTTAAGACCGAGTCCAACCGTTAACCCAACACTGCCAAAGCCACCACTAAACCATGTCCCCAAACACCTCATCCACATGTCTTTTCAATACCTCCAGGGATGGTGACTCCACCACCTCCCTGGGGAGCACCTTCCAGTGCCTGACAGCCCTTTCCAGAAAGGAATTTCCCTAATATCCATTCAGAAGCTCCCCTGGTTCAACTGGAGTCCATTTCCTCTTGTTCTATCACTTGTCCCTTGTGAGAAGAGACCAACCCCCCCCTCTCTGCACCCTCCTTCCAGGGAGTTGTAGAGAGCGATAAGGTCTCCCCTGAGCCTCCTCTTCTCCAGGCTGAACCCCCCCAGCTCCCTCAGCCGCTTCCCACAGGAATTGGGCTCCAGATCCTTCCCCAACTCCGTTGCCCTTCTCTGGACAAAGAGACTCATTAGCAATATTGCTTGGAACTATAAAAAGTGTCTGAGGCCTCAGTTTAATTTGGAGGCTCTAGAGAAATGGGAAAGTGTGACAATAACAAAACACTGCAGCAGTGATGCCAACCAGCTCCAAGCAGTGGTGGAGAGCTGGTGCATTTCTAGGCCACAAGGGAAGAAGATGTGGGTGCTGGGGGAGCCTTCGCAAACACTTGTTCAAAGAAAAATGCTGCTGGAAACCATTTGAATGACAGCATCCAGGGCTGTAGCAATTATCCTGCTTGCCTCTGGGGCTTGATGAGATGTATAACAAGAGCGGCTGATGTGCAGGTTCCTCACAGGACTGCCCACATAATTCAGCAACAGGACTCCTGCCTGCTAAATGGAGCAGACTTTCACCATAAAGAGCCAGTGGAGCGATAGACAGACCCTTCACTGCAGAAGTTCAACCAAATGCTCCGAACTGCCCCAGGAAGGGGAACGTTCCTCACTCCCAGCTCAGCAGAGTTTGGAGCCTCAAGTCATACAACAAGCTCCTCAAGTAAGGTTTTTCAGATGTAAGCACCTACACATGCAGATAGCTACCTAGTGGAACTAATTTGTTTACAACATTCATGGAAAAATCTTAATAACCAATTTCTATATTTAGCCTAAATGCCATTGAAAATCTGAGCACTCTCCCTGTGCTTACTGGCCCCATCCAGTCATGCGGGACTATGGGAAAAGGCCAGAAATAAACTAACAGCCTGCACAACCCTCCCGTGGTCCTGATGTTCCTGCCGAACAAGACGCAAAGGCTGCTGGTCTGCTTGAGCAACGCTCTGTACTCATTCTCGACTCCTAATTATCAGAGTTCATTGCAGAATCAAGTCTACAGTTTACCTGAACTACCCCCTTGTTCTCTTACTGCTCCTCCCTCCCCAGATCAAAACCCTGCTCCATCCCACTTGTTTCCATTGTGATTTGCCAGACAGCTCTTAGCTGCAGGGAAAAATAAAACCAATCTATTTTTCCACCACCTCATCCATCAGCTTCGTGCTTCGCCCAGCATCGAGCCTTCTGTTGCCAAGATGAGCTCTCCAGCAGCTGGTCCCCACCGAACAAGCCCAAGGCCATTTGGTTCGCTGTGTTACAGAGCTGCTAGTGCAGAGGTTGCAGTTGTGTGCCTGTGTTATGGGCAGGGGAGCAGAGTTTGGGCTCTGTAATGAAATTGCAGTTCAGGAGGTTTCAGGACATTAATGGTGTCATTAACCTGAAACAACCACGGTAACAACTGATTATCAAGAACAATAAATCATCTTCTTGCACATACAGGTAGCCTGGGTTGGGTTTTTTTTTTTTGCACGGGAAAGCTATGAGTCTGTCTGCAGGACCATAACAACCTCCAGCACGGAGCAATACCCAGGAAAAGGCCAAGCAGCACTTCATGGAACTATTTTGGGAAGGCAGGAGACAAAGCAGAAGGCTGCTGGCTTTTATGTCTTTAAAATTTAGACACATGTGGCAGTTTTTATCCTGATTTCCTGCCCCTCCCCACCCCATTTACTGGCCAGTCTTTCTCAGAAGGCTTTGGGACTGACTTTACAGGGCCTGAAGCCAGGACAAGAGGTGGCTGCTCCTTGTCAGGAGCACGGCTACTCCCGAGCAATCCAGAGCCTGCAAGACACACCACGCTGCTGAGTGACAGGCTGGTTCCCCCCTGCATCCCAAAGCCCTGAGCTCCTGGATTTGCTCATGCAGTTTTCCACACACAACTCTGAATGCAGACTCTGGGCTATTGCTAAAAGCTCAGCCCAGCTGATCCAGCTGCCTTCTCACCCGCAATGACGGGGAGCCAACAAGGCTCACTGTGCTGCACTGTTTGAAGAACCTTAAAGCATGAGGTACCCAAGTCTCACTCAGCTGGAAACTGAACTCATTTCCTTTGAGGCACCAGTGAATAACTCCTGCACATGGAATACAAGTCATCTGCTCACATCACCTGACCCAGAAAGGAAAGACTGAGTGAGCCCCAAGAAGGACCCCACTCACACGCAGGGAGGACCAGTTCTTGTCCTGCCCTGGTGACTGCACATTCACCCGTAGAGGTTCATTAACCATCTGCTGTTGCATTGCAGCGCACATATCCACATCCAAGGAGCGAGAGATGAGCGTGGCTAAGAGGGAAGAAGTATGTGCCTTTCAGCCTCTGCAGCAGGCTATTTATAACATCAAGGAACATTTCAGGTTATAATTTGCAAATGCTATCCACAGGCACAGAAGAAGCAGCAGAGAAATAGCCATTATGCTTGGGATTAGAATCGAGAGGCCTCTGCTACACCCAGTCCCCATCCGCATGAAGGGAAGCATCAGCAGGGCTTGCATTATCACAGAACGGTTTGGGTGGGAAGAGACCTTAAAACCCACCCAGTCCCACACCCTGCCATGGGCAGGGACCCCTTCCATAGCCCAGGTTGCTCAAAGCCTCATCCAGCCTGGCCTTGGACACTTCCAGGGTTGGGGCACCCACAGCTTCTCTGGGCAACCTGTCCCAGTGCCTCCCCACCCTCTCCAGCAAGAATTTCTTCCTGATATCTATATCTATTGCACCAGTCCCAGGGCAGACCATGGCCTATTTCACTTCCAGGTATCTCCTGGGTGCTCTCAACTGTACTTCAACTGCAGCACCTCTGTAGGAAGGTGCTCAGGTATTGCTGTAGCTCAGAACCCTCCTCTCCATGTCCCTTCTATCAACTCTGATCTGCACTGGGAAACAGCAGATAACAGACCCCTTCATAGCCCTTCTGCCCTGGCAAGCTCTCTGGTGTGTAAGGAGTTATGCAGCTGCTCTGTGCTCCTCGTACCAAGGCTAAGAGTTGAGCGGGAGTCTTCACATAGGTAGATGAGACAAGAAGTACCAACTGCCACTGTTAATAAGTCAAAGTCCGGCCATTCAATTCAAATTGCTGGGCCACAGCTCACTGCTTTAATTTGAGGATAATTTACAGCCGGTGACAAAAATTAGGTCCAAGGCAAGGAGATCACTAACACGTCCAGGGACTGAGCCAGGGTAAGGCAGTACCATGCTGTCTGTTGACCTGCATTAATATTGGCACCAGAGGAAAGGCAGTCTGTGACCCATCTGGGCTTTGAAACCTGTTGGGAACTGCAGCGATGCTCCCCTGAATCCCATTCACTACCTTCTCCCCAGGAGGAGACTTTACAGGCAGATTTCTAGGCCAGAGGGATCCAGGAGATCGGCAGGTTGTGTGTTGCAAAGCCTGTCACACGCTGCAGTGGTGATGGAGTCAGGACACGGAAAGACTGCAATGGCAAGAGGGAGAACATGTCCTCTTCCAGCCTTGGCAGTAGTGCTCCCAGAGAGGTGAGGCTCACCTCTGGAAGGAGGACCAATCACTCCTTCCCACAGCACCTCCTAGCAGAACAGCTTCCAGTTCCTTAACATTCAGCTCTGCTGCCATCCCCAGAGCCACTGCAACACTGCAGCACTTCTCCCATCGAGGAACTTCCAGGATAAATGGACAGCATCTTGCTGCTTTCTGGACATCTGTGATGCAAAGGCCATAGAACTGGACCCGGTTTCCCCAGCCCTGTGCTGGGAGCCCTTCCTGACAGAGAGGGCTCCCTGCAGCCTCCCTTTGCTGCCAGGAGCTGAGGATGGAGGTGGAGGGAAGAGTGATCCGTTATTTCAGTCTGCCAGTGATGAGACACAGGATCCCAAGAGAGACATTATAAATTCATCTTGCAGATAATAACATGATATATGAACACGGGCAATTACTTAGAGAAGGATGCAATCTGTTAGAGCACCACTGGGCCATTGGCACGACAAGCGAATCCTTATAGCTGCGATGGAGCTCTGTATTCACCCTCAACCTGACCCAAGCCCCGACAGCATGGATCAACAAAACCAATTGATTTCAGAGGGGTTTCATGGCAATCCCAATGCCTGAGGCAGAACAATGCTTCTATAAAGACTTCTTTGCTTGCTTAGCTTTAAAAGCATCACCGGGGCTTTGCAAGTCTGCATGAGCTTGCTTGCTCCTTTTTTAAGGCTTTCTGTTGGATTGATCTTTTCACTCCTTTTGCAATCAATACATGTAGGCTTAGGAAGAAGATAGGTCTGGAGTCAGCTGTGGTGGCAGTGCTGGAGTACTACTGTATGGTTTGTATACACCTCTGTTTGCAAATGAGCACCCCCCAAGGGTTTGCGTGAGTGCGATTTTCAATGCCTTAAGAGAGTCTCCCACTTAGCCAAAGGGACTCAATACTATTAGATGCTTTTGATAATCCCACATTCTCATCACAAATAGATGCTGAAATACTCAAGCAATGCAAAAGCAGGCTTTTAACACCATTTGTGCATCTACAGATGACACTAAGTGCCACTTAGTGACAATCCCATTTCTGGGGCTTTCAGAATAAAGTTCCTTACTCCTAATCACATACAAAGAGGTGAGATCCTAAACCACTTAGGCCTTGCCTATACAGCAGAGCTGCACAGATTTAACCATGCCCAAAACAGCCACTCAGTATAAATACAGCTGAGACCACTCATTCTGCCCTACCTACTGCCACACAGAAGGCAATCACTAACAGTGGAGGCTTCTTTATACAAGTAAAACCATATTCACTCACGAACGGTACCTTGTATCAGCATCACTAAACAATCAGGACAAGCCTTAAGTGATGGACACATGAAATAAACCCCGAGGTGCAGAACTGGAGCAACGTGCATCACAGCAGCTGCCTACAAATGAGGAGGCTGTGCCTGGGCATTGAGGCAGGCATTAGGAAAAAAATGAGGGAAGTGCAATTGATTCATCCAGGGATAAATTTGCCGCTCCTGGTGTACAGATGCATCGTTTTTAGACTTGTACTTCACCTGCCCACATAGCTGCGGCAATTTGAAATGCTGACAGCTTAGTTTGCCACATGTTAATCCCTGGTCTGAGTGACATCTGTATGCAAGCAAAGCCTGAAACACTACACTTTGTACTTTGCCAAAAATCAGGCTCTGCAGCCTTCTACTTCTGTGCCTAGTAACCTGTTTGGCCTAGCCACAATATCGGCGAGTCGCTAGTGTGACAAGGCAGAAGTCACAGCGTGGTAAGACTGCACTGAGCCTTGTGCTATCAGGCAAGGACAGGTGGCTGAGTTACGTCAGTTTTCATGAGAGCTCTGGTTGATTTATGCAGCAATATGTCACAGCCAAGTAGAGGTTAAACATACATAAAAATAAAAGTGTTCCCAGGTTCTTCACACCTTCATTGTATACACAAAGCATTAAATAAGGACCAATGCCTCACTAGGACCCTTGGGTGCTGCAGCAGTTTTAACAGACAAAATTCATTACTTCTGGTACTTGGCTGCAACTTCTACATATTAATTCTCATAAGAATTTTCCATGGTTCGGTTCTTGCATAGGAAAATGCTCATTAGCATCTAGCACTTCCAGAAGTGACATCCTTCTAGGTCTAGCTCTGCAAATCACACACACCGCTTCCCTTCCAGTTCCTGCAGTGCACTGTGTCCCTCTGATCTACACAGCTGCCACCCTTTTAGTCCTCATGCTCCCCAGATTTCTGGGGAGCAGCAGACATTAGATAACAGCGGACAAACCCCTGCCTTCACAGGTCACACGCTTCGTCATTCGGTGATTCAGCCTGGGCAGTAAATTAGCTCTACACTGCCAGTTCATCACTGCAGAGCCATGCCCCAGGCCAAGGCCTAAGTGAGCCTTGAGTGGTGTAGGAAATTCCCTCCTAACGACAAACAGAGGCAGAACCCATCAACATGCTGTGCTATCCAGCTTCTGTCTCTTTATATCCAAATCCCATTGATTTCCTGACCCACACCTTGCTGGAGCCTAAAGCAGCGCATATCAAGCCTGGAGCTCCTGCTGTGCTGCTTGCTAGGTTGGTTGTTCTGCCCGATATATAATACAATAAAGTGGATTTGCAATAAAAAGGAAAAAATCATGAGAAGTTTCTCTTCGCAGTCGCATGCCGCTCCTGGGCAGCATTCCGACAGAGTCCAAACTCCAGCTCCATTTCAGCCAGCCCAGCTAGGGGGATTAGATCAAAGCTCTGTTTGTTCCTACCACAGACACCCTGCCCATGGCTCTAGGAAAGCTGGTCTTGCTACTGTTACTGCAACTGAAAAATACATCTGTGGTGGGTAAAAGGACCCCTTCAGTTCTGGCCTGAGATTATTGCAGGAGGAAGGGCAGACAGGAAAGCTGGGGGGGACTTTTTACAAGGGGCTGTAGTGACAGGACAAGGGGTAACGGGTTTAAATGGAAAGAGGGAGATTGAGATGGGACACCAGGAAGAAATTCTTCCCAGAAAGGGTGGGGAGGCCCTGGGACAGGTTGCCCAGAGAAGCTGTGGGTGCCTCATCCCTGGCAGTGTCCAAGGCCAGGCTGGATGAGGCTTGGAGCAACCTGGGCTATGGAAGGTGTCCCTGCCCATGGCAGGGGGTTGGAAGTAGATTGTCTGTAAGGTCCCTTCCAACCCAAACTGTTCTGTGATTCATTCCATGATTCTATGAAGCCTGAACCCTGGGATTTTGCTCAAGAGGAACGTGGTTTGTCTGCCTACAATGCTCCAAGAGAGAAGATTCACAAGGACCGGTAGGCACCTATCTGCTCCATCCACACTGGAATTTGGTTTAATAACAGACAGCTTAACCTGCCGGTAGCCCTCATTTCAGGGGGAGGCAATGTGCTGGCACAGAAGAGGGATCAGTTCCCAATTGTGTTTGTTTTCTGTGCAATTTCCACCATTTTTAATAAAGTTGTTTGTTATCAGATCCAAACTTTCCATGTATACAAACACATACACCCCTTTCCTCCCGTCCCTCTAATTCAGGAGCGTGTGTAACTTGGGGCTGACACTCTGAATGAATTGCACCTAGCCAAGTGAGATCCCTTACGCCGTCAGCTACATATTTCATCACAGAATGCTCCGACAGCCCTGTTTAAATCCCTTTCCCATGAATGATGACTGGTATTTAAACAAGCACATAGCATTTTCTGAAGCATTTTATCCACTTTAATTGAAAACTAATATTTATAGAGTGAGATGTGCTACACACCAGAAGAAAATAACAGTCCTCCCTTGCCAGTGACTTTCTGCAGTAACTACCATATAATCACTGTTAAACTGGAATAAGTACTATTGATTGTTGTCTCTAATAGAGGATATGATTTTAAAGAACTTACAGCACTGGACTGTTCAAGCTCATTGTATTTATCGATTGAGGCTATAAAGACTGTAATCACATGTGAAAACACAAGGTTATTTGTCATATATAGGTTATTCAAAAGGAGCATCCAATACTGCCTAAATGAAATAAAACAAGTGCAACCCCTGTTGTGGAAGGACTGTGTGACCATCCCATGACCAGTCTGGAGGGGTGGAGAGTCCATGTGCTGCTCCAGACATTAGCCACCAGACAGAGCTAGCTTCTGATCTCCTGTGGGAAAGCAGGTCGGCAAAAGTGAACCCCCATGCCTCACACAAAACACCTTGCCACGAGGAGCAAGAGGGAGACAGCATGGCTCTTCTGGTGCCTGTATAGACGTGCCACAAAGCAGCAGGCGCAGCTAACAGGTCGCTGGGTAGGATTTCATCCAACATCAACGGCCCAGAGCTGCTTCTTCGCGACAGAATCTGGCCGTAGGCAAACACTAAGCACATGGACTTCGCACAAGGGAGCGGTACACTCAGCATTAGGATAAGAAGGAAGTTTGTGAAGCAACACCTCACTTTTTGTGCACTCTTTAGCTTTCCCCTGCTTGCCTAGTACCTACTACTGCTTTTGTGTCCAGCCTTCAGAGTCTTCCACGTGACAACACACTTCACTGGTAGTTAATCATTACTTTTCTGCCATATCATATTACATACATGATGGCAGAAACTGGTGACAGCATCACGCCTCCTCAGAGCGTGAGGTTGCTGGTGTAGCTTTGGTAGCAACTGCCAGGGAACAGCAAAAGGGGCCACTGCGTAAGGGAGTGGGAACAGGGGGCTTCCTCACTGAGGAGGGTACAGTCCCACAGCACCTGGACAAGAAGGAAAGAGCTCCAGGCTGGCTAGCAATCCACTGATGTCCAGACAAGTCCACAGGGAAATGCTCAAGGAACCAAAGGCACAAAATCACACACATACAACACCGTTTCAGTAAAGGGCAGAGCTTAAATACAGCTCCTGAGCCAACTGGGACAGCTGGTGGGGGGAGATCCCCGTGGGGCTGCCCAGGGCAAGCAGAGCCTGGGAGGAAGAGTACCAAAGCAAGGGAGGACACTTCATCTGCACAGACCTACCCTTTTGCCAGGGTAATTAAGGAGTTATCAAGCAAAATCAGTCCCTAAAGAAGCTCCATCCCTGTGCTCCTTGCAATCAGGAGGGGCAGTGACCATTGCCATCTCTTCTTTCACCAGATCCTCTCTCTGTTTTACTTGTCTCTGTTTTCTTCAACTTCACTAAAAGTTTCCTACCACGGCCTTATTAGAGCTGCAAAGAGCACCTACATGATTTAATGCCTTTCTGGTGCCTATTAAATCAAGCACCCTACTGAAAGAAGTACTAAATTAGCCTTGCATGTTCCTTGTCAGATCATTAGCCATGGTAACTTCAATGCTATTTTCCACTTAAATCTGGGCTTTAAGTGTTTTCTCTCTCAAATTTGTTCTAAAGCGTTGTATGCTGCATATGAAATAAAAGGTCCTCTGTGCTGCTCTTGTGGCACAATACCACAGTATTAGGGATTTCCTCCTGCACTGTCCTGAAGTGACAACACAGCAGTGGGCTCCTCTCTGCTGGGGATCACTGCTCCGAGCAACAGCAAGCACTCAGACTATTGCAACGCTGGGCTTCCTATCTATGCCTTCAGGAGAAAGACGTGATAAGAGCCTGGTGCTTGGGGAAAACAGAAGATCTGCGGTGCAGAAGGTTGGTAGTTAAGTGTGCAACACTACGGACAATCCTTATTTTGGAGGATGTGTCCCTGATCCATATGACCCAAATCAGGGAATTATTTGGTTCTTGGAAGGCCAAAGGAAGTTCAATGGTCCTTGCAATGATGGTTTTGACAAAAATAGTCCTCTACAACTTGCTGCTGGCTGGGAAGAGCATAGTCACCCATGTTAGAACAAGACACAGACAACTCTGGTAGTATGAAAGATTTCTTTTTGCCTTTCCAGCATTTCTTATTATAATCCTTGCAAAGTTCCCTGTCTGCAGCGAGATAAATGATAGTTCAGAACTTCCAAGGTTAACCACGCTAACAGGCACCTGGCCTATCTGTCTGCATTTCTATACGTATCCCAAACAGATCTAATTTACCACTTACTTGTTATGGTTTGTACCAGGGGAAAAAACAACAAAAAAGCTGCCTAGATCGAGCACTCGGCAGTATGTCCTAACACACTGTGCTAAAGCGCTGTGGAAGAAGGCTCGCTCTGCAGGGAGTGCAGCTCCTGGAGCTGCAGGATGCTGCGCTACCCAGCCCTCACGGTGCTACCAGAGCTGCAGCCTCTGCTCCAGCACTCGTCACTCTCAGGGACAAATTAATAAAAATGATAACTACTTGTGCCAAAACTCAGCAAACTTTCTGTCACCGGGAAGCTGCTTGTTGGAAACTCATGCCAGGAAGCACACAGCCTCCCTTCCCAGGGCAGGAAGGGCACGTCCTGACCCAGCAAGGCTACAGAGGTTACAAGAAGTGAGGAGGAGGATGAGCAGCCAAGGTGGCACTGGGCACTCCACACTCTGTGTCCCCAAAAACACAGAAAGAGACTTGCATGCTGCAGATGGGGACCACCGTATCCGAGATGTCTCTGCAGCTCTGGGAGCTGCTTCCAAGCTATATCCCTGCAAAGGAAACAGGAACCATTTCCACGCCTAGCACAGGCCACACAGCAGTGCCCATCCAGCTGCACCCACAGCTCATACACATGGAATATTTTGTTCAAAGACTCGACAGCCCTCAAGACTCATCACATTCTCCCATGGGAATCCTACCAGGGAAAGCAAGGAGGAGCTCACGTAGTGGAAGGCTTCAGTCCCTGAAGGGTGTTTATTGGTGGGAGGAGGGAACCTGGGAAAGACAGGCTGGGGGTCTCAGAGGAGAGGGCAGTAGCCAGCTACTCCTGGCAGAGCTTGTGTGGGAGAGTGGTGGCTGCAGCTGCCGTGGGTTTTGCTGGCTGGAGGAGTTGGAGTTTTGTAGGGAGCCCCAGTTTAAGTGTATTTTTTCAAAGTGGTGAGAAAATGTGGTGAGTGAAAACGCACTGCTATGTTCTTACCTTTTCTGTTCTGTCTGCACTGGTTTGGGCAGGTGTTGGGGAAAAGCAAGCTCCTGAGTGACTGCAGAACCTGGGGAGGGGAGCTGGGACCTGGGGCAGGTACACCAAGGGAGACTGGAGAGAGCAGGAACCAGGTGTTAACATGGACCCACTCTGGGCTGTGAGAGGCTTCAGGGGAAGTGAATTCAGGGCACAAGGGCTGCTGGAGCCCCGGTGCAGTAGCATCTGCCTTTACAACCCTCCTGCTTGTGCAGAAGGGAAAGGAGGGTGTCAAGCACTGGCTGTCTTCCTCCCTGCCTGTCAGTTGGCAGCTTTCCTCCTTCATCATCCTTGCAAGTTTTATTGCCAAGTTTTTATGCAAAGTAGAAAAGCCTCACTAAGTGGTGCTGAAAGTACTCCTCTGTTGATGTTCAATGTGACAACCGTGTAAGTGAGCAAAATGTTCTGGTTGGGTTAACGCTTTGTACAGGTACAAAATGACTGTAAGGTGCAGAGCAGGGAGAAATTGGGCCTGGAAAGGAAGGTGAACTGACTGAGTTTTCAAACTGTGTCAGTCTCAGAGTTGGGAAACAAGCCCAGACATCCTCACTGAAGTTTAATATCCAGCTGCACATGCCAAATGTCCTCGGACTTCTCTTACAGAGCTCCAGAGAGCTATTCCAGAAGGACAGTTATGCCCTCTCTGGCTTGCTCGGGTAGGTCAGTGTTTCTTACAGTCCATGGACACGCAGAGCTTAGTTTCATGAGGCCTTTGGAATTGCACTGCTGCAAAATCCTTTGGGGTCTGGTCCTTAGGCCAGTTCATCAGCAGGTGTAAACCAGGCATCACCTCCAGAAGCATCTGACCCATAAAGAGCAAATCCTTGTGGAAGAGAGCTAGGAGTTATGTTCAGACATGGCCAACAATTGGAGCAACTCTAACCATGAGTTGGGGACCCAGATGGTCTAAAAAGACCAAGGCACCTCTGGAAGGATGTAAAAGGTTAGGGTGCTAAGGGGCTTTGGCTTAGAGCTGCTAAAGAAAACATTAAATGGAGATCACTCTTTGTGTGCCAACTCCTGCTTCTGTGTGGACTCCAGAGCTGAGATCCAGAGCAGGGTAATTTTAAGATCAAGTGCTTTGATTTCTTCTCCAGAAGTGCTCTGCTGATAGTGTGGTGGGAGCAGAGAGCCAGGGCAGCATGGAGAGTCCTCTCCAGCTGGGCAGCTACTGAGAGCATCTTGAGCTGCTAGCAGCCTCTGGGGGGGGGTTGGGGGGTTGCAAATTCTCATTCTTCAGCTCCAGAAAATAAGCACTGAATCACAATTTAATCACAAATTAAAGCCACATAGGGTTCTGGGCCTTGCAGTGGTGCTATTTTTTGTGCAGGGCAGGGGGGATTGTAATACGATTTTGCACAGAGAGCTCTGGGTTCTGCTGCTGAAAGCCAGGACCCCTTCAGCTGCATTACCTGGGAGGAGATTCTCCTGGCCCCATCACCTCAGAGCAGCTGCTCCCCCAAAAGGGGGTTGGACAAGGAGGGTATCTTTATTTCTTTGTAATTCCTTTATTATGAAGGTCTCTAAAGGTTACAGAAATGGCACCTCTGCAGTTGAGCCTTGCACTGGGAGCAAGGATTTGATTGCTTCTCTTCTGCTTATGCCGTGTAAAAATTGTTTTCATCTGGCTGCTGATGTGCTGCGGTGCAAAGCAGAGCTCGGGATGTGTAACTGCAGAATTTGTCAGATAAACCAGTGCTTAAAATATCCCTCCTCACTGCATCCCATTACATCTCTTCCTCCTGTTGCTTGTCTCATTCAGGATACTATTAACTCAATTGCTTTAGTCGTAGCTCTACTTACAGCGCAACGTTAAGTCAAAATAGAGCAACAGCTGCTTGAGATGCAGCAAAATTCATCTCTGCTTTCTATTAGCTGGAGGCTGTGGGCCCACACCAAGAAGAAGGTAAAAAGCAATTCATATAGGAAAGCTGGAAGATTAAATCTGTTGTACCAAAGAAGAAGATGCAGGCCACATAAGAATCCATTCGTTCCTGTAGTCCCTGCTGTCATTCCTGATTTCCAGCACGGACATGATGACAGGAGATGCTGGCTTGGAGGAGGCAATCTTCATTCAACTGCCCAGGTGAGCAGCTATTTCAAACTTACTATGAGTTCAGTTATCTTAATATAGCTTAGGCTGAATGAAGTTATTTTTGTTCCAGGCTAAATGAGATGGTTTTAATGTCAGCTACTAAATTATCTCACGTAATCTACTTGCTGCCTCCTGCTGAAGCAATGACTGTCTCTGCTTGGTAGAGAGAGAGTAATTTCCCTATGAATGTCTTTAGAGCAGCGTGATGGTGACCTTACTCTGAGACTCATTGCAAAGGTGCTGCGTAGCTACCAGGAGCAGAAATCTCTTCCCTAGCCCAGGGTAGACTTCAAGAGGCAGAATAGTCCAGGTGAGGGACCGGGATGTTGGGCTGACACCTGTTGCTGGCTCTGCTACCGACCTGTGGAGGGATCATTTCCTCACTCACCCACTTGGCTTTTAATTGTCTCTTACTAGCTGTTATTTAGATGGGAACCTCACAGTATTTAGGGGCAGAAACTGGATGGGTCAGGCAGCTCTAACTCAGGTTCAGGCTGTTAATTCAGGAAATGGTCACTAACAGTGCCCAATGGACTGAGGCCAGCTTCCACCTTCACTGGAAACTCTTGATGATAGAGGAAGGGAGGATGCTGAATTAGGAACAAGCCTGACCCTACTTTTCTCCCCTTCCCAGATGGCAGCATTTCCCTCATCTCTCGAAGCTAGTCACTGTGAATCGTTCCAGCACGGTGTGGTCCTGCAAGCCCTCTGTTCACACACCTCTCAGCAGCGGGCAGGTCCTCCAGCTGGTCATGCACCAGTGCTGCGAAGACCATGGCCGCTTTCTTGTGTCTTCAGCTGGTGTCACAGGGTTGGTCCTGTCCTTGCAGGAAGCGGCTTGAGCAGTTGGGTTTGACATAGCTGTACCACACAGTAGGCTCTGCACTGATGGAGTGTCCTCGCATGCCTGAGTGACTGTTTCGGTGGTGTTGTGTTCAGAGTACATGGTTTGTATCTGCTGGATTAACCACATTATGGTCCTGTAGCATCTTTGCTGACTGTTAGCACCAAGTTAGAACAGTGAGGGACAGCACCTTCTAACTCCCTCTGCTTCCACAGAGCGAGGTTGTTCTTCAGGTCAGACAAAGCCTGGCTGGCAAGTTGTTGAAAAGAGACTGGGCACGCTTTAGCCTTTGAAAGTGGCTGTTGGAAAGCAAGCTTGGGCTCAAGCAAACCCAGCTCCTCCAGCATCTCGGAAGAGATTCAGGCTGGGGGGATGCGAAGGGCGTTTAGCATTCGCAGCAGCACACTGGCTGCTGGGCTGGCTGCGCTTTGTGCACTACTGCTGCTGGGAGCTCAGGGAGGGCCACAAAGCCAGCTCCTAGTCAAAGAATTACGTTATTCGCTATAATAATCCTGGAGGCTTTGCTCTTTGCATCTAAAATGATGAGATCAGGTGCCATCTAGTGTAAACCCATTCTTTTAATGACGATGTGACTCCATCCAGGTTTCTATTATTTCTTCCTTTCTCCACTTTGATATGCAAGATCTAAAATCCACAACTGCTGTAACAAAAGCAATTCAACTCTTCTCTCGGGAGATCCTGCAGTAAAAACCTCACCAAGTGCCTACTGGTGCTGTCTGCAGTGCTAACGGGAGGACTGCAGAAGCGCAGAGGTCTCGGACCTACAACAAAACCGGGATGGATGTGCTGTGGGGTTGAAGCTGCGGCTGGGGGCTGGCAAAGGTGCTCTGGGCTGTCCCTCCTGCTCCTGGCCAGGTCTTCTCCCTCTGTAGCTTCTGCCAAATGATCATGGAAATAGTTGGCTCCTAGAAAGAGTGGGTGGTCCTGATCCAGCCTGCACTGAACTCAGCGGGAGACATTCCCTCTCCTTGGTTAGCAGCAGATGTGATCAGTGCTGTAGTGTAGTGCTCTGCCCCAGGGTTTCAAAGCACGAAGAGTTATTTCAGATCCCTCCCCACCCCGGCTGCTCTCTCTCGGCACACTGCTGTGGAGTAGCACCGGGTAGTGGCTGGCCAGAATCCCTGGGGATTTACAGCCCCTCCAACCAGCAGGTCCCTAAGCAGTGAGGGTGGGAAGGCCTCAGGAGGGCAGGAGGCTGAAACCCCCTTCTGAGAACAAGGAGGGTTGGTGAAAGCTGCTGATAAGTGAAAGGTGTGTCCATAAACAATTATCCCTTTCCCTCCTGCTAGCTGGTTTACAGGAAAAATTGGCTTCTTGTGCCTGCAAGTGTTTAATGCTTATTTAACTGCAGTGTGGGTGTTTGTACACTGAGATGCAGTCACATGCTCACACGTCCACCGGGACGGTTCACCCTTCTCGTGCAAAGACGACTCGAAAATACTCACTTTAACTTCAGTCTGAGATGTAAAATCATGGTGACAATCCGGGAAGGATGAGCTGATGCCTTGAAATCTTGTACCAGGAGAACTCTGCTTTCCTTGGGACACAGGGAATGGGAGAGCTGGGGATCAGCTCTTGGCTGCCGTGTGTAGGAGCATTGCTTGGAGCAAATCTGCCAGGTCCAGAGCTTCCAGGGCAAGTCAGTCCTGCCTCAGGGGAGGAGAATAAATATTTAAAAATGTAATCAGAGTCAGTGGGGAAATGTGACAGGATTTAAAAGATGACATAACACGCTTGTCTTGTCTCTGCTGCCTGTGCTAATGAGCATGAATTGAGAGCATTAGAGATCTATCCACGGGCATTAGTGTGTGTGAGTCAGGGGATCACAGCCTTAATTAGTCTCATCCTCTACTGGCAGCCAAGCCACTTGCCTGGCCGGTGCAGCCAGAAATGCCCTCCCATGCTCTGGAGTTAGGCAGGCTTCAGCGTAGCAGTGTCCTGCCGTCTGTCACATCTGCAGGCCAGACCAGGCAGTGCCTACACCTGGTTGTAGGGGTTTCTCTCATTTTTGTCTCGCTCAGAGAAATCTGAGCACTCTTTCCTCTTTTCTGGGGAGTTTCAGAAATGTGATGACAAGGCTGAGACTGTAGTGGCCATCTGTCACTTCAGGAGAACTTTCAGCATTCAGAGCAGCTTTTCTGCTAAACCTGATACTTGTTCTCCCAAATGCTTCATTTCTACAAGAGAATGAGATCTGGGGCTGGAGGCAAACAACGAAAAGCCTGCAGAGAAAGGATCCAGGATTCAAGCGTGTCCTGGCTATTCTTCCTATCCTTCCATGCTCCAAATTCCTCTCTGTGGCCTTTTCAGTGAAACCTCAGAGCCCCATCAGCAGGGTCTGGCACACTAGTGCTGTGGCTGCTGCCCTGAGTAGGTGCTGGGAGGGCATTGGGGCTGTGGCTGCTGAGCCAGCCATGCTCCTTGGAGTAGAGATCAGTCCTCTGGCATCTCTCAGCATTTCCCTGGTGGCATGAAATTAATTTTGGAAAAAAAATCAAATGGCTATGATTGATTAGTTGCCTTTGCCCTGCTACATTTAATCGATGGCAGCGGGTATTTATTGCATTATATACTGCAAATCAATAGTGATTAGTACCTCGTTAACCTTTTCTTTTGATTGTCTTCCTCCAGTGTTGCAATAACAGAGCACAGAGCATCCCTCTCCAGCCTGGCAGAGATGGGTTTGTAGGCTGGAGAAGATGAGTGCTGATGCTTTTGATGAGGAGTGTGACCTTGCAGCCCTATTACTTCTCTGAGTAAGTGAAGGAAACACAGTGTAAATCATCCCCATCAGGAGAGAGATGCTTGTGGAAAGGTTTGCTCACCTCCAGGCTCCCACGACGTAAGCTGGCAAACATGTCAACCCCGCAACTCTGTGGCAATGGTTGAATAGGGAGCAAACCCCTCAGCAGTGCAAAACCTCTGGTGGGGTGAATATTCCTGAGGAAGAGAGAACTGCTGGGTGCTCTGGCAGTATATTGGGGTTGTCACAGCAGGAGTGAACTGCTCCCTGGTGACCTCTTAGTGTTGTACTTGTCCCTAGGAGACGGGACAGTCTCTATTATGATAGATGCACAGGAAAGGAGGCAAGTCTCAGTGAGACGCTGTAAGGAGTAACCCCCTTTTCTCCGCAGGTGTGTGTGTTCCCCCACATCTGTGCAACCAGACCTTGGAGCTGAGTTTTCCTGCTTGCTGGGCAGGGTTGTGCTCCTGATGCAAACCTGTGCGGATAGCGTGTACCACTGCAACCAGCTGGATTCCCGCCACCGCAGAAAACATAGTAGCGAGGTCGGCCCATAAATCCTGTGAGACTGACAGGCTTCCACAAGGAGTAGACTTAGATAAATTTATTTGAATTAGATAAATGTCTTCAAATTAGATAAATATCTTCAAATGAGATTAGCTCTGTGTGAGTTTGTCAATTCTCAGTGTGAGTGAAGCCCCTGAATTTCCTACCTGCTGGGAGGCTGAACTTGCGCAAATGAGCTCTGCAGTGCTCAGGCCTGCTCTGAAATTGTCGGATATACTCAGAGCGCTCTTTAGAATGGGACTCTGCTTCCCCCACATTCATTCGGTACCCTCCAGCACCAGTGACTGCTGTGAGTAAGCATCACAGCTCACGTGCAATGTGCTGCACTGGCTTGGGTGCCTCAACTGCAGCTGCTGGAGAGGTCAAGGCTCTGGTGTGCAGGCAGTGTGAGGCAGTCATTGCCTGAAGGGTGGAGGCTAATCAGGCCACTGGGCTGGGGATGTGATGTACCCAGCAGTAGGACAATCCAGGGTTGGAGACATAGATTTGTACCATGGCACTGTCTGTGTGCAAGGTTAGACCCTGGATCGTGCATAAAGGCAACGCTGAGGATGAAGAGTCTGCGCGCTCCACCCTGGCAAAGCATCCTGCAACTTCACGTGCAAATCTAGCCAGTCCTCCTCTGCCACCCAGCTCGTCTGTGTCAGAATGTTGGACTTGCCTGACAGTTTCCACGGTTAATATAAATCAGCCCAGCCCCCATGGAGCTAGTTACTTGCACCCCTAAGTGCTGGCATAGCAAGTGCTAACCTTGGTGGCTCCTTCTGCACTTGTTGCCTACGCCACCGCTCTGGAGCCTTCACCTCTCGCATCTGAGGACAATCAACCCTCTGAACAGGCTCCGTGTCCTTTATACACCGAGAAGTTTAACAGCCGAGGTGCCCGAATCAGAGACCAGGCAATGATAAAGACTGACATCCCTCAGCACGTCTCTGCGCCCGTCCACAACATTCAGACCCACGTTGTGACTTACTGATGATTTGTGTTGGGCACAAATAAAAAGCCAGTGACGCAAATGGCTTTTTCTTTCAGGCATTTCAAAACGGACTGAAGAGAGTGTAAGTGCAAGAAATTGCCGGAGAGCGGAGGAAGATTGCAGCTTTTAAAGCACCTGGCACTGTGGTGCAGGGTCACACTCCATGGTGTTGGCACAGTGGAGAGATCACTGCAGGCAAAGCTGGTGAAACTTCTTTCAGTTGGAAGGGTTTTTTTCACCAGAAAATGTAGCTTTATCTGGAGCAAATGCTTTCCCAAAATGTAGTTTTGCTTCAGTTTGGATTGCTTTGACTTCGGGTTTTAATAAGCTTTAAAGCAGTCCAATGGCATTAAACCAAAATATTTCTGTGAATTAAAGTTAAACTGTTGCTCTCTGATTTTATTAACTGTTTAACCCAGGCAGTATCTAAACGACGGATAAACTGTAATCCTGTGGTGTCCGCCCTGTGGAAACAGTGTCTGGTTTGGAGCTAAAATTCTCATCTTTCATCTTCTCTGGCACACTGGAAAACAACCAATTCCCACCTGACTGGCCCTGGTTTGGGTTGTCTTTGCTCAGGCTCAGTATGGCTCTGGTTTGTAAAAAAAACAGAAAAAAGCACAAAGGTTTGTAGATATGCAGTTGGAGAAGGATTTAAGAAGTGCCTGAGTTCCCACCTCCTCTGCCTGCTCGAACCGTGCTCTTAGGCACCTACCACTGGCTGTTTGCTGGGACAAGTCAAGTGGAACTTGGCATGATCAAGCATGGCAGCGCCCATAAATTGGAAACATTCCCGTAGCAAGCGGATTACATTTATGCTCATAACCCAGAGCTTAGAAAATTCCCATTGTAAGGATGATTTCTCACTGCTCCTAGGGCTTTTCTTTAAATCCGGCTTCTGCCTGTTATACCTGGAGCTGAAGAGATGGAGCATGCGTCTCCGCTGTTTGCGCAGCACCCGGCGCAGAGGGGAACCCGTGCCTGAATTGTGCTGGATTCAGCTTTACTGCCAGACAAATGGTGAGGTGGTGCTGGAACCCTTGGCACCCCGGGCTTCTGTTCGAAAACCCTCCCGATGCTTTTTCCTCCGCGTTGGCTATTTCTGTAGACTGCTTAGCGGCAGCACTCGGCTGATTCTCGCCCATGCTGAGGAAAGCACATGTTCAAGCTGCACAAACCAGCCCAGCTGGCCAGGGACAGAGGATTGGGAGCCAATCTGCTCAAGAGGGACTTAGCCAAGAGGCAGCCCTGGGCGCCAGGCATCTCCTAATACTCTTAAGGAGCCTAGCAGCACAGGCAGCTGCTGCTTACTCCTTGGTCATCCTCGTAGTCCTTCAACTCTGCAGCAAGGCATTTCCAAGCAGAATTACGTTTTGTTGTCTTCTTGCTACAGTGCCTTTTAATTAGGAGCGCAGCTGCTCTGGAAACATGGAGCTCACTTTTCAAAGAGTGCTCTGGAAAGTGATTACGGTGGATTAAAGCGGAAAGGTTAGGCAATTTATTCATCTGGCAGTTAGCAAATGCATCGGATTATTTTGTGCTGCAAGGATGATCTAAATAAGAAAATGAATAACATGTTTTCGTCTCTTGCTAGCCTTAAGGCACTCTGCTGCGCAGGTTAGGTGTTGGATTCGAAATGCTGTTTGGGAGTTGAGCCTACGCAGTGTCCAACCGCTCCAACAGCTCTCAGCTGTGTGTGAGGGTGCTGGGGTGTTGCTGCCAGTGTCTGTGTAGTCACTCCAGTTATCAAAGGTCCAGTTCAGCCAGTTGCTGCCCCAGGAACAAATGTGGACTCTCAGCTCCAGAAGACCGCTTACCTGGATGTTTGCAGAGTAACGCCGTTTGTACCTAGCATTGCCTTTCCACCCCAAGCACTCACTCCCAGACCCCAGCTGGCAGAGCTCCCTTTCTGAAAGGGCTATTTTGATTTACAGCAGGGACAATCCGGCCCACTGAGCCACACAGCCCTACACAGGTATCGCAAGCTGCTGTGAGGCATTTGCTTAGCGGTGTTATTTGTGCAGAGAAAGCTTCCAGAGGCTTTACTCAGGTGTGGAAACACTCCTGTGCTCGAGAACTGGATGAACTCCCTCTTTCCCTTCTGGCCCGAGGCCATGGTGCTGCTCTCTCTCAACTGCATGGCTTAAGCGCTTAAAGCAGTGGAAAGGATAAAGCCCCTAGAAATTAATCAGCTTCACTTCAAAGCTGAGGTTCTGTGAGGAGATCTCAATCCCTTTCTTCTCCAAAGAAAAGCAGTGAGGTCCCTGGCTGGACAGTGTATGATGAAGATCCAACTTGCACAATGTGTGAACAATCTAAATCTGTAAAACACCTGGGAATTAAAACCTTGTATGTGTTCTGTGTGCAGAAAGTAAACCAGGCATCACATCCAGCCCTGCTCCAAACGGGTGCCTTGGAGGTGGACTCTGTCAAGCAGCAGCTGGATGGGGCAGCCCAAGGATGAACAGCCTGCGCTGGCAGGGCTGTAGTAGCAGCAGGACAACAGAATTATTTCCAAACGCAGCTACTCTTGTGGACGTTGTGCACGTTTCTGCCAGGTAGCATTCGACTGAGCTTGTCTTCGGCTTGGGAACCTGGCTTTGTGATAGTTTCTGGAGTAGACGTAAAAATACCAGGGACCAACAGCAGCGCTGGGCAGCTTTGGCCATCAAACACCCGCGGTGGCTGCGGTTTGGCATTCTCGCTCTCTGCTGAAGTGGGAAGAACTGTCTGTGCTGCTCCAGTCTGGAGCTAGCGCAGTGCAGGGGCAGCTCCATCTCCGTCTGCTTCTGTCAACGTACTTGGTGTCTTCACGTAGGATAAAAAAAGGTTGGAGCTGCTCAGATACAGTGCGTGTGGAAATAGTAGTGCTTTAAATAGAGAAGTCTTTCAGCGGGGTATGAAGCATTAAAATCATGTTTGAGTGCAAATCAAAGACATGCAATACCTTGTTTGCCCTTCTCTTATTTTGTTTGGCTGATGTAGGTGTATTTTCGTTTTCACTCATTTTTCTGTCCTATATTGTCCCTTTTTTCCAGTAATGTTGACTGTTCCATCTGCTTATTTATCACCCACAGTTAGAACCCAAATTTCAATTAGCAATCTGTTTTGTTTAGTTTTGTTTTAAACAAGGCACTGAAAGCTCCAACAAAGCTTTAATACATAAAACTACTTGCAATGCAGCTGTTAGAGCTCTTCCATCATATCCACGAACAAAATGAATCCTATTGCTATCGAGACGCATCTGATAAATTAGGTTTAATCCTGCTCGACTGCAGCAGATAGAAGACACTTCAGCGAAGACAGAAAGATTTCAAATGACTGAGATGGAAAATGATCTTCGCTCAGTGCTCTGGAGATGTAAAGAAACTAAAACCTCACGTAGTGAGAAATAATTCATCCAGCAACTGGAAAAACAGTCTCTGGATTTCTGCACTGACTTCTAATCTGGACACTTTGTTTTTGGATCTGAAGTCACAAGTCAGGGGTGTGGAAGCAGAAAAGAGGGTGTCTAGGTGTGTGGCAAGAGCATGCTCCCCTGCATCCCACCGATCCATGCTGGGGTTTGCAGCTGCCTGCGGCCCTGCCAGCTTCTTGATCACTGGATCTAGATCTCCAGGATCCCTCATGGGAACGGCTTCTCTGGGGCTTCTCTGGTTCTCACCAGCAGGGAGGGGCTGCTGGGGAATGTGATGCTCAAGGGCAGCCTTGGCTGCCGCGATCATGGAATGGGGGAGTTTGAGATCCTTAAGGAGGCGAGGAGGGCGCGCAGCAAGCTCGCTACCCTGGGCTTCAGGAGAGCAGACTTTGGCCTCTTCAGGGAACTGATTGGTAGAGTTCCATGGCCCATGGCTGGATGTCACTCTCAAAGAGTTATGGTGAACAGCTCTATGTCTGAGTGGGGACCAGTGATGGGCGGCATGCCTCAGGGGTTGGTACTGGGACCAGTGCTGTTTAACATCTTTGTAAGTGACACTGACAGTGGGATTGAGTGCACCCTCAGCAAGTTTGCCGATGACACTGAGCTGTGTGGTGCAGTTGACATGTTGGAGGGAAGGGATGCCATCCAGAGGGACCTGGACAGGCTGGAGAGAGGTGGGCCTGTGCCAACCTCATGGAGTTCAACCAGACAAAGTGCAAGGTCTGGCACCTGGGTCGCGGCAATCCCAAGCACAGGGCAGGCTGGGCAGAGAATGGATCAAGAGCAGCCCTGAGGAGAAGGACTTGGGGGTACTGGAGGTTGAAAAGCTGGACATGAGCCGGCCGTGCGTGCTGGCAGCCCAGAAAGCCAACCGGATCCTGGGCTGTATCAGGAGAAGTGTGGCCAGCAGGGCGAGGGAGGGGATTCTCCCACTCTGCTCTGCTCTCATGAGACCCCCCCTGCAGTTCTGCATCCAGCTCTAGGGCCCCCAACAGCAGAAGGACACGGAGCTGTTGGAGCGAGTCCAGAGGAGACCAAGGAGATGCTCCGAGGGCTGGAGCCCCTCTGCCATGGGGACAGGCTGGGAGAGTTGGGGTGTTCAGCCTGGAGAAGGGAAGGATCCAGGGAGACCTTAGAGCCCCTTCCAGTGCCTGGGGGGCTACAAGAAAGCTGGGGAGGGGGCATTTTACAAGGGCAGGGAGTGACAGGACAAGGGGCAACAGGTTTAAATTCAAAGAGGGAGATGGAGATGGGGTATCATGAAGAAATTCTTCCCAGAGAGGGTGGGGAGGCCCTGGGACAGGTTGCCCAGAGAAGCTGTGGATGCCCCATCCCTGGAAGTGTCCAAGGCCAGGCTGGATGAGGCTTGGAGCAGCCTGGTCTGGTGGAGGGTGTCCCTGCCCGTGGCAGGGGTTTGGAAGTAGATGGTCTTTAAGGTCCCTTCCAACCCAAACCGTTCTGTGATGCTGTGAATTGCTTCCATACCCTCTCAGTAAGGCACGTGCCTCCATCCCGTTGGCTGGGGATTAAAATGAAGCCAGTGCTGAGGTTCTCTGCTGAATCACGGCCGAATGGATCAATTACCGGTATTGTAACTCCCCAGCTGTAACTGCCAGAGCTGTAACGTAACGACAGTTCGCTGTTTGGCGCAGGGAGCGATGGAAAACCAGCCCGGCGGGTAAGGTAACGGGTGCCTACGCCGCCTCTCCCCGCGCCCGGCTCCCTGGCTGAGGGGGCGGCTGCACGGCGCGGCTCACCGCTGCGATGAGCTGCACGCGGGCCTCAGCCCGCGCGGTCCCTGACTCCGCCCGGTGCCACCGCTCCCCCCGCCCTGCCCCGGCGCTGGGCGGCCGCGCTCACAGCCGCTCCCGCGGGGGCGGGGCGCTGGGGCGGGGCGGGGAGGGGGGGGGGGGGCTTGGTCCCGCCGCCGGGGCCGCTCTGTATAACCCGTCTCCCGGCAACGGCGGGCACGTCACTTCCTGGGGAGCCGCCGCGAGGCGCCGGCGAGCGCGCGGCCAGGTGGAGTGGCGCGTGCTGCCCGGTCCGGCGCTGCCCGGCCCCGGCGCGATGAGCGCGGAGCTGGACGGCGTGTCGGTGCACTCCTCCTCCTCCTCCTCGGGCTCGCTGGGCTCGGCGGCGGGGCCGGCGCCGCGGCCGCTGTCGGCCAACGTGCGGCGGCTGCACCAGGCGCTGACGGCGCTGCTGAGCGAGGCGGAGCGGGAGCGCTTCATCCTCTGCCTCAACGCCTACCACGGCCGCCGCAACGTCTGCGACCTGGTGCGCTCCCTCCGCGCCCTCCTCGACGGGCCCCGCCGCCGGCAGCTCCTGCCGCTGCTCCGCCTCGTCCTGCCGCGCTCCGACCAGCTCCTCTTTGACCAGTACACGGCCGAGGGCCCCTACCTGCCGCCGCCCGCTCCCGCCCCGCCGCCGGTGATCCCCGGCGAGCTGCGGCAGGTGACCCTGCGGCGGAGCAAGGCCCACGAGGGCCTGGGCTTCAGCATCCGCGGCGGGGCCGAGCACGGCGTCGGTATCTACGTGTCGCTGGTGGAGCCGGGCTCCCTGGCCGAGCGGGAGGGGCTGCGCGTCGGCGACCAGATCCTGGGTGTCAACGGCAAGTCCCTGGACAGGGTGACCCACGCCGAGGCGGTCAAGGTAAGCGGGTGGCGGACCGGGCTCCGGCTGCTGTGCGCCCGGGCCGTCCTGCCCCGTCCCGGCGTCTGGCTGCGTCCCGCCTCCCCGAGCCGTCCCGGCTCCCCTTCTTCCCCGCCCCGCCTTTCGGCCGCTCTGAGCTCCGTCCCGCGTTGCACCTCCGGAGGCGGCGGCTGTGCGTGTGTCCCCCCGCTCCCTCCCTCCCTCCCCGAGGTATTGTCGCCGTACGCCCCGTCCTGCTTCTCCGCCTGCGGCGCTGGCCGCTGTTCCATGCCGCTTTAGCCGACGGGGCGGGAGCCTCTGGGTCGTCCCTGCGCCGTGCTCGGGGCTGTCGCGGCGATGGAAACCTGCAGCCCCTTCGCAAAGCGGAGCGGCTCCGGGTTTGCATCGTGCCGGGGAGATCGGGCTCGTCGCGCCGGCGATGCGCGAAGCCCAGCGGGAAGTTTACGGTGGAAAGCGCGGTGCTGCTGGTGGTGACTCCTTGCGCGGTGCGCCGGCATCGCCCCCCGCTCTTGGCACGGCAGGTCCGTCCCCTCCGAGCCGAGCGATACTGCTTTTATCGCAACATCCCTAGACGTAGCAACGCTGCTTGTGTCTTCCTTTCAGCTTGCGAGGCTCGTGGAAGTTGGAAATCTGCTTGAGATAGGCTTTAAGGCATGCACTCTAGCTGCTAAAGCATGTTTTCTCCTCCCCAAGGTAGGGAAACTGAGACAGGGAGAAGCTGAACAGCCCCACCAGGACTGCACAGTGACCGAAGCAGGAGCAGATCCCAGATCCCATCCCCTTCTGCTGTGTCAGGGGGAGAAGGAGAACAGTTACACAACTGAAGTGCTCTTCCCGCAGCACAGCACATTTCCACATGGCCCGGAGAACTGTTGTAGTATTGATAAAAGCTTTCATGTAAGGTTAGGTGTGGGAGCTCATACTGTGGGGTTTTTACCTGAAGATCACTGTTTTGAGGCAAAGTCCGTGTTTGAGCGACCCACATCATTCACAGAGATGATCTTGCAGCCGGTGGGCTCAGCTCAGAGCGTTCGCATGGCACAAACCTATTGAGCTGGAGAATCAATTTCTAGGGTGGCAATTTTCAGGCAATGCATGGAGAGCAGGGATCTGGGGTGACAAGACTGTTTTGCAGCTGTTTGTGTTTTAATTCTTCCATAGTAAAGCTCAAGCACTCGGGTTCGCAGCCCGCTTCGTGTGGTGCGTTCCTCCGGCAGCTCGTTAGTCTTGCAGGGCTTCAGACGGGCTTCAGAGCCAACCTTCAGGCTCTGCCCCGTCTTTACATTTGTGCCCCAGGCAAGGGCTTATCTTCCAGGCTGGAAATCTTGAGACCAGGGAAAAGACTTGTAGGAGTAATTTTGTTCCTAATGGTAGGACAAGGACAGGGTAAGCTTTCAGAAGTTAACCTGCAATTTTGTACCCTGAAGATCACAAAAACCCTCATGTTTTGGCTATGGTGTTGGGATGGGTAGGAAGCAGGTGTCAGGAATTCTCTGGTCTGCGGAGTGACTTATCTCTAATTCAACCCACTCTACTGGCTAATTCGCATCACTTTGTTTGTTCTCTCATACAATGTACGTGATGTCTTTTAGACGCTATTAACGTTGAGTGAAACTAAGTGCTTCCTGCACAGAAATAATTCCTGTAGGATGCGGTTTGCCAAGGGGTTGTTCTGTGACAAGAGCTGTGTTCTGTTAATGTGATCTTGATGCAAAAAGAGAATCGCAGAAATTGTCTGCTTGTGAGCTGAACTACTTTAAGCAACAGTTTCGTCATGTGCCTGGCTGTGCTGGCATCTCCTAGAGCTCCTGCACTCGCGTTACATCAGGGAAGGCGTTTGTGACCCACGTAGTGGTGGTAGAAACGTTTGCCTTGGGAAGAATCGCAGGGTGATTTACTTTGCAGCTGCAAGAGTTCCTGAGAGATTTTAAAAATTAAGCAAGTGCTAATTTGTCCTTGCGTGCTGCGTTTGGGAGGGGGAACGAAGAGCAAATAGCATTTAACAATGCTAAAGGGCAGTGTTTGGAGGATTTCCCTGAGGTTAGGACACGAATTCCTCAGCCTAATGTTTTGGACATCGTGTGGGAGCCACAGGGATGAGAGGTGGTGATGTACAGGGTGGCTCGGCCCAGTGTTCTCTGTTTCCCCTTGAAACCTGGGATCTCGGGCTCAGACTTGATGTGTTAGCAGCTCTGCAAAGGCCTCGGGCTGTGGTCTGGTCTCCTCCAACGCAGCAAACCTCACTGTGTCCTGAAGTCTGTTGCTCTGCTCTGTAGTGGATCGATGCAGAGAGAAACGTTGGATAAACAGGCTTGTACTCGGGCTAGGTTTGGTCCTTTACGTGTACACTGTACTTGGGATCACATGCAGAGGGGGGAAAAGGTGAGCAGAGTTAGGCTTTCTCTGCAGAACCACCCTGGGTAGCTCGATCTCCCGAACACTGTCTGCCTGTTTAGGGGAGTGGATGCGGTGAGCACTGTCAGAAGCTGTCTGGTTAAAGCACAGCTCCCGCTGCCGCGTGCAGCGGTGGCCTGGCGCTCCATCTGAGCGGGAGCACGTTACCGTGCTGCGCTTCCATCTTGACTGTCCTGCAGCAAGAAACCGTCTGTCTAGGGCAGCGTTGTTATTCATAATATGCAGAATGTGGTGGTGTGAGAGTTGTCACAGCTTGTTCTCCAGGGCGTAAGACGATTGCGGAGATCAGGAAGGCTCTTCACTGCTGCCCAGCCTGCTCCCAGGCACATTGCTCTCTGCGGGTGAGGGTGATGAACTTCCTTACTGAACCAAAAATCAACTTTCTATCTGTCGGCATGCTCAGAGATGCCCAGCTGTGACTATGGGCAGCGAGGCAGCTGCTCCGAGGGAATAGTGAATAAATACGTAGCTTTGACTTGGTTGTGTGATCTTGTAAGCATTCACACGGCAGTCCCTGCATTCATTTTACAAGCCGTGGTAGCTCAGGTGCCTTCTCTTTGTGTGTGTCTGGCCGTGCAGGAGTACCCCAGCTGTTTCCAGCGTTCCTCTCGAGGAGGGGAGAGGCGATTTCAATCTCTGGCATTGCTCAGAGCCACGATGGAGCGTAAGTGGAATCCTGGCACCAAGTGTAAACTGCCACGACACAGAGCAAGGAAGACACAGATGCACGTTGTCCCAGCTGAAAACTGACTGGGGGCCTGTGACCAGTGTCGATATTTTACTGTAAATTAGATAAAAAAGGTGGAATTCTGACTTACATGACAAGATTACGTAAGGACTCCAAATCAATTTACTTAATGACCAACTTCTTAACCTTTATGTGAGCAGCGGAGTTTTATGCCTGTCTGCCTCGTGGTCTCTGTTTCATCCAAATCAAAATTAAATTACTCCATTACAATTATAGTTCTATCATTCCAGCATTCAAGAGTGCACTTTAGCACTGTAATTTGAATTACCGCATGAGTGAAGTAGTTTGTGTTGTCTCCTGTATTTTTGGAGCTTGCTTGGCTTTCATCAGCCTTGCAGTGTAGTGCACGGTTGATACTGTAGCAGTCGTGCTGAAAGCTTGTATTGATAAGCTGTAATATTTTGTCCAGAGTAGGTAAAAGTGTGGTTTTAGACCATCAAAATACTGCATAGAGAGGTGTTTCTCCTCCACTCTGCCGTTTGTATTAAACTCACACTCCCTTTCTCCCCCACCCCTTACTTCTGTTGCTTTGCAGTAGGTTTTTATTCCCTTTAAATAATTTAGGAGGAGGAAAGGGAGAAGAGAAAGTGTAAAGTATCATGATTCTGATGGATTTCCTGATTGAGGATTTGCGTTAATGAGCTACACCAGCCTCAGAAGAGCTGCACCGATTCCACCGTTTGTCCTGCTGAGTCTTTCTGTTCATGCCGACAGCTGGGCAAATCCGGGTGAGCTTGATCAGAGTCGCCAAAACTAGACTAATTTGTATGCATCAGTCTTAGGGAGCATGATTCTTCTTTTTGTCTTCGTGTCAATCTGTGGTAGCTTTGCCAGAGTCAATGGACTTGGCGTCGGGTTTATTCTGATTTATTCGCATTGCTGGCTGCCATGGGCTCTCTGCTCAGGCAGAGGTTTTCTCTCCTTCCAAACCAGCCTTTCCATCACCTGCCCTGATAGTGTCAAGTGGGCATTTAAAAATAATTAAAAGGAGATTAAAATGCTTTTTATGTTCTATTCATTTGGACTTTCATGATGGCAAACAGGGTGATCTCTTCAGAGACTGTAATATTTCATATGAGGTAGAAAGGGCTCCTGCTGCCTGTGCTCTGGGCACTTGTGGTATGGCTAAAAGACCGCTGAGAAATGACACGAGACGTGCAGCCCTGAGCCATGGAAGCATATTTAGAGCAATTTAACCTTCCAGGCAGCTTACGAGAAAGCAAGTCTCGTTTCATTGTTTCTTGTGATGCCCAATTAATTGATTATCATTATCTGAGGCTGCTTATTTGCTGTAGTCAGTAATCACCACTGTACTGTGCAGGCATTGTAACAGCTAGTAGGAGTGAATGCAGCTTGGCTTCTTGGTTTTTTAACCCTTCCGAGTCCTTGGAGTCGTGGACCATCACGCACAGTCACGGTTGGGATGATCGAGGAGTGAAAGCAATACATCTCACCTGATTGTGTAAAGATATCAGACTTGTTCCTTTAAATGCCTGCTTGCTTATCTCTCTGTTTTTAGAAGTTACTGACTGATCCAGAGGCTAGAAACCTTTCACCTTCCCAAGAGATCTCGGATAGCTGGAGCACAGAAAAGAAGGATGTGACTAGCATCTACACCAATAGATAGAGTGGTAACCTATTCCTTGGTCTTTGGGTCTGCTTAGGAACACAAAATCCCAAGAACTGCACACAAAGAAGCACCTACAGCTTAAAATGCAGGTGCTGTGCAGTGCCACAGGCTTCTGCTCTGCTTTTCTGTCCTGCAGGCAGTTTCCATTTTAACTTCTGTAGCTGAGCTCAGAGGGAGAGGGTGGGAAATGTAAAGGCACCAGGATCACCCTCTAGGAAAAAGGTCACTCGAACTTGGAGGCACTCACATTTTAAAATAGTTTCAGTGCTCCTTGAGGGGCAGGGCTCATGCCAGCGACAGAGCGTGGCTCTGGCAAGTGATGTTCTTGGTTTCGCAGCCAGATTGGGTGGTGTGCCAACCAGGCTCGAGCACTGGACCTCACCTAGAACTGCGGGGCTGAGAGGCGATGCTGCATTGTCTCTGTGAGCTAATCTGATCTGATCGAATTAATGCCACGTGCAACGTGGAGAGGGGTGAACTTGCACGTACAGAGAGCATCTGTGGGAAGGTGGCTTTAGCTGTGCACTGGAGTTAGGAGTAGGTTATATTTGCAGCTCTGCCACTGATTTCCTTCAGTGGACAAGTTAGTTATGTTTCTCTTCATTACACCAGCAAATCACAATCAGCCCTAATGAAATCAAATGACATTGTAGTGATGCAAAAGATGAGAATGAAGTCCTTAATCCCTCCTCTCCTCATAATGCATGGATGACTGTACTCGGCATGGGTATTGGCTTGTTCATCAGGGTTCGTATTGTTAGGGCAGTCTTGAGGTCCTGGAACATAAATGTTATTTAGTGAGCTCCCTGTAAATAAACAGTTTTGCCTCAGTAGAGAAATGGATAAGATGACCCAAAGGATAAAAGCCTGTCTGTCTTTTCAGCATCCGTTAGAAGAAAACAAAAGCATTAGTGTGCAGCATAGCTGGTGCGTTAAAATATCTTTTACTTGATTCCTCTGTCCTCAGGGAAGATGATGGATTTTCTTGACACCTTCCTCAATGCCATGTCTGCTTGGAGAATTATGCGGCTCTAAATCCCCTCGCCTAAACTGACAATGCATCTGCTGAAATGATTTGGCTTAGTTTCTTTTGACCGGGTGCTCTGTGAATTCTCCCTGTCACGGACCAGCAAGTGCTTAGTAAATACAGGTGAAGCAGAGACCTGGGCAGCCCAGAAGAACTTTGTTCCTGCTTCTTGTTGCTGGTAACTGTGTCTGAGACCCTCAGGGTGGGATGTGCTGGCAGGGAAGGCTGGAAGGGCCTCTGCTTTGTGCAGGCACTGACTGCGTATCCTCGGTGCTCAGTCAAACATCTGACTCGTATCCCTGACAGATCCTTTCCAAGTTGGGTTTTCCACCAAATGACTAACCATTTCTAGACAATACAGGTTTGTTCATGGTTCTTATGATATTTTTCAGCATTGTTTGGTGTGGAGTGGAAAGAGAAAAGGAAATGGGGCGAATGCTTTGATCTAGATCCCCCTCATGTACCCTCCCACCCCCAAAAGCACCTCAACAGCTTTCCAGGCTTGCATTGAAATAAACCTTCGTGGAGTCTTCTGCTGCCTTTAAAATTGTCCTGGACTTGCCTGAGGGAGATACTGGGCTGTGACCAGCTTTGAGGGGGTGGGAGGTGACAGAGCTGTTGTCTTGAAGTGGGGAGGGGGGGGATGTCAGCTGTTGGAGGGGTTATGGAGAAGGCTTTGGAGCTAAGATATCATTTGACCTTTCCAGGTGAATGGGACATGAGCTTCCTGATGCCTTGGGGCTAATGTGTGCAATCACCATAATTATGCATGTATTTGCATAAGTGCCGCTACTTGAAAGCCAAACTGCTGTCACCTTTGCCTTGGGAGAGGTGGGACTGTGCCTCCTGTAATTCCCATTGATCTTCCTGACAGGGAGCCATTTCTCTCCCTCCATCCCCTGTGCTGTGTTACCCACTGCCTTCCTCTCTGGTTCCTCTCGCCCAGCACTCCATTTGGGAGCCTCTGCTTCCCTTCATCCCTCCTCCTGCCTCCTCACCTTTTCCTTGTGCCCAGTTTCCTCAGTTCCTGCCCCAGCCGCACGCCCTCCCGCACTGGGACGAGCTCCTGGCGTATGTCGGTGCAGGTGAGCCTCCTGGTTCCTGTGCACAGCAGCAGCTCCCTGGCAGGATGGAGAGGGGATCCCGTGATCCAGAGCATCTTCTGTACAGCTACACACTGCAGTCTGGGGCAGGGCACAGGCTCTCCCTGTGCATTTATAGGGCACCTGGCAAACTTGGCCTTAACCAGGGTGTGTAGTGAGGGCTGTAATAGGCTTCCATTCATCCTGCCTGCAGAGGATCCCTGGAGCAAGCCTTTGGGGACAGGTGGGCAGTAGTGCCTCTGCCTGCTGTCCTGCTCTGGCCTATCTGCTGGCAGAGCAACCGCTGAGTTCTAGGGCTCAATCAGTCTCCCTGTAAAAGGTGTCTTGGTCCTGCCCTCGCAGCCCACTCCCCTCCATCGCAGACATGGGGGGCCTCATCAAGGCAGGGACAGCTTTGCTCGGTCTGGCTGAGCACACAAGCTTAAAACCACCCAGGTCCAGCAGGAACACCCCAGATAGGGCAGGAAATAGAGGTTAGACAAACTTCTGCAAATTGTTCCCTCCATGGTGCCCAAGCAAGCTGTAAAAGCTCCCTCTGCCTCCCTCCTGTGGTGTATCCACATTTCTTTCCCTTTCACAGCTCTTTTTTTTCAAGTCTGTGCCTTACTTTTTTGGGACTTGGTGCAAAATTGCGTGGTAGTTCAGTGATTGATAACCTCTGCGCTGACCTTTGTGGCTCACAAATGGAGCGGGCGCTTGGATGCCCATTATCTGAGCAGCCCAAGAAGCCAAACAGCTCTGGCGAGTCTATTATTGCCGGAAGAAAGCAGCTTGCGTCTGTAGCAAGGGGGAGGATGGCTCATAGTTAATGCTTCTTGTATCAAACTGTGATCTACCCACTAACAGAATGAATTGGAATAGATTGCTCATTTCATTAGTGGCAAAGGTAAGCGAGTGGGCTGCGGCGTACGAGACGCATATTTTATTCAGGTTGCCAGAAGAATACTGGTGATTAATTGCCATTGATTTGACGTCTGTGTTCCTACTGGGGGAAATTCTGAAGGCCTGGAAGATGCTTTTACACAGCCTTTGCTCCTCCGGCGCCCTCGAGAAGTGGAAACAACAAGGGAAGGCAGGAGAGCAAGGGCTTCAGTAATGGGAGATGTGCTGGGCAAGGCAGGTTTTCGGAAGGGTGGCAGCTGTCAGTCTGGATCTTAGCAAAGAACATGCTGTACTGTGTGGTGGTTCTGGGTTTTCTAAATGTAATAACTGTGGGTATGCAAGATGTACGTTTTCTTTTGTTGATTATTTTAAGCAATCTACCTCACTCTCAAAGGACTCGATAGATAATTAAATAGTGCGTTGTCAGGGGATCGGTGGCCTTATGGAATCAATCTGCCCTTCTCTCCGGCACTTGCTTCTTCTAAATATATTTCCAAGCAATTGGTGACTGTTTCCCTACTAAATGTTTTGGCACCGATCCCCAGGTTCAACTAAATAATTCCCTTAGGCTTGTCTTCCAGAAGGTGTGCTTGCACACTGGTGCCAGTGTTAAAACTTTCATACCACGTTCTTCAAACACATCATAGATGGGGCAAAGCCAAACTCTGAGTGCGGAGTGAACCACAGCAGCACTGAACAATATGGATCAAGTCCCTTTAATGGTCCACTGCAAATGGGTTAGGTTCAGTACGCCTGCCAAATAGAATCACAGAATGGTTTGGGTTGGAAGGGACCTTAAAGACCATCCAGTTCCAACGCCCTGCCATGGGCAGGGACACCTTCCATAGCCCAGGTTGCTCAAAGCCTCATCCAGCCTGGCCTTGGGCACTCCCAGGGATGGGGCATCCACAGCTTCTCTGGGCAACCTGTCTCAGGGCCTCCCCACCCTCTCCAGGAAGAATTTCTTCCTGATACCTAAATCTCCCTGCTTTCAGTTTAAACCCGTTACCCCTTGTCCTGTCACTACAGCCCCTTGTAAAAAGCCCCCCCCAGCTTCCTTGTAGGCCCCTTCAGGTACTGGAAGGCTGCAGTAAGGTCTCCCTGGAGCCTTTTCTTCTCTAGGCTGAACAAGTCTAATTCTAATTCTCTCAGCCTTAATAGCACGCTTTCCCAAAGAGCTAGCAGGATGAGTTATGCTGTTGCTTTTGTGGTGGTCTTGTGGCCAACAACTGCAGAGATACAACTTGTGTGTTGGTGAGGGAGAAGTTCTCCCTTGCAGTATTCCCATCCAGAGCCTATCCTGTCTCTCCATAGGCCCCACACTCAGGTTTGATGAAAAGGCTGGCCTGAAAAGCTTTTCCTTCTTGTCCTCGGCGTTGGGGTGACCTGCTTCATGGGAAGTGTGGGCAGGTGCCAGGCCTCTCACTTACGGTTGCTGCTTTATAAATAGGCCTGACAGCAAAATTGAGGTCGGTGGATTCGTGCCAGCTCGCTGGCACTGTGGCACCTCACTGGGAGTAGGGAAAGGCAAAGTACTAAATGCTCAAGCAGTGACTAGGCTGCCAGAAACAGGGATCTGCAGCCTGAGGGCTTACAAGGGAGGAAGGTGCCATAAACCCTCCTCTCCACCAAGGGGCTGGCCAAAAGTCCAGGCTCAGATGGGTTTTGTGACCCTCTGCAAACACATTCCAGGAGACCAGGGTGGATGCACAGTGTGGGAAAAACTTACGTGGTTGGGCTGGAAAATATTGGGCTGAAAAATTCCTGCTGATGGCTTGATGTTCAGGGACACCACCTGGAAAATGGGTCCTGCCCTCTGCCATAGACATGGTCCTTGCCGGCCAAAGTGCCCACGGGATGGCAGGGAAAGAGGTGTTGATGCTGCTTGTGTGGGTCCCTGGTGTGCCAGTAATAGCACCTCTGGTCCCCAGGCTGTCAGGCAGCCCCTTCTCACCAGCCCTGAGAAACTAAATTAAAATGAAACGGTGGAGGGAATAATCCTGCTTGCTGGAACAGCTGGACAAAGATGAAGAGTCTTAAGGTTGCATCTGCTCTGGATACTGATCTGAATGTGCCCATCCAGGACTGGCTTTACCCAGGTGCTGGGGCTCCCAACTGGCTTAGGAGAGCCAGTGCCAGCCACCCCGATGGGAGAGGGCAGTGAAGCCCAATTCTTCTGGCAGTGCAGAGCTCCAGCCAGAGGCTGTACCTGGGCTCTGTCCATCAGCACAAAGCCTGCCCAGCCTGTGGCTGCTCCCAGGGGATACCAGGACTCCTCTCCACACCGTGTCCCTGGATAACAAGGCACTCTACTCTTGCTGAGGAGGGGGCTAAGGCAAACGGAGCCAGCTCCGGTGAGCAGCAGTGGCTGTTGTGTTCTCTGATGCCCTGACATTGACCACCTCCTCTCCCTGTGATGAATGGCTTTGTTGCTGCATCCTTGGCTTGAAAACCTTCCATCCTGCCCAAGCTGCTGAGTCGCCTGTTTGTAATGCAGTTGTCATTGTCCCCAGGGGTTTGCAGTCGCCCATTGCCTCTCCAGCTCAGCCCATTAGCCTTTGCTCCTGACTCCTTGCTCGGCTATTAACGATTTCCATTTTTGCAGCACCTCTACGCTCAAAGCACTCTCTTTTATTAGAGGCAAGACTTCTACCTCAATTCTGACTCTGAGGTTGTTTCCTCGGGTACTCTAGCACCCAGCTACAGCTGCATGCTGAATTGGAGAGGAGCAGTGCTGCGTGAAGCACTCTGCAGCCCTCCGGCTTACCCAGGCCTAGCCTTGCTTTGATGTAAAGTGGGCAGTAGGATCCTGGTGCAGTGGTAGGCTGCACCTCATTACCTTAGAAGCAGGCATAAATGGCCCCATTAAATCTACCCTGTATCCCAGTGCTGTAGCAATAAAAATTGTCAGGCCCAAGATGGTGTTAAAAATGTATGGCAAATGCTCCACTATGGTGGTTGCTTGGATTCCTCATAGGAGCCCATGTTGGAGCTGGAGCATCCTTTGGAGAGAGGCTTCTCCCAGAACACTTCATAAGGACCTGAAGAACAGCTGGCAGGAGAGAGTCATTATCATGTGCTGCTAACTTTCCAAAGGTGCTGGATAATCATGCTCAGTGGATGAGAAAATTACCTGAAAACCCCTTTGGGATGTCAAATCAACCTTATTTCTTCCAGACTCTGAAAGTTGCTGAGAGCCTGATGGAAATGTTATCAGAACTGAAGGGATGAAATGGGGTGGAGCAGGGGAGGAGCTGCCTGAGGGTGCCTGTCTTGTGCCCCAAGCTTGGTGAGAAAGCCTTCCCCGGTCTGTCTTCTGTGCCTGGGTGGAAAATCCAGATGCACCAGCTTGGAGGGGATTGTTGGGGTTGCCTTGGCATCCTTTTCACAAGCGGATAATTTGTCAGCCTCAATACAGAGAAACTGAGGCACTGAAAAATAGGGAGCTACTGGCTGTGGCAGTGTCTGTAACAGCTGGAGGTATTTTGGTTCCCACACTAAAGGCTACAGCCTGTCAGAGCACAGGGATGGTGAATAGAAAGAACCAGTGGAGGTTGTCAGCTGTGCTGGGGATCCCCATGGCTGACATGTAGGCTTCTGGGAGCTGTTAGAGGACAAGGGTTAAGCCCCATAGGTCAGTGTGAGGTTGGTTTTGGATGCAGGATGGGAACAGGCCTCAGTGAAATGAGTGAGGCCAGGGCTGTGCAATGGCTGCTGATCCAGTATGTCCCCACAAGACTGCACCACTTCCAGGGAACGGCCTTCTCCCAGCAGGTCCTGTCCAGGGATCTCTTCTAATACCACTGGGACCATCGTTTTTCCTCTCTTTCCCCCAAGGGTAACAGACAATCTCCCCAGATGCTAATGGGGACACTCGTACAAACCAGAAGATGAACTGATGCACCAGCTTGGTAAAGCCAGAACAAGACCACGGCGGGGGAAGCGCAGCATTTCTTCCCATGTGGGGAAGTGGGTTGTAGCTCTGGTCACTTGGAGCTCACCAAAGCAGCTGATGGTGATTTCTGTCTTTGTTTGGATGTACTATGGAAGCTTCTCCCATTTGGCTCACCTGATGCCTCATGGCTCTGCAGGCCAAGTGCTGTGTTTAAATCTGGTTCAGTGCACGGCTGTACAAAGGTTTTATAAGGCCTGTGCCAGATCTCATTCCCCTGCCTGCTGCACTTCATTATGGAGTGCATGCCGTGCTGTTATTCAAGAGAAAACACTGTTTCTTTTCTCATCTCCTCTCGTAGCTGTGTCAGCTTTGGTTTAAAGAGCTAGCGGCTGTCTGATAAGCAGAGGAACCTCAAATATTTGAACAAAACTGACTTTAGTGGTGACTGAATTGGGGAAGAGGTTTGTGCTGACTGTCCTGTGATTTTTGACAAGACGATGGTGGCCAGTGAGGACACGGGTGTCAAGCAAGCGTTGTGCTCCTCAAACTCTGTCTCGTTCTCGGCCTCTTCCTCAGGCAGGAGCTGTACTTTGGCTTACCCAAGCAGACGTGCTTCTAGTGGAGGCTAACAGCAGAGATTCCTCAGGCTATTTGCACTCACAGTTGAAGAAGGGTTTACCCCTGAGCTGAGATGAACCTGGGTTTATCCTAAAATTAACAAAAATCATCTAATCAAATTGATGCAAGCTCACAAGTCAAAAATATTTTCTTATAAGACTCAATTACAAATAGATTCAGCTTACAGATGGGCATCACCAGCTGAATTTCAGGCCTATCTTTAAGCATGTTCTAGGCAGAGGCTTAAATGCTTGCTCATTTGCTTGCTTAAGCCGGAAGACCGTGTTGAATCAGGGCTGTGGGAGACTGTCTTCTAGGAAAAATAAAAATTCAGCCGTATAACTCTCTGAAATGGTCCCGTGGCGTTGCTCGGTCCCGTTAAACAGCTATTGCTTTTTACCTACGTGCATGTCTCTAGTGATGTTGCAAATCTGTGTACCGTGTATGCATCTGCATGCCAGTACATACACGTGTGTTCTGGGCGGTTTAGGGGTGCCCATTGGCCTGTAGCTTTTCTCCCAGCCCTTTGTTGTGTCACGGGTTATAAAGCTGATGAAGAGGGAGTTTAACGGGAGAGGGTGGGGGCTGTGTGCTGCAGGCTGGGAATCAGGTGGGGCGGGGAGAGTGGGCAGGGGCTGAGGTACAGCCTGACCGCTGCAAGGCTGGTCAGAGTTGCAGTGGGAGGCATGGATGCTCAGCCCCACACCAGGGTAGTGTCACCATGCTGTGAGAGAGGCTCTCACCAGCTTCCTCAGGGGGTTGCGGGCTCACCTTGGACCAGGGGTTTCCTGCCTTGCTGCTCCCCTTTCTGCTTGCTCTTTCTCACTTGGTTTCTTGAGGCAAGCACCATCCCTTTGAGTGTGTTTAGCACCCAGCACAGGGGCAGGTGACCGGAATCCCTAGCTACTGAGGTCGATACCAGCCACTTATCGCCATTGAGCTCTATGGGTGGCCCCGCTTTGCCTTGCAGTGGGAAGGTAAGTCCTTTGTGGGTGTCACTGTGGTCACCCAAAAGGTCTCCAAAAGGTGCAGGTCATCTGCCAGTGCAGGTGGCTTGGGGGCCAGCAGACTTTGTCCCCAAGTGTAGGGCAGACCCCTGGGGCGGTCCCGCCACTAGTCCTTCAAGTAGGCATTAGCAGTGGGGATGTGTTGGGGGAGAAACACTGCTGGGCAGGGAACTGCTTCACTCACTGAGTCCTTGAGAAGCCTCAGTAAATGTATGAAGGACTACAGCGAGTGTGGCCAGCCTGTCTGCTGCAGCTCTGCTTTCAGCTGGGAGACACTCACCAGCAACGTCCCAGTGGGCACCGCTCGCACCCTCCCCTTGTGCTGAGGCTGCTGGGGAGCCCTGGCCCAGCCTGCTGCCTTGAGTCTCCTGGCTGTCTGTTGTCACCTTCATGCATAAAACATCTCCCTGTTGACTGAGTTCCCATCTCCTGGTGGCCTTGTCAAGGGAGCTGCAGGGGGACATAAAAAATCCCTTGTAAATCTCTGGCCTCTCATCCCTGGAAACTTTACTGTGCCTCCAGAGAGCAGCTCTGCTGCTGGTCCTGCTCTTTCAGGGTGTGACGTTTAGCTGAGCAGGACGGCAGCAGCCAGCGCCCTGCCAGCCTTCAGCAACCACCACTGCCCTGTCCTTGGGGCAGGCTGTGACCACTCCCCATGCCTGGCACAGGGCTGGGGGTTCTGCCTGCCTGTGGTCACTTCTCCCACGCCTGCGGTCTCTCCTGTGTGATAGAAACCCCAGAGGGTTTCTTCCATCCTCCCTCCCCTGCCAGGATGGATGCTCTGGGGAAGGGAGGAAATGCGATCCCTGCGTCAGTCCCAAAGAGACCCGTGTGGGAACAGTGGGTGCAGTGAGATGGGGAGGGATCAGCTGAGGAAGGGCCCTGTGTGTGCTCTTGACCCAGCCTTAGCTCAGAGTTTTTTCTTTGCTCCTTCCTTAAACCACAGTGACGTTCAGCAGCAGCTTTGAGACACTGTGTGCACACATACAGGTGAGGAATCGGCGCAAACAGCCTGCCCTTTCATGGAGAGGGGAGAAAGGGTGGACATGCAGGCATCAGTTAGTATCAGTTAGGCATTTCTGTAGTGGGGGAGGACTGTAACCCTGTATAGTTGGACAAATCGCTGGTTATCCTCATTATCTGCCCGTGCTTGATGAGTTGCAGCCTTATTCAGAGGTGAGACTTTGCTCATGGGCCTGTCAGTGCTGTTTGCTCTCAGTACCTAGGTAGGCAAATGAAGTTACGCAGGCTTAAAAGAGGTTTTCATCGAGATGGCTCTAGTTTGAATGAATGGAGAATGTTTCTGTGGGGGCTGTACCCACAACCTCATAGAGGTCTACGCTCTGGTAGCTCTGCGGTAGGGGAGAAGCCTCCCTGCCACCCAGCTCATTGCCACGAAGTTCAGATCACCCTGAGCCTGTCTGTGCCAGCTTACAGAGGGGCATTGGGTGCCCTGAAGTGTGGATGGGCCCCTACTCATGGTGCCCGTCTGAGGGTGGTACCTTGGAGTGGCCAGTAGGCTCCAAAATAGCTCCATTGGCCCAGTGAGACTTGGGCTGATGCCAGCAAGACTGGAGTGTGCTGGGCTCCATGTGCTCGCACTGAGAGATGAGATAGCGGCAGGCAGTGTGTTTGAGGGACCAGGGGAGTTGAGGGGACGAGGGCAGGGTTAGTGAGCAGCCCACGGTGTCAAAGCACTCTGCGGTTGTTCTGATGGGGCTGTTGGTTTTGCAATCCTTGCTTAAACTCTCCAGGCACGTGATGACCTTGGGAGCATGTGACAAATTTGCAGCCAAATTGCTGTAAGTGATGGAGATGCTGAACTGGGAATTGGCAAGCTGGATTCTCTCTAGCTCTGGCAGGGAGGGACAGGAGTGCTGCCAGGTCAGAGCTGGGATCCAGCCAGCCCACTGTTACTGACAATATTGCTCTTTACTGAAGAGCTGCCGATATTAGTTCTTCCTGATCACGAGATATGTGTGGCAGCTTCTCTGCTCAGGGGGGAGAGGAGACCTTGCAGGAGCAGCTCGTCAAAGGGACATATATATGGGGAAGGGGAAAAGAAAACCTCCAAAGCACCTCCTTTCTGAGAGCAGATCCAGAGTGTTGATGTTCCTGAGGTCTCGGAAGGCATCAACGCTTACAGCTGTCCCCAGGGAGAACTCCTATATGTTAAATTAAGTTTACTCTAAAGCCTACATCAGCTTCTCATGGTGGAAGCTGAAGGAATAGAGGAGCAATTGCAAATGGCCTCATCTGAATCTCAAGGTCATCTCAGTGCATGCTGTTTTAAATATATGTATATATTAATTATTGCACTCATGCATTGATTGTTCATGTTGGAGGGGGTCTGCAGGTAATGAAAAGGAAAGATAGGCTGAATTTCTGGGAACATTGTCTATATCCATGGAAGGCATCAAGAGCCTTTCCAACGGCAGAGCTTGAGGCTGAGCTGAGTGGGCCAACAGTGCTGCTCTAGCCCATCACTGACAATCCCTGTCTTGCTCTGACTCCTCTCCAAAGCTGCAGAAGCTGCTCGGTCTCAGGTTCAGCCCATACTGGGGTTCCTCCTGGCATGTCACTACCCACTTTGCCTCCTGTACTCTGCTTCACTCTGCTCTTTCTCTGGCCCATGGGGAGTGTACTTTCTCTGTCAGCAGCAGCAGCTTTGCCATAGCCCTGTTGCTGTTGAGGGGAGAACAGAAAAATACCGGCTCTTTCACTAGCTTTTTATGTAGCTCAGTCATTCAGCTGGTGGCTGCAGAGTAGCTTGAGATCTTTCAGCCTCAAGAAGGACAGAAGCTGCAGAGTCCTAGGGCAGATTGTCCTTCCCCCTCCGTAGGCGTTAACTCCCTCCTCCCCTTGGCTTGTCTTGCAGGTACTGAAAGGCTGCAAGAAGCTGAACCTGTCCGTTCACTCGGTGGGACGCATCCCAGGGGGCTATGTCACCAACCACATCTACACCTGGGTGGACCCGCAGGGCCGGAGCGTGTCCCCGCCGATGGGCCTGCCGCACCACCAGAACAGCTCCCTCCGCAAGGACAGTGAGAAGAGGAGCCACCTCCAGCTCCTGCAAGAGGGAGACGAGAAAAAGGTGAGCAAGGGGGTCAGCCAGCCGCAGCCCTGGGGGCCTGTCGGAGGTTACCTGTCCCGGTGTAGATGCTCTTTGTTCCCTTGATGCTTTTCATTTGTGTGATTGTGGCCTCCACTAGGATAGCTCATCTCTCCTTTAGGGTACGCTGGATGCTGGTTTTTTCCATTGGTCTGTAGCTTACCCTCTGTCTCCCCTGAGGAGTAGGACAGGATGGGTTGGCTTTGTGCCCATTTGACACCAGTAGAACCCGAGCTGGAGACAAGGTGTTGTCCAGATGCAGACTTGTCCTGCCAGGAACGGCTGTCACACCGGAAGTTGCTTTGAAGGCTTTTCCCAAACGGGTGGCAGTTTTGGCTGGAGGCCTGCTGCCAGCATGGTCATTGAGAGGCTGACGTAGATGTTGTGTCTAGGAGGGCTAGAACTCAGGGTGCGTTACTGCCTTTCTTCCTGCATTTCAGGTCTTTCCTGGGGTGTTTTCATGAGGGTTTCTTGGCAGTTTTGTCTAAATAAAAAAAAAAAACCACCAACCAATTTTTCTTTTCCAAAAAAGCTATACAATAAAACGGATTATCTTCCGTTTGGGGAGAGGCAGGCTGAGCCAGGAAGGGCCTGAGCAATGCTGTGTAAAAAGCCCTGGCAAGAGAAAAAGGAGCAGGGAAGGGAATGGCTTTTGTAACAGTACCCAGGGGAGCTGGTGGTGTTTGGCCACTCCACAGGGCCTGGACCTCGGGCCTTTGGCAGGAAGGAAAGCATATCATCACATCAAATTCCCAGTCCTCCTCTCTCACTGTGAGCCTGCCCTCCTTTGAAACAGGCCTCGTCACAAGGGAAGCCAGCAGAGGGTATGCTCAAGCCGCAATATCCAGTCTTGGGGATTTAGTGTTTCTTCTCCCTCATGCCCAAACAGACTAGGGACTGGCAGGCATAGAGGAACAGTGCTCAGAAGCCCTTGCAGCGAGGCATAGGCTGGCAGGGCAGACTCTGCTTGCTCTTTTGGTGGTGATGGATAGGGAACCTGTTCATCCTGTACGAGCAGGACATGGTATTGCCTCACCTGCCTTCATGTGATATCAAAGCACTGTCATGTCAGAGAGCAGGACACTTGCCTCCCAAAGGCACAGAGTTGCTTGGAGCCTTGACTATGTCCATCCTTTTACCCTGAGGTCACTGTGGCTGCCTCCAGTGCTTTGGTTGTATGTCCAAAATGTCCTCTGCTCCGCCAGGAAAGGCTGTGGAGGGATCTGTAAGATAGAGCCTCCCACCTCAGCCAGAGGAGGGGGGGTGGAAGAATCTAATACAGGATGAGACAGTTTGCTGATGAAATATTCATGTGGGCCGCAAGGGAGAAGGGCCCATTATTTTTACTTTAAGGAGAAGAGGAAAGCAGCCGCTGATGGCTTGCTGTTGTCCCCCACCCCCTACCACTCAGTGTCACCTTGATACGGCAGGCAGCCACTCTTTGAAGCTGAAGGTAGGAGGTGTTTCACTGCATGTTTTTCCTTTATTCCTCGCTGTGTGTCGACATGAAACGATTAGGAGCCTGCAACACTACAGATCCCTGCCCAGTGCCTGAGCCCCACAGAGCCCCTTCCCATCCGCCCCTGGGGAGATGTGATTGCAGGTGCCCTAGTTGTGTCTGGGCAGCTTGGCTGCTGCATGGGCCAGCCATCAGGCCAAAGCACCCTCCTGGTCCTGAGCTCAAACAGGCTGGCTCCCAGGGGGTGCATAGGAAAATGAATCCAGCTGAACTTTGCAAATTAAGAGATTTTTAGTTACCATAGCTTAATCTGCTTTGGAGGGGAATGGAGCCAAATGGAATGAAAGGCACATTAGACTTTGAAAAGCATCCATGCTGGCCTTGGCTGCTGTTGGATACACTCACTCCAAGGTGTGACGGGCCCCAGCTTCAAGTCGGCCACTGTGGCACCATTCTAGCTGAGCTGGACACAGGACCTTGGCATGCAGAGGTGGCTGCCCTCATTCTGAGCTGTGCTTTGCTGGTGCTGTTGCTGTGATGCCTCTGTGGCCGGGCTGCACTTGCAGAACACTGGGAAGATTTCCCAGCCATGGATGGGATGCCCAGTCTTCATGGTGCTACCAGCTTGTCTGGCCTCAGGACCTTTTGGCCCAGGTGTGAGGAGTGGTGAAGAACCTCACATAGCACCTGGTTCTTCCAAAATCTGAGCTTTTTCTTCCGTTTCTTGGTGCTGCTTCGCGCAGTCAGACAGCCCTTTAACTTCTTGTAGCGGAGAATTGTGCTTAGACTTCAGGGCAGGGCGGTGAAGGACTCTCTGTTAACCTGGGAAGAGGCAGCTACAGTTGCAGGAAATACTTGAAGAGATGAGTGTGCTAAGGTCTGATGCAGAGGGCAGTGCTGGCATCATGAGTACAGGCAGCACTCAACCTTCTCTTGGCACTACGTGGCATGTCTGCAGCGACATCAGTCGCTGTGCTGTTCCCATCCTGCCCCTCTGTGCTGCGCTGGCCGTGTACTGTGCCTCTAACAGAAGCTATAAAGTGTTCTTTCAGTCCCAGGATCCCCACACAGCTTTGCTGCTGGTCCAGAAGTGCTTTCAGCAGTAACTGTTGGCACTGGTGGGACCTGAGGTTGCTCAGAACAGTGCCCTGACCCATCCACTCCATGCGCTGCCTTGAGTCTGACTCCAAACCCAGCTCCTCCTCACTGCCCTGCTCACTGGTGTCGATGTGCATGCGAGGCTTGGTGTGCATGTTGCAGTAACCTACACTCCTGAATTCCCATCTGTGAGACTGGCAAAAGAAAATAACTGGATGCCACAACTTTTAAATGACCAAGGTTTCCCAGACACTTCTGTATCCAGGGGTGCCGTGCTTTGCCAGCTGACGGTGGAAGCAAAGCCCCACGGCGATCGAAGACTGGCTGGCAGTGAGGAGAGCCTGACCCGGGTGGATTTGAGAGGGGTCATCTGGTGTCACTGCCTGTGTCATTTGTCTGTGCGCGTGCTTCAGGGTATGAATTAGCTGAGTGGCTTTGTCCTGAGCACCATCGAGAGATGGTGACACATCTCACAACACGGGAACAGCCTGCCTCTGGATTTTTCCTCTTTATTTGTATGGGTAGAGATTATATTTAACTGTTGAAAGTGAGGTTATTCTGTTCACAAATATGCAAATAAATGCAACATGTCCCTGGTTAATTCAGCCCAGTCAACCGGAATTGACAGGTACCCCCGAGGGCTGTTTGATTTCTGAATGGTTTTACATTCCAAAGGAAGGGCTGGGGATTAGCTGGTTATTTTCCCCTGCCTTTCTCCTATTTCTAATTGATCTGAATGTCCTCGAATACATATGGAAAAGCTTTCAAACAGGCACATTTTGGGAAGGTACAGCAGAGAGCAGACTTCAGCCCTACAGCGGGAGCTGGAGCCGTGTAAAGCAGAGTTTAATGCATTGCTACAGCTCGGGACGCCTGCGATGCTTCCGTAGCTAAGGTGATATTTCCAGCTCTTGCAAGGTTAAATTAAAGGTTGGCAGAGGCATCCTACATTCATCAGGCAATAGAGATATCCCTGTCTGGCTCCCTTTTCCTCCAGCACATCTGTTCTGTGTGCCTGAAAGGATGGGTTTGTAGCGTAGTTTAACAAGTTTGCTTATCTCTAGGCAGAAGCATTCATTATCAGAAGGCTTGAAATGGAAACCGCTGCTCTCGGCGTGTGTGTGATAGTGTAACCGATCTGCCTGGCGGAGGGGGGATCTGGCGCATGGCTGCACACCCTCACGGAGTGAGCACCGGCGTGGTGGCCTGGAGTTGTGTGGGGCAGCTGGGCTGGACTGGTGTGCAGTCACAGTGGCTGGGCTTTCAGCTGACGGGTCAGCCTGACCTCCTTGGATAGCTGTGCTGTAGCACAGGCTCAGTGCAGGAGGCAGCCAGTGTTGCTGGCCAAGGCCTGGCACATCCATTGCCCTTGGCTTTCAATCGTGTTTTTGGATGGATGCTGGAATTACTTCGCTGCCAGCTGTGGAACAAGCCATTATGGGGCTTTGGGAAGTTACTGGTGGACTGTCTGCAGTCCACTGGCTTTGCTTTCACCATCCTGTTCCATTCAGGTTCTGGGCCAAACTCCAGCTTGCAGCAAGCCTGGGTCCAAGGCTGTTGTGTGTGGGTGAGCAGGAGGTGAATGCTAGTGTCTGGGCCAATTATTCAATGTAGGCCTTACCTAACACAACTGATACCTCATGAGAAGACACAAGAAGGGGTGTGAGAATCAAAGGGAATGGAGGAATGAAGGCGCTGCTGGCAGGTATGGGCTTGTGGTGGTGCAAATTACTGCGAATGTTTACACTTTCCTTGTCTGTGGCAGGTGGAAGAGATGGCCATGCGTCCCAAGTCTTGCTATTGCTAGTTTCCTGTGGTAAGGGCAGCCTTCCCTGTAATCAGTGGATCCAGTGTTTCAGCAAAGCCCTGTGCCCATCTTCCCTGTAGGCAAAGTAGCCGGTGGTGGTGGTCAGTAATAAGCGTGAGACGAAGGGCTCGCACTAGTGCAGAGCTCCAGTGAAACATTCTTGGAGCTACGTGTCTCTGGGACAGACACAGCAGCAGGTCACAGTCCCCAGCACCATCCCAATTCAGGATGTGGCCTTCTTGCTGGAAAAATGGGACCTCCTGCCAGTGGTCACCTTGTGCTTCAGGGCAGTTTAGTTTTCATGATCAGACCAGGCTTAAGTCCTCTAGATCTTCCACACCGGCAAGGACCATTTGTGCTGCGAATTGTCATTGATGTACTTCTGGGATCAACAGCTTATTTCATTAAAAAGCACTTTGGAAACCATCAGCCAGCAAAAATTCATAGGTGCTGGTAAGCTGGGAGGAAGATGAACTGTGTAAAATGCCCTGCAAGTGTCGGACTGCTAATTCTGTGAGAAACGCCATTTCATCAGCCGAATCGTTGCTGTAATGTGCTTATTGCCAAGGGAGCTGCTTATTCCTTTAAGCTGTTGGTGCAGCAGAAGAAAGAAAAAAGATACGTAAAGATGAGTGTGAATGTCTCTTTGCCTTCAGGCAGTTCGGTATTCAAAAGTAGCTATAATTATTTTTTTTCTGTTTTTTTATAATATATCTGTGACAACATTGCATGGCTTGAATGTTCAAGATGCTAATGCTGCCTACTTGAGCATGAAGGATAAGAGATACTGGAGAGAGAGAGAAGGATTTCTTTCTATTAGACCATAATGACGTTTTCGGTGTGAAGTGATACAGCGCCCCATGTCTCTCACTGTTTGCTTGCTCTGACCTTGCTGGGGTTTGCTTTGGTTTACAGCTGAAGCCTCTCCAGGCTACTCAGGGATATGTGGTAAGCTCTCCACTTGCCCAAGGGTTTCCTGTGGTGACTGGAGTATGTGATGTGACCTGCTGGTCCCCCAGTTGCCTGGGGATAAAAGTTATCCTTCTGCCTTGTTGGTCTGTAGTACCATCCCAGCAGACTTACCCCAGAATGTCCCTTGGGTCCAGCTTCAGCTCGCTCACCCCACACTGCCAGGCGGCAGTGCCGTTTCTTTGCTATTTCAGACACTTTAAGCAGAAAAAAACACCCAAAAGTGGTAATTACGAGACGTAAGTGCCCAGTGGGGGTGCAGCCCTTGGGCTCAACAGCAGCGTGGCCAAGAGCTGGGCAGCACCATGGGTTCGGGCCCCGTGGCAGAGGACGTGGTTTAGAGACTGTCCTGGGCTGCTTCTGTTGTTGCCTGCCTGTCCCTTTGCTCCGAGTGTCACCTCTGCTGTGGGCAATGCTCACTGCCCCAGCACAGAGCTACAAGAGCCTGTTTGCAAATCAGCACCCCGATTCACAAAATATGTGTAGCTGAAGGCAGCACTGCAGCTGCACCAATACTGACCATGCTTGGAGGTGGCTGGCATCATAGCTGTGACACCATGTCCCCGGCACGGCCTTACAAAGCCTGCCCTGGATGCAGGTTGATGCTGCTCCAGCCCCTCCAGCAGCTGCGCTCTGCTGCTCCCAGTACCTCAGTTACGGGTTGAGGGCGGGCTCTACGTTCCTGTCAGCTCTGCTTGCACGTTTGCAGGATGTCTAGACATCAGCCAGTGGGGCTTCCTTGGTAAGCAGTAGGAGGATGAGCCCTGTGAGCCTCCTTAAGTGTTGTTTTTGTTGTTTGTGGTAGCAGTAACGGCATGGAAATAGCTGTCGGCATGGGTGAAACCTCAGCCACTCATGCAGCTGTGTGCTGAATCGTCCTGATGCAGAGTAATTCTTGTCTGAAAGTGCTTTTTCTAATGGTAAAATTGAATCTGTCAACAGGTAATTTCATAAGCCTGGAGAAAAGAAATCCCATGCAAGAATCCACTCAGAGCAAATGCCTTACTGGTGATGGCAGTTTTTTCCTTCATTTCCCGCTACAGGAGGCAGCGGATGTTTCAGTGTTGAAATGGCAGTTAAAATTGTGGCCCTGATCTTCAAAAAGCTTCTGTTGTACATGCAGGAGTAGCTTGGGGCTGGACACAGCCTCGGTATGGCATAGGGGAGGAGGTGAGGGCTGCGCAGATCTGTGCTACGATGAACCTGGGAATACCTAGAACAGAATAGAGTTGTTCATCAAGGCCAACTATTAACCCAGCACTGCCAAGTCCACCGCTAAACCATGTCCCTGAGCACATCTACATGCCTTTTAAATCCTTCCAGGGATGCTGACTCCACCACCTCCCGGGCAGCCCATTCCAGCGCCTGGCAGCCTGGCCCTTCTCAGCAAGGTGTGTGTGGGGTTACCTTGCCTGGGTGTCTGTGCTTCCCCCCACAGAACAGCTGCCCAGCCTTGCTTTCTGCCTCTGTGTCAGGATGGTGTTACGCCGGCTGTGCATGTAGCAGCTGGGAATGATCCCAGCTCTCCCCGATACTGGCCCCTGAGGTACCTTAGGGCTTCTCACTCTGAGCTTCAGCCTGGCAGCAGAACAGGGAGAGCTGAGGAGGGAGGAAGCAAAGTGGAACTGTAACCCAAGTCCCCTTTTCTGGGACAAGGCTTGCACAGAAATACTAATCATACATGTACAAACCTGCTTACCTGAGTGGGAAAGCCTGAGCAGAAGGGCATGGTCCAGGAAATGCTGCTGGGGTCTGTTCCAAGTGTCAGGATCAAGCCACAGTGGTGGGAACCACTGGAAGCAGCCTGGTCAGAGTGGACATGCTGAGCTCCCTCCTTGGACAGCACAGCTTGCCCTGTACATCGCTGTCAGCCCACCGTCTCCCTCCCGCTCCACAGCCGTGTCTGGAGCATGGGCTTAGGGCGTGGGAGACATGGCCAATGCTGTGCTCGGGGGAGCTGGCGTCATGCTGCCAACCCCACCTGACACCATCTCTGCAGCATGCCCGTGTCACTGGAGATGGCCTCTCGGGTGCAGGAGGCCCTCTGGAAATAGTGGGGCTCTTAGCCCTAAGCCCTTAACATGGAGTGACTCAGCCTTGGCTTCATCCTGGCAATCAGCTTATCTCTCGGAACGCTTTCTCTCTGCTCCTTCTCGTCGCTCCCCAGCCTGATCAAACAGCCCCCTGCCTGCGAGCTCTTGCTTTATTTCTCGGCTGTTCCCTAAATCTGCAGTCTGTCAATAAGCCGAATGCTCTGGGAGTGGTTATTTCCCTGGCCCCTGCTGCCCGCACTCTTCCCAGCAGCCTGAGTTTCTATTGTGATTTCCGCAGGGTTTACTCGGGGAGGCGTAGGTATTAGTTGATTAAGAAATGCAATTAAGCCCTCAACAACCTAACTTTCCGGGATTGCCAGCAGCGATGTATTTTTAAGTAGTGCTTAGGTTTTTTCACGCAGCTTGGCTTTGCAGGAGGGTCTTTCAGACCGTTACTGCTCCGGGCTGTATCTGCTGCTTTCTGCTTCTTGCAGAATAGGTTTGCCTGGTGTAAACAAACCAGCTCACACAGCGAGTCAGGTTTGTAGGGAGAGGGAGTATCTCTTAGTCGATCCAATGGTACTGAGGTGGGGAGAGCAGCTTCTCAGCTTACCATCGGATAGTGTTAAAGGGAAACGTCTTGATGTGGAGCCACCCCTCCTGTTGCTAACTCCAGGGAAGTGCTGGCACGTCTGTCTGTTGTTCAGGGACATGCAGAGAGGGAGTGTTGCCGTTACCATCTATTTTGACCCTGATCTGTGATTGCATGCGCTTTGCTACATTTCTACTACTCCTGTTTTTCCCCAAGTTGGGGTATTTTAGAAGGCTGTGGCCACGGTGTGATGAAGAAGTTACGGTAGAAGGGAAGCCCTGAATGTCGTTAGACAAATGGGGAGAAAAGCGAAGGACTTTGGAAAAGTTTCAATAATTTTCTGGTTTTAATAAAACCCAGTGAAGTGTTCTATAACAGAGTCATTCTATGACCAGGGTGATGTTTTCATGTAAAGAGAAAATAAACAGCCCTTGTCTGTGACAGGCAAACGCTCTGTTAGGTGGGTACGGTGCCCACTGTCCAGCCTGAAGCGTGAAGGTCTCTTAATGGTTCCTTTATAATGCTTCAATCCTGGAATTGTTCCCAGTGCTTCACGCCCTCTGAAGCGGGGCTGGGACCAACTCAGTGAGCACCGGTTTCGTGCAGCCCCAGACAAGGACGCTGATACCGGTAGTTAATGTCTCTCAGTTCTGGGGTGCCGGGAGCCTGCCTGCGCGGTAGCACGTTCGTGGGATCACCCCAGCTTTAGCTCACAGACGCATAGAACACGTGCAGCTGATGAGGCATTAATGCAGTTGCCAGCCAGCTGTGATGCTGGTATAGAAAAGTAGGAGCTGTTTTGGCATCTGTTACTTAAAGTACAAAATTGTGCAGTCCTTAGGTGGATTTGTGTCCCGCTGCTCATTTCTGTCTTGCTGCTGCACCACCACCAAGATAGGAAATGGCTTTTCAATACCAGCCTCTCCAAGGCTGGGCTGAATTCCCTGTGTGATGCTGTGTCCTCCAGAAAGGCAGGTTAATTAGTGACTTGAAGCTGGAAATGACTTTTCCATCCAGGTAAATGCACAAGCTTTTGATTTGCCTGCGATCAAGGGTTTTAAATATAAAAGCTGCTCACGAACAGTCTGTTTCTATCAGTGTGAAACACATTTTGGCTTTTCTCATTTGTTTTTATTCCTGCTGTCTGCTTTTCTTCAGAATTGACTTAAAGCCTGGGACAAAAGCAAAAAAAAACAACAAACCAACCCCAGAGTTATTCATTTAGAAAATGTCGTGCAGTGAGTGAACAAAGGCAGTTTTAGACTGAGAGTTCTCAAGGGAACTAAACACAGACCTGCACATTCGCCCTAAATTCTCACCTGAACTTCCACCTATCATCAGGCCCTCTGAGTGGGAGAGGGTGGAAGGAGGCAGATGGGAAACCAGCTAATAGCTTTGGCAGACATTGCAAATCAGCCCTGCGGCCAGTGTTTGTGGGGGGAAACAGCTGGCCAGGTGCTGCACGGTACGTCAGCCTGCCGCAGGTCTGTGGGAGATGTTAAAGGTCTGTTGCAGTATGTGCTGGCTGTTCTGGACAGGATGGATGGAAAAGTCTGTCCTGGTGTTATTAATCAGAGATAATAAGTCACACACTTGTGCAAAGGAGTCCCGAGGGTCTTCTGTGCCCTGGGTGGGCAGGGTGCCTGAGTGGGGTGTCCTACCGAGCTGCCGTCTGCACAGAGCAGTGACTGCGGCAGGGATGATGGCTGGGCTGGCAGAGCTGTGCGAGCACCGGCCTGGGCTGTGTCAGAGCCTTTCCCCAGTGCAGCCTGTGCCTCTGTGAGACCCCCCTGCAGTTCTGCATCCAGCTCTGGGGCACTCAGCATCAGAAGGAACGAGTCCAGAGGAAGCCACAAAGATGCTCCGAGGGCTGGAGCCCCTCTGCCATGGGGACAGGCTGGGAGAGTTGGGGGGTTCAGCCTGGAGAAGGGAATGCTCCAGGGAGACCTTGGAGCCCCTTCCAGTGCCTGGGGAGACTACAAGGAAGCTGGGGGGGCTTTTTACAAGGGCCTGTAGTGACAGGACAAGGGGTAATGGGTTTAAACGGAAAGTGGGGAGATTTAGATTAGATATCAGGAAGGAATTCTTCCCAGAGAGGGGGGGGGGGGCCCTGAGACAGGTTGCCCAGAGAAGCTGTGGATGCTCCATCCCTGGAAGTGTCCAGAGCCAGGCTGGATGAAGCTTTGAGCAACCTGGTCTAGTGGAAGGTGTCCCTGACTGTGGCAGGGGTTTGGCACTGAGTGGGCTTTAAGGTCCCTTCCAACCCAAACCATCTTGTGATTCTATGATTAACCTCCTTCTGTGCCATTGCTTTACTTCTGGATTTGTCACCTGGGTCCTGGATGCTATTCCAGTCAGACTTCCACACCTTCTCGATGTAATCTGCACTCTCACTCCACTTGACCCTCTAAATTACTGAAAAATAGGAAAAGGCAAAACAAGCTCAAATCATGGATGTTGCACTTTTTCCACACTTCCCTGGAAAATGCCCCACTTAGTAGCATCATCCTGTTTACCCCATGTCTGTGGTTAGCTGTGCTGCTCTCTGGGGTGCACAGGGCATTGCCCACCCTGTAGGCCCTGTATCTCTAAAGCATCCTTTGAGCCACAGCCAGCCTTGACCCTTTGTCCAGGCACAGTGAGATGGACAAGCCTAGGGAGCCACAGGAGCAGCTAGACCTGCTCTTCCCACTCCTTTGCATTGCTACAGGAGCTGGCTGTGCCAAGGAGGGGTTATTGCTGGTTTAGAGCTCTGTATGGGGCTGCAGTTGTCTGGAGACATCTACAGAAGTGGCTCAGCCCCAGGGTGTGCAGGTGGGAGAGCTGGTGGCGGCAGCAGGGACGTGGCTCTTGTCAGAAGCATGGAGCTGAGACTGCTCTTGGACACCCTGTGAATGGCTGTTCCTCCTCCTCTGCAGGTGAATCTGGTCCTGAATGAAGGGAAGTCCCTGGGCCTCATGATCCGAGGAGGGGCAGAATATTCCTTGGGCATCTACATCACCGGTGTGGATAAGGGCTCTGAAGCAGAGAGCACTGGCTTAAAGGTAAGAGTGACCCCAGCGTGGGCTGGGTGGGAGGTAGAACTTAGCACTCTGGCTGCAAGGCTGTGCTGGTGTGACTGCTGCTGATCCTACCTCCTGGCCCTGGCCAAGCAGGGCTCTCAGTGGAGAGCTCAGTGTTGCATTTCTGGGGATGGCTTTTTCAGGGCAGGTTCTTTGAACATTTTGGATACTAAGCCTAGAGGGAGGAAGGTCGTTGTGCAGAGAAAAATGCAGCCTTACAACTTCTGGAGCTGGAGTTTTGCACCACGTGCCCATAGGCTGGTAATGTGTTTAGCTGCACCGTGAGGAGGCCGGGCTTGCTGTGGTGGGAGCAGGTGTGTGCTGGTTTCCTGCTGCAGCACTGGCATTCCCAAGGATGGTGTCTTAACAAGCAAAACAGCAGGATCACTCTCGGGGCTAAAGCAGAGCTGGTCTGTCAGCAGCCTAACTTGGTGTGACCTCCAGATACATCAGGCTCCCTCATAGTTAAACTGGTTCCTAAAGGATGCTCTGTGGGTTGCCCGCACCCTTCTGAGGCCAGAGCGCTCCGGAGTCCTACAGTTTTGCTGTGGACCTGTTGTAAAGCCAGATCCTCCATCTCTTTCATCCCCCCATGTACACATGCACACACATCACCTCCAAACTCCCCCATCCTTCCCCCTGTACCAGGATGTCCCATCCTGTTCTGAGACCTGGACCTCAGCTGTTCCTGGAAGGGGAATTTGGGGTTAAAATGTTACATCCTTTAGGATATTCACCAGTAAAATAAGTTGAAAAGGGAGCTGTTGGACATTGGGTGCAGCATCTCTGTGCTGCTGATAGATGGGGCCTGTCTGGGCCTCAAACTTCCCAGGCTGTAGCATTTTACTTCATCACTCAGGGTGTCTTTGTTGGTGGAGTTTTTTTTATAGATGACTGAACTCCCTGCAATCACATCATGCCTTTTTGCTTCCTGCAGTGCAATCCCAGGGTTCTGGGAGACAGTTCTTTCCCTGTTCCTTGTGTCATCATGATTCGAAGGATGCTAAACTCCCTAAACTCTCTCAGTCCCCTGAAATGGTGCTGGACTGCTGAGGATCGAGGGGTAATCTGCTGTGATCCCCTCTCTCTTGTGAAGCGATGTTTCTCCCTTGATCAACCCCAGAGAGTTTAGGACTAAGCCCTCAGCTTGGCTGCAGTGGCCCCCTGAAGTCACTTAAATCTGTAAAGGCAGGTAGCACGGGGTGGGTGGGCAGTGGTGGAGAGCGCTGTGATTTGGGCTGGGACTGATACCGTCCTGTCCCTCAAGCTGCCATGGCACAAAACATTGCATCCTACCTGGGCACGGAGGTCACCTTTATAGACAAGGAGATGTTTGTGGGGGTAATGCAACAGCTTCTAACTTAACCGTCTGCTGCAGGCTCCCGTTCCTCTCTGCTAACTCTGACACAGAATGAAAATGCTGAACTCGGAGGTTGGATCAATCCGAGCCTTAATCGCTCTCTCAGGCCCTTAGCAGGGAGGTGGGGTTTTGGACCCTGCCATATGCGAGAGTCACTTGAGCACAAGAGACGAGGAGCTGTGGGAGCATCCTGGGGAGATGGCTGAAGTGTCAGGGCAGCAAGAATGGAGAGCTGCTGCTGAGAACTCCCAGCAGACCATCCTTCTCTCCCAGAGTGCATGACACTTCTCTGGGCTGGCTCACACCCGCGCTGCCTGCGCCCCCAACCAGGGCACACAGCTGTCTCCCAGGGATGGCAACGCCTGCTTGTTCGTTAGTGCAGGGTCGTGGTGAGAGGCAGCAGGGACAGTGCTATGGGACACAAGGGTTTCAAGACAGAGATGATGTGAGGCACAGGACAATTTGTTTCTGCCTAATAGAGCTGGAAAGAGAGGGACTGGCTCGAGCTGCCCCGGGCATCACACGGGTGACTTTGCTGGGTCAGAGGACCTGCTGTCTGAAGCAAGGCTCTGTCCCCAGCACCTGCAGAGCCTGTGCCAGCATCAGGCTCCATCTCGGAAACACCAGAAAAGAAAAAGAAGTTGCACTGTTTTCCTGAGGTTCTGTTTGTTCTGTGTTCAGTGCTTCCATACTGCTCCGAATCCCTGTCTTCGCTGCACGGGGCAAACTGCAGCTTTTCTTGGTTTGGTGCCACTGCCAGCGAGCTCAGCACGGCTAATGTCGCGCTGCACGCTCGCACACGCATGATAAGTCACAGCAGCATAACACACAGCTTTATCCCTCCACCTACCATTCCATGCCTGCTGGGGAGGTGAGAAAACAGTCACGCACATGCTGTAGTCGAAGCACGTGGAGCGGAGCGTGCCGCTCCCCTCTGTCCCTGCCAGGCAAGGTCCCCGCGCCGTGGCAATCGTATAAACACCAGGTTATGGATGCTTCATGCTCTCTCCTTGCTGTTCTGTTCTCTAGTAACTGATCTGTGCATGCCAGCAGGCCCATGCATTCCCTAACGGCAGGCTTGGTGTGGTTTCAGGTATGCACAGGCACTTTCCACACTGATTTGCGTATGCTACAGGCCGTAAATTTAGAACTGCGTGGAGGTTTGGAGATAAAGTCCCTTCATGTTCTGCTGTTAGACATGGTTGGGTGTTGACTGCATCCACACGCTCCCTAACACTGCTCTGGGTGGTGGTGGAAGGTATGTGATACCACGAGGAGGGAAGAGCTGATGGGTAAACGTGATTTCCAGATAATTCGTTGCTTTCTAACACAGAAAAAATGTGCGTTTGTTCAGTGTGGGCTCCACGCGACCTTGCTGGGATGATGGGAAGGTTCCTGCTGACTTCCCAGGTGGTAAATACTTCCGTGGATTTTGCTGCTTTCGCTGAATTTGTTACCAGAATTATTTGCCAGACTTCTCATTTTAGGGAAAACCTTCTTGTATCTATGGCACCAAATGAGAATTTTTGCATGTTTTAATGACGTTTTACATTTCCCTTATGTTTTGATTAAAGGACGAACAACGTGGTGTTGAAAGTCAGTCAAAACCAAGGAAGGTTCTCCCGAGGGCTCAGCTGGCTTTTGTCTGCTACAGAAACAGGGGCTGTGGTCCTGAGAAGTGGGTCCCAGAGGAGGTGTAGCCCTGTTGATGCCAGTTTGGGTACGGCTGCTCCACTCCCTCTAGCTTCTCGGCCACGAGGCTGAGCACTCTGCAGGTGCCAGCAGAAAGCAGGCTGGATCGCTGCAGTCAGTCTCTAATTAAATATTCATACTCTTGGCCTTGGCCTTCTTTATGTTTATTCATTCATGAAACTTCTGACAGTGCGTTCTTTGGGCGTGTTTTAAAATACGCCACCTCGGTGTAAGTTCTCAGTCTGAAAAAGTGCAGGTTAGCAAGAGGAGGAACGTGAGCCAGTCCTGTTTGCCTTCGGCTCCTGTCCTTCCTGCCTCCTTCGTGACGTTCGCAGCGATGCAGAACAGGAGCTGAGCTCGTTTTGCTGCCATTCATGGCTCTGCTCATCCAGATTCCTTCCTCGTTCATTTTTTCTGGTGGTATATTTTGTCAGGATTATTTAAAGCTGATTTTTTTCTCTCTCTCCTTGACCTTTACATCAGAAATAGCAGATTTCAGGTAGCTTACTTTGAACAAACAACTCAATATTGAGTTCCCAGCACAAAGGCTGGGGTAAAAGGAGGCTACCACGATCCATGTATATCCATATACAGGAGATGGAGAGAAAAAGAAAGGCTGTGACTAGGAAGAGGTGAATGATTTTACATCATTGGTGCAGTCACGAAGCTGCCTCTGGAAAACTGGCTTGTATTTTGAGGTCTGCCTGTAGACAAAGATGCTGAAAAAGTGAAGATAAAAAAAGAACCTCGTGGCTGCCTTGGAGCCTGGGAATAAGCTGAATAGTGAGAAAATCATGGAGGAGTTTGCTTAACGTCTGCCCCCATAAAGGTGACATGGTTTGAAGGAAGGTACCAGAAACCAGGAGGCTACCAGAAGCCTCCCGCAGCAGTGCCAAAACCAGCACCTACCCCAAGATACGATTCGTTTCCAGGCTGTCTCTGCTTTCTTCCTCCTGTTTGTATTGCAGGGTGTTTGGGGTAGAGAACATGTTTTCAGACAGCACTTGGCACCCGCTGTTCCCTTGCCTTGCTCCCAGATCTGTATCGCATCCTTCCAAGAGGCCGTGTTGGCCACGTTGGCCGTGGATCTTCTGCCCCGACCTGTTTCCCTCCTGGGAAGCTGAGCACCTCCTTATTTTTCTCCCATTCTTAATTTGGTCACTTCCAAATCGATTCATACTTTTTCCTGCCCATATTTATCATTTCTTAAGGTCTGCTTTTTTTTAATTATTTGTGCTAGGGGGAGACTCCTGCTTCAGTGGTATCCGTAAGTGTAATTTAACCTCTCTTCTAGCACATTAGTGGCATTAAATGGGACTACTGCTGGTGCCAAACCATTTGGCATCCTATTAGCCTTGTTATTCCCGGCTCAATTTGGTGTCATTTAACATTAACTCATGTTTAAAATCTCTCACCTGTTTTTCTGTCTGTGTGACTGAATTTCTCCCAGAGCCAATTTTGCTTATTTTTAAGAGACTTCAGGTGCTCAGAACCCTTGTCTTATGCCCATTAAGTTTCTCTTGACTGCACCTCCCTCCCCCACGTTAGTCTCTCTGTCTCCAGAAGGAGAAGGAGCCAAGCCTGTCATTGAGATGTGTTATTCCTGAACTATGCTTCCTGTCTGCACTCTGTTACCTTTCCCATGTCATGTTCAGCCCCTGCATGTCAGGGTAGACTTTCCCCTAGAAAGTGAGAATAATCCCATTTTCAGAAGTGGTCCTGTTGTGTCCGCCCACCGTTACCTGAGCACAACTAAAAACTTGTTCCTGAAATACCCAGGGCAGTAATTTTTCTGTTGTATTACAATTTTTGTGTGTCTTATCATTACTACTTTTCGTCTGTGCTGGTTTGGAGCTGTGCATAGAGCAAATAATTTTTCAGGGTCAACCTTTGTTTTAATAGATGGTTCTTTTGCATCTCTGCAGTCTTTCGTTACCTTCCCAGTTGTCCTTGACTTTGGAGAAAGAAAAATAATTATTATCTATGTTAATTAGCAAAAAAATCCTTTCCAGCTCTAATAGGAGCCTATCATCAAGATAGGCCGATTTGCAGGCATACGGGCTGTCCAACAATTCCCTTATCTGCCCTTCACCAGCAATTATTTTTGCAAGGTCCTTTTTTTCCCCCTTGCACGAGGTGCTCAGATTTATCCAAGTATTTTGCGGCTGGTTGTTCTCACCCGATGTTAATATTCTGGCAGCACCAGATAGAGGTGGTCTTGTGCTGGGCAAGTAAGGGAGCACAAAAGACCAGAGAGCCATGAAGGACTTGGAAAAAATGTTGAGGCAGTGATGGAGGGCAGACACGGAGATGGAGCAGCTTGTCCAGGGCCCCTCTGGTCTCACTGATGCGGCGAGGGCTTGCCAGGTTTCCTTTGGTGCACTCTTGAAAGGAGAAGCTGAAGAAAGGATATTAAAGCTGTATAACTATCTTGGAGCAAAAAATCATGAAAGTTTAATCCCTGATACAGAAAACTATTAAAGATTCATAATTGCAATAAAACTATCTAATCGAATTTGGATTTTCATGGTTGCGGTGCTGCAGCGAGCCCGGTGCTCCCTATTTAAGCAGCAAAATCCACTCCAGTGGATTGCCCGGTGGATTAGAAGGGCCTGAGAGATGATGCTTATTGCACCTGAGTGTGCGTTCCTTTTGGCGGTTTAGGCACTTGCATAATTTTCCCTCCCAGTTATGTAGGTGGTCAGCAGTTTTCTGATTGTCGCTTTAAAGCTGACAGAGCTCGAAGGGAACCTGAGATACTTGTGCAGTCTGATGGTTGGGAACATGGTCATTTGTGTCATTTGCCTTCCCTTGGGCTCCTTCCCTCGCTTCCCGTTTCCTGGTCTCTCTGGATCAGCTCAGGTGGAGCTGGCTGCCTCTGGCTCTGTTCTGCAGCCGGTTCACAGAGGTGAGGTTGGCTTTTTCTTTCAAACCAGGGAAATTTCACATCCCTAGCCTGTAATTTTGGCAAGTGCTCTGTGCTCTGCAGTCTGCCAGGGGAGGTGTGAGTGTCCCAGCCTGACACAGCTCTGCTCTGGGCTCTCTCCCCTCCAGCCAGCATAAAGGGCCACCATCCCCTGGTCATGACCTGCCACGTCCAACCTGTGTCCAGTGCTGCCTCTCGTCCTTCTGCAGGGAAAGTCAGAGGAGGGGAAGCCAGTCAGGAGCAGGCAGCTCTGTTTGCAAGACCTGCTGCTTTGAGCATCTTACTGGAGCCAAAGCAGAAGATGGTGCAGCGGGACCTGGCCTGTGCCAACACCAGGCCCTTGCAGTGGCTGTTGCGATGCCTCTGCCACCCGCTCCCCCTTCCCTTTGAGCTGCAGGCTTGCATCAGCCCAGCGGGAAGTCTCCCTTCTTGGCTGGCCATAGGGTTTGTCTCTTACCTACATCATCTCTTATTAGCTGCCTTATTAGCTGTGCAGCTGCCCTGGGAACAGCGGTTACAAAGACAGCAAGCGGAAAGCATCGGCTGACCCGTGTGAGGACAAAACACAGGGGCCCTGACAGTGGGGTTGGTAGGGGCTGGGCTCTCCTGTAGCTGCCACAGCCCTTGCTATCCACCAGCCCCTCTGCGTGTCACTGGGGAACTGTCCCCAGAAGAATGAGGCAAATCCGCCCAAGGTCACTGGTCAGAGCTGAGCTCTGGTGCATCTGGGCTCCATGATCTTAAAGGTCTTTTCCAACCTAAATGGTTCTGCGATTCTGTGGTGCTCCTGCTCCAGGTCCTTTTCTCCTCTCAGTGCCTCTCAGAGCGTCCTTCCAGCCTCACTGAGCATCCTCTGTCCTTTCATCAGAGGGAAGGGTAGACAGGAGCCCTTCTCTGGCTTCTCATTTATTGCCAGCATTATTTGGTATAACTCCATCAAGCTCCCCACACATTATCTTCTCTAAATTTAACAGGCCTAATCTTTTCGATCTGTCCTTTCACAGGCACCTTCAGCTGCCACTAATTATTTTTGTTTCCCTTCTCTAGGACTTCTCTCTCTGCATCTCCTTGCTGGGCAGGCAGAGATGTAACCAGGGAGTGCACTCACAGCAAGGTCACACATTCACTGGGATATTGCTATTACACTAGTTTTAGAGCTATTCTTGATATGTTTCTTACTGCGGTTTCCCATCATGTGGAAGGTGTCCCTGCCCATGGCAGGGGGTGGGACTGGGTGGGTTTTAAGGTCCCCATCCAACCCAAACCATTCCATGACTCTATGATTCTGTGACTCTTGAGACTGGGATTTGCATCAGTTTCAAACTGCCCGAGGTGGGTCAGTGGCTGTGGAGATAACCACAGAGCCAGGGTCCTGCCGCCGCTGTCACCTCTGACAGAGCCCTGCTAAGTCGTGTTCACTTCTGCTGCCCAGGGACTCTCCGCCAGCTCACTCTTCTCCTGCTCTCTACGTGATTTCTCATTGAAATCACTTCTCGGGTGCTCTGAGTGGTGTCTATCACACCACAGACCTCAAGACAGCCAGTCTTTTCTTCCCTGTTCTTGTGCTTGCTCTGCTGAGGATGTCCTCGGGGGGATGCAGGGAGAAGCCACGGTCAGGTTTTAGCAGCACAGTCTGACACCGTGGCACGGCCTCTCTGCCCACGGTTCCAGCCAGTCCTTCACTGGATGCACTAGTGGAAGGGGAATGTTGTCCCAGGAAGACAAAGTGAGACCAGTGGATGCCTTGACAGGGCTCCTTATTAGCCTTGAAGCCTCGGTTGTTGGATCGACCATCTGGATGCCAGAGGCGTAGCAGCACAGGCCAGCAGAAATCACGTGGGAGTGTGCATGCAGGTGTGCAAGTTGCCCATAGGTGTGTTGGTCCTACCACTGCAGCCCCCAGCCTTCTTCCAACCCGGCTGGCAGCGCTGTGCCTGGAGATGCCAGCTCTGGCCCAGTGCTCTTGCGAGCTTCAGCACGGCTGTAGCAAAGAAACAGTGGCGATGCCCAGGCGCAGGGGCTGTACTGCGATTTCTGGACCAGCTGCTGCCTCCTCGGACCAGGCTTCCCTTCCCGGCTGGAGCAGTCGATGGATCTCTCCTGCTTTACGCTGAGCTGAGCTTTGCTGGAGTGAAAGTGGACAGCAGGAGTACCACCAGCAAAGTTCTGGGTAGCACTGGGGGAAATTGGGGTGTCAGGAGAGTCCCAGCCCATCACACAGGCGTGGCAGTGGTTAATGATGGCTTCTCACTGGAGTCTGGAGGATCACTCCCAGTCCTCTGAGCCTTCCCTAACCCAGCGACAGAATGAGGTGGACTGAACTGACTACTGACTCTCCATCCTGTTATCTTAGAAATTCTGCCCCCTCCCTCTTTCCTCCTCTTCTCCTCCAAGGGGGAGGTGAGTTATTGAGAGGGTTGTCACATTCTGCTCGCGCTGCAGCGTAAAGAAAATAAGACTGTGTTTTGACAGCTGAGCAGAAGCCTATGGTTAAGGAAAGATATGAAAGAGTAGTTTCAAAGAGATGGCGTATCAGAAACAGGGCGAACTGTGATACAGGGCTGAGGAGGAGTGGTGCTGAATGCCCTGGAAGCAAAGAGAAAGGACCTGGGATGAAGGGGAAACGCCAGATGTGTGCCATGTCTTGAACATGGCCAGGCTGTCAGGGAAGCTCCTGGTTACAGCAAAGGCCCTGGCCACAAAATGAAAGCGCTCGGGAGCAGCTGGGGAGGAAATAGGAGGAGAGGAGGGATGAAATCCAGCTGTCCCAGATCCTACAATTTACAGAGCATTGGAGACTGTGGTGAGACGCTCAGGCTGAACCCTCCCTGCTGCATGCAGAGATCTGAGGTTTGGGGCTTCTGCAGATGGTTCCTGGCCTCCCAGATCAGCAGGAGGGATTTGGACTGGAGGTCTTGGTGTTCTCTGGGGGTGGGTTTGACCATGTTGGTCTACAGATCTAGTTAGTGGAGGAGACTGGGCAGATGGGTCTGACTTGGGGTCCTAAACAGGCTCCTCCAGGCTTCACGGCCTGGTCCTTTGCTGGCTGTCAGCTTGAGGGCTTGGTCTGCAGCACCAGCACTTGGCCCCTCGCCCTCATTTTCCTTGGCCCCTGCAATTGCTGTGTCCCCAGTTTGGTGGTGGGTTACGCTGAGTGGCTTCTCTCTGGTGGGAGACGGAGGCATATTCCTAACAGGAATGGCCCCGGGCCTGCCAGGCTCACCCCATCCTGACTCCGCAGGTAGGAGACCAGATCCTGGAGGTGAACGGCCGGAGCTTCCTCAGCATCCCCCACGACGAGGCAGTGAAGCTGCTCAAGTCTTCCCGCCACCTTATCATGACAGTGAAGGACATCGGGAGGCTGCCTCACGCCCGCACCACCGTGGACGAGACCAGGTGGATAGCAAGCTCCCAGATCGGAGAGACCCTCGTCAGCTCGGCAGGGTATGTGCTTGGTGCGCTCTGTGTGGGCTTGCTGCGTGGGTCTGCCAGCTTGGAGCTGCTGTGGGGTGCGCACGGTCGCCCAGGCTGCGCGTGGAACCCCAGCACGTGACACAGTGCCAGCCTGACACGCTGCGATGGGCATGGGCAGCCTGTCGATGGGAGCACCCCCAGTCCTTGGGTGTGTGACCCCCATATCCAGTGCTCTGTGGCCTGCAAGGTGGATCAGGTCAGGACAACGTGCTGCTGCCCCTTCCCTGTTCTCTCAGGCCAGAACCTTTTAGCTTACAGACACAGAGAGGAGGGGACATAACACATCTTGTGCCAGGCCTCAGGTGATGAGTGATGGGCACACGGTGCTCGGTGCTAACTGATCTTCTCCCTCCTTGCAGGGCAGTGGGCAACCATGCTGCAGAGGCAACAGCCAGGGTAAGAGATAACAGGCCTTCCTGATGCCCTGTGAAAAAATCACCATTATTGTCTTGTATTTTCCGGAGGAGGGAGGGTTTTGTGCTCCTGATTATAAAGGGGATGGTAGTTTTACGGGACCAGTGGGATTTAGCTGGCTCTAACCATTCTCCTCCCCACCGCATGTTGCCAGCTGTGTTCCTGCAAGCAGTGACGTAGTGGGTACCCCTCTCCTGTGCTGCTGGTGGGTCAGTTCTGCAGCACATTTGGTACCTCCTAGCCTGGGAATGATGACATTAATGGGTGAGGGACAGTGATCACACAGAGGCAAGGACCGTGGGGACTCCCTTCACCCTGAAGAGGTGACCACGATGCCTTACACTTGATGGTAACCTCTGGGCCCTGACAGTCCCTGGAATCTCTCCCACCCCAAAGCAGAGCTGAGCCAGCGCTCCCCAGCACAACAGCCAGTGGCAGGGACTCACCCAGAGCTGTGCCAACCTGTCTTCCCCAACACCATGTTGCAACTCGCATTTCTTTCAAATGAAAATGAAGCAGCAGGGTTTCACAGGTGGCTCTCAATGATAAGGACTTTGCACTGTTTGCTGAGCCTCAACTCCTCTCAGTGTCTCCGGGATAGTAGGGTCTTGTCTGGCTCCATATCCCTATGGTGACTGTGCCAGCACTGCCTGGGAGGGGAGCAGCAGGGACCTCCTTACACATCCCGGTCAGAGAAAGCAGCCTTTCATCTGCAGCCAGATGTGTCTCTCCCTGGGACTCCTTTGGTTGCCAGCAGCTCTTTGGTCTGCTTTGAGCTTCCAGTGGGGTCAATTGTGCCTTTCACACAAGATGGGAAGCTTGCCTCTCTCTCATGGCCCCAGGTCTGCCAGGAAGGAATACAGCCTGCTGTTAAATCAGTAGCTGGCCAGGGCACGGTGTCTAGGCTTGCTGAATGGAGCTGGGAAGCTGTTGTGTTTATTCAACTGATGCTGCATAAACTCATGGCTCTGGAGTTACCCAGACAAGAAGTGATACTGTGAGGAGCTGTGCTGGAGAATCCTTGGAAGTACCTGCCTCCAGTCATTCTCAGCATCCCCCTTCCAGTGCTGCTTTCCAGCTTCGGCACAGGTAGTTGAGTGGGAGCAGTGGTCTGAAATGCAGGCAGCATGGCCTGGAAGGCAGAGCTCAGAGCAGGTTCTCGTTCCTGCCCATGCTGCCCAGCTCTCAGTGGACAGACAGCTGCCCTCCTTTCCGCAGATGATTCCTTAGCATCCCAGGCCAAAGCCTATCTCCTGTCTTCTGCAGCCTGTGTTTTACCGGGGCCTGGCTGGCTCCCAGGTAACGCTGAGCAGCATGGTGAACCAGACACGGGTTATGCTGGAGGAACAGGCACGGCACCTGCTGAACGAACAGGAACGGGTGACCATGGGCTACTACCTTGATGAGTATAAGGAAGGCAACATCTCCGTGGATGCTCTGGTCATGGCACTCTTCGAGCTACTCAACACGCATGCAAAGGTGAGACCCAGACCAAGGTCAGGGACAGTTTCTCATGCCTGGTGGACTGAGCAGAGCCATTGTCACGCTGTGGCTCAGCGCCACCGAGGTTTTCTGCTCAGGGTCAGGGGCGAGGCTGTGAAAGTAAAAGCCAGATGGAGGATGTTATGGAGGATACAGGCTGGTGTTCAGTGGTAGAAGAGCTTCTGGAGAAGTTTAGGACCAAAACTGCTTGTTCGTTACCTGCTAGTACATCTCGTTACCCTGGTGAACAGTGTGGGAGGGTGGGTCTTCACCTACCCAGGAATATGGTCGTGCTCCAACCTCTCTTTGGTTGTCTGTCTGCCTGGCCCAGTTCTCACTGCTTTCAGAGGTGCGGGGTGTGATCTCCCCGCAAGACCTCGACCGCTTCGACAACCTGGTGCTGAAGAGAGAGATCGAGTCCATGAAGGCTCGACAGCCCTCTGGGCCCAGCATCGGCACCGACTCCTACTCTATGATGTCCTACAGCGACACCGTCTCTTCCTCCAGCAGCCACTTCACCGCCACAACTGTCAGCTCAGCCCGGGTGAGTCCCTCCTGGCTGTTCCTTTTCCTTTCAACACCTGCTCCTGGCAGTCCTACAACAAACTCACATCCCTGGAGTGCTGTAAAGGCATTTCACCCTGCAGGAAACCCTGTCCAGTCACTTCCCAGACTGATTCCCCCAAAGCTGGGTGCAACAGTGTGATTTGTAGGTGCAGTAAGGTGATGCCATGACACATACTTGGTGTCTCTGTGCCCCCCAGACTGAGATGCTGCTGTTCTCTGTGTGGGGGCCAGGCCTGGTGCTGTCACTTTGTCCCCAGTCTGCCTCCCTTCCAGGACCTCCGCTGTGCAGCGTGAGCTGCGTCCGTACAGAAATCTCAGCGACTTGTCGCTGCCACACCATGCCTTCTGCTACCCACTGGCTCTGGCTGTCGCCCTTAAATCCCCTCCTTAAAGACACTGGCTGTCTGCTCCCCACCCCAGCGGGGACCGCAGCGGCCAGGCCGATTGCTTTGCATCCCAGCCCCTGCCCATTCTCCAGCGTTAAGCAGCAGCGCTCCCACGTCTCCCTGCCAGCCCTTCATTGAATGCATCGTCTAATTAAGTTATCGTAATCACCTCAGAGTGTGCAGGCACACAGCCCCCAAATTAATTTCCTAGCCATAAAATGCCTTTCATCATAAATGCATTAGCAGCCTTGGAAATTAAAACCCTCGTGAAAAGAACGGATGACAATGGGATTTCTGCTAGTTGGACAGCAAGCACAGCAGCCCACGGTCGGGGCGAGTGGGATTGGGCTGCAGAGGGCCCAGACAACACAGCCAGCAGGGGAGGGGGGGGGGCTTTCCTGGGACTGTGCCTGCCTATGCAGCTTGGTGCAGCCTCCTGAGAGGTCTTGGAGACTTTCAGAGCGTCAGGGCTGTGTTTTGTCCCGCTGACTTCACGAGTGCCCATGGGAAAGCCATCTGCTCTGTTCAGGATGGATTACAGAGAGATCCTTTCTGGATCGGGATAAACAAAGCAAGTTTTGCGCTGCTCTCCCAAGGCCTGCTGGGAAAATCTCTCCAAAGTATCAGAGGGCTAACACAGGGCTGTCAGGACGTGTGCGCTGAGCGTGATACCCCGTTCTCGTGCTGTCCCTGTGCCTGGGGCTGTAGCACTTGCTCGGGGGACACCGTGCTCTCCCCCCTGCTCTGCAACACCACGTGCCACATGTGGCTGCTTGGCCTGGTGTGTGAGCGATGGCCCAGCCCCACCTGGCACACGAGCCCAGAGGTCGGGCAGGACCATCGGGGTGCTGTTCTGGGATAAAGGACGGTGAGCACCACTGTTTTAAGAGCTTCCTTCGAGAAAGATGTGTCCCTTGGTCACACTGCAGGCCTGTCCTGGCAGTGTGGCGTGAGAACGTACACCCCTCTGAGCTCTGCCACGCATGTTGGACACAGATGGTGTCACCACTGCTTGCTGAAACAACTGCCGGGCAAAGAGCACCAGCTCGTGGCAGATAGGTGCTGTCTCGACTAGCAGGAGAGAGAGAAGAGGGGCAGAGGTCCCAAACAGTCTCCTCTGCTCTGTTCTGCCCTCAGTCCCTGCTGCTGTTGCCCCCCCAGCACCTCTCACAGGAGGGGCTCCCTCCAGCCTTCACATTCAGCACTGGATGCAGCTGGCTGTGGGTTCTGCAGGGTGGGTTTGGGGAGGAGGGATGCATTGTGCCAGGATTTGCTTGTCTCCCTCATTTGTTCTGCATCCTCCCTGACGTTTTGTTTTTGCTTTTGTGCTTGTTTTAATCTGCTTTTCCCCTCGCACGTCCCCAGGAGCGGCTCTTGTGGCTAATAGACCTGATGGAGGTAGGGGCTGCCAGCGAGACGGGGAGCTCGAGTGCTGCGGTTGCCATAGTAGGCGGGTTGCGAGTGCGTGTGAATGTGCGTCGGGCGGGAGGCGGGGTGCAGGCTGTCCACGGGCCAGCATGCGACTCGGCCGCGTGAACAGCCGCCTCGTTTCACCCATCTCAGCCTTTTCTTCCCGTGGCTCTGCGAGCCATTCCAGAGTCCCTTTCCGCAGCTCGGCTGCAGGCCTTGGTGCTGCAGCGCAGACAGGACGCAGCCTTGAGCCAAGCCTGGCTGGTACCGCTGTCCTGCTTGTCCTGGGTGCCTCCGACAGCTCAGGGCTAGGGCTTTAGGAGGACAAGCAGCGTCGATACCTGACGGACTCCATGCTGCCCTTCCTGCCTGGTTGCCTGCTCTACCCACTGCTGTGCTGTCTCGCTGTATAGGCACCCTGGCTAAATACCAGTAGGCTGGTCACATCCCATCACACATCCTCAGGGATGGGGGAGAATTTTCCTTACGGGCCTTGGGTCTGCAAAAATCTGTGCTGCAGTGCAAGAGGGGTCAGGGTACTCACATTGTGCTTGTCCAGTCTTGGAGAAATCCTCACACAGGCTTTGGAGAGACTTGATATGGGTGTGGAGAGGGCGTCAGCAATCCCTCTCATAGCAGAGCTCTTGGTCAGGAGGAGGCTGAGGAGAGCTGCAGGCTTGTGCCCTCAGTGCAGCTCCGTGGTGCAGAGCGCATTCCCTCCTCCTCATCCGGGAGGAAATCACAGGGGTCAGTGGGTTGAGCCCACCGAGCAGGTGGTGGAGCTGAGAGCTGCTAGTACTGCTTTGGGAGAGGGGGCCTCTGGTAGCTGTGAACCTGGCCCGAAGCACATCCCTCTGGGTATGGCACTTACCTGAAGAGGAAAGCTGTACTGTTCCCAGGTCGAGTTTATCGCAGGCACCCTGAGCCACAGGACACGGATTTCTTTGGCTTCAAGCAAAGACAGCGATATTAGACCAGCCCCCTGTCCCATCAGCTCTCTACGGGTCAGTGGGTGAACTTACACCAAAAATAACCAGGATGAGGCTGATCACGACCTGCCGTGTGAAAAGTGATTCCATTATGGCATGCTTGAAGGATAGTCGGAGATGAGGCAAATCCCGTTTGATTGTGCCACCCACGGGTGATGTATGTCTGTCCCCTTCACCTCTTGCAAATCTTGGCTCTCAAGGTGAGTCCTGCAAAGCAGAGGTTAATTGCAATAACCAGATGCGGCTTGTCTGATCAGAGCAGTACAAGTTTCTGATTGGTTACCAGCAAGGCCGGCTGGCATTTCCTTTCTCCCTGCCTCCTGCCCCAGCCCTCGTTAGGATTAAGGAATTGAAATCCCTGTTGGTTTCATTTTTCTTCTCTGCTGCCTCCTAGCAAAGGTGCTGCCATTCCAAGGTGCTGCCATTCCAAGGTGCCGTCTCCTCCCAGCGCCTGATTCCGCAGGTGCTGACTGCTCTCGGTGCCCTGAAGCTGCGGGATTGGGCCCAGTGTGGTGACCCAGTTGAGTTGCCAGCCCCTGTCTGGTGTTGGTCACGTTTCACAAGTATAAGGAAGGATGGCACTGAGCAGGTCCTCTCTCTTGGAAAGTGAATCTCAAGCACAAGAGCCTTTTTGTCAGCTGGCAGCCAATCTCTGTGTCCCCGGAGGGAGAGCAGAGGAACGGGGGCCATCTTCCTCCCCTCTGTCCCCCCTTAACAAACAGGTCCTCTGACCCGCTCCAGGACAGACACACACATCCCATGCGGAGGGTGCTCATGCGCTTGGCACAATCCTCTTGGGCTATGAGGATAGAGACAGAGTGAAGCCACCGCGTGGGTGTCATTTTGTCACCCTTAGGGCCCCCCAAAGTCAGAGAGGTCTGTGCTCAGGCTGGGGCAGGGCCAGGGGCTCTGGGGGCTCTTCCAGCCCTGGGGCTGCATTCTGGGGTGGGAGAGGGAAGGGGTGTGAGGAGAAAAGCTGGGCTTACTCGGACTAGTGCAGTTTTTCAAAATCTAAACCCTGCGGGAGTCAGGCTGAGTAGCTCTGCGAAGCTCTTGTTAGCAGTAACTGGAAAAGAAGGGACTCATTTAGAGCTGTGAGGTTAATTAAAGGTTGGGCTGTCCCCAGGGAGGTGGCAGTTTCTCCACCGCTTAATCTGTGAATGGGAACTGGCTGCCCGTCTGAAAGATGCTCTCTGGCTTCATCGCTCCTGCCATGGACGCTGTGCAAGATAGGAAGGACAAAAGTTTTCTAGCTGCTCCCTGCAGAGGGTTGGAAGGGCCTGGCCTGGCCTTTGGTTTCTTTAAGTAACTAGAAAATAGATGGGGTAGAGGAGCGGAGAGTCGGTAGGAGGGAGCAGCCTCCTCAATAAATACTCATTTTTCAGAGCAGCGGCACGTGGCTTCGATGCGTCTTTCAAGGGAAATCCAGGAAAGCAGAGTCTTAAAATAGCCAATTCCTGAAAGCAAATGTGCTCAGCTTAAAAGCCATTACATTTTATAGCCCAGAGCGATTTCTGGTTAACTGCTTTTGCCCCCAAAGTACTAAGCTCAGGGAAAGACAAATCTCCTGCTTGCACACTTCAGCGGACTAGAACACCCTGCACAAAATGATCAGTACTCGTGTCCTTGGCTGTTCAGGGCGAGCAGAGCTGGGGCAGGGGGTTCGGGCTGTCTCGCAGGACTGCAGGGAGGGCGCTGGGGGCAGCTGGCCGTGCCCACCTCCGGTTTGCCGGGAGGATTGCAGTCTCAGTGCAGACTGGTCCTAGCTACGATGGCACATGATGGGCTTGGTGTTGTGGTGATGGGCTGGGAGAGATGGCGCTGGCAGATTTTAGGGTGGCATCGGGCAGACTCCTGTTTGGTAGCGACATAACTATGACTATGTGACAGCAGGCTGCTCCCAGTTGGGAGTCTGGTCCTCATGCATTTGCCAAGAGCTCAGAGATCTCTTGGAGACAGGTTGAGGCTGGTGCTGAAATGCCACCATCTCCACCTTGGCTCCTTTCCTTGTGCACACAGCCATTTGGCTGGATTAGCAGCTCTGGGCAGCAGCTGGAGGTGGGCTGGTGCGGGGGGGGACGATACTTGTGCAGCTTTCCGGAGAACAAGTTTCTCGTTAGGGGAAATGATGGCAAAGGGAGGGAGCTTGGTGGCCAGCCCACTGGTGCCATTTGGTGCAGTTTACCCAGCACTGCATTTTGTCTGGCCGAGCTTCCCTGCTTCTTGCCGTCACACGGGGACATGATGGCACTCGAGCTTTTATACTCATTGGCACCAGTCAAATCTCAAGTCCTATGGCTCCTGTGTGCACTGCCAGAGCAGTTCATGATCGTTTCAATCAATATGGAGGCCAAGTCACTTTTGAAGTGGCCCTACCTTCCCCTTCCTCCAGCCTCAGCCGTACGGTGTCACCCCTCATGCCAGTGCCGGGATGTGCGCAGTCCGGGATGTGGCATGTCAGGTCTGGCTGAAGCCTGAACTTTCTGTTGCTGCTGCCATGTGTTTCAGCCAAATCTGCCTTCTGCCCTGCCTTGCCACACGGCCAGTGACCCAGGAAGGGGATGTCTGTCTTTCAAAAGCCACTTGCCTTTACGTTGGATTAATTGATGATGCCACCAGCCTTCCTCAGAGGAAGGAGTGTTTCCCAAGCTCGCACTTTCCCTGTCTCTCACGGAACAAGCCATTTCTTTTAGTTCTCATTCTCTGGGGTTCCTTCTGAAGCCACAGAGATAAAAGCACTTTCCATCAATGTTTTTGCTGCTTCTCTAATGCTCTTAATTGTCTCCCGTGTCTATTTTGGGACGCTAACATCTTACAGGCACAGCAGCAGCCTGCAGCAGATGGGGGAAATGCAGATGCACCAGCATTTCAACTAATCAGTTGTTTACCCTACAGTAAATAACAGCCAGTTAAACACAAACTGTACCCTGCCCATTCCAGCACAGTTGAACACCCATCCCTGTGAACGTGACAGGAACGAAGCACACCCTTTCCGAGCAGCAGCGGCACCTCTCCAGATCGGGAGTCACTGTGGGAGGGGTTGCTGAGTCTGGGTGTGCTCTTACAGGGCCGTGCAGGGGAACCAGGTGGAGCTGGGGATGTGCACCCCCAGGACAGCATCCCCCAGGAGAGTGACTGGGCAAAGCCAGCAGCAGAGCCATGGCTCTGGGATGGACTCATGACCAGCTGCCAGGGCAGAGCTCCCCACTCAGCCTCCACTGCACACCCCCAGTCCTGCCGTCCCTGCTGTTACTTAGCCAGGGTGTCTGTTTGCTCTGCTTGACTGTATCCATATCCCCTCCTTGGGTCCATCCTGATCAACAGCTGCCTCACCACAGACAGATTCCCAAAGCCCTTCTCGATTTCTGGAGCTGAGATGTGTTCAGAGCTATGTTGTGGCATTTGCTAATGACATTTAGACTCGTAAAGGGAAGTCAGCGGCTTTTGTTTGCGTCTGAGACTGACTGCACTGGTTTGTAAGAGAGGGAAGTTCTAAACTTTCTCATTGCCCTTCTCCTGGGAAAGATCCAGGTATCAAACCCGCAGCCCTCAGGGCTGGTTTCTCCCCTCCCTCCAAACTAAACACGAGGAGCTGAGATTTGCGCTCAGAGGAGCATGTTCCTCCTCCACAGAGGGGATTGCCCTGGTAGGCCAGGTTCACAGCGTGCTTTTAGCACGCTGCTTAGCTTGGGAGTATCTCTTTCCCAACCAAGTTGCTTTGCTCGTACGTGTGCGTCTCCAGGGAACCTCCCAGGAAACCAAAACCTTTGGCTGAAAGATTGGCCTTGCGTGGGGGGTTTGGGCAATGCCCTCCATCACTCTGCATGTTCTCTATCCCGCTGGTAGCGTGGGGGTGGCTCCTTGCTGCCGTGACCTGGTGTTCTCTTCCTTCTTTGCCCTGTCAGAACACGTCAGAACTGGAGGGAGGTGGAGATGGCCACCAGAGTAGCATCAACACCCTGCCGGACATCTCCCTGGTAAGATGCTGCACCATGCTGCTGCACCTCAGATGGGACCTGGGGGCAAATGGATGGTACCGAGTTTATCCTCAGCTTCTGTAGCTCCTTGCTATGCCCCCTGCCCGTGGATGCCGCTGCAGTCACTGAAGCGCATTAGTCAGGCCGATTAGAAAGGAGGATTTGGGCTGAATATGAGCAGCTTCTGTGCGAACCAGAGCAAGAGTTGGGTAGTTTCTCCTCTAACCATCCTCACTGTGTGTTGTAGTCTTATTGCCAGTAAGATCAGAAAGGCGTTTCTATGCAAATCAGCTCGTTTTGCCATGGTTGCTGCAAGAAGGCAGATGCAGGTGACAGCCTGGGGATGTTCTCGCAGCTGAGCAGGGTGTCCTAAAGCTTCTGTTCTTGGTCCGGCAGGATGATCTCTCCTCCTTCCCAGATGAACCACCCAACTTCAAGCCTCCGCCTCCTCCTTCAGCCCCTCAGATGCTGGACCCTGCTGCTGCCCAGCACAGGAACCCAGGGAAAGACAAGCCCAAGCGCCCTTCCTCCGAGTCCTCTCAGTCAGGCCTCTTCTTTGTGGCCCCCCGAAACCCTACGCCCCCTCCTAGCCACCCCGAGAAGGACACAGTCAGCATGACTTCCACTGCCACCACATCCACCGAGGAATCTGCCCCAGGCGCTATCTATGCCACCATCTCCCCGGCCCTGCACAGCTCCAGGAGGCAACTGGATGCCCAGCTCTCCTTGGTCAGCCAACACCCCATCGGTCCCTTCCCCAGGGTCCAGTCCCCAACGAGGTTGAAGAGCCCACCCCCAGACGGCCCTGCAGCTGGTGGGCTTCAGAGCCCCCCTTCCCAGTCTCCTCCTCCTCCCCCGCCCCACCCGGCACCCCCCCCACCGGACAGGGGCAGCCCCCAGGCTGCAGCCAACCAGCACTTCATCATGGTGGAGGTGCACCAGCCCAACAGCGAGCCCGACGTCAACGAAGTGAGGCCCTTGCCCCAGGCCAGAGGTGGGTGTCAGCAGCCGTGGGGTTCAGAAACCCTCTTTGGGGTGTTCCGAGGGGGAGAAATGGGAGAAGAGACAGATCTGCAGGGCAGGAACTGGCGGAGGGAGTTGGAGGAGTAAGACCTGTGTCGGGCTGCAGGTCCCCGCCTGAGCGCTGGGCTTGGTTGCGGGGTTTCCCCCTTCCCGGCGGGGATGTGGGCTGGCAGCAGGGCCTGGGTTCGGGGCTGTGATTTTGGTTCAAACTCCAGGTCAGTAGAGTAGGGCGCAGGCCACAGAGCCCGGATCGCTGGGGCAGGGTTTGGGGTCTGTGTCTGTTGGTTTGCTTTTTTTCTCCCCGAGGTAAATTTTTCAGTCGCAGAAAACAGCTTGACATGGCAAAAAACAGTGAAAATCCAGAAAGTGCATAAAGCCTTCGCCCTGTTGTTAGCAGCAGCGGTGTGCTAATCTCGGAGACAAAGCCCTCAGCCCTGGGTTTTGGCAGTGCTGGGAATCCTGCGAGGCCCGGGGCCAGGGCAGCCAGCTCCCCATCAGCATTCGGCTCGCTCTCCAAAGCCTCCCTGGGTTTCCAGCACGGTTCAGGCTGACCTTTCCGTACAGACCGAGCTCTGTTTGGCAGTTGATTGCAGCTTCTCTCTTGTGTGGGCTTTGCCGCGTTGGTTCATAAAATCTGCTTCCAGTGGAGTTTTAAAAGGAAAAGAATAAGCAATTCTGGGATCTTCCCGTTAACTCCAGATTTTGTGGGGGGAAAAAACAGGTCCCATTGTGCCCACACAGAATTTGGGAGTCAGATTTATCCTGAATGTACCCTGAGAACGAGGAGTGGAAGTGAGGGAGGAGCGTGCTGGGCTCCACAGGTCCCTCGGCTCTGGTCCAGCGGGCCAGGGTGGGAGCTGGTCCTGGGGCCTCAGTGGTGCCCAGCAGGGTGGGCTTTGCTTTCGGCTGCGTCCCGCCGGGGCTGGAGGCATCGGAGCACCCAGAGCATCCCTGTGAGCACCCAGAGCATCCCGGTGAGCCCTCGGGATGTGCCGTTTGCGTCCCGGCTCCCGTGCGAGGGACGTTGTCGCCCCCCCGTGGCACCGTGTACCCCTGCAGTTTCTGCCTCTCGGCGGGGGTGGGGGGCTGGAGTGCCCGACACTGCACGGGGGGTGGATGCTGCCCCAGGGGGGCCTGCAGTGTGACCCCCAGCTCCCGCAAGTCAATTCCCGGACCGCCAGCCCTCTGCTGCTGCCGTCATTCCCTTGTTCCTGGCACAATTCCAGAGGTAGAGTCTCGATCTCCACTCGGAGTCTTAATCCTTGGCCTCCACTCAAGTCTTCATCCTCGAAGGGGAGAAAGCTCCTACCTGGCAGCTCTTTGCTGAGGCCTGTCCCCATCTCCCCCCGTCCCTCCAGTGGGATCCCTGATCTCATCACCATCTCCCTCCATCCCAGTTCGGGATCTGAGTTGGATCCTGGACCTGGGTTTGAGGCCACTTGTTCCTTGTGTGCAGCCCTACTCTTGAGGAGGGGTTTGCTGGGGAACCCCGCTCCAGGTCTAGATCCCAGGGCACGTGCCCAGCCCTGGGAGCGGGTGGAATGTCCTCGCTCTGCGACGTGGCCCTGTGGGTGCTCAGCTGGCCGCAGAGCCGTGCTGCCCAGCCTCCTCTAACAGCCCTCGTCTCTCCCCAGCCTCCACGCTCTCCCAGCTGTCGGACAGCGGGCAGACCCTCAGCGAGGACAGCGGGGTGGACATCGGGGAGGTCGAGATGAGCGGCAAGGACAAGAGCCGGCAGCCGGTCCCTGGGAAAAGCCGAAGCCTCAAGGAGGCCGCGAGGAGCGAGGGGGTGGCAGAAGGGGCCTCCAAGCCGGTGAGGCTGGGTGCCCAGGGGCCTCGGGGTGCTGCCGTTTGTGGGAGGTGGGCACCCAGGGCTGCCAAGGGGCAGTGCTGCTCCCCCCTGCCTGCCAGCAGCCCCTCCTGTGCTTTGATGGGTTATTCAGCCTCTTGTTTAATGAGCTGTCAGCTCGCCGGTGGGCTGAGCTATGGGGAAGGGAGCCAGGAGCGGCTGAGAGGGCTGATTCGCTCTATCCCGGACAAGTCCAGTCCCTCCCAGCTCCAGCGAGAAGCTGCTTGGGACATGGCAGAGTTCCTGGCTCTGAGGGCACAGCGACAGGGCACAGTGTCCCACCCGGAAGGGAAGGTGGCATCAGGTAGGAGAAGGAAATTGGAGACTGTCTGATGGTGGCAAGGTTGTGGGACATAGGCAGGCAGTCGGAGAGCTGCTCCACCCCTCCCCAAGCCCTTCCAGATCCAGGTTGGGATCATGGCCATGGATGTCAGGAGTCAGAGGGCAAGCACAGGCAGCGGAGCTGGCGCTGTCCCCTGAAAGCCTGCCGTGGGTGAACCTGCTGGCCGTGGGGCCCCGGCCTCCCTCGGCAGCACTGTCTCTCCCCACAGCCAGGGCTCCTGGAGCCCACGTCGTGTCTTATCCGAGTGTCCAAGAGCGCACCAACCTTGGGGATCGCCATCGAAGGTGGAGCAAACACGCGGCAGCCACTGCCCCGCATCGTCACCATTCAGGTAGGGCAGGCTGAGAACGGCAAGAACTTACTGCATGTCCCATCCCTCTCCTGCCTGGAGATCAGAAAAACCTTTCAGCCATGGCTGGAGCAGCCCCAGGGGGGTTGGAGGTGTGCTTTCCCCCTCGATAGCCCTGCATCTCCCCAGCCATCAGAGGCATCATTCTGCGGGGGAGGGGAGTGTCTGAAGATCGCATTCGTGTCCCGTGGATGATCCCACAACATAAAGCACATCCTTGGAGCCAAGGATTTGCTGCAGACATTTGGACATTTGGGCAGCCCTGAAAGCTTGGCTGGTGTCTCCAGATATCTGGAAAGTCCCTTTTTCTGCTCAGACGGAGGACTGGGGACGGGGAATAGTGGATGACAGCAGGAGGACTGAGCCCCTGGGAGCTGTCTGCCCGCACCCTTTCCTCTGCTGTTTACTTGGGGGCAAAATTCAAGTTATTTACCACAAAAGAAAAGCAGAGCTGAGTGCGCCTTGGTTATTCTTGGCCATCCCAGCTGGCACTGCGCTCCGGGAGCAAGCAGGAGGGAAGCCAGATTAATTCCCTCTTTACAAAATATTTCATTTCCCAAAACCACCTGTATTTCATCCCTGGGTTGAGCCGGAGTGGGGGTGGGGTGGGGGTGGTAGGAGCACGAGCTGACCACCTCTCTCCTGCAGCGTGGGGGTTCAGCACACAACTGCGGGAAGCTGAAGGTGGGCCACGTCATTTTGGAGGTGAACGGCACGGGGCTGCGGGGCAAAGAGCATCGGGAAGCCGCTCGTATCATCGCTGAAGCCTTTAAGCTGAAGGAAAAGGACTATATCGATTTCTTGGTCACAGAATTCAACGTCGCCCTTTAGGAACCCAAATGGGTTTTAGGAGCGTGGCTTGGGGACAGGGAGCACCCGAATGGGGATGGAAGAACAGCACTGAGGTGTGAAAGCAACATCCCACCACGCAGAGCCCTCACCCGCTGCGCTACCCCGCACGTACAGACACCCCCATCTTGGCCCCAAATGTCCCCCCACCCACCGCAGACACACTGCCTGGGTAGGGCAGGCTGAGAACGGGCAGAAATCAGTGCACATCCCTTAAAGTCTTCATCCCTGTCCTCCCTGGGGTGGGGGAGGGCTGCCCTTCGGGGACACCCTCTCCCCCTCGGTCAGGCTGGGGAGCAGGACAGGAGGACGGTGGAGGTCTGGGTGTCCCCGCTGTCATTTGAGTGCCACACGCAGAGCAAGGTGGGCCCGTGGCTCAGGCTGGAGGGTTTTTCGGGTAGTTGCAGCTCCCTCGGGTGCTCACCCCCGTGCCCAGGTGGGTGGCCCAGGCCACGGGTGGGGATGCAGAGAGCAACTGGAGGCCTTGTAAATCGCCGGCAGCGTCGTCATATTTATATACACAGAGCTTGTGCTTTTAATTTTTCAATAAATCTATCAGGTTAGAAAAAGGCTGGGTCCGTGGGGGTTCTTCAGGGCTGGGGCAGGGACACGAGGGGTGCAGCGCTGGCAGGGCAGGTGCGGTGCGATGGGAGTCGCGGCTGGGCAAAACTGCCCCATCGCCACCCCAGCCAGGGCCGCCCGGGGATGGGACAGCCCCTGCCCCATCGCCACCCCGGCCAGGGCCGCCCGGGGATGGGACAGCCCCTGCCCCATCGCCACCCCGGCCAGGGCCGCCCGCGGATGGGACAGCCCCTGCCCCATCGCCACCCCTGCCCCAGGGCCGCCCGGGGATGGGGCAGCCCCTGCCCCATCGCCACCCCGGCCAGGGCCGCCCGGGGATGGGGCAGCCCCTGCCCCATCGCCACCCCTGCCCCAGGGCCGCCCGGGGATGGGACAGCCCCTGCCCCATCGCCACCCCTGCCCCAGGGCCGCCCGGGGATGGGACAGCCCCTGCCCCATCGCCACCCTTGCCCCAGGGCCGCCCGGGGATGGGACAGCCCCTGCCCCATCGCCACCCCAGCCAGGGCCGCCCGGGGATGGGACAGCCCCTGCCCCATCGCCACCCCAGCCAGGGCCGCCCGGGGATGGGACAGCCCCTGCCCCATCGCCACCCCTGCCCCAGGGCCGCCCGGGGATGGGACAGCCCCTGCCCCGCTCCGCCGGGGCAGCATCCCAGCAGGGGGCGCCCGCGCCGCATAAATTATGATAATGAAGCCGTCCACCGCCGCTCTGATTGGCCCCCCGCCACGGTTTATGCAAATACAGCGGAGGGCTGGGTCTATGCAAACGACCTCCGGAGTCCCGTTCGGCCGCGCGCGCGGATTGGCGGGAAGCGGCGGGGATGCTAATGAGGGCGCAGGCCCCGCCCCCCGCCGCCGGCGGGCTGCGCTATTGTCCGGCGGGGCCGGGCCGGGAGGAGGCGGTGGCCGGGGCTGGGCTGGGCCGGGCCGGGGCCGGAGCCGCTGTCGCCGTGCGGAGCCGCCCAGCGCCGGGCGAGGAGGGGCCGGCCGGGCCCCCCCTGCAGGTGGGCAGCCGCGGGGCGCTCGCGGAGCAGCTGTTGCATGCGGAGGGCGGGGGGTGCCCCTGCAGCGGTGCCCTCGGGCCAGATGTGGCCCCCCCAGCTGTGTCCCGGGGGGGACCGGGGCAGGCTCAGGCCGCGGGGCCAGCGCTGCGCGGCGCGATTGCTCCCTGCAAGCCGCCTGCTGCAGCGGGAGGGAAGGAGAAGGCCCCGGGGCACAGCTGGATGCACAGCTGGGGGCCCGCGGCGCTGGCCCCATCCCGGGGCCCGCATCCAGCACCCCCGGCTCGGCTGAGGCCGGCTCTAGCAGGGCTGGCTCGCGGCTGGGAGCCGGTTGGGGTCCCCGGGCGGAGGGGCGGGACCCCCGGCAGGCCAGGAGATGCGCCGGGAGGGCGCGGGACTCGCCGCCGCTTCCCGCCAACCCACGCCGCCGGAGCCTTCGTGGTCCGGGGAAAACTTGTCCTAACTCTGCTTATTCCGGCGGTTCCTCCCCACGCGGGGCCGAATCCACCGTGGGGGACATTGCGGGGGGGGGGGTCCGTGGGGTCGGCGTGGCCCAGAAGCCCAGCCCAGGGCTGGCGCGGGGGCTGCGGGGCGCGGGGGCTGCGGGGCGCGGAGGCTGCGGGGCGCGGAGGCTGCGGGGCGCGGGGCCGTGCCGCCGCCTCCTCCGAGGAAGTTGCATGCGCTGCCTTCGGCTTCAGTTCCTTGTTTTATTTAAAGGGCAGCCGCGGGCGCACTCGGTCCCTCCGAGGCGGTCGCGGTTGCGGCCGGGTGCCGCGGCGCTCCGCAGCATCCTTCCGCAGCGCTCCGGGCAGGGACGCCTCGGGACTCCTCGGAGATCCTAGCGCCGCACGCTGACCCCCCCACGCCGCTTGCCCTCCCGTGCCCCCCGCCCCCGCCGCCTCCCCCTGTGCTAAGAAGGGATCTCTGTGCCACCTCTGCCGCGGTGGCAGCTCTGCCCAGACGGGATTAAGGCCGCCCTTGACAGGCGTTACGGCCCCGGCTCCCCCCGGCTCCCGTGAGCACGTTGGGGTTCGGGCCCCGGGGGGGTGCAAACCCGCAGCTTTCCAGGGCAAGGCCTGCGTGGGGACAGGGGGAGGCAGGGAAGTGGCCGCGGGAGCTGCTCCCTGTCCCCTGTGGGGCTTCGCTTGGGTTCAAGTGGTGGAGAGATGCTGTTCCCGTGGGGTTGGGCACCTTTCCGTGGGGATATGCCAGCGTGGGGGGCCTGGGGGGACATGGATGAGGAGCCGGGGGACACGTGGGCTTTAGAACGATGGGGTAGTAACAGGCGTGTGCCTTGGGAGGACGAGGGAGGTTTGTCGGGCTCTTCCTCGCTACATCGGTTTCTCCCGTAGTAGTGGGAAACAGTGCAAGCCAAGAGAGCCGCGTTTCTGCTTCTCTGCCCTCTTTCTGCTCATAAAACAGGACTCTGTGGGCTTAAAAACAAGGATTTCTGAACCAGGAATTCCTCCCTCCTGGGGTGCAGATGCCCCTTGCCAAGTTTCAGCCTGAGGCTGTTCTGGCCTCTTCCAGACCCCTCCAAAAGAGATGCTTTGGACGGCAGCTCCTGCCAGGGGCCCGGACAAGAGTGCAGCTGAGGAGGGGAAGGGGAGCGACACTCCGGCAGAAAAATGTGTATTTTAGCGCAGTGCATGCGCCAGCAGAGCCCCGGCCTGCAGGCTCAAAGCTTTCTAGCCAAAACCCGCCACAGTCGGAGGTCCCCGGTTGCTGGCAGGGCCGCTGGCTCTGCCCGCCTGCCCTCTCAGGTGTTGGGGTGCAGGTCCCTGCGGGATGTGGGTGCCTGGAACCTCTGAAAGATGAGCCGCTCCCTGGACCTGATGGGTTTGGAGCTGGTGGTTTAGGAAAATGGAATACCCATCCCTTGTCCGGGAGGGGGGTTAAAGCCATCCCTGCGTCCCTGCTGGGCTTTAACCTCCCTCCCGGGCAGGGGGTGTTTTATTTTGGGGCACAGTGAGGGTTATTCCCCATCACTCAGAGAATGTCACCTTCATTCCATAGGGATGGGGGTGGAGGGGGGTTAGATCCTCCCCCCAACCCGCCTGCTCTGCCCAGGGTTGATGAGGCGGCGAAGGCAGAGTGACAACAGCCCTGTCCCCCTCCCTCCATGTCACCGAGCGAGCCCTGGGGCGGGGGATGCGGCGTCTCCTCCACTGTCACCACCGATAAACCCAGGAACAGTGACGGGGCCGCGCGTTGCTTCACATCGGCCTTGACTGCGCTGCTGGTCCTCAACTGTGCAATGAGTTGGGTGGGCTCAGCCTCTCACCTCCGTCTGTCCCATGGGCGGGTTGCAGGGCAGGGACAGGGTTGCTGTGGTGGAGGGATGAAGCTGTCTGCTGAGGGGATGAGAGACCAGGAGCTGAGGGCAGGGACAGGCAGGGAGCAGGCAGTGCTCATCTCACCCCCTCCTCCTCTGAGCACCTCCGCCTCCGAGGCACAGTGCAGGACAGCCAGGGCCAGAGGCGGGGGGAGGAGGGGGCTGAGGGTCTCAGGCAGAGTTCGAGAGTAAAAGACATTTTTGAGCTGAGGCTTTTAAATTTCTTTTTAGCCCTTTGTCTGATTGTCCTCTTGCAAAATCCCAGCTTTCAAAGAGCAAGATTAAAAATATACACACGCACACCCAGGGTTGTGTGCATTGGCTTTGTGGTTCCTGGGTACGTAGCCACATCATTTTTCAAGCTTTTCTGTGCTACCATAACAGCAAGCAACTTGCTTAAGGGGGAAAAAATTCAAGATTTTTCTCTCTTACCACCATGACCGTCAGTGGACGGTGGGACTTCCTGGGAAAGCAATAAATGTGTCTGGATTTGCAAGATCCTGCAGACTGTGGCTCTTGCGGGCGGTGCAGCCTGGGGGGGGATGCTGCTCAGAAGCGGGGTGACAGCCCCGCGATGGGTTAGGCATGATCCGGGCACCAGCCTGCCAAAACCGGGTAGGAAACGTCTTAACCCTTTTTAGCTCAAGACAACAGGACCCACAGGCTCCTTTCACCCAACACCCACCGGGATACCCTGCCCCAGGGTTGGTGTTTGGAGTTCCTCGTCTCTCAGGGATGCTGTGGGGCTCAAGGCGGGTCGGGGAGGCACTTTGATGTGCTGCTTCTTCGAGCCAGGATGCAGGCCAGGGCTCGGGGCTGGAAACATCCCACCCTGGAGCGGGGCTAAAACCAAAATCCCTCTTTAGCTGCATTGAGAAGCCACAGAGCCTGAAGCATCTTGTGGGCAACCCCGTCCTCCTCAGCAGCAGGAGAAGCTGAGGAGCATCTCGGGGTGCAGAGAATGGAGTTGCACAGGCAGCATGTGAGGAAAAGCCTTGTGCAAACACCCCAGCATGTTTGCAAGACCCTAAGGGATGTTTTGGGGTGTCCTCCCTGCCCAGAAAGCCCCAAGGACGCAGGCAGGGCTGGGAGCACCCTGTTGCTGGTGCAGAGATGGTCTCCAAGGACCTTGATGCTGCGTGGCACTAGAAAATACCCCCCCAAAATCCCCTAACTGTGGGATTTAAGCCAGGGAATTTGCAGATCTGAGATGCCAGCATGGGTTAAAAGACTTTTCCCACAGCATGTGGGTTAAAAGACTTTTCCCACAGCATGTGGGTTTGCTGCTCATCACCGCCATCCCCAAGCCAGCAGCACTCTGAAATCACTGCAGCACCCTCCAGCTAAACGCAGCCACCCCAGGGACTGTGCCATGGTTTCATTAGCAGCCAGGAGCTCGTAAAAGCTCTCTTCCGCGTGTTGCTAATTAAACAGTAACGAGCTGGAATAATTGCCCGCCTGCAAATATGCCTGGCCGCACCAGGGTGACTGGTTATGAGTGTGGTGTTCCCAGGGTTTGCAAGCAGCATCTTGGGATGGGGGCCAGGTGGACCCCCCTTGGAAATCCGGGATATGGGCTTTGCCCATATCCTGGATTTCCAAGGAGGGTCGGCCTGGCTGAATTCTGAGGCCATATGGCTGAATTTTAGGTCTGCTTGGCTTCCTGGAAGACCCTCATCCTGATGTCTTTTGGAGGCTGCAGCAGCTGATGGTCCCAGGGATCCCTCTCCTCCCATTTTGCTTCGGTGTTTTGCTCCAAACTGACTTGAAAATATAAAGGGTTTGATGAAAAACGGCACGGGAGGAGGGTGCGGCCCCCGACGCGCAGGGCCTGATGGGGTTAAAATATTTGCGACAGCCTGCGAACTTGCAGGAAGCACCCCAGCATCATTTCCTACTTCTGCAAAAGCCCAACTGCCTCACAGATGCAGGAAGGTTTTGGGGTGCTCCGAGGGATGCTGCCTTGGGGACCCCCAGTGGGGTAGCGGTGATGGGGATGTCCTAGGGATGCTGGTATGGGGTGAGTGTAACCCCCCATGGGGCTGGTTGCTCTGGTATTGGGTTGGGGATGCTGGGGGGCGCTGCTGGTGATGGACCAGCCAGCGGCACGTGGGCAGCTGCCGCCTCCAGCACCCCATGACCAAAATTGGGTTGCGGGGGGCTCAAATTTAACAGAGGGGACATTGCTGGGAACACCTCGTGGCCTTTCTTGCTACCCGCCTCGTGGTTGGGTTTTCAGCATCCGGTGTCTCTTGAGCTGCCGCCACGGCTCTGCGAGCCCCAGCACACCGAGGAGCTCCTGCTTTTAGATCATCAGTGGAGTGAGTGTGCTGGACCTCTGCTGTGGTCCCTTCTCGCTGTCAGCCCCCCAGAGCCCGAGGGACCTCAGGGTGCCTGTCCTGTGCCGTGATCAGGACTTCATCAGCAGCTTGTGGTAGTCGTCCTGCAGGAGGGGACATGGTGACAGCCCCCAGCGTGGGGAGGGGGGCTCAGAGGATGCCCCAGGGGTGGAGCAAAGGGGGATGCAGCATGGGGGGAGGCCTCCCTGTGTGGGGACAATGGGGCTGGGGGGATGTTCCCATGGGTGGGGAACACCCTGGGCTGCAGAAACCCACCCCCCAAAGCACCTGGCCCAGCTGGTGCAGATGTGACCCGTTTCTCTGAGCGGGGGGGACCCTCTGACTTCTCCCAGGGGGCAGGAGGGCATCCCAGGGGACAGGCATCCTGGGGTGATGAGCATTGCGGGGGGAGACACGAGCGTCCCTGCCTCCATCCCTGAGCGCTGCCTGCATCCCTGCCTGCTGCTCCCCTCCTTGCCAGCCCCTGTGCAGGATTGGGAAGGGGTGACCAGCCCCAACCTCCCCGCCAGTGATGGTCCTCAGGCTGTGGCTGCCCGGACAGGGTGATGTCTGGAGTGTGCCAGCATGGGCTGGGTGTTTCCCAGTGCCCACCCTGGGGGGGAAGAAAGCCTTTTGGGATGGGATGGTGCTGGAGGTGCTCCTTCCCCACATCATGGCCATGGGAGATGCAGCAGCATGGTGGGATGCAGGTGCAGTCTGGCCCCCACCATGGAGGGTTGCTCTTGTCCGGGGACAAGACCTGTCTTGGTCTGGGGGACAGGGGAAGCCCTGACAGTGGGGGTGGGGGGGACACACCTCGAACAGAGCCCCCTGTGTCCTGCTGAGCATCCCTCCCTCTGCCCCTGCCAGGACGTTGCAGCCATGGTGTGACCTACATTCGTGGCAAGGAGGTCCCCAGCCCGCGGCCGCTGCCGAGCCATGAAGCGACACAAGTGACGGGGACGCTGTGCCCGTGGGCCATGGCCAGCCCGGCACCATGGCTGCGCCCGACACAAACAGAGCTGACGCGCTGGGAGGGAGAGGAGGAGGAGGAGGGGGAGGAGGAGGAAGACGACTTTGAAAAGCGAATGGACGAGGATGGGGTCATCGGCCTGGGGGAGGATGCCGGCAGCCCACCGTGTGGTGAGTCGTCCCCTTTCGCTGCCCAAAGACCCTCGTGGGGGGGAGGGAGGGGGAGTCCCGGGTGTCCCAGGAGCTGCTGGAGATGAGGGCGGGGGGCTGCGAGGGGGTGGGGGCCACCGGCTGGCTGGCAGAAGCCCCCACGGCGCTGGTGTTTTACAGGCGACGGCGAGGAGCTGGAGGAGGGGTCCCCGGCGGAGGAGGGTCGCTGGCACCCACGGCGGGACCTGGAGGAGGAGGAGCGGGGCAGCTCCGCGGGGGACGAGGGGCCCTGGGGGGCAGAGAGCGACGGGGAGCCCTACCCCGAGCTGTCCTGCGAGGGCCGGTGGGGCTCGGGGTCCAGCGGCAGCCCCGAGCCGTGGCGGGACGGGCGGGCTCTCGGCCAGCCCCGCGGCTGCAGCACGGACGGCGGTGACACCTCGGGGCTGTCGGACGCCAGCCCCGGCCCCGCCACCCCCTCCCGCCGGCACCGGGGCTGGGCCGCGGCCGGGGACACCGGCGGGGGACACGGGCAGGGCTGGACCCCGAGCCGGAGCCTCCCGCAGCCCCTCTCCGCCCGTGACCTCCGCGATGCCGCCGGCATCGAGCCCGAGCCTCAGCCGGCTGGGACGGGGCGGGCGGCCCCTGGGACGGCTGGCTTGGCACCCACCGGGGATCCCCGGGGGCCTGTTCCCCCCCCCGCCCCCCAGCAGCACGACAGGTCCCGGATGCCCAGGAAGGAGACCCCCGCGGTGCTGCCCCCAAGGCCCGGCCGGCAGTCGCGGTCCCTCAGCCCCGGGCGGCGGCGCACGGACGGCGGGGCGGCGAGGGATGCTCCGGGAGCGGGCCCCGGCGCGGGCGGCAGCACCCGGTACGGCCGCGGGCGGCTCAACCACCCCCTGCCCGACCTCTCCAAGGTGGAGCCGCGGGTGAAGTTCGACCAGAGCTACCGGCCGCCGCGGGGCCGGGTCCTGCCCGCCCGCCCCGGGGTCCCGGGCCGCCCCCTCGCCTTCAAGTCCCCCGCCGAGATCGTCCGGGAGGTGCTGCTGAGCAGCGGGGAGGGGCCCCCCCCGCAGCCCCCCGCCACCGCCGGGCTGCCGCAGGAGTTCAGGTCGCCCAGACAAGCCACTGCGCTGGTGCAGCAGCTCCAGGTAGCGCCACCAGTTCAGCCGGGGGGGCCTTACTGGGAGGGTCTCTGGGGTGAGGGAGGAGTGGGGGGTCCAGGCACCGTGGAGATGTCACCAGCCCCATGAGCCGGCCCTGCATCACTGGCGGGGGGGTTGGGGCTGGTCACCCCTTCCCAATCCTGCACAGGGGCTGGCAAGGAGGGGAGCAGCAGGCAGGGATGCAGGCAGCGCTCAGGGATGGAGGCGGGGACACTCGTGTCCCCCTCCGAATGCTTGTCCCCCCCCGATGCTCATCACCCCAGGATGCCTGTCCCCTGGGATGCCCTCCTGCCCCCTGGGAGAAGTCAGAGGGTCCCCCCCGCTCAGAGAAACAGGGGTCACATCTGCACCAGCTGGGCCAGGTGCTTTGGGGGGTGGGTTTCTGCAGCCCAGGGTGTTCCCCACCCATGGGAGCATCCCCCCAGCCCCATTGTCCCCACACAGGGAGGCCTCCCCCCATGCTGCATCCCCCTTTGCTCCACCCCTGGGGCATCCTCTGAGCCCCCCTCCCCACGCTGGGGGCTGTCACCATGTCCCCTCCTGCAGGACGACTACCACAAGCTGCTGACGAAGTATGCTGAGGCTGAGAACACCATCGACCAGCTACGCCTGGGTGCCAGGGTGGGTGCTAGGGTGGCTGCAGGTGGGGGGCTCCCCACTCTGCTCCCCCCTCCCGGGGTCACTCAGAGTGTCTTCCTCCCCTCGCCCAGCTCTTCCTCCTCCTGGGGAGCTGCAGAGCAGCTGCTTGAGCAAGCCCAGCCTGCGGAGCGGTGGGTTGAGGCTGCTGCAGCTCTCACAGCAAATCCAGGGGCCCCCATCCACCCCCCTGCCTGGCTGGCTCCCCTCTGTGCCAGGGTAGTGGCTGAGCCAAAACAGCCCCAAAATGTTGGGGACAGCAAGTGGAAGCGCATCCCCGTGTCACCCTCGTCACCTTCCGCCCTGCTGCAGTGGGGAAACTGAGGCAGGGTCAGTGTCCGGCTGTGCCCCTCGCCTGGGCTGTGCCCCCCTCCACCTTCACCTGCTGGTGGTCTCCATGGGGATGGGTACTTCAGGGTGGGCAACGCTGGGGTTGGGGTGCAGGGTGGGTGCCCCGAATCCCCTCTCCCTGCCCCTAGGTGAGCCTGTACGCCGACCCACCACAGCCCAGCCGCAGCTTCATTGTGGGCACCGTGGGCTCAGCGGGCACCCTGGGCACCCTGGGCTCCAGCTGCCGGGTGATGGCCCCCAGCACCCCGCAGGCCAGGACGGCAGCTTTCAGCACAGCCCCGGCCCCACCGTCCTCACAGGGTGCAGGTGGGTTGAACCATGTGTCCCTGTCCGGCTCATCACCCCCCTGCTCCTGTTTGGGGGGCACGTTCAGCTGAGACCCCCTACCCACGGCTTCCCCGTGGTGTGTGGGGGTCCCCGGTATCACCTTGTCCTCGTGTTTTCTTCCAGCTCCAGCATCGGGACTGTCAGGCCGAGGGGCATCACCTCCTTTCCCCCCTCCACCCAGGGGGGGCTGCCCCACCTGTCTGGGACCGTGCCACTGCCCGGGGACCCAGCTGGCGCGGACACTGGTGGGACAGACCCACAAGCTGCAGGCGCAGGCAAGCTCCGGGGGGGCTGTAGCCGGGGCGGGGGGCTGCAGGAGGGCTGGGCTCAGCCCTTTCTCTCCGGTCAGGTGGAGTCCTTCGAGGGCTGGACCCGAGTAGGAAGCCCCACACCCCAGGAGCTGCTCCAGGTGGGTGAGCCCCTTCCCGACACCCCTCTGGGGATGCGAGCGGGGCCGGGGGTGGGTGGCAGGGGCCGGGGGCCAAGCTGACAGGCTCGGCATCACCGTTGTGCCTCAGCGGTTCGGGAAGCTGAGGGATGCGCAGGATGCGCTGGAGCGGGCGTACCTGCGAGCCCGGCAGCAGCACACGGCGGACTTCGATCCCGATCGGTAGGTGCTTGACCCCCCCCCGCATCCCCACCAGCAAAACCCCAACCCCTGTGCTGCCGGGCACTGCCGGTCGCTGTCTTGCAGTGCGGTGGAAGGGGAGATTTTCCGGCTGGGGCTGCGTCTGGATGAGATGAAGGAGCGGCTGGAGCCCGGGGTCGGGCGGCAGCTCCCCCCGCACCGGCTGGAGCCTGGGGTCGGGCAGCAGCCCCCCACGCAGCGCCGGGCACAGCCCTGCTCTCCTCCAGACCCTTCCCCACTGGCCACCCAGTCCCCGTGCCCTGAGGTGAGCAGGGGGGTGGAGGAGGCTGGGGGGTGCAAAGATGCTGGGGTGGGGGCACCCAGCTGCGACTGGGGTGGGGGCCGTGCCTCTCTGACCCCCTTTCGCTGTGCCCTGCAGAGCCCAGCGCTGGTGGAGGGTCCCCGGGGGACAGCGGGGGAAAGCGAGGTGGCAGCGAGGGGGCTGCCCCGGCCCCTCTGGCACAAGCAGCTCCAAGTGGAGGAGGATTTCGGTGACCTGTTGGCGCAGTGAGAGCCGTCGCGGTGGGGTGCGAGGGGGGTGTGGGCAGGGAGCATCACCCCAAAACCACCAACTCCTGCCTGCGGGTCCCCCCCAGGTACAAACACTTCAAGTCCTTGCCAGAGTCGCTGAGCCTGGAGCAGCTGAGCCTGGCCGAGAGCGAGTCGCCGGGGGAGGCGGATGGCCCTGTGGCAGGCGACGGTGGCCACTGCAAGGTCCCCTGCAGGACACAGTCACCAGAGGAAGGGGCCAACCTCGAGACCTCCCCCTTGTAAGTGTTGTGGGACCACGAGTCCCCCAGGCAGGGCGAGCAGGAGGTTGTATGTCAAGGCACAGGTTTTATTGGCATCGATAGGCTTCAGAGTGAACAGCCTCCCCAGGACAACCAGCTGCACCAGGGCCTTTCCCCACGTTTGGGATTGCCCTGCCCCATCACTCATGCTTTGTCCTCCCACCCAGGCACACCCCGGAGAGGAGAGCGGTGCCACTGCCCCCCAGGGAGCCTCCATGGCCGGGGGACACACAGGGCCACTTGTCCCCTGCCACTGCCAAGGAGCTGCCAGACCCAGCCAAGCCCCCCCTGGGGCTCCCTGAGCCCCCGCAGGTACCCCTGTCCTGCCACAGCAGTGGGGTGGCCAGTGCTGCTGCCCAGCTCCAGCCCCGCAAGGTGAGTCCCCTGGGACTGTGGGTCCCCGTCTGCCAGCACCCACAGACCCTGCTGGGGGGTTGTGGGGGGAGGTCCTGGGGGTGCTCAGCACCAATCCTATCCCCTCTCCATGAATCTGCAGGAGCAGCGCATTGTGTCACCGGAGACGGACAGTGGCTTCGTGGGCTCGGAGGCCAGCAGGGTGTCACCCCCCGTGCACACCCCTGACCATCAGCCCCCCGGCACCGGGTATAGCCCAGGGTCCCTGCCCTCACCCCGTGGTGGGAGTTGGGGACATGGGCTGTTGTCTCTGTCTGGGGGGGGATTTGGGGCATCAAAGGGGGGTGGGGATGGGGGGAACAGGGATGTGGGGGATCAGGGAGGGGGTTCTGGGGGGTATTGGAGATGTGCAGGGTGGGCCGTGGGCAGGGGGCAAGCAGTGAGGACTGCCCACATGACCCGTTGTGTCCCCAGGACCCCCGGCTCGCTGGGACCCTCCATCCCCATCCCCGCGACCCTCCGTCCTCCACAGAAGAGAGAGGTGGCCCCGCTTCCCTCCGAGACGGCACTGATGGGCATCTACCCCGTGGGCGGGCAGGGCAGCACAGGGGAGCCCCGCCTGCCCCCCAGCAGCCCCTCACAGAGCAGCTCCCCCCCACACTGGGGCAGCGAGGCAGGACCCAATGGTGAGCAGGCAGCGTTTTGGGGAGGAGAGAGAGACCGGGGCGGGGGGGGGCTGGCTCTGCACGTGGAAGAGGCTCTGGTTTATGGTGTTCCCGTCCATCCTTGGGGTGCTGGCCTGGGGGTGCCTCCCACCTGCTGACTGCTCTCCTGGGTTTCTCCTGGGGGGGCACCCCCATGTCCCACGCTGTCAGCATCAGCTCACCATACCCCCCCTCCTCCCCAGCTCACACGGACTCAGAGCCAGAAGGCAGGAGTTGCGCCAGCAGCCACCCCCCCACCATGGCTGGGGACACAGCCAGCCCCCCGCCATCCCCTGAAACACCGTCCCCCACCCCGCTGTCTCCTGACCCACCATGCCTCAGCCTGGCTCACTGCGACCTGCTGGACTCCCGCCTGGAGCGCGAGTGAGTGTCTGTGTCCCCCCCAGCCTGGGCTGAGCCCCCCCAGCTGACTGCAAAGCCAAGTCCCCAAAGGCACCAGCATCTTCCACTGGGCAGCAGCAGAGTGGGCTGGGTCCTCCAAACTCGTGACACGTGTGGGCTGGCTGAGGCTGGACCCCAGCCCAGACAGGCCCCCGGCTTGGTTTTGGGCAACATCACAGCATGAGCCACCAGGTCCTGGCCAGTGGGAATGGAGGCAGGAATGGGGGCCGGGGGGATCGAACTGCTCCCCCCAGGGCACCCCTCACTGTGGCATCTGTCCTGCGGCAGCCAGGCCATCCGGGCGCTGCGAGATGAGGTGTGGCAGCTGCGGCGGAGGCTGGAGGAGAGCCTGTGGCGCTCCCGCAGCTATCCCGAGGGAAAAGCCGCCCCGGCCGGGAGGCAGACGGTGGCCCGTGGACCATCACCCCCCAGGGACGCAGCATCCTCGGGGTAGGTGGCAGGAGGGACCCGGGGGGGGGTGGGTGGGTGGCAGCAGCTTGGTGGTACCGTGGCAGTGGGTCAGGGGGGGACATTGTGGGGTCTGGGTGGTGACAGCGGCTCTGTTCCCTCCGCAGGGAGCCGCGCCCCCAGGTGCGGGGCAGTGTGGCCCCTGGGCTGGCCCCGTCGAAGAGGGAGAGGTCAGCATTGCTGCTGCGGGACAGGTCGGAGCTGAACCTTGGTAAGTGGGACCCGACAGAGTGGGGATGGAGGGGACAATGGGAACACGCTGCTCCCAGCACCCCGCTGCCGCCCCCCCGCCCCCACCCCCCCAAACCGAGCATGGTGCTGGTGGGGCTGCAGGGACACGGGGACAGGGCAGGTCCTGGTGGCCCCATCATCGCTCAGCCTGGGGCCAGGTCCTGCAGATTTGGGGCACGGACCCATTGGATCCCACCCTGCTTCCCGCTCCTCTGCCACAGCCTCCGAGTCAGACCCGTCGCCAGCTGGACCCCGGGCCACCCCCTCCCCACAGAAGAGCCCCAGGAGCCCCTCGGGTGGAGTGACATTTCGGGGACAGTACACAGGTGGGTGCCTGGCAGTTGGGGTGGGGGGCCAAGGGCAGCGCCCCTGCGTTGGGGTCCCTGGCAGTGCTGACGCTGGGTTTTGGCAGGGACACGGTACCGGGCGGTGGGACCGCCGGCCACCACGGCACCCCGAGAAAAGCCGGACACCCCGGGATGCCCCCGGTGCCGTGGGAGCAGGACATCGGGTGAGTGGCCCCGTGAGCAGCCCCCCCGCCCCTTTGGACCTTCCCAGTGGAGCCACTAATGACTTTGAATCATTAACTACGGGGCCTCATGGAGGGGGCGAGATACGAGCTCCCTGGACACCCTGCCTGGGGGTCTCCCCTGCTCTGCTTGGGGATGCTCCTGGACACACTCGCTCCTCTCTCCGCAGCTGGCTCCTGGGTGGGCGATGCTGCAAGGGAGCCCCGGCACAGCACCCCAAGGAGGATACGCTGCCCCACGTGCCAGGCACCCATGGGTGCCCCAGCACCCGGCCGCAGAGACGGAGCTGCACACGGTGGGTTACGAGGATGGCACGGCTCATCCCCTCGCAGGGGTTGGGGTGGGGGGACAGGGGACGACCCTCAGACTCCAGACAAAGCGCTGGCACACGGCTTGGGGACAGAAGTGACAGCCAGCGGTGCCACCACCCGCCACCCCATGGGGCAGCTCAGCATGGCGCAGGGACGTTCACCCCCCTGGGGTCATCGAACACCCCCAAGGATATCTAACCACCTTCCTCCCCACAGCAGAGCGTGGCCCCAGTGACACGTCCCACCCAGGCTCCCACGTCGGTCCCCACGCTGAGAAGCTGGAGCAGTCCGGAGTTTGGTACCTGGTGGCCAGTCCCCCTGCCCCCCCTGCCATCGCCTGCCTTGCGCCTGTCCCACTCGTGCCTTACGTGCCCTCCGTGCTGTAAGGATGCTCTGCGGTGGGGGAGGGGGTTGGGGGGAGGTCAGCATCTCCCTGGGGAGGAGGGTGAACCCGTGAGGGGCTGTGCCCACCCCAGGGACCCGTTGGCTTGCCCACGGAGCTCAGGCACCTGGGTGGCACCTGGGTGGCACCCACATCACACAGCCCTTTGTGGGGAGGGGTCTGCATGGGGGTGAGCACAGGGAGATGGGTGCTGGGGCGTGGAGATGGGTGAGATCGGGGAGAGGGATGAAAACCAAGGCAGGGTCGAGCCCTGGTGGGGGGACAGCCTACGGAGCAGAGCTGACCATGTGTCCCCTTCTTCTTCCCAGCTGCTGCTCCCCAGCGGTACCTACCTCAGCCCCAGCCGGGGTGACCCCCCGGCACGCTGCGGGGCACCGGCGGGCAGAGCATCCCCCGGCTGCTGCTCAGTGCCGCTGCCTGGCGCTGGAGGAGCTGGAGGAGCTGAGCCGGTCGCTGAGCCGGGCAGTGGAGGCTGCCCACAGCGTGAGCCTCACCACCACCCGCATGAGCCGGGCCCTGGCCACCGAGCTGAGCCGGGCACGAGCCCTGCGGGGCTCCTGCCTCTTCTGAGGGCACCAGGTGCTACCGGCACCTGCTGGACCCTCCTTGCCCTCGCGGGGGGCAGGAGGAGGAGGATGGTCTCTCCATCAGCATCCTCGCACTGGATGTACCCAGTCAGATCTGGGGGCACCGGGGCTGGAGGCATCTCACGGGGTCCTGCCCTGGAGCCCATCCCCATCCCACTTGCCCTAGGCCTCCTGCATCGCTTGTCCGTCTGTCTGTCCATTTCCAGGACCATCCAAGCTGCAGGAGAGGGGGCAAGGCGTGGGCAGAGGTCTCCCAAGACCTGCAGCATCTCGCAGCACCCCGAGGTGCGAGCACAGCCCTGGCAGGAGGGCACCGTCCCTGGACCAACAGGGTGGCCCCATGTCCCCAAGGCGGAGGCCACCCCGAGCCCAGCAGTTCTGGGGATGCTCCGATGTTGTGTAGGTCCTACTGCAACACAGGTCGAGCCCCCCCCTTGGCAGCTGTGTTTACCTCCGTGCCTGTGTGGGCAGAAATACCTGCAATCCCCTCTCCCACCCTTTTTCCCAGCCTTTGGGCACTCTCCGGGGGCTTGATGCCTGGGGCTCAACCCCGTGTCCCCTCCGCTCTGCCCTTGGACTTGAGCCGAGCTGGGTCCAAACTGGGAAAGCTCTTTTTTTTGTGGTTTTATGTGGTTTTTTCCTCCAAGGTAGCTAGCAAGCAGCGCAGTCACGCTTTTAGGGGTGATCAATGGTATCCGTATCCATCTGTCTGTGGTACATGTGTCAACACATAGCTATCTCTTAATTTCCAGCATAATCCTTAGGGCATTTGAGGGGTTTTTTGGTCCATCCCTGGATGTGGCCACCCAGAGTGTCATCCAGGCCAAAAAAATAAAACAGATTTTGGTTTTTCCTTGGGATTCCCAGGCTATCTGGGCTGGGAAAATCTCCCCGAGGCTGAGGTAAGGGCAGGATGTGGCCCCGAGGGGTGTGCAGGGCCCCCGCACCTCCAGGCTGGGCTTGTGGTGAGATAGTGCCTGTGTTTTGGTGAAATGGATGTGGTCGGAACAGCCCTTGGAGAGGGCAGGGTGCCTCGGAGGTGGGTGCTCTGCACCCCCCAAACCCTGGGAGGACCCTCCGGCTGCATCTGCCAGCACTGGGTTCCCATGTGGGACCTGCACCCTGTACCCCTGGGATGGGCCAACGCCCCCTCTCCATCCCCGAGCATCTCTGCAGTGACCCTGCCCACCTAAAGTGCCCGTGTCAAACTTATTTATTTTTTATTTTTTTCATCCAAAACCCCACATTTGGGGGGGAAATTGCTAACGCCCCCCACGAGTTACTCAGGTCTACAGCCTCCCCAAGCGCTTGCGAAACCACTGAGCCCGGATCCTGCAACCAGGGGGGCTGGGAACGGGGCTGCCCCTGCCCCTTGGGGGGAGAGGGGTGGGTTGGGAGGACATGGGGGGGCGTTTTAGAGAGGATTTGCGTGTCTCTGCTTGCAGCCCCTCGTACCCGTGTCCCAAGCGGGCCGACAGGCAGTGCCGCCGGGGTGTGGGGGGAAGGGGTGAGGCAGTGTTTACCCCAAATGGAATAGCCGGGAGCAAAGATGACGTTTTGTTCCCCATCTCCTATTTTGTAATGAGCAGCAGAGCCATCTGATGGCATTTTGTACTGAAAATCGCCTATTTTTGAACAAAATAAACACGGTTGGTTGGCCAGGGGTGGTTTTTTTCTTCCTTTTCAAAGCGAGTTTTGGCGTCGCCACGCCAGGGTCTCTCCCTTAGAGGAATTTGGGGTTGGGTGAGGCTATTCCTGGCCCCTGAGCAAGCGGCACGGCACAGCCCCAGGTGCACTAGGGATGGAGATCGCTTTTATTTAGTCACTCGAGTGCTTTAGTACAGAAGAACAGATATACAGAGATGATACATGTTTGTGCTTCAACACTTTCAAACATTTAGATTCCAGTAATTTCAAGGTAAACAAGTTCCAAGACAGACTAGATTTTTTTTTTTTTAAAGTTTTCCTTTTTGATAAATTATTTTTTATATAAATAACTGTAACAGAAAAAAAAATAATGTCCAACATACAAGATCCTGAAGCGTTTGCATTGCTAAACCAAGAAGGAACTCAAACGGGGCCGGGAGGACCAAGGAGGAACCAACAAATATCAGTGCAATGATACAGCCTTTGCCCTAAAAATATATATTTAACTTTATGGGCAAGGAACAGACGGGGAGGGGAGGAAGGGGCAGGCTAACCACCAACGAGGCAAGAAAGAGAGATTTTGGGAAAGGAAAAAGGGGTCGCAGCCTTCATGGGAAAAGAACAAAACGATGGACCCCAAAATATTGCAGTGCATCTAACGGCAGGGGAGGGCGGGGGCAATCCTTGGGTGTAAAAATAAAAAGAAACCCAACTAAAATCAGAGGTTTGGTTAAATCACTATACACCAAGCTCGTAAGAACGTCACAAGACACAGTCATTAATATACACAGAGTCCGGGGGGGGGCCTCGGGGCGACGGCACGCTCAGAAACGCTTCACCACGGGACGACACGAGCGGAGCCGGGCGCGGGGCGCTGAGCGTCCGTGGGGATGGATGGAGATATATATATATATATATATAAATTGTTTATTATATATATATATGCACTTTAAGGAACTCCTGGAGAAGGGGAGGCCGGGCGGGGAGCGGTCGTGCGAACCCATGGGCCCCGTCTCCAGTTTTGACCACTTTGGTCCCTTTTCACATGGGAATCGCTGCAGCGAGAAGCATCCTGGGTGTACCCTCTCCCAACCCCAACCCCCTCCCCGCCAGATGTTGATATGCACATCTGGCAGGAGCACCCATCACCCCAAAAGACAAGGGACAGGAGATGGTGGCTGGGACACCCCCCACCCCCCGGCCGAGAGCCCGGCCCGCGGCGCCTGCCTGAGCTGAGGCTGGAGGGAAGGTGGTGCGTGCGTGCGTCCGTCCGTCCATCCACACAGGACCCCAGCGAGGAGCGAAACTTTTGGGAAAAGGTTTGTTTCCTGTTTTTTTGTCGCCGTCATTCGCTAGCGATGGGCAGATGGGTTACTCAGCGACGGCTCCTGGTGCTTCGGATAGCTGCGGCTACAAATATATAGATTTTTTTTTTCCTCTTTTAAACACAATGCATCGATTTTCTTAATATATATTTTTTTTTTTTTGGCTGTTGTCCCCTCCCTGGGGATAAAATGAAATGGGGAAGGCGATGGGAGGGGGGCTCAACACAAGAACAAGAGAGAAAGCTGGGCTGGGCTGGGGCCGGGTGCAGGATAGCACCCCAGGCCAGGCGCCCAGCGGGGAAGTGAATTCGGCATCGAGTTGGTGGCGGCGTTTCCTTTTAACTGCTGCTTTCTTCCTCTGTTTTATTGAGCTTCTTCAGCGTGTCCAGCAGTTTCTGTGGGGTGAGGATGTGCGTGGACCCTGTGGGGGCAGAGGAAGAGGGTGGGGGTCATCAGTGATGGCTTTGGGACCCCCCCATTGTGCCCCGGCCACCGGCCCCGCTGTCCCCGGTCCCCACCCGGTGAGGCCTTACCTGGCAGCGACGGCCCCACGCGCCGGTGGAAATGCTTGCGAGAAAATGTAGGTCTATGGGGGGTGGGTTGTGGGGTGAGGAGAACGGGAAAGGAACAGAATGAAGGAGATGTACGGAGCTGAGCGGGATGGGGGGGCCGGGAGGGGCCCGTGCAGCAGGGTCGTGGCCAGTGGAGTGGCTCCTGGACCCGAAAAGCCACGAGGGTGCAGGCGACAGGGGATGCAGGCATGGGGACACCTTCTGCAGGTACCCGCAGGCTCTTCCCCTGCATGCGTGGAGCATCCCTGGGTCAAAGGGGTGGGTGGGAGGGAACGGGTGGGATGGGGGGAGGAAAACGGCTCTCGCTTCTGCTGCCCCTTGCTGAGGCTCGGCCTCAGTGGTTCCCAGAGCCAGCGGCAGCTCCAGCCACGCTGCCCGCAGCCCCCCCCCGGCTGCACTGACCGACACCGGGGATGCCACCACGGGTCTCACTGGCAAAACTGCTGGCAGCTACACCCGCGGCACAGGGTTCAGGCGTCTGCGATGCCAGCGGGCTCCTGCCTGTCCAAGCTCACCGAGCACCACAAGAGCAATCCTGAGCTTTCCCATCGAGTCAGGATTTCAGCCCCATCGCACCCCGGAGCTGGGGGGGTCACGGCAGCACCCGGCTGTCATCCCAGGGGATGGGAGGAACCAGAGCCAGGACAAGCACTGGGATCTGCACCATGTGCCTGCCACTGCCCGCTCTCCCATGAGCACCAAGCCACCGGCCCCGCTCCAGCTGTGGGCAGCACCCCGGGGCACCCTGTCCCCCTGCCCAGCCCTGGGACACCTTTGCCAGGCAGGACCCCGACCCGCCGCCCCCGGTCCCTCCGACCCCGGCGAGGGGGAACTCATGGCATGAAGGAGCCGGCCAGGTCCGGCTGAGAGACATGGCAGAGGGATGATGGAGCGGCGCTGGATGCTTTTCCACCTGGTAGGAGGAACCGCAAGCATTTTCTTATCGGAGAACCAAACGGAAATAAAACCCAAAATAATAAGTAAAGAAAGGAGGAAGAATCAAAGAAAACCCTTCGGGGAGGAAGAGTTTCTTTTTCATTAGTAAGCTGCCTTTACTTGGTTTCTTTGGCTCACTCCATTGCTGGAGCCTGATCCTCAAATGATACCCTAGTAGAGTCCCTGAAGTCGGGGTGCCTCAGGTCCATGAGAAATTTGGTGGGAGTGAGAATGTGAGTAGAACCTGCGGGAGAACAGAGCTGGGCTGACGGTTGCGCCAAGACCCCCCTCACCCACCATTTTTCGGGGTGAGGAAGGACGCGGTTGCCACCCGGAGCATCGTAGGCGCATGCAGGGGATGATCCCCGGAGAGACACGGGATGAGATGGGCGAGAGGCGGGATGGAGCTGGGCGGTCTGGTGACAGGGACACGGCCCGGGGGGCTGCAGGAGGTGATGGAGAGGGGGCTGCTGTTCCCAAGTAGCAAATGAGACGCCAGCAAGAGGCTCTATCGGGCACCCTAGATGAGAATCCAGGGACCAGATGAGACGGTGAGGGGCTCCAGCCCCTGCCCTACACGATGTGTATCCAGCTGTGCTTCCCCAGGGGGAATTTTAGGGGACTTAAAAGCTCCTCGCTAACATCTGGCAGGGCTTCCACCACGTTCTCCGCATTCCTTAGGGAGCGCAACCAGGGTGCTGAGACTGAGCACGCAACGCCTCACCTGTTGCGCACGCGCCGCACGGCCTGTTGCACACGCAATGCGTGTGCAACAGGCCGTGCGGCGCGTGCGCAACAGGAAAATGCATCTCCCATTGCACACACAGTGCACATCATGGCTGGCGTGCCGCACTGCACGCCTCTATTTCATTTTATTCTCCCTGGAAGAACCCCGAGGATGAGCGTGCAACACGGATGCAACAGGATGCAAAATCCCCTTCCCCATCCCCCAGCTGTGCTTGAACAAAACCAGCCAGGGAGAAGAAAAATGGGAGCAGACCCAGGGATGACTGGAGGGACATATCCTGTCCCTGGGGAGGGGTGACACTGGGCAGCAGGAGAAGACCTTTCCACAGGAGTTCCAGCTCCCACAGTCATCTGGAGCTGGGAATTTGCAGGGTGGTGGAGGGAGCGTGGGATGAGCAGCCAGCGCGACGGGGCGCAGGGTCCGGCCCCGGCTCCCACTCACCTATTAGCACTTCCCACTTGCCGCTGGCTTGCGTCACCTCGTAGGCGCAGCGCATCTCGTTCATGCTGACGCCACCCAGGATGAAGATGATGAGGCGGGGGCCACTTCGATACTCACCGGGGGCCTTGTTCTTGTGCCAGTGGCCGTAGCGGGCACTAGAGAGAGGAAGAGGATGATGATGGACACGCAGGAGGATGCTCGGCAATAAACTGTGCGTTGAGTTCACATCAAAATCACGCATTAATTAGCACCCAAATCGCTGCTAGAGCAGGTAAAGTCCAGCTAATTAATGTTACAGGTAGGGAAACTGAGGCACGGAATGCCTGAATGATGGCAGGGCAGCTCCCACACCTGCTGATGGATACGGTCCCTCGGGGTAGGAGAGGGATGGACATGAACAGTAATATAGGTGCCCACCTATCGGGGGAGGGTGGGGGGGACCCACCTGACGGCAGTGGTGCTGAAGGAGGCGGAGGAGCGCGTGGAGATGTACGGGTAGTGCTTGGTGTCCAGCTTGTCATCGATGGCATCCTGCGGGCAGAGAGCCCCGGGCCAGGGGTCAGCCAGGAGCTGGGGTCAGTCAGGAGCTGGGCACAGCCCCCAGCCCCCGAGCCCCTCTGCAGGACTGTGCCCAGGGGGACTGGCCCAACTGGGTCAGGGTTCATTTGCACAGGCATTTTTAGGGGGCATAATTTGGCCGTGTTCCTGTAGTATAGTGTGCTTGGGGCGGGGCGGGGAGGGTGGTGCTTGGCTGCTGTGGGGCAGGGGCAGCACAGGGGGGCTACAGCACGGGGTGAGGCTTGCCCTGAGCTTGGGGTGTCTGTAGGGTAAGCAGGGGCCAAGGAGGGGTCCTCTCCTGGGAATTGCAGGGGCATGAGCGGAGCTGGAGGCTTCCCACCTGTGATTCCCACCCTGGGGCAAGGGACCTGCTCTTGCTTTTGACAGCAGTGAAGGGCTGATGCCATCTGTGAGATGATGTTGCCCCGTGCATTCCATCTGTCCTGGGGATGAGGTTTAGGGGCACCCTGGGCATGAAGCCACACCAAGGGAGGTTTGCACGGACTGTGGTAGAGGAAGGCCAAAGCTGTGTGCTCTTGGAAACCGCGGGAGCATTGGCTCTGCTTGGCATCGATGCCTGGGAGTGGAGGTGGCACTGCTCGGCAGGGATTACCCCCAGCGTCTGTCTGAGCAGGTGGGGAATGTCTCTGCTGGGGGGCAGTTTTGATGCTTGGGATCCCCCGGGAGGTTGCTCCGAGTCAAGCAGTGGGAGGGAGGGAGCAGGTCAGGAGGCAGTGCCTGGAGAAAATCACCTTTTGGCTCTGCCCAGTACTCTCCGAGCACAGAGCTCATGGGGTAGCTCCCGTGGGTACAGGGAGGGCTGTGCCTGGGGGCAGGGGTGAGCTACACCGTGCCCATTCCCCAACTCGCTGGGACATGGGTAATGCTGCGATGAGCCCACCCAGCTGTGCCTGTCATGGCACACGGAGCGGCACAAGCAGCAGCCAGTTCGTTAGTGCATTTTGTATTTAGGGATGCCCTGCAAGCCTGTCCAGAGTTGTGCAACCCAACTAGAGCCAGCGTGCATGTGGGGCCCAAGAAAACCTCCCAGAACATCCCAACCTCGTTGCAAGTGCAGGCAGTCAGCAGCCCGGAGGGCATGTGCCGGGGAGAGGTGTCAGGGCTTGGGCTGGAAGCAGCCAGCTCTCTGCAGGTCCCTTCCTGGGCGGTGCCAAGATCCCTGCTCCGTCCCCTGTCCCTGTCCTTGCTGGCTCACCTCCATGATGTCCTTAATTACGGGGGTCCATCGGGAGAGCTGGTAGGTCTGCTCGCTGATCCGCTCCTTCCGCTCCGGCTTGCTCCGGCGGCGCAGGGTGGACTGGGCAGAAAGAGCAGAGACCCCTGAGACCCGGGGGCTCTGGTGGTAGGACCAGGGCCCCCTCAAAAGTGTGCTGGGGACATCCCGGGGGGTACATGGTTCCCAGAGCAGAGGTCCTTCCGAGGGGCCAGGAGGGCCAGAGGAGCGGGGGATGGACACTCACGTCTGTGATGATGGGCACCCCGAGGTGGGCCATGTTGGTGATGATCTCGCTGTCCTCTGCCGGGATCTGAGCGTGCTGGATCAGCTTGTTCAGGTTCTCCTCGGTGATACCTGGAAAGGCAGCGAGGAGATGGTGTTCCCCTGAGAAATGCCTCTCGGCGGGGACACAGGTTGTCACCTTGGGACACCTGGACTGGCGGTGGTTGGGAGACAGGGCTGGGCTTTTCCCTCCGGCTTATAGCAGCCGAACCCTCAGCTGTTTGCCAGCTGGAGCTGCCGGCACGTCTTGCCCAGCCCTGCCCAGCCGCTCTCCTCACCGTTCTTCAGGAAGATGTAGAGCAAGATGATGCGGATCTTGTCGTAGGTGCTGACATTCCCATCCAGCAGGATGGGGACGATGGCCCTCATGGGGTCCTTGATCTTCTCACCTTCAGCATCAGTGCCCATGGCCAGGTCCTGCAGAGAATGCACATGGCTCATCACCCCTCAGCCATGGCTCAGTGCTGAGCAGTGGGGCAGGAGCTGCCCATCCCAGTTGTCCCCCTGGGGATGTGGGGCTGGGGGAACTGGTACCTGTTCGACTCGGCAGAGTTTGTCCACCGTGCCCTGGTAGTGCTTCATGCAGTCCTCAGCCAGGTGCAGATGGGTCGAGTACTGGGGAGACACGAGCGGTGCAGTCACCCTCGCAGTGCTGGCAGCAGCCGAAGGTCCCCGCGCCACCACCCTGGCCCAAGCCCTTCGGGGAGAGCTGCCATCGCCAGCCGCTCTGCACAGGCATCCCCCCTCCTCGTACCTTGCTGAGCTCCTTCTGGTACTGCGGCATCTTCTTCAGCATCTGGGACAGGTCTCTCATGGTGGTCTGCGAGTGAAGGGGACATGGTCACTCACCCTCGGGGACTCAGGGAGCATGAGCAGAGAGAGTGCAACCCTGCCAAGGACTCTGTCCCCATGCGAGCCCCTCGCAAGGGTTTGGCGATGGCTGCCGTGGCACTGCCAGGTCTCCAGTGCGACTGAGGGGCAGGGAGGGGTTCTGCAGTTCTGCAAATTGGAGTACTGGGGGGAGAAAACTCCCAAAGACCTTCCTCCAGGACCCCCATGCACTTGGCTAAGGCTGAGATGGTACTTTTAGCTTCTGGCCACTTTACATCCTATTCCACTGGTACTGATATTTCCCTCACTGCCAGCAACTCAGGGAATCCACATGGGAACTGCCCGCAGATAGAGGCAGCCACTGCGGCAGTGCAGGATTTTGCCCCCCATACCATGAGCAAACTGACCCCCGTGCTGCAGTGCCCTCCCAAGGCACCCCGTTTCCCCAGCCCCAGACACAGGGCTGGCACCCCACAGCCATCTCCCCCAGTCAGGGACCTGAGCACCCTTGCCCCTTTGCAGAGGTCCCCATCAGGTGTCCCCATCAGGTGTCCCCAGGAGGCTCTGCCATGTGCCAGCCCACGGCTGAGCCCCTCCAGTGCCCGTCCCCAGCTTGGCAGATGCAGTCAGGTCACCTTATCACCCGTGTTCATCCTCTTGCTGGAAGAAAACTCCTTCAGGGACCGGGTCACCTCCCTGGGGAGAGGAGGAGGGCAGAGCTGTCAGTGGGGAGGGGACACTAACAGCGGGGTGGGTGACAATGCCGAGCTGACATCCCCCCCAGCTGGCAAACCGCCCACAGGGACACTCACTGGGACACCTCGGCGATGTGCTTGTGGCGCAGGGTGACCCACAGGTCATCATCCTCGTCCAAGAGAACCTCCTTAATCCTGGCTTCCCCGATGCCACTCGTCTCGTACCTGGGAAGAGAACAAGGAGCATCACAACAGGGACGGGGCAGGGGGGACATGTAGTCTAGGGAGGTGGGGGGGCATGGGGGCTCTTCTTGGCTCTGCCAGCAGCAGGGTGAAGCTATTTCAACTTGGTTTCACCTCTTCCTTTCTTGTAACCCTTCACCTGCCAAATGTTGGGAAGGGGCCAAGGGTTGAAGGCTAGGAAAGCCCCTTTGGCATCAACCCTGCCCATCACGCCTGCCAGGCTGCAGGCAGAAATGGGACCTGTGATGAACAGAGGGATGCTAAGGCTTAGACTTCATGGCTGAGCTTTCCACTCCCGCTCACAGGCTGGACTCCGGGGGACCCTGGGGACAGCAGCACTGCACTCACTTGTAGACGTCATTCTCGATGGGCAGCAGGTCATAGCTCATTGCCTGGAAGGTCAGCTCATGCAGCACCGGGGAAGCAGGGTCAAAGCCGCGGTCCAGGATGAGGAGCTGGGAGCGGGCCTTGTCCGGACCCTGCAAAGCCGGGGAGAAGCGTCAGCAGCGGGGCCGGGGGCTCTTCCAGCCCCCCAGGTGGTCAGGGGAAGATGGGGCTGTTTCAGGGTCCCCGCTCAGGCTCTGTGACTGCCACGTGGCAGAGCTCAAGCGGGACTTCAGGAGTGAAGCATCACCCAAGCATCCTCCCCCTGGGCTGCCGGCACCGTCCCTGCTCACCTCACCCATGGTGGGATCATCAGCCTTGTAGGCGTCCAGCTTGTCCTGGATGAGCTGCGCCAGCATGGCGTTGTCCTTGTAATCCCTGGAGGAGGCAGGAGAGGTCAGGTCCCCGGGGTGGGTGGCAGGGGACAGGGAGGAGCTGATGGTCTCCCTGTTCAACATCCTTGGCTCATGGGAGAGGAGGGACCTGAGCAGGTTTTGTTGCCCCTTTCCACCTCTCCTCGGGTTGCTCCACTTTGCCTTGGATTCCAGGCTCCCACCCCTGCTCCCAGCTCTCCAGAGCTTCCCCTGAGTCTGAGCCTGTTTTTACACTGAGCACGGATGTCTGTCCGTCCCAGTGTCTGCTCCATCCCCATGCCCTGGCCAGCACCGCACACAGCCTCATCCATGCCCCGTGCTCGGCGTCGCCCCAGCTCCGGCGCACTGCTGGGGATGAGGGCAGGTCCCTGGGTGGTGCAGACCGCGCTGCCCTTACCCCCTGTACCGCACAGCCGGGTACTCCTTCAGCGTGGCGCACAGGGTGGCGATCTGCTCTGCCAGGCGCTCCAGGATCGGGTTCTTCATCTGGGCCTTGTGGGGGCTGTAAAAGCTTTGGAAGGAGTCGGCTGAATCCAGGGAGTAAACCTGGGAGGTGCAGAGGGAGGGAGGTTAGAGGGGATGCACCGTGGGGGTGTCCAGAGGAGAGCAGCCCCACAGGAGACCCTGGTGGGTATGGAAAGCGGATTCAACCCCAGACAAAGGTCCCCAGCCAAGCCTGGGATGGGCAGCCAGAGCTCAGTGATGCTTGGAGCAACCCTTGGGCTGCCAGCTCTGGACCCTGATGCTTTCCCCAGCTCTGGCCCTGCAGCACAGTCTCTATCCATGGGTAGCCCCCCAGGGTGAGCAGAGGAGGCAGGAGACCCCTGCCCACCAGTCACCTGCTCCCAGGCAAAGAACCAGAGACCAAGGGACAAGCGGGGACATGCTGCTCCCCGGCTGTGCCCCCCGGTAAAGACCAGAAGCCAATTTGGCTGCACGTGCAGATGCCAAGAGGTCATCTTCTGCCTGTCTGTCTCCCCAGAAATGATGAGGCTTGAAGGGTTAATGGCACCAAGAAGGTATGGCACCATCTGTCCCTCCCTGTCCACCTCGTCCCCATGTCCCCAGGTCTGCAGGGCAGATGGCACAGGGCCAGGGCCAGCTCCCCAGCGCCCTTGGCTGGGGGTTGTGCCGGGGGGGTGCAGAGCCAGCCAATGCAGCTACCGGCACAGGGCCAAGACGCAGCGCCCGCTAAATCCCCCACGGCGGATCAGCCCCGAGAAGTAATCAAAGGAGACAGGGAGGAAGAGCAGAGCAGGAGGTGAGAAGCCAGCTGGGGAGAGTGGTGCGTGGCAGCTTCGGGAGCTCCTACACCAACCCAGATAGGCTGAAGAAGGACCCCGAGCATCCCCTGGCTGCCCCATCCCCGGGACCACCCTGGCGGGGATGGGCTCCAGCCCGGCCTCACCTGGGACTCAGAGGGGAGGAAGGCAATGTTGATCTCTGTCAGGGTTTTGATGACCTTGGCGGCGCGGGATTTCACCAGCTCGTTGAAGAGGGCATCGGGGCAAGCTGCAAGGGAAGGAGGAGGAGGGTAGCACTCAGCATCCCAGCATCCCTGCTCGCTTGCACGTGTCAGTGACAGGGACTCTCCCTCCCCTCGGGTACTCACAGTCAGTGAAGAAGACGTGGGCAGCTCTGTACTTGGAGGTGGGGGGATCCTTAAAGTCGTTGATGAGGGAGTGGATGGACTGCAAGAGAGAAGGGACCCGCTGGGCTGGGCAGGGTGGCACTGCGGGCATCTCAGCAGGGTGCCCCGGGGTCCCCCCTCCTGGCAGGGGGCAAGTTCTGCACCTGTGGTCCACCGCCCCGGCAGCACCGTTGGCCTGGCAGGAGCCAAGATGCTTCCCATGGGCACGGCTGCCCGTCCCAGCACAGGCATCCCTCACATCCCACCAGCCCCACACTGTGCATTCACCTTCTCGGATGGGGTGATGAGATAGACGGCCTCCAGGCTGGGCAGCGGCTCCCGGCGCTTGTTGATGTCTTCCACAACTGGGGGAGGAAACAGGGGCTGTGGCAAGGATGGGCACGGGCAGGGGCACTCGGATATCCCACAGCAGCACAGAGCCCTGCCAACCCCTCCATGTCCCAAACGTCCCCAGTTACTCAGCCCTGTCCACCTCAGAGCTGGGGCAGGGGCTGTGCCCACCCGTGGTGCCCCACGGGGTGTGTCGGTGCTAGCAAGGTCCCAGGGGGCCGGTGGGTTCATCTGCATGTGCCCAGGCAGCTGCTGCCTTGGTTTATTGTCACATCCCTCTGCCAGAAGGGACTGCCCCAGGGGTGATGCTCTGGTGGTACCTGGGCTGGGGCAAACCCCCACCACCCAAAACACCTCCCGATCCATGGCCTGGGGTTTCCTTTGCCTTTCCGAGTGCTGCAGGGAGCTATTTATAGGGCTGACATAAAATAACACCTGGTCTTCTCCTCAGACTGAGAAACTGCCAGGAGACAAGGTGTTGGGGCTCCTCCAGCCCCCAGCAGCTGAGGGAGGCTGTGAAACCAGCCCTGCTCTGAGACAGTCATCCATGAGCACTGGGGGGTAGCGTGTCTTGATTCCAAGTGGGATGGGGCTGGGTGAGAACTGTGCTGCCACCTCGACTGGCTCCTGCCAGCCTGGAGACACCTTTGTGGGTCCCCTGGTGTGGGAAGGGGTTGCCCTGGAGGTTTGCGAGCTGTCCGGGAGCCGGTACTCACTCGTTATGCCCTCTGTCATGATGTCGGTCATCTTGCAGCAGGAGGAGAGCATCCGCATGCTGAGCTGGTCCACCACCAGCACCTGGGGAGACGGGCTGTGAGCTGGGGGTACAGCGGGCAGCCAGGCAACTGTCCTTCCCCACCCCTGCACCCACCCTGGGGGCTCCCTACCCCCTTCCCTGCTTCCTCCTCCTCACCCGCCTCCTCTCCTGGCCCCCCAGGCCTTTGGCGCTCACCTTCCATTCGCCCTTCTTCTTCACTTTCCGGATCACATCGTGCATAATCTCTGCAAGAGAGGGAGCGCGGGGGTTGTGAGCACCCCAAGTCCTCCCCTTGCACCATCCCGGAGCCTGTCAGCAGCAGCGGGGTCTGCACCGGGGGACACTGAACCCCCCACCCATGTGCGGGGCCACAGCCAGCCCCACTCCTCTGCTGCTTTCCTGGGGAGGTAGGGAGGAGATGGGGTGGTTTTAGGGTACCCAGGGAGGGGTGGTCACCCCCCAGCCACGTTTTTCTTTTGTGCTCAGCACTAACAGATGGATCCCACACCAGCGGGGCTGGTGGAGGGTCGGGGGGTCCTTTGGGGGAACCTGGGGGCCACCCCACGTCTCGGCCCTAATCCGAAGTGCAGGGAAAACAACAGCGGCTTAAGAGCTCCTTTTAGAAACAAGAATCAAGCGGCCTGAGCCTGTTCCTTGTAATCCCCCGCAATCTCATTTCACCTCCTGCGGCTGCTGTGCTTATGCAAGCAGCCGGGGCAGCAGCACCCACGGGCCCCCCTGCACCCCACGGACCCCCTGGGGCTGGGAACACCCTGAACCCATATTCCCAGGCACAGACACCCCACTTCTGCCCCAGGCTGCGGGGCTGCTTCACGTGGGGTGCAGGTTATGGTCACACGAGGAGGTGGCCCCAGCAGTGGGACAGGGATGTCCCTTTTGGGGCTGGGTTGCAGGAATGGGGTACGTGCCCTCCTGCCAGGCACACATGCTGCCTAAACATCTGTGCTGGGGGCATGGGCCATGTCCTCCGTGCAGTGCTTCTCCCTGGCTCTCTCCCCTGGAGGGTTTTGTTCTGACCCTCTGGCCCCAGGGACCAGGACAGAAATGCCCAGTTAAAACGCAATTAAGAAATGTTTCTACATGACAAAACACAGAGGTGTGGGGAGACCGTGTTGAAGGTGTCACCCTGCCAGCCTCACCCTTGGGACCCCTCCCCTGTGGGAATGACCCCAAGGGTGCCAGTCCCCTGGGTGAAGCTCAATTTGGGTTTATGTGGGGCAGTTCGGGGCCTAAATTTGTCCCTTTTTTAGAATAAGGCTTGAGAGAGGTACGCAGAGGGAACTGCCCTGGGAGCACCCAGCCCTAGAAACTCCTGCTTTTGGGTGATGCTGAATTTGGGCAAAATACCCCATCTTCCCAGCCGCCAGCCCACTGGGGGTTTGCCCGGCTACAAGTGCCTTGGGGCTGGATGGAGCACTGAGAGGGCAGAGGGCCCCTGCCAGGCTCAGCTCTGCCCCAGCCCCCCACAGTGATGCTCCTCTGGTTTCCCCCCACTGCTGGGCTCCGACTCACCCTGCTGCCACCCAAACACCCGTGGCAATTGCAGGTGTAACACCTCCCGGGCTGCCCGTGGGGCTCAGAGCTGTGCATCGGGTGGGGACTGGTGCCAGCAGGGATCAACTGGGAGCCTGTGAGCCTGGTCTGTCTGCCCTGCTGTAAAACCTGGAGGCAGCCATTCCTATCACTGCACATCCATCTCCAAGATCTGTCTCGGGGGAGCCCCAGAAGGATGCCGGCCATGGGTCCTGCCTGCCCTTGGTCACATCCCTTAGCCTCTCCATTGGTAAAGGGGGTGCAGGGCACCACCAGGCCAGGGAAAGGGGGATGGAGAGTAACTTTGCTGGTGCAGGCGTGGGGCCGGGAAGGAGGGATGCACTGGCATCCCTGCTCGTGCTTTCATTACTCACATTTGGCTCCTTCCCCAGAGCAAGGATCCAGGAACAACAGTGCTGTTTACAAGGAAGCACACACCCCCCCTCTGTCCCACACCAACAACCTCAAGCACAAGTGACAGGGAGTAAAGTGCAGGGGGACATGGCAGTGCACCACGTGCTGAGCAGCGATACTGGCTGGGCAGGGGTCAGGGTCTGTGAGCAGCCAGAAAGTAATCCTGCCCCTGCAATGGAAATACTGCTACACTCCAGGGCTGGGAGAGTTGGGAAAGAGGCAGATCTGCAGAGCATCATCCACAGAGGCTCCGGGGCCCTGCCAAAGCCCGGGAGGGCAGGAGTCACAAACCTGAGCAAAAGCCTGAGATGACAGTTTGGAGGAGATGGGGCCATGACCTGCACCTCCTGGGTGTCCTCACAGCAGGCACTAAACCCACAGGTTAGGGAAGAGTGGTCTGTCAGCTCTTGGGTGGACCAAGGCTGGGGTTGACCTGGGCTGGCATGGAGAGGGGGAAAGTGTGGGAATTTTGAGGTGAAAAGGTGCAGATGTACAAGGGTACAGCTGCTCCCTGGGGCTGCTTTGGCTAGCAGTGGAGTTAGGGCTGGGAACTGGGCAGGAGGTAAGCACTGCCCAAACCCTGGTGAGGAGTGGGGAGGTCCCTGGGCATCTCTGAACAAGGACCTTCTGTTTGCTGCTGGGCACCAGCAGTGTGTCACCTCTTGGTGGGTCAGACCAGCTCTGGGTGACACCATCTGCATCCCAGTCAGCCCAGAGCACCGCCCTTCCAACCAGCACCACACCAGCTCCCGGGGCATGGCTCACCACAGCACTGGGGCTGCCGGGCTGGAGGTGAGCATACGGGCGTGGACAAGGCCCCCAGGGCTTGGCCAAGGCCAGAGCTGAGAACACACCCAGACCTGTCCTCGGAGCAGGGCGATTTCTAAGCAGTCTCTCCGGCAGAGCACACCTAACCAGAAGGGATGCCAGCGCATACCAGCTATCCAGGATAAGCAATGCCAGGGAAGGCATCCTAGAGTCAATTCTGCAGGTTATAGAATCAGCAAGAGAATTCCAGGGGAAACAGCAGCTCCTCCATTCCCCAAGGTCCTAACCGGGAAGCGGTGCTCTCACTTCTCTGCAGTAGCAGGTGAGATGTTGCTGCCCGTATCCCAGATGGTCTGGTCAGCCAGAGCTTTTGGGCTCTATTGTCAGTTGGTGATGGTCACAGCCAAGATTTTCACCTTGGAGATAAACCAGGTTTTAGGTGAAAAAATGCATATGCGTATCTCATCCAGTGCCTTCAACGTTGGGCTTGTCTGGACCTACCATGTTGCATCTGTTTCCTTCAGACCGGAAGGATTTTAATCACAATTTCTACCTAGAACAGACAATACAGATGGCTCTCGACATATCCTCCAATGTAGAGACAATATCAGTGCCTCGGACAAGGAACCACATCTTATGTGCGAGTGGAGGATCTCCAGTGCTCTCGCGTGATACGGTCCTAAAAGTGCCATCGTGCAGACGACACACTCGAGAGCCACCACCTCCCCCAGCCCAGCACCTGCAGATAGGCTCGTTCTCGGGTGGCACGTGGCATGAAAATGACCCACTGCATCATTTCCAAGCAGGCCCAGAAGCTGGTGACACGGTAGCCTAGTAGGACTTGAGCCCAGACGTCAGTCCAAAAGGCTTAGCCCGTGTTATTTATACCGAACTGGCCAGGCAGCCTTTCTCCAGGCCTGCCTTGCCTCGCTTGCTCACGGCAACAGCAACCAGCCCCACATCTCCAACTGGTTCTGGGGGAAGAGGGACCAACCCTGCCATCGCTTGTGCCTACACCAACAAAGCTGCAGCCTGTGCCAAAACAGACTCATTTTGGGACACCCCAAGGCTGTTATCCTGCTGCAGAAGGAGGCTGAAAGCTGATGAGCAGCCCTGACCTCCACCGCTCGGTGGAAGCAGCAAAACCTTGTCCTTGTCCTGTAAAACACCACTCTGGAGCACCGGGATGGGTGAGGGATGCTGCAGCCTGGGGATATATCTGCTCTAGTGCTGACCCATGCCTGCCCTGTGCCAGCAGCGATGGCCGAGCCCTGCGCTCCTGGAGCAATGCAGGAGGCCAAACTCCTCCTGCTCCGAAATACCCCTTTGCTGCCACGCCCCAGGACCTCATGGGCGGCATGCCTTGGTCTGATGCGGTAAGGGAAGATGGAGATGCTTTATGGATGTAGGAATTGCCCAAGGTCCACAGGAGATGAGTGGTCCTAACCGTGAGCTTTCCCTGTCACAGGCAGGGCTCAGTCCTTTCGCTCTCCTCATGTATCCCACGTTTTGGGATCCAAAAACCCAGAGCAGCTCTCCAGATCACAGAAATGCACAGTGAGGTTTGCTTGAGACCCACTTCTCTTAAGAAGCTGTCATGCTGCATCTCCAGGACGAACGTGTTTGGCTTTGGGTTGGCCTGGGAACTGCTTTTTTGCCAGTTCATTAACTAATTGCTTAAGACAGTGTGAATGTTACATAGATACAACCACGTCTGAACACAGAGGAGCACGCATCTACCCTGAACAGCCTCAGTCGGGGCCCTCTAGGTGCCAGTGTACCATCCCCAAGCAGAACCCAATAAAACAGGCTTTGTGGACCAGAGGAAGGCAGGAAGGCCACCAACCCCGCTCAGGACATTGGGAATAACTGCATTTACAGGAGGCCAAGCCTAGCTGATGTCCTACAGTGCGGCTAAGAGCCATCTCAGGGATGATTTGAGTCTGGACACCACTGTGTCCACAAACCAAGCAAGTCTCAAACACCTCCCCTCCAGCAGTCCGTGTCCTGAACACCTATTTTTCTCACTGGATTATTCCTGGTGCCCACTCAGAAGACCTCAGCCTTTCTGGAGGACCTGTTCCTCCCGCAGGAACCTGCTGGTGGTGCAGCCCAGGTGCCGTCCAGCTGCAATAAGTCCTGCGTGGGCAGAACTGCCCATGCGCAGCTTCTTCCTTTCCTCCCTAACCCTGTATGAGATGAACTTTGATATTTTCACATCCAGAGCAGCATCGCCCGTCTCCCTCACAGCCAACGGTGAAACGTGCCATGTGCCCAAGCCACGCCGAGCAGTGTCTGTGCTACTCGGGGGAGCTGCGCAGCACAGCTTTGCTGCTGGGGCTCCAGCTTCCAGGATTAGTCACAGTAATCGTAGTAACCTGTGATTAATTCCTTCTTTTCCTATTCCTCTGCTCTCAGGAAGGATGTACGTATTCATACCTGCCGGCCAACACCACGGGAAACCCGCATAGCCTAGAGACAAGGAGGACAGAGACACGGAGATCTTGAACTCCTTAGAAATTACATAACACACCCAAAAGGTAATAAGAGAAATGAAATGCATAATCACACCCACAAATCGCTCTCATTGACTGCACCGGAGAAACAGGGCAAAATTCACACGGATTTTCGCCGCAGGATCACTCCTGGCGCAGCTTCCTCAGGTCTGCACAAGGATCTGGAAGTTGAGCAGAGTTTCTTCATCCGGGTAGAGTCAATGGGCCACAGATCACATCAGGTCCCTTTGAAGGCATCATCCTTCACTAACACTTGTCCTCTTCCACCCGGTGTTTCCATCCCCAGCGGAGACGCTGTACCTGGCTGTAGGTGCGGTTGGTGTAGCCAATGTTGGTGGTGCTTCAGTGCCCAGAGGAGCCCAGAGCTTCCCTGCAGCAGGACAGCATGCACGAGGCGTCACAGCGTCCCGGAGGGGAGGTGACCCTCTCCCAGGTCTAAGTCACACTCTCCTACATGTGTGCCTGTGACTTTCTGAGCTGGTTCTTCTCTTGGCCCCGAATCAAGAGGGAGCAGGGGCTGAGCTTGTCCCCTGTGCCCACACAGATGGATGAGATGGAGAGCAGCCGACATGGGGCTGAACTGGTCCAATTCTGAGTGGTCTTTGCTGCCCTCTTAGTGGCACAAACCATCTGATGGGCTCCATAAATGACCTCACAACATGTGTGTCGACACACGTGTGCACATTCATGCGCTTGTGTGTGTACAGAGGTGATGTGGAAGCCCATAAATTAATGCACCTTCAGCCTGATCTATTTTTGTACTCTCCAAAACACAAGAACCAAATTCCTTCCCGCATCGTGAGTTGGTGGACGCAGCATCTGCTTCTCAGCGTGCAACTAAAAGCCATGTGACGATGATTCTCTTTTTAAATGTGTTGATTCTGTGGGAAGAGAGAAGGAATCTCTCCTAGGACAATTTTCCTGAGAGGTGCAAGGGAATTAGACCCAGACCTTACTTTTTTTTTCTTTCTTTAAAGGCAAAGAGTCTAAGCCCTCTGCATCAGTGGCTTTTTCAACCTCCTCGCACACGCAGACACCGGTGGGTGGATGCAGACCTGCCAAAGCGAGGTTTGCCATTCTTGGTAACCTTCCATGGTTACGTATGGGCAAGCATTTCTCAGATGCTGGTGTAGACCACGGTTTGAAGGCTGAAATTGCTCCGCACTGTGTGGGAAGATGAGCCCTGAATTTTGCGTATTTTTTCAAGCTTTTCCAACCTAGAGCTGACATGGGAGGAGAGGCAGACCCTGGTGGCAGCATCCCAAGAGGGTAAATGCTAAAGGCCTCAGCAGCTTTGTCAAGTGCCTATTCCTCTATCCATCATCAGACAGGCAGCACCACACCACCCCCGGGACCCCGCAGAGGAGGGGATGCGGAGGGTGGGCTGACCAGGAAGCGACTGGCTTCAGGGTCTGCTCCCATTCTTGGGAGACCCTCTCCTCCCCACCCAGCCACTTCCCCAGCACACAGAGACCATGGCGGGGCTGGAGGCTCTGTCACCCATGCAGGGAGGAGGATGCAATGTGCATCCCTGCGACCTTCCCACCGGCCCTTCGCTGCCTCCTGTTGCTCCTCTGCTGGGCAGAAACCTGGCCAGGCCTGGCTGTGGGCAGCACAACAGCCTGAGACAGGCTCAGAGCACCTTCATGAGCAGCATGTACCCCCAAAGTCTCCCTGTGCCCTCACTGAGGGGTGACGGAAGCTGCCCAGTGCCCCAGGCAGCCTGGGTAAGTCATAAATCAGCAACCCGGCAGCAGGTCCCCAGGGCCCCTGGCTGTGTCCCGGGGCTGGCAGCTGGCTGGCAGCCCTGCCCACACCTCCTCCCTGACCCTGGCATGAGCCTGGGCCCCCAAGTCATTGCATCCCAGCACGGGCCAGGCAGGGGTGGCCCCTTGATAGATACAGATGGGGACAGCGAGTGACACAGTACAGCAGTAAGCGCTGTACATGGGTGCTGAGGTCCCATCAGACCTCGCCCAGGTGGGATCTGACCGTGAGGCTCCCCCTTGGCTCTGGCAGGCAGGCACAAGGGCACAGGTCAGCCCCGCAGGAGGCAAGGATGCTCCGTGGGAGGATCAGCTGCTGTCCCAGGGGAAAGGTGTTTTGTTGCTGTCTCTGGAAGGGAGCAGGGTGCTCCCTTATCCCAGGGCTGCTCTGCTTCTCCCATCTGTCTGTGACAGTGACATGAGCAAAAGGAAGCCCTCGGGCAGGTTTCTCTCCTCTTGCAGGTGAAGGGGTCCAGGGGTTTTCAGACCCAGCACCAGTACCTCTTCCGCATGCTCTGGCTATGTGTCTTGCCTCGCTGGTGATGGCTCAGTGAAGTAAACCCAGCCTCCTCCTCCTCCTCTCCACTGCAGGGTGCTGCAGGAGAGCAGGAACAGAGCTGAGCAGGGGGAGCTTGGGGCAGGCTGCCCTGAGAACATCCAAGGAGGTCCTGGGGCTAGAAAGATGGGGACAAATGTCCAGGAGGTAGGGGTTAGATGCAGATTTGGGGATGGGTATCCCCAGAGGCAGGACCAGCTCCCTTGCTTGGGTGAGATTTTTCTAACCAGCAGCAAAGCAAAGCGACTGGTGCTCAGTGGGGTTCTCTGTGTGAGGTGGCTTCAGAGGGAGCAGAAGACAAACCAGGAGGACCTGATCCTCGGGCATCACCTCTGGGACAGAGCACACTCAGCTCTGACCCCAGCCAGATGGAAGCGAGTCCAGGAGGGATGCAGCCATCACTGCTGGATACTGCAGGGAGGCACAGGGACAGCTCCCCCCACACGCGCCCCACGGCTCTGGGGGCGACAATCCAGTTCTGCCCATCTCTTGCAACACTCACCCACCTCTTCCCCCTGCCCACCTCTTGCCTCCTCACCAGGGGCCTCCAAAACCTGTCTTGTTATGGCACCAGCTGGTCAGAAGAATAATCCGGGTCTGGAGGGAAGCCAGGGCAGAATGCAGCTCCAGAGGGGGGAGCCTGGCAAAGCGAGCCATGGCAACGCAGCAGCATCCTTCCATCCTTCCCTGCTCCGGAGAGAGCCCAGCAGAGATACCCTGCCCTGGGGTCAGCCCCAGGCATGGACCTCTTGCTCCTTATGAGCCAGTGTCTTCTCCTGCAGGTAATCCTAAGGGGAATCCCTGCCCGAGAGCAGGCTGGCGCAGTGAGGGAGAGCCAGGGGACTCATGTGCTAGCCGCAGTGGTGGCCAGCGAAGGGGGAGGTCCAAGTACCCCGCAGACCGGTTCTGGCTCTGGGCGAGCAGCTCCAGCTGCAAACAGCACTTCAAGGCTGGAACTGCCCCAAGACCAGGAGCTTGCCCTGGCAGCCTGCGGAGCACCTGGAGCTCTGGTGGGAGTGGAGGGCCGGACCCCGCAGGGTGCTCCTCCGAGGGCCCCGTCCCTCGCTCCTATGCAGCATTTTGCCTGCATAAACCCTGCTCTCTCCTTCCAGACACCCACGCTTCCCTGATAGCCCCGCCACAGCGCTGATGCCCAGCTACCAGTTACCGTTTTCAGTCTGGAATGGTATTTTTCAGGGAAGAACAGAGCAGTCAGTTATTAAACCCTGAAAGGAGGGATTGAGACAGATTTCCATGACGCTGCCTTGAACCTCTGCGTGTCTGTGCTCTCTCCCAGCCTATTTCGGCGCAGAGACAATGAATGAAAATAAGGGACACGCAGTGGCACTGGGCTGTGTTCCTTCTTCAGCGAGGGCACTGGATGGGGGCCTGCCGGGGGGGGGGGGGGCAGGGGGCAGCTGGTACAGCTCCTCTCCCCTATCTCTTGCTCAGAGGAGGGCACTAGCCTCCTGCTTCCAAGAAAACCCCAGCAAAACAGAAGAGCCAACCGCCCCCTCCCCAGAGCTGATCCTGCAGCAGGGAAATAACAGGGAGTACATTTCCCTGGGAATGACATTTCCCTGCCTTTTTCCTTTCATTTTGCAGCTGCCTGGGCTCTCACCCCCACTGCAGCAGCCCCGGGGGGGGTGGGAGGGTGGTGACAGGGATGGCGCAGCCCCCATCCCCGGGGCAGGGACATCAATCCAGGGGGATATCCCCCCCCCATCACCACCCACCCGATCACACCACCCGCCCCGGCCGCACCATCTGCAGCCTCGCGCGGGAGGGTTTGGCTGCACAACGCGGCGGCTGCCGGAGCCACCCCGCCCGCGGGGATTTCACCCACGTACACACACCCCCCTTCCCCCAGATGACACCCCAACCGTCTCCCCACCCCGCGAAAAAAGCCACCCCACGGAGCGCCGGCCGCGCCGCCACGGGAAACAAACCCCGCGGGAGGAGCGGGGAGGGCGCAGCGGCCGGTCATGGCCGCGGGGGGAGTTTCCAGCGGCTCCTGCCCCTCCCGCGCCGGATTTTGTGAAAATGCGGAGTTTTTCGCTTCAATTTTACTCTGAGGAAGGAAGCCGCCACCCCCCAGCTCCCCCAGCCTCGGGCGTTTTGGAGCACACCCCCCGCCGCCATCAGGACGTTGACAATATCATCTTGCAACAGCCGGGGAAGGAGGAAGCGAACCCGGGGCTGCCCCGCTCCCCCCCACCCCCCCGGCCGCCCAAAATAGCGCGGCGGATGGCGACCCCAAAGGGCGCAGAAATGCCCCGGGTGGGGGGAAAAGGGGGCCCACGGGATCAAGGAAGCAAAGTCACGTCCGGGGAAATGAACAAAAAGCCACCCCCCAGCAGTACAGTGGGATTCGCTGCAGACAAAGCCGAGGCGGCCGGCCTTGCCACCGCGGGGGGTGCACAGCCGGACATCCCGGTGCCCCCACCCCGGCCCCCGATCTGCGGGGCGATTTGGCTTCCCCGATTATGCTTCGATGGGGCGATCGCCCCTCGGCCGTTTAGGAAGCAGAGGCGGGGGGGGGGAAGACTGGAGCGCCTCTCGCTTCCTTCTTCACCCCCCTCCTCTCTCCACCGCCCCCCCTTCTCCTCCCGTCAGCACTGCAGGAAAATCTCAACACCCCCCAAAAACACCCATAAAGAAAACCCGGAGGAAGACCACAAGCCTCGACTCCCCACCCCAACCCACCGGGGGTCCCCCCCACGCCGGGCGCTGAGCCCGCTCCGAGGGTCCGTATTGCGCATCCGCAGCATCCCCCCACCCGCGGCAAACGGGAGCCGGAGCCTGGTCAGCTTCAACCCACCCGGTCAGTTCCATTCCCCCCACCCTCAGTGTGTTTCACACCCCTCCGCCCCCACCCGCGGGGTGCGCAAGTTGCGCGGCCGGACGCGGATCTTACTTTCTCCCACCACAGCCTTGAGTCCGATGGGGGCCATGTCTCGGCGCCGGGGGGTCCGCAGCAGCCGGGGAAGGGTACGGGGTGGGGGGTGGGGGGGGCACGCACACGCAGCCGGGCGAGGCTGCGGGTGGCGGGCGCAGCGCCGGGCGGCGCAAGGATGCGGAGAGAGGGAGCGGGGAGGGGGGAGAACGGGCGGGCCGGGGCGGGCGGGGGGAGGGGGGGCAGCAGGCTCCGGCGGCCGCGGCGGGGCTCAGCTGACTGCGCGGAGGGGAGGGCCGGCGGGGGGGGCGGGACGCGCGTCACTCCGCACCGCCCCCGCGCCGCAGCGCAGCGCCCGCCCGCCGCCGCGGAGCGCCCCCTGGCACCCGGCACCCCCCCTGCACCCAGCATCCTCCCCCTCTGCACCCAGAATCCCCCTTCCTGCACCCAGCATCCCTCCCCTGCACCCGGCATACCCCTCCCTGCACCCAGCATCCCCCCCCCTGCACCCAGCATCCCTCCCCTGCACCCGGCACCCCCTCCTGCACCCAATATCCCTCCCCTGCACCCAACATCCCTCCCCTGCACCCAGCATCCCTCCCCAGACCCACCATCTGCCCCCCCAGACCCAACATCTGCCCCCCAGCACCCAGCATCTTCGCACCCAAGCACCCCACCGCACCTCACATCTCCCCCCGCATCCTGAATCCACACACACACACACACACCAGGCTTCAGCTTTACACCTCTGGGTGTATTTAGCCAGCACCGAGGGAAAAAGCTGGGCCCCCCCCCATGGACACACACCCCAGTCCCATGGCTGCTGCATCTGCTCCGTGCGAGAGGCCCTGCGGGACGGCGGAGAGGGTAGTGGGGAGGGGACACACCCCCATGGTGTCTTAGGCTTATTTTGCAGCAAAATAGCGCCCACACACACACACACCCCCCCGCCACACACGGGGTGCAGACTGCCGGGTTTCTCCCGTGGCCGTCCACACACGATGGGCACGGCCGGGGCTGTAAATCTTGGGGCAAAGGCTGTGCCCGGCAGTGCCGCTCCTGGAGCTGCTGTGGGATGAGGAGGGGTCCCTCCAGGCAGGCTGTGGGAGTGTGCCGAGGGGATCCGAGTGTTTCTGTGCTCCACCTTCCAAACCTGGGCTGGGGGAATGGAGGGAAGAGGGGAAAATGGGAATGGAGGGGAGAAGCGATGCGCAGAGCCCTAACTCACGGCAGAGCTCTGTGAGAGGCCGTGCCGCAGGTACAGCTATACATATATATGTGTGTGTATGTGTGTGTATGGCCGTGTAAATGTTCCGAGGCGAGAGAGGACAGGGGGTGCCTGGGGACACAGGACAGCAAAGGAGAGCCTGGAGGGACAGCGCAGTGACAAGGGCCCCCTCTCCGGCTGGGCCGGTGGGTTCCCATCACCCCAGATCAGGCAGACATGCGTCTCGACCCTTTGCTTTATAACCTGTTTTCATCAATGCTTCCTTAAAAACCAGCTGGAGCTGAGTTTGTCAGAACCACCGGACGCTGCCAACCATCGGCTATAAATACCAGCAGGCTATTTAAGAGAGAGGTATTTATATTGCTTTCGCATCTCCCTGTCAGTCTTCCCGGTGAGGCTGAGCATCACTTGTCTAGGCAAAACCACAGCACGTGAGCCGGGACCATCTGCTGGAGGTCCCAGTGGTGTGTGTCCCCCCTGGACACTTGGCTCCCTGGCAGCCGGGTGGTTCTGTTGCATCCATCACATCTGGCAGAAAGAAATAACGAAAGAAAGAGTGATCATGTCTTAATTAGAAAAATCAGCGACCAAACCTTGTCCGTCCCGATCCGCAGGCTGTGTGGGCAAACAGAGGAGGCCAGGCTGGGATCAAGGCCTTGGAAGTGAGTGCTGGGAGGGCTGGGAGAGGGCTGTTTGTGGGGAAGATGCTTTGGTATTGCCTTCCTGGCAGCAGGGTCTCGGCCCCATCAAACATGGGGAGCCCATGTCCTGATGCCCAGCAGCCTGCTGGCTTGGGGGCTGGCTGGGAGGCTGGTTCCCACTGGAAAGCATTTACTGGGGTGCAAAATGCCTCGGGATGGTGAGTCCTCCAAGCAGGGACCGCGGGGTGTTTTCCACAGGCTGTAGGCCCTTGGAGACCCCCTGGATCCCTTCCCTCCTCTGCAAGGGGCTCTGGGTGAGGAGCTGGAGCCACACAGCCCCAACCCCCCGCCAGCACAGCTGAGCCACAGCAAGTGCGGCCCCAATGCATGAGACACCACGCAGGGGTATGGGGAGGGGAGCAGCGTCTCCTCACGGGTGGCAACTGGGACCTCCGCAGGGAGCAGCGACTGTTGGCATGGGATTTAACCCTAAATAACAGAGGGACAGGTCTCAGGGTGAAGGAACGGGAGGGAGTTGGCTGAAACTTTTTTTCCTGAAAGACAAGTTTGAGGATTTCTGTGGCACCAAGGGTGAGTTGATGTGGGAGAACCTTTCCCCAGCAGCTGATCCCTCCTTGCTGGTCCTCTCCTAAGGTGTCTAGGCTGGGAGGCCTCGCTCTGGGCTTTTGCAACCCCAAATGTCCAGCTGAAAGCTGTCAAGATGCTGGAAAGGTGTTTAACTGGGAGAAATGGAGATATCCCACAAAGTCCTGGGGCTGGGGCTTGGCGGGAAACACCAGCAGCTCCTGCTGACCTGCTCACCTTCCCTGGTGACCCGGCACCCTCTGGTGCATTTGGGAGCTGAGGGGCACCCCAGGGGCCACTGGCTTGCAGACATGGTGGGTCTCTGCGAAACTGCCTGAGCCCTGAGGCTGTCCTCTCCTCCAGAGCCCCTGGGAGTGGGAAGACCCCAGGCCTCATCCCGCTGGGGGATGCACCCATCATCAGCGTGGTGTGAAACAGTGTGGCTGCTTCCACCCCACCCTCAGTGGGGCAGAGACAAACTGGTGACAGTGAAGCCAAATGACTGGCCCTGCGACCAAGAAGGTGTCCCAAGGGAATGCGGCTGCAAGAACAGTGTTTCCGGTTGCTTTTATCCCCTGAGTTGCCTGGGGGGAAGCTGCTTGGGGTTTGTAGTCTCCAAGTGTGGGGTGTTTTTGCTGGAGGTGCTGAGGGGTGATGGCTGAGCAGAGACTCACTCTGGGGGCAAGCAGGGCCCAGGCTTTGTTCTTTGGGGTTTCCTGCTGTTTCCAGCTGTTGGTTGCCCAAACACATAGAGTTTTCCCCTTCCCCAGTGAAGACGCCAGAGTGGTGGCTGCAGTGACCCAGCACCAGACCTTGCATGGTGCGATGCCCCCTCCCTGTCCAGGGTTTGGAAGCGGGACAGAACCCACAAATCAGAAAACCTCTCTTCAGGGTATCCCACTGCAAGGGGCAGAGCCAGGGCTGCATCCTGGCCTGATCCACCCTGGGAATAGCCACCGGAGCCAAAGGGGCTGAGACCATCACTCCCATGTTTATTGGTTTCCAGTGCCCATCAGTGTGGGCTCCTCAGGAAAGCCGTGCAGCTGGGAGAGCCCCCAGCCCCTCCTGGGTCCCCACAGCAGTCTGCAGGCAGCTGGAAGGGCCGGGGAGGCATTGCCTGTGCCCCGTGTCCACGCCAGACCCCATGTCCGTGCTGGTGCCCATGCCCCATGCCCCGTGCCCATGCCCCGTGCCATGCCAGCGCCCATGCCCCATGCCCATGCCTATGCCAGTGCCCATTCCCGTGCCGTGCCAGTGCTGGTGCCGTTCCCATGCCCATGCCGGTGTCATTCTCATGCCCATTCCCATGCCCGTGCTGGTGCCATTCCCATGCCGTGCCGTGCCGGTGCTCGGGCAGCCTGGCTCTCTCATCCTCCGGAGGCTGCACCGGGCCGGCCCCGGCTCCCCTCCAAGGCCTGGCTGGCGGCGACCAGTTATCCCAGTCCCGACCAGCAGAGGGGAATGGTGGTCCGCACGAGCCGCTCCGCTCCCGTGCCCTCTGCACGCCCGGGGGTTGCGCTCGCCCGGCCCCGCCGCTCCCCTCCCTGTCGCGGGGCGCCGGAGGCGGCGCGGGTGTTCACCCAGGGGGATGGGTGGGTGGGTGGGGGTGACCCTCCGGGCGCACCCCGCCCCGTGTGCTGTCTGCCACAACCCCCTGGGACTGGCGTGTGGGGATTTTTTGCAGGGTCCCGAGCTGCTCCCGGCCAAGGCCAGGCTTGGAGCGGGTCCGCTGCATCCCTCCGCTCCATCCCTCCGCGCGGAGGCTCCGTGCCGGGGCGGGGGGTTATGCATCCTGCCCCCGCTCCGGCCCTGAGTCAGCAAAAGCCGGGGTGGCGGCAGGCCTGATTCAGCACTGTTTAATCACCTTGTTGTCTCGGAGCGCCGCTCCGGCTCAGCAAATCCCACTGGAGTCGGTGGGGCCGAAGGTGCAACGACCCACGGGCCCGTCTCTGGAGCCATGGGCACGGCAGCCGCGGCTCTGTGGGGCCGGGCAGAGCTGCCCTCGGCTTTATCAGCAGAAGGAGTTTTACTGCTGCAATTATACAGCTGGTAATTGCCCCAAGACCAGTTCCCACGAAGGCGAGCAGTCCCTGGCACACGAGCAGGGCACGTTCACACCCTTCTTTGCTGGATGCTTGTCCCTCCGGCCCAACCTTGGCTTGCCCGGATCCCGCACCATAACAGTCCCTTCACAAGGACAAAGCTTGTTCACCTCCAAGGTCTCAGACGTGACACCGGGTGGGTTTGCACGTGGCCGTCCCGCCATTGATGGGGACCTGAGCCAGGACCACCGGAGAAGTGCATGCAGCTCTATTTGCAATGGACACCCTGAAAGCCTTTCACTGCACCTCCTGCCCTCAAGCACCCCCTGGCTCTTCCCCCAAAGCGATCGGGTTTCCCATTGATCCAGCTGAGGTGGAAACAGATCCTCAACCTGGGGGTCAATGACAGTGAAAGGAAAACTCCACTGATTGCTCCTTATGTCACAGAAAGGGAGCTACACGTGCACTGGACTGAAAGCTTTATCCTGCATTTAGTGACTGCAGGTTCCGGAGGTGGTAAGTGATGGGGAGCTGCCTGCTCTGAGCACTCTGCAGGTGCATCAACCACCTGTCCTGCTGAGAGGTCAGATTTTACACCGTGGTAATGACAGCATGGAAAATCCAAGGAGAGCAAAGCTGCGGTGATCCTCGCTGTGGGTACTGAATCCATGGGGAGCAAGGGCAGGAAGGGCAGGGAGCTGAGCACACAGACCCTGGCAGGCTTGGTCTGACTGCTCTGCACATAAAAATATCCTAAATAATCAACATTTTTGTTTTAAAATACCTCCTCACAGACATTGACTGGGGCATCCAGATTGGCCAGGAGACATGCTGGGTCCCTGGGAGGGTGAAGGAGAGGTTTGGAGTACTTTGCTCATCATGGTGGACTTCTGCACCAGCCTCAGGCTTCAGCGGCACTTTGAGGGCTTTGCCAATTCGGGGACTATCTCAGATAACTGCTGCCATCACCGCGGTCCCAGGCAGCTGCCTGAAACTGTGAGAGCATTTATTCTCCTAGGCTGTAGTCAGAGGGAAATCCTTCATTTCGTAGCTAGGATAATTCAGCCAGCTCCAGGCAGATAAGCAGCATTTCCATCTGTTTAGTGAGATGTAATTAGCTGATTAGAATTTATCACGGTGCAATTTTTTAAAACTCCATATCTGCACGGTCTCTAATGGGAGATGGATGTCCCCATCCCTGTCCCCATCCTCCTCAAGCACCCAGCCTGGAGATGGAGGAAACCCTGACCCAGACCACATCAGCGACAATGTCCACATGAACACGTGAGAATACACTGAGAAGTGCCCAGCGTGACGCCACTGCTGAGCCTTGAGCTTCCGAACGCTTCCTGTCATGGCAAAACCCTTCAGATATCTCCTTTACTTTCCCCCTCCCAAGCTTCAGCAGCTGAGCCACCAGCCAGCATGTGGCAAAATCTCTGGTGCCAGCGCGTCGTGCTCAGCTTCAGGTGGTTATTTGAGCCCCAGAAACAGCCTTCGTGTCGGCGTTATGGCCTCCAGTCTGTTGACACGCTATTTCTGCCTGCAACAAATATAACCTTCCTGTTTGCACATCAACAATACCAATGCTCTCTATTTTTTACCTTTTAATTAGTGTTTGGGTTATTTTTTTTATTTAAGAAATACATCAGTGGGTTAAAGAGACAGGTAATGGCTCCGTGTGTAGTGCTCCGGTGTTTACGTGGATTGGTTTTTAAAAACAGGGGGTTTATACCTCTTACTTGGTCTGTTTAGCAGGACTCTGTTTGCACTGCCTAAATCATATTCCATACGGTGCTTCTTTTAAAGGAATGAAGCTTGGTTTCTAATAATTAAGTTATTACCATGGGGAGATATTAACTTTTTTCCTTCGATTTGAGGGAGGTGGATGCATTTTCCCCACCTTTTAAATACCAACACCCCACTAAGGCAGACTTTCAAATTAATTCAGAGCCAGACTCCTCGGGGATCAGTGCTGGGGAAAGTGTTTAAAAGCCTCCAGTGGAACAGTTCTCTATTGGAAATGAGATTTCACTGTAGCTAAATTTCCCACGAGAATCCCTTGATTTCAGTGTTTTGGCCGGGCAAACCAACTGCAGACAAGCCCGCTGCTAAGGGTGAAGCCTTCCTACAGGGCATTGCAAAGAGGAAATGGTAAATATTTCAGCTTTGAAATGATTTTCCCTTTGAAATGACTTGCAGGGGTAATAAACATGTCAAGATGGAAAGGGCTGACACGTGGTGGGCATTCTTGGGGGCGTGAGCCCAGCCCAGGGGATACCCCAGCCCCAGCAGCCCCCAGCCGCAGCCCAGACCCAGCTGCCCTTGCTCCCATGGGTTCTGGGGCAGATGCAGGGTGGCATCTGGATGGCAGTTGTTGTCCAGATGTTCTTTGGCCTCCTGTTGAGTGTTTGGCTTTAGCAGAGCCCCGTCTGGTGCGGGAGCACCTGCATCCCTCCCCAACCCCAGGGTGTGGCCCCAGGGTGTGGCCCCAGGGTGACAGCATCCTGGCATGGCCCGGTGAAGGAGCCCCTGGTCGCCCCCTCCCACAGGTGTTAGTGTAGATGGGCACCATTCCGGGGCAAGGCTGGTGGCAGCTGGCAGGGAGAGGTGTGAGCAGCTTCCAGTCCCCCTCCCCAGCCTGCGGCCGGCCAAGAAGAGCTATTTCAGGCAGGATAAACAGGATGCCTCGCTCCAGGGCTGGCCACCTCCACTCCTCCCTCCCGCTGCCGAGTAAACATTCCAGCCCAGGAAAAGACTCAGAGCACAACCTCAGAGCCGTTTCCACGCTGGCCTGGACCTGGCCAAGCAACCTGGCCTTGGCTGAGCCGAGCTTTTCCCAGCCCAGGTGTGGGAAGCATCCAGCGACCGGAGAGATCCCAAGGCATGGATCCACCTCCGCAGCGAGTTCCCAGAGCCACCCTGCAGCTGGGAACGGCCTGAACTTTCTGGCCACGCCAGCACGTCCTCCCCCTTCCTCCTCCTCTTCCTCCCTTGGTCCCAGCCCGGCTGCTCGCTGTGCCCAGGAGTCTGGGGACGCGGCACGCACGGTCCTTCCTCCGGCCGGATCCTGCCCAGGCAGCGCGGGGAGGACCAAGCTGGGGCTGTTTCCGCCTGTTGCTCGGAGCAGCGGCAGCGGCAAAGGAAGGAGGAGCTTTTCCACCGCTTCCTCCAGCTCCTCAGTCCCGGCTGCTTCCCTGCCCGGCTGGATCCGCCCCGCGCCTGGGAGCTCACCCCCCGCCCATGGAGCCATGGGCCGAGTGGGTGCGCGGGGGATTTGCTGGCTGGCTGGAGCGTTTCTGGTTCCAGTATCCCACTTGGAGTGTGCCCTCCAGCCATACTGGTTGATCTGGGGGACACCAGCCCCCTCCGGCTTCCCCCACCCCGGGCAGTGTGGGGCCAAACAACTCCCGGTCCAAACCCCACGTCTGGAGAATCTTTTACGGCAACTTGAGTTTTTCCATCCCATTCTCCCACCCCATGAGAGCTGCCCGGAGGCTGGCGGGGGGCCCCTCGCCCGCCTCCCACCGCCCCCCCGGCCGCTGTCCCCGCCGTGACACCCCGCGGCATCGAGGGGGGCCGAGGCTGAGGACCCGGGCGGGGTGCGCAGGTAGAGAGCGGGTGTCGCAATCGCCCCGTGAAGCAATGTCGGGGGGGGGGGGCGGTGCCAAGCCGGGGCTGGTTTTCCCGGCGCCGGCAGCCGCGGGAGTTGGCGGGGGTGCAGGCAGTGTGTGCGGTGGGGGCACCGGGTTGGGCCCGCTTCCCAGCACCCAGCACCCCCCGGAGGGGGCAGCGCGTCGGGACGGCACGACGGCTCTCCTCCCGCCTCCCCATCCCCCAGCCTAATTAGAGCAGCTAATTACAAGGAGCCGGGGGGGGGGACCCAGGCACCGGCCGGGGGCGGTGGGCGCTGCGGGGCGGTGCGGGACGGGAGGAGTGGCTGCGGAGGGCGGCGGGGCTGGGGCTGCCATGGGGCGCCGCGCTGCCTGACCGCCCCGGGCGCTGCCTTCCTCCGCCTCCTCCTTCTCCTCCTCCTGCCGCCGCCCGGCCCGGCCCGGCCCGGCTCCGCTCGCCATGGGAGATGTCGTCTCCACGCACCTGGACGAGGGTCGCCGCCAGCACATCGCGGGTGAGCTCCCGGCGTGCTTCCCCATCTCCCCGTATCCCAACCGGGCTCTCCCCATCCCTCTCTTCAGTCCGGGTGGGGACACCCCCACCTTGTGTTCCCGGTATCCCCCCTGCCCGCCCGTCTCCTTTCTCCCAGACTTTAAACTTCCTTCTATTTTTCCTTTCCCCCACGTTGCAGTTTCCCTGTGTTTTTGCCTGTTCCCTTGGCTGGGCACAGCCCGGGGGGGTTGGGGGCGGGGGGGGGCACCCGAGGTGCCTGTCTGCCTCCCAAATGAAAGGCTGGGTTGTGCCGGGGGTGTTTGTGTTGGCTGCGGGGACCGGGAGCGTGTCCATGCGCTCAGCTTCCCCAGGCTGTGGGGAGGGAAGCTGGGGGGGGGGGGGATGGAGAGATGCTGGCAAGCTGATTCCTGAGCAGGGCTATCCCTGTCAGCACGGGGTTTGCTGGGGCTATGCCGGCTGATGAACTTTCTCCCCCTTAGCAGTGCGGGGTGATCCCTAGGGAAGGCCCCCCAAGGACTGTGGGGTGGGGGGAAGGTATCGCCCCAGGCCTGGCCCAGCACGGGCAGGACACAGCAGCTTCCCCCCCCCCCCCCCCCCCGCCACTGCTGGGGGACGGGGAAGGGTGACAATGTGGTTATTGAGAGCCCGGGTGTCCCGGGGCGTCTGGGCTGTGCCCCCAGCGTGGGATGTCTGGTCGGTGCTGTCTGGGAATCGCTGTACGTGGGATTCTGGCTTTGGTACAGGCACGGGTTTGTGCGAAGTGATGGCTGGGAGGGCAGTGGCTGGGGGACAGGGCTGATAATTGGTGCCTGCGGTGACTTGCTTGACCCCCGTAAGTGGGGTCACCCCTCCGTCTGGGTGCTGTGCCCCCCCCCCGAGCCGCCTTGCGTCACTTGTGATGCTGGCGCTTTGCTCCCTGGGGCTCCCGAGCAGGCAGGACTTGACCTCTGAGCCCTTTTGTGCTCCGGCTTCGGTTTCAGCTCCCCGGGCTGAAAAACCTTCCTCTCTGCCCTGTTAAACAACCCCCCGGCCCCCCCCCCCCCCCCCCGTGAAGCCGCACCTAGTCGCGCAGCACAGGAGTGTGGCTTCGTGCTGGACCTTGCGCGCCTTGCGGAGCGCTGCAGGGCTGGGCGATCGCCGGGGTTTTGGAGGTGACTGCCGTATCTTTCCTTCGTCTCCACCATAAAGCCACGGGAGTGGCTCTGAAGTCCTTTTTTCCCAAGGGCTTTGGGGAAGAAGCTGCTGCCGGCCCAGCACTGATGGAGCAGCGTGGTACAGCTGCCGCGGTACCGGCACATGGACTCCATGTCTCCCGGCGTACGGTGGAGCCCACCCGATGCCTTGCCAGGGCCCGCCATCCTGGGCCGGCTGGCAGGAATGCTTACGTGGTATGTGGCTCGGCAGGACGGCAGCAGGTTTGTGAGCTTTGAAGGACAGCTTGTAACCTCTTGGGGGGGGGTTTCGTGGTGCACAGCTAAAGCTCCACGCGGCTGATCCGTGAGGCTCCGCTGGCCGCTCACCGCAGCACGTTGGGCTCCAAAGAACATCCCGAATTTCCCTTTGATTTACTGGCTGTCTCTACAGAGAGAACTCCCCTGCCCAAGCCTTGTGATCTTAATCCTGAAGAATAACAAGGAAAAGCCCAGCTGGGTGTCCTACGCAGGATGTGTCTCTGCTGGGACAGAAATGAGGTGTTTGCAAGGCCAGGCTGGGTGGTTGCAGTGACTGAGCTCTTACACTGGGGGGGTTCAGCTCGGGGGGGCTGGAGGCTGCAGACGAGTTTTCATGGGGAAAATAATAGAATTCCTGTGAAACAGGATTATGGAGGTTGGGTTTATGTCGTGTGCCATGCTGCAGCTCTTGAAGGTTTGGGGTGAATAGGGGGGATCCATACCTGTACTGGGATACATCACTGGGAGAGACTGGAACCCACTGGGTTCACTGAGCACCTCTCGGCTTTCCGCCTGGGTTCCTTGCTGGGTGAAAAGCCCCCAGAGCTGGGAGGGGCTGTAACCCGACAGGCAAGGCACGACTTGCTGTCAGGCATGCAAAGCAACGTGGCGGGGAAAACTCCGGGTTTTCCTGCCTAGCTCAGCCTGTTCTCCGCTGCCGCTGCTCCTGCCGGCTCCCGGGGAGGGATCCATCCCCTCTCCGAGTAACTTTTCCCAGTTGTCCTCCCAACTTTGGGGAGTTTGGGGCTGATGTGACCCCTGATTGCAGCAGGGACGGGACTTCTCGACTGGACCGGTCCTGTTGCCTGAGCGGGCGTGCCGGCAGCATCCCTGCCAGCACTGGGGACGCTCCCTGGTGCTGGGGCTGGCAGGGCAGCCCAGGGGGTGTCATCTACACCTGGGTGGTTTTCAGGCAGCGCTGCCTGCGCTCTTGCATCCCGTTCTCCAAGGTCTCTGTGGCCGCTAAGTTCTTCCTTCTGCCGCCCTGCTCCAGACATCATCCTGGCCTGAGTCACTCAGCTTGTTTGTCAACATCCTTAGGCTGCCCTCCTCCTCCTCTTCCTCCCAAATGTGGGTTGGGCATTCTTCCTGACCTGCTCTGAGGGCTGGAGCTGGGACTGGCTCCCCTTCCTTGTGCAAGGATGCCCAGCACAAGGCACCATTGCCTGGGGACACGAGGGTAGCAGGCATGGGGTGGCCTGCCAGAGCTCCCAGGAGAGCCGAGATGTCACCTGCTGCCTTGGGTTTTTCCACTGTCCCCTCCTGTCTAGGGCAATAGGTGCCCTCAGCAAGGGGCTGGATGAAGCTCTTCCCTCGTGCTGGAATAACTGCATCCCTAGTGCGTCCCAGCCCCATGGATCCCTTCTCCAGGAGGCTGAGGACTGTGGCTGGCAGGAGCTGGGTGGCTCTGCCCCTGGGGCTAGTGGTCACCGGCACCCAGCAGGTGGGAGAGCCCAGGGATGCAGCAGGAGATGCGAGGTGCCTCCACGGCCAGAGGGATGAGGAGGTGAGCAGCAGTGCAGGGCCCTGGGAGCTCACACCTTGTTCTGGCATTTCCAGGGAGTCACCAGCCTGTTAATTGCTGCATAAACCAGCTGTTAATTTGGGGTGGGACTTCTACAGACACCGGCCCACGCAGTGGTGGCAGAGGTGACACTGAGCCTCAGCCACTGTGCCGGACCCACCACCTTTCTGCTCCAGCAAGCCTTGTGGGGCATCGGTGGCTGTGTGTCCACGATGCTGCCCAGGAACATGCTTCTCCTGCCAGAAGGCTGGGTGCTGGCAGGATGGGCTGTGGGATCGGGTCCGGAGGTGCTTGGCAAATGCCAAAAGGCACCTGCCTGCAGTGTGCCACAGGGGTGGAAGTTGCTGGCAGCGGGAAGAGGTTTGCCATGGCTTCCTGAAGCGTGACACTCATTTCCTAGCCTTGGCCACAGATCAGCTCCAGCCAGTGTGGGAGGCGCTGGCCACTGGGGTTGGTCTTGAGGCTGAGAGCCTCACCATGCCCCGGGGGGTGACTGGTTCAGGGAGGCTCTGAGGGATCGGTGCTGCAGTGTGCTGGAGATGCAGAGTGGTTGCTCGTAACGAAGTGTGTGTCTTCTTTCATCATGAAATAAATAACTCCCCTGGCATGTCAGGGCTCCCTGCCAGCAGGGAAGGGCTGGTTCTGGCAAGCCGGGGCTTACCTGTAGCCGTCATGTTGGGGCACGGGGCTCACTTGGAGCCAGCGTGTTGGGGCAGGGGACATCGCTGGCAGTGGGGCCTCCTGTGCCGGTGGCCTTTCCACGTGGGCAGGAGGTGGGAGCCTTCCCTGCCTTGACTCTGCTCAGTCCCAGGGCAGAGCCTGCCTTCCCTCCCGGGGGGGCTTTCCCTGCCTCCCCCAGCAAGGGCTTATCCAAAGGCCTTGCCTTGAGCAAGCTGGAGCATGCATGGAGAACATCCCTGCTCTGCTGGGGAGCAGGAGGGCTGGGGACAGGAGGAGCAGGGCCAGCATCTCAGCTGAGCGCTCTCCTTGGGCCCTCAGGTCAGCCCAGGGAGAGAAAACCACCCCACAGACCAGGACCTCCCCCCCCACTGCAGTGTCAGACACCCCTAAACCCATTGCAGGGAACGAGCAAGGGAAGCACCGCCAAGGGTTGGGATTTCCCAAGCATTTGCCTCCCTCCTACCCCAGATCACTGCAGAGGCTGGCTCTGAGCCCAGGGAGGCTTGGTGCCTCTTGGCACATCACTTGTCAGCTCTATCCCACCCTCCTGGGGACCGACACACACCCGTCCCTCTCCCTGAGCCCCGCAGCAGGTCACAACAAGCTGCTGGCTCTTACCCATGGCTCTGCCGCAGCCATGGCACTGCCGGTCCAGCCCCATGCTGGGAACAGCAAAAGTGCCACGTGGACATGGAGACAGTCACCGAAACAGCCACCCAAAGAGCCCAGGGTTAGGGGTACAGACAGCCCTGGTCCATGGGGATGCAGTGAGTGGTGGGTCCCATGGACTGACCCTGCAGCTGGCCTCGTGGGCAGGAGCCTGGTCCCTGCCTGTGGGGAAAGAGCGGCATTGGACCCACCCGTCCCATTTCCATCCCTCTCATGACATCCTGTGACCAGGCTTTATTTCACAACCCAGCAGGCAGCTGCTCTGCTCTTGCTCCCAGTGACCGTGAAGATGGGGAAGCTGGGAAGCCATCTGCTCGCGGGATGGGACTTCTCCCACACTGCCAGGACCCGGGCTCCGTGCATCTCGCAGCCTTTCAGGAGGCAGGAGGGATCCAGGGATGCTTATCCACCGGAGCTTGCCGGGGCGAGGTTTGCAGGCAGGCGAGCACCAGCTCTCCAGTGCCATGCTGAGCACCCGCTTTGTCCCTGCAGGACCCCGGTCTGGTCCCACCACCAGAAGGCACCCTTGGGTGCAGCCCCTGGAGCCTGGCCAGTGCTTGGCTGTGAGATCCCCAGGCAGCAGTTGAGCCCCCTACCCAGTCCCTGGATGGTCCCTGAACCTTGCTCGTGCCTGGATGTGTCTCTCTCTGGAGAGCGGGGGGCCAGGAGGGGAGGAAGGGCCAGAGTAGAGCTGTTCCTTGCAAGCAGACTTCCTCCCAGCCTGCCTGGACTGGAGGCGGAGGAAGGAGTAAAACTCCACCTTTTCCCCCTTTTCAAAGGGAAAGGGCGGCAGTGTTCGGCACAGGTCCTGGCTCCGGCTGGTAGAATATGGTGCTTTTCTCCGTGCCCTCTGCCCTTCCCTGGGAGCCTTGGAACACTCCATTATGGGAGTCCCCAGGATGGGGTGTCCCCAGGCAGCAGGGATGCTCTGCCCTGGAGCTGATGGGGGACCTGGGGCAGGACGTCCCTCCCCTTCTGCTACGTTGGTGGCTCTTGGGGCATGGAACGCTTGTCCTGGCTCCTTCCTTCTGCCAGCTCTGCTCAGCACTAGGTGTGATGCCCCTTGGGGGTTGCCCTGCATGAAGGAACGTGCCCCAAAGCTGGGGTGACCTCAGTGCTGCTGTTTGGGGCAGCAGAGAGGGGCTGCCAGCTTCCAGGCACCCAAAGCGGTGCTGGCTCAGCCATGGAAAGCATCCTGAGCCTCTTCCTCTGATCCCAACACATGCAGGGCATCACCTGAGCCCTGCCTTGGGAACGTCCCTGCCTTGGGAACATTCCACCAAGGGAGCCTGGCCCTTGCCTAGGAGCGACTCTGCTCTGCCAGCTGCTGCCCAGTTCCCACAGTGAGGAAGGCACCAGGGATACTCCATGCTGCTGGGAGCTGGCTGCCAGCCCCATGGCACAGTTGCCCACCAGCTTGGGGTGTCCGTGGTTCACCAGGGTAGACCAGGTGGTTCTGGAGCATCCTTGGCTGTGGGAGACACTGAGCCCCTGGCCACCCTTGGCTGGGGCATCGCTCTCCAAGGGTAGGAGGGAGCAGGCATGGGGGACATGGTGTGGAACAGGCACTGTGGGGCAGGTGGAGACCCTCTGTCCTGCCCTGGCCTTGCGGATGAGCTGGGCACAGGACACTCCCGCCAGCAGCGCGGCCTGCAGCAGAGCCCAGAACAGGCTCAGGACTGTTTTGTTCAAATACCTCTTGGTTTTTGGGTTGGGTTTTTTTTTTTTGGATGTACATAAAAGTCTTTGTTTGGTTTCCTCCTGCTGTGCTGGATTGGGTTTCCTGCTGGCACCCGCCAGCTCGGCTGAGGGAGGGTGTGCCAGGTTCAGCTCCTCTCCCTGTGGCTGAGCACAGGGTGGGATGAGGGGTCATCCCATTTACTGGGGCTTCTCGGAGCAAGGATCACCCACAAGCAGCTGTCCCTGGCACCTGGCGGATGAGAGACCCAGAGATGCCCAAGTTTGATCTGGCGCCTTTGCTCTGGGGATACCTCTGGTCCTCCAACTCCCAGGTGCTGTGGGGCCCCGCGTGGGTGCCCAAAAGAGGCTGCTGCTGGTGCACCACCCCACAGCAGCACTGCCTGTGTCCCTGCGTTGACTCAGCCGCCGTGGTGGTTGCGCCACGCCGGAGCGGATGCAATGCTGTTGGGCCGGTGCTGGTGGATGAGCAGGGCCTTATCTGGGAGGTGTGATGCTGGGTCCCACCCTGCTGTGGGGCAGCACCCGCTGTGGGTTGAGCACCAAAGGGTTGGCAGCTCTTTTCCAGCCTGGCCAGGCACCGGTGCGACCCTGGGAGGGGCAAGGGACAGGTGGGGTGGTGTAACTGCAGCCAGGATGAGGGCAGTGGGTCCTGGTCCAGTGTGGGGTATTGGGGATGGTACCCAGCTTGAACTGAACTGCTCCATAGGGATGCTTCATCTCCCCACAGCCACCTCCCTGGCCATGGGACATATCCTGACTGTCCTGTGAGTGCAGTCACCTCTTCTGGTGGCCTTGAACCTGGTCCTTGTGCCCACCAGGCAGGTGGCACTTTGGGCCGCGATGGGTTTAGCCCAGCTGAGGTGCCTGTGTGGGGACCTTGTGGGGACCTCCATGGCTTTGGAGCATCACTCCTGAAGGCAAGGCTGCTCAAAGGGGATGGGGCAGGAGGGTCTTGCCTGGATCAGGCAGGGCTGGGTGGTCAGGGGTCATCTCTTCCTGCCCCCATCCCTCAGAGGCTGTTTGGGCAAGGATGTTCAGGGCAGACATCTCGCTCTGCCTGTGCCTGGGCTCATTCCAGCCCCAACTGGCTTCTGGGGAGACGTTCAAAGGCCCCAGCGCTGTTTGTTATTCACATCCACATTCCTCGCACGCAGCCCCGCAGCAGCCTTGTTCTCGGGGAGCAGCGGGAGACCGGCATACGCGGCACGGGAAAACACCCGCCAGCACGTAGCCGGACACTAATCCCTTGCTGGCTGGGCTGGATGTGGCTCTGGGCCACAGGAGCGAGGATGATGCAGGGGGCTGAGCCTGGCTTCATGGTTGGGATTGGGGAGCGGGAGCAGCGTGTGAAGGGTGGGCAAAACATGGCCAAGGACGCTGTCGGGGTTTTTCGGCTGTTCCTCAGTTGAGGAGCCGCTGCTGAACATGCTGCTTCGTTTTTTGGCCCCATGGATTTCGTGGTCTGTTTTAGATGCTCCGGTGGCACGGCTCTGCGTCAGCAGGTTGGTTTGCTCTGGGCTGGGAGGGGAGCAGCCTTGTGCAACCACTGCAGCTGGGTGCGGTGCTGGGAGACTGGTGGGTGCTGCCACCGTGGGGACAGACCCCCCCTGGGAGCATCCCCAGGGATACAGGGTGCTGCCAGCAGCCGGGATGGGGGTGCTGCAGGGTGTTGGTGAAGGGGTGCACCTTGCAGGTGGCAAAGCAGAGAGCCGTGTCCCCAGCGGGTGCCCCAGCCCTGAGCTGGCACTATGGGCGCTTCTGACTCATCCCAGGCAGCGCCGTGCTCCGCAAAGGCAGGGCAAGAGAGGACGAACCGGTTCAGGCCTGGGCCCATCTGGTTTCTCCTCCGAGGCTCTGCTGCCTCATCCCTTCCTGCTGCTCAGCCCCCGTCCTGCCCAGCCTTCCCCGCAAGAGCGTGAGTCAGAGGGCAGCCGGACGCTCCCCCCATCCCCGGCACTGCCGGCCACGCACGGGGCTGCTGCCAAGGGGGCGGCAGGATGCGTCCCTTTTCCATGCGGACCATGCCTTTGAGCTGATTTGTAGCTGAAAATACTCCCAATGGGTTTTGGAGTCGTGCTGGAGCCAGGCAGCAGTCCCTGTCCTGCCAGTCCCCCGGTGCTGAGCTGCGCAGGCATCCGAGGGGTGAGCAAAGAGCAGGCTGCTCCTGGATTGTTCCAGATAAACTTATCTAAATCCCAGTAGTGCCCTGGAACAGAAACGCCCAGGGCTGGTTTTGGGTGGGTTTGTGTGACAGGCGCATTTGGGTGCAGGGAGGGAAGAGGGGAAGCTGTCCCCGGTCTTTGCTCTGCCCCCTCTGATTTGGTTTTTGCTGTTTTGGTCTCACCCGCTCCATATGAGCAGGGAAAATAGGAAGTGTTACCCTGAGTTTTGCTTTTGTCAGGAACAAACCCTCCTTCAGCCCCTTTTCTGCCACCGGGTCCTCCTGTGCAGTGCGCCGGTCCCAGCACTGCCCTGGGCACCCACACTGCAAACCCCCTCCCGGGGGATGCCCAGGGGGTGCTCAGCTGGGCTGAGTCAGGCCCGTGTGAAGGAGTTTGTGTTTGCTGGGTGGAAATTAACTCAGATTCAAATTCCCGAAATCCTAAACTGCTGGCTGAAGCTTAACCTTTCAGGTGCACCCATGGGGGCTGCGGGATGCTTGCCTGGCTCCTGGCAGGGAGATGCAGCAGCTCTCGGTTCTTCTTGGTGCCTTGTTGATGGTGGCACCTCTCGCACCGCCCGTTCTGCTGGCTGTCGCTGTGTGGCTGATGCTCAGCCTGCCTGGAGCCATTGCCCACAGTCACGGTGCCTTTCCTAAAATCTTGTAGGGATGAGGCTGCTCTGAGCTGGGCAGTGGTGCGGGATTGCTGGAGCAGGCCCACTGTGAGGGATGACCCGGGCACCCTTTGCCCATCTGGTCCATCACCCTCCCTGCCGTGGCCTTGTCCACAGTTTCCCCTGCTGGAAGAGCCACCCTTCTTGTCCCCCCAAACCACTGGGAAGAACTGCAGCAGCCCGAGAACAGGATGCGAGGGGCAGGGTTGTGGCAGGGTGTCAGCATGGGAAAGCTGGCGCGTGGGTGATGTTCTGGGTGGCATGAGCACCGTGGTGCTGCCCGTCATCCCCAGCTCCCCTCCCGATGGCCGGGTGAGGTGGGATGCTGGCAGCTCCCCTACCCACCTCGCAGGGTAACCGCCAGCCCCACGGCTGCTCCCTGGCACACTGGGGACAGCCGGGGATGCCACAGGGCTGCCCCGGTGAGCAGTGCCCCCCCACCTCACCCTGGCACCCCACCAGCACCAGGAGCTGGTGGTCGGGCGAGGAGAGTGCCTTTTGGCTTTGCTGCTCTTCTCTGGGCGGACATCAGCTTCCATCCCTTCTTGCGTCTCCGAGGTGCGAGCTAGCCCGTGTGCCAGCTGTGGATGTCCCGGTCAGCGCCACCCAGTTCTGGGGCTGCTGGGAGCCTGCGCTCCCCCTAGCAACCCGCCTCCGCTCGCTAATCATTTACTGGCTCAATCAGTGATTAACTCCTTCCCTGGTAGCCTCGGCAAGCCTGGCTGGGCCAGCACACACTGCTCGTGGGTGCCCCACCAGTGGGATGTCCCACGGACTGTCACCACCATGGCACAGAGGGACCTTCACTGGGCTGGGGACCCCCAGCAAAGGGACATGATGCCACTGCCCCCGGCATGTCTGCTCCTCCGATGCTCTGCAAACACATCCCATGCCATCACCCCCTTGCTGAATGGTGGCGGGGGGACAGTGAGGGGCCGTGGGGATGCCTGCGTAGAAGCCGGGGGAGCTGGGGCTTTCCTGCAGCCCCGCTGAGTCAGGCTGTCCCGCGGGGGCTGGGGGAAATGAGCCAGGCGAGGTTTCATCACGAGTGCGAGGGCCACGGTTCAACCGGCCCAGGGGCTCTGCTTCAATGAGCTTTTTTGTCCTTCCTTTGGTTTTTTTTTTCTTATTTTTTTCTGGACCAGAGGGGGGAAATTCCCTGCCTCTGGTGAGGCATCCCTGCGGCTTCCCACAAGGGCTTGGGCACCGTGCTCCCGGCTGCTGCTCCTGCGCCCACTCAGCTACCTAAACCCAAGGGGGCTCCCAGGGGGGCTGCTGGGGGAGGTTGGGATTTCAAAGGCAGCCTCACCCCCCCGAATATATTTAAGAAGCAGCAGAGGGATGACATGGTCCCTGCAGGGTGTGTCTGGCGCGGGACGTGCAGCTTGCAAAACGGGATGTGGGCTGCAGGGAGGTTGGGGATGACTGTTCCTGCTCGGATTTGTCAGACTGTGGCCTCCAGCTTCCCTGGGGGGGTGTGTGTGCATGCATGGGTGTGCATGCACGGGTGTGCATGGGGATGTGTGTAAGCATATTGGTTTGTGTGTTTGTGCACGTCTGTGTGTCCATGGATGTGTGTGCGTGAGTTTGCACGTGTGTCCGGGTGCGCGTATGTGTGTTTGGGTGTGCATGGGTGCGTGTGTTCATATCTGCATGCATATTTGTGCATGTGTATGCGCATGTTTGTGCGGGGGGGGTGCATGGGGTGTGTGGGTGTGTGTGGATACACGTGCTGCTTTGGGCATGGGCAGCTCAGCCGCAGAGCACCCAGTGCCTGCTGTCCCCGCCCCCGCCGTGGGGTGTGTTTGGGAGAGCCCTGTCCCCCGGATGCAGCTGGGGTGTCCCCCTGGCCATGCGTGCTTGCAGCGATGCTGCCCCGGGGACCCACTCCCTGTCCCTTGGGTGGCCACGGGCATGGTGACCATGGCCCGGGGGCCAGCCCTGGGGAAGCCGGGGAGCAGGAGGCAGCTCTGCGTCCCCAAGGGCATGGCTGCCAGGCCCTTGGCCTGGCTACTGCCAGGTGTGTGGGGGGCGAAGGCTGTTTTGGGTACAGAGGAGCAGTGCAACCTCTGCCCACCCAAGATCCTGGCAGGTCAGGAGAGGGGAAGGGACACCCCCAGCCTCAGCTTATCAGGTATCTTTAAGGGGGTATGGGGGGATGCTTATCTGAAGAGCAGCTCTGCTGAGCATCCCTGATGGAGCCTGCCCAGTGCCGTGCAGCTCAGCCCAGTGCTGGGGGAGGCCAAGCTGGTCCCTACCCCCAGGAGCCACCTGGGCTGAGCCACCTCCCTGTCCCTGCCAGGCTCTGTCCCACCTGGGACATGCTGTGAAGCTGCAGCAGCCCTGATCCTGCAGATACTGCCACAGGTCATGGGTGCATCGAGAGGGCGGTGAGCACAATGGGCACTTCTGTTGGGTGGGAGCCAAGCAAACGGCAGCAAAACCTGTGCAGGATCTGACCTCCCCGCTGACAGATCTGCTGACTCTGCCGGCCATGGCCTGGGCTATTTAAAGCATCACTCTCATTTTCACATGATTTTGAGCGTAATGAGGAAAACGAGCTTTGGGCACACACTTATACTGGCAGGGTTCTGTGCAAGCCAGGGCTGCCAGGATGGTGTTTCTGGAGCCCTGGTCTCCCCACCACTGTGAGATGAACCACAGACAGCAAAAGTAGGCAGCTGGAGGGGAGGATACAGTCAAGCTGTCCATGTTCTCCTGGCAATAAGGTCTCTGGGTTAGACCTGGAGCTTATGGCTTGTTTTTTTCCCCTTGACTTTGCTCTAAGAGGTGCAAGAGCTGGGGCTGGCCCTGGTCATGTGGGAGGTCAGGATAAGAGCTGGCTTCTGCCTTAGTATGCGCATGTGTGGGGCTGGTGCTGGTGCTGGAGATGCTTCCAAGGGCAGGATGCAGCCAGCCCAGGCTGCCGGACCAGCTTGGGCAGCTTGCTGTGGGTTTTGGAGGCCTTCTGAGGGCAAGATCCGCCTTCTGCCCTGGTTCAAAGGTACTGACACTGGACCAGAACTGCTGTGGCCGGGCTGTGACCTCTCAGTACGCGAGGGCTGCACTTGCCTTTGGGAGTACAACCCGCATCTCCAGTGGCACCAGCTGCTCTGGGGCTGTTGCCTTCCCGGCCGGCCTGTGCCATTGTGCTGGCGCTGCTTTGGGCTCGGTGACGCAGTGGTGGCACGACCAGTCGGGTGGGTGAGCAGGAGCCACCTCTCCCGGCCGGTTTCGCCCAGACGAGCCTCAGGCTCCACGGTCCCTGGGTGTCATCGGGACAAGGGCAAACCCGTGCTGCCTGTTTCGTCCCCCTGCCAGGGTGTCATTGCAGAGCTGCTTGCCCTGTCGTGCCCGCAGTGCTGGCTGGGTGGGTGATGGGGAGGGTGTGTGGATCCGTGGGGAGGGCTGGAGCCTGGCTGGGGTGCAGAGCTGTTGTCCCCAGCCCGTGTCCAGCCTGGCTGCAGGGGTTTGCCCTGGTGCTGGAGTGCGCAGAGCCCTTTGTCGGCCCTCCCCGTGCAAAGCTGGCTGCTGCAGAGCCCCTTTATCTCCTTCTGCAGCCGCCACGTGCGGCTTAGTCATGGGGAGGGCTGGGGAGGGAAGGAGGGGAACCCGGGGGCTGAGGAACAGATGAAGTCTGTGATCAGAGGTGCTGGGGCTCCTACTGAGCTGGGCACTAGCATTGGTGGTGCCGATGACACCCTCCCGTGACCACAAAGCTGGTGGCTTCCCCCTGCCCTGCCCTGTCAGGAACCAGGGGGATGTGCCAGAGCCTGCTCTGGCCCAGCAGCCTTGGCTGTTTGGACAATGGTGCCTCTGCACAGAGCCGTTTGCAGTGTGTGGGGCCTGGTGTGACGGGGACTGGGGTGGTGGCACCCGGAGCAGTGGGAAAGCGCTGTCTGTAGGCAGCTGGGGACACCCATCACCGCCCCGCGATGTCCCTGCGTGTGCGGGCAGCTTGCCAAAGCGCGTTGCTCTGGGTGTCTGAGCCTGCACCCAGCACGGGGTGGTGGCTGGGGGGGAGCTTGGGTGTGGGGCTGGGAGGAGGCAGGGGACACAGCCCCCCGGGCAGCCACCCGGCTCCAGACCCTTCCAGCTCTCGGCTGGACATGCAGGTGAAGTGGCTTATAGAGGGATGGCCACTCCTGGGTGGCCTCGGTTGTGCAGGCAGCAGGGGGGATCAGTGGGGGGTTGATCTCCATAGGCCCCCACTGCCAGGAGGTGAAGGAGTCCGTGGGTTCCCATGTGGGGCACATAAGTCCCACGCAGGGTGCTATGGGCATGGCAGGGGTCAGAGTACCCACTGGCATCATCAGCGTGGGCTTCCCATCCTCTGCTCCCAAGCCAAGTCCGGCTGTGCCACCACTAGTGGTCCAGGTCCTGCAGAATCCAGTGTCACCTTGTGTCACCTCCTTGCTACGCTGCTGGCCACCTCCTCCTGACCCCCCTGGGGAAGGGAGGATTGGTTGCCCCCCAGCATCCCCTCTGCACCCCGGAGGGGTTGCTGAGCTGAGGGAGATCTAGTCACCTTGGATATTTGACTGCAAATCTTTTGTTTCAATGTCTGCAAGTAATCCACATTTGCTTTTCCATTTACTTAAGACCTCCTAATTGGCCCCATCGTTAATCAGGGAAGAATGAGTGACTAAGCCGTCTCGCCTGCCTGGGGACCGGGGGGGTCTTTTTTTCCCATGAACTGAAAGGAAATAAAACCTCAGAATGTCCTTCTAAATCTCAGCTGTCAGCATCGCTGCCCAGAGCCCCGGCCAAAACCATACGCTGGCGTAGACGGGAGTTGCAACAGAGGTGTGGCGCGGACGGGAGCACCGCGCGACTGCAAGCTCTTTCTTTTCCAGGAGAAAATGCCAGAATCGGGGGTGAGGAATTTCTCTGCCGGGACGAGCAGGCGGCTCATTCTTTGCTGCGAAAAAAGGTTGCTGAAATTTAAATTTTCAGCCCCGGCGCAGGCGAGACACTGGCTGGAGGGGTTGGCTCCCGCTGCGGTGCTGGCAATGCCAGCATCTCCTCGGGATGGGTTTCTCTGCCCCCAGCTGCTGGCCTCGGGCGGTGTTTTCCTCCAGAGCTGTTCATCCCATGGGGATTTGCAGCACCCTGCAGCAAGCTGCTCCTCAGTGCCGGCTTGGCCTCGAGCGTGACTGTGGGGCGGCTGCTGCTGGAGATTTTGGCTCCCACCGAGCTGTGCCGGGGCCGGCATGGGGGTCTGTTTTGTCTGGGTTCATACCCCCAGCATCGTGTTGGCTCCCACACTGGGGATGTGGAGAGAGCGTCGCTCCTCCCTGCGCCCATGGCCAGCTCTCCGGCAGAGGCCAGGCCGTCAGAAATAGTTGGAGGCAACTCAAATTCTTTGCTTTTCACAGGCTCTGGGGCAAAGTTGAGAGTGAAATTCGAAGTGGAGGCCCCGTGCGCCAAAGGCAGCTCCAGGGAAGTTGTCTCCCTGGACCTGTGATGAGGCTTTTGGTGTAGGAGCCCCCCGTGGGGTTGAGCTGGGGTGGGAAGGGAGGGGGCAGGATGCTGCGTGGGGCAGGATGCTGCGTGGGACAGGGTGTTGTGTAGAGCAGGGTACATGTGGGGCAGGGTGCTGCGTGGAGCAGGGTGCTGCCTGCGGGATGGAGGGGATCTCCTCTGGTGTGGGGTGCAGGAGGGCACCTGGCAGCTCCAGCACCTTGGGCTCACCCCAGCCTGGAGGCAGGGGTCCTGGTGGGGGTCCCTGCCTCGCACGGGCTGGGGTCTGGGCTGTCCTTTCCCCTTCGACTCTCCCTGCTGCATGCATGGCCCCGAGCATCGCTGGCTGCAGAACCTGCAGGCGCCCAGCCCCTCTGTAGCGTGGCTCTGATGGGGGCACAGTGGGGTTGGGTGGGTGTGAGTCATGTTTGGGGCTGAGGTGGGGGTTTGCCCCCCAGTTTCAGCTGGCCAAGGTGGTTGGAAAGGGGCCGGGAAGCCGCACAAGGCACGGGAAGCCGTCATCATTGCCGGGACCAGCTTAATGTCAGGAATTTCCTGCTGGGGAGAGGAATCCATGGCATTAGCATGAAATGCCAAAAAAAGATGGTTCTGACCCCAGATCAGTCCCTGGGCTGGATGGGGAGGACAGAGGGCAGTGGGCTTGGCTGTGGCCCCTCACCGAAGCCTGCTGCAGTGGGCAGGAGGGTGCTGGGAGGTGCTGGGTGGGTGGGGAGGGTGGGGGGAAGGTGTCTGAGCTGGGTGCCAGGGGGTCTGTGGCAAGGAGAACCCCCAAAACCAGCCCATGCCTAATGCGTCTCTGCTTTCCCCTTGCAGAGAAGACAGGGAAGGTGCTGGGGGAGTTCTGCCGGTGCTACAGGGAGCAGTACGGCGTAGCCCTCTTCAACAACGTCCGCTATGAGATCGAGGGCAACGGAGGGCCGCAGGCCCAGCTGCTGCACCGCAAGGTAAGAGCCCATCTCCACCTGACAAGTCACTATGGCCAGACCCTGAGCCGGGAGCTGACCGGGAGCTCCATGCCCTGCCCAGCGAGCACAGACCGATGTCCTTCCCAAAGCCCCGGCATGTTCCTCTTCCCCATTCAGCCCTGTCAGGGTGGGATGCAGCCCCTGTGCCACTGTTTCAGCCCATCCCTTTGGCATCGTGCATCATCCGTGCAGCATGTGGGGCTCCCCAGGAAGGATTTCTTTCCCATTCCACGCGGCGAGCACACCCACTGAACAGGGACAAGGCTGGCTTTGGGCTGCAGCTCTGTGGATGAGCATGCTTGATACCAAGGCTGGCAGGAGCTCCCAGGACCCCCCTGTGTTCAGGGAAGACCTGAGCAGGACGTGCCAGACTGTCCTCCTGCTGCTGGGTGTGAGCAATGCTCCAGCTCAGGGAAATGCCTGTGAAGGGGTAGGAAATCCCTGGAAGGCATCCCTGACCCCCTGGGCTCCAAGCCAAGGCACCAGCACCCACCTTTCTCCTGCCTGGCAGAAGGACTCCAAGCATCCCCCCTTGTTGCTTGTGGCTCTGGCACCTGGGGACAGATCCTGCCCTCTCCTCCTGCCTCCAAAGGCAGATGGATGCCAGCCAGGGCTCCTCGCTGGCAGGCACGGTTTGGGAATCCTCCTCGGCTGGGTTGCTGGAGCCGCTGTCCTGTGGGTGCTACTTGAAAGCCAGAGGAGATGTGACTGCATGTGGGGATGGGCTTCTGCTTTTGTCTGGGCCTTACAGGGGTGGGTTTTTAGAAATCTAGATTGCATTGGTGAGATCAGACCAAGCCCTGAGTGCCCACAGCGGCTGTCCTGGCTGACCCACAAAGGCGACACCTTGCCCAGGCGCCTGGACGTGTCCCGTCTCCTCTCAAAGCTGCCTGGGTGCTGGGCGTGTTGAGCAAATTAAAGGTGGGGAGGTTCCTGGGCGGGAGCCGGGTGCAGGACAAGGTGCCTGGCGTCCTTGACAAAGTGTCCCTTGGGTTCCTCATAATTTGGCAGATGCCTTCACCCCCCCGCGTGGAGTACCTCCCTCCCAAGGTTGGTTGCTTCATTATAAAGCTCCAGCAAGCGGCTCAGGAATGTCTGAGGAAGGCGGCGAGGCGGGGAGGTCAGCGACCATGCAAGTCTCTTAAAACACCAGCGTATAAATAGCACATTCCTCTTGCGCGATGTCCCGTCTGCTGCCTGGTAAAGGGTGCAGGCAGAGCCCCCGGCCGGGATGTGCCGGGGCTCCAAACACCGCGGGGATGTGCCGGTCTGTGGGGTGGCTCTGCAGGGGGCTGGGGAGAGCACCTCCTCCATCCAGCTGGGCTTTGTGCTCCCCAGATGTGCTAAACCAATTGTGGATGTCAGGGAGATGCAGGATAGCATCCTCCCTGTCCTCGGACAGGTCCTGCTGGAATCTGGCGTTTGTTTTTTTTGTATTTTATTTGTTTTTTACCTTATTTTTTGCCATCTCTGTGGGAATGTGGTGCTCAGAGGCAGCTCCTGCAGTGATACGGGAGGCTGGTACCCTCCTGGGCAGATGGGGACAGAGGGGCTGGGCTCTGAAGCACAGCTCAGTCACCTGAAGTGCCAGGAAGAAGATGAACGGGGAATAAATGTTTCTGCCTTTGGTCTTCCCAGCAGCCAGTGCCCCTGAAAAAACATCCCTGAGCATCCTCTCATAACACTCCCTCCTGCCTCTCCCGGGAGAGCCCCAAAGCTGACGTATCCAGACCCAGGTCTCGCTGCCGGTCCCCGTGGCAGGGATGCAGGCAGCACAGGGACCTCCGCCCATACGCTCCCCGGCCCCCTCCCTGCCCAGCCTAGCAATTTGGTGCATACCTGCCTGCCCCAAATATTTGCCAGGGTTGGGCGTTCCCGCCTCGGTGCCTCCCCTGGGTGAGGAGGAGGTGGCTGTGCTGCGGGGCTGGGGCTCCTGGGATGCTGTTGTCTGTGAGCAGCCGTTCCCCATCTGAGGGTCCCTTGGACCCACATCAGGCCTTAGTCCAGGTTTTATTTCATTAGCAGATGGTCCGTGCACCTTTGTCTTCCTTGGGCAGCCGTTTTGGAGCTGGTTTATATGCGCTGATTCTCCTTGGATGAGCCACCCCAGTGAGATGCTGATGGGGCCTCTGGAGCTGTCACCACCTTTCTGTCCCCATCCCCACTCTGGGGTTTGGGCTCTCATTGCTCCTGCTGTCCCCCAGCCCTGCAGGCCTTGTTTTTTTCTTTCTTCTTCCCCTTCCAGAGACACTGGAAAGCAGAAGGGAGCAGCAAGGTGCTGTCAGCCTGTTTGCTGAGCCAAGCTGCTTTCAGACCTCCCAGGATGTGTGGGTTTGGGGAGCAGTGGGAGCTCGGGGCAGACAGTGGGGTGCCTGTGAACCTGGAGATGAAGAGAGCAGGGAGAGGGGTGGGAAAGGTCCTGGCGTTGGGTTCGTGGTGGGACCCAGGCCCTGGCTGGTCCCTCCTGATGGCCACCGTGGTGGATGGTGGGTGGCCATGGCAGGAGGGGTGGCCGCCGCACGCTCACAAGATCTCTCAGCTCTTGTTTATGTTCCTGGGATCATAAAAATTCTTGGGACAAATTCTTGGCTCACTCAGTCAGTCTGTGTTTGGGATGGTGCAAATGCTGCCGGTGTGCAGGCCAAAAGGCACTGGAGAGCAAGTGGAGGGCTGCTCAGCCCAGGCGGGCTCGGGATGTCCTCAGCCTATTCCCGTTGCTGGTCCTCTATGAAATTATTTAAGCATCGTCTCGTGCTGGACTCCACAGGGTGGCTTCTTGCTTTTCCTCTTCCATGTCCCACCTGGAGACCATGTTTGGGCAAGGCTTGGTTGCTGCCATGTGCATCTTGCCTCGGACCTGCACCCTGGCAGACCTTCTGCTTGATGGCCACTACCGAGCAGCACCACGCATGCTCCTGCCTGCCCCAAGCCAGGGAAATCACCACAGCTGGGGCTGGGAAGAGCTGCTGGAGGACTCTGCTCCCACCTGCTGCTTGGCCAGGAGAGCTCAGGTCGCTCAGCTGATCTTGATGTATGTCCCAGGGACAGAGGTGGGACAACCACCATGGTGAGCACCACCACGTGTGACTTCGCTGCTCTATGAGCAGCCCTTCTGAGGTTTTTTAGGGCTGTGCATGTGGCACCCCTCAGAGTTGTCACCCAAACACACCCCTTCAGGCACAAAGATTTGCAATGCTATAGGAGATAATCTGGTGGTGAACTTGGAGACACTCAACAGAGCCCTAGGGCAGAAAACCCCACCGAAACCACCACAAACAGCCCTTGCTGAGCTTCCTGAGCCAGGCTGTACCCAGCTGCCCCTTCTTTGCCCCCCATGCCACCCAATGCATCTCTTCCCCACAGGTCCCGCTGGAAGACCATGTCATCTACTCAGGCAACCTCTTCCAGTACATCGAGGAGAACAAGAAGTGGAGGAACCGCTTCTGCGTGGTCCCACACAACTACGGCCTGGTCCTCTACGAGAACAAACTGGTGAGGGGCATCGCCTTTTTGCCCGTCTCTGGTGGGCACAGCTCCAGAGGGGGACACCCCATTGCGATGGTGGCGTGGCTGTGCTCCCCATCATCCATCACCATCTCTTTCCGCTCAGGCCTATGAGCGGGACCTACCACCCCGTGTGCTGGTCAACAGCGCTGGCTACAAGATCCTCACCTCCGTGGACCAGTACTTGGAGCTGGTGAGCAGCAGCCTGCCTGGTGAGTGGGCCTGGTGGCTGTGGGGCAAGGGGGGATGCTCAAGGTATCCCCCCATGCTGCTGGGAAGCCCTTGGGGACCATTGGGAATGTGGGCATCCCTGCGGACCTTCTGGAAGGAATGGGTTTGGGGTGTAGCATCCCTGTGGATCTTCTGGAAGGGATGGATTTGGGGTGTATCATTCCTGGGACCCTTTGGGAAGGGGTCGTTTTGGGGTGTGGCATCCCTAGGGACCTTTGAGAAAGGCTGGTTTTGGGGTGTGAGGCTGTAGGGAAGGAGTCAAGCCCCGGTCCCCCCGCAGGGTGTAGGGTGCTGGATGAGGTGTCTGCTGCTCGGGTCCTGCTGCAGCCGCAGGAAGGAAGGGAAGTGTGTCTGCAGCTCTGGGAGCACTGCCCCAAGCTGCTCCTGCCTCCCTTTGCCAGGGAGTGCTGGGCAAAGGCAGCAGCTCCTGCTCCTCCACCCAAACTCCCAGTAGGAGCAGCCACCCTTCCACTCACTGTCCTGCGCTGGATCCCTGAAGGCCAGGGCAGCCCCAGGGAGCGGGGCAGGAGCTGCCAAAACACTTGTGTAGGGCAGCGAGCCCTTCGCCGATTCAGGGCACGGGCCCCATGGCAGTGGGGTCAGGTGGGCAGCTCTGGGGAGGGTCTCGCTGGAAATAACGGGGAATTCTGTTTATTTTATTTTTCCATTTTCACATCTGATTTCCCTTGTGGGAGAACGAGGCTCTTTGCACAGTTTTTGCCCCATAGTTTTGGTAGAACTCCCAGTGAGGGCACTGGGAAGGAACCGAGGGGGTCTTGTGTGATGCTGCTGCACCCCTACCCCAATTTTGGGGGTGATGGACACCCCCAACCCCGCAGCATCCCCATCCCTGTCCCACCCCATCCCCTCCTCAAAGCATCATTCCCTCACTGCAGGTGTGACACCCAAATCAGGGCACTCCCCCATCCTGAAGTGCCCCACGGATTTCCCCCTCATCCTCTGGCACCCCTACGCCCGGCACTATTACTTCTGCGTGATGACGGGCAAGGAGCAGGAGAAGTGGCGGGCAGTTTTCCAGGACTGCATACGGCACTGCAACAATGGTGAGCGATGCTGGTGGGGGGACAACACGGGGGCTCCGGCATGGGGAGAGCATCGTCCTCCTGCTCTGGAGAGGGTGTTGGGGGGCCCTGTGGTGGTTGGGTTTTGGGACAAAGGGGATGATTTGGGGATCAAGAGGAGGAATTGGCTGGGAGTTGTTGAGCATCTTCCACTCCCGACCCTTGCTCGGGCTGAATGAAGGATCTGGCTGCCTGGTGTATCCCTGTGCCCAGCTTCATCCCACTGCCCATAAGGAGTGTGATGGCTGTACCAGGACAGGCAGCATTTGCAGCACAGAGCCCTGATGCCTGTTTTCACCCTGAGGCAGAAAATATTTGGTAATTAAAGTCATCACAGCTTCCAGCCCCACCGTCCTGCTTGCCGGCACCGCCCGGGCTCTGGCGAGAAGTGTGGGGCTGCGAGGGACCCGGGTGGAGGCAGGACCTGCCTCCCACGTCAGCGATACTCTGGCAGGAAAACACGATTTTCCTGCTTGGCCGTGGCCTGCGTGCTCCTGGGCTGAGACCCAGGTCTTGACGGTGCCTTGGATGGTGAGAAGTTTCCTGGGGAAGGAGGTACCAGCGCTGAAACCTGCTCAAAATTGGGTCTTTTAGTGGGCAAAGAGCGATGCTGCCTATTTTGTTTAATGCTTCTATCACTTCTGGGATCTGCATGTAGCCCAGGTTTTTCCAGAGCTGCTGTTTAGGGAACAGAGCAGTGGGGCTGGATCCGGAGCCTGGGTTTCAGTTGGGGTTTCCATCCTCCCATGTTAGATTAAATCTGAAAGTACTGCTCTTTCCCTTCCTTTTGGTGCTTCCCGCTGCAAAGCACATCCACGCACTGCGGAGGATCTGGGGCTCGTTGGGATGAGCGTGTCCCCGCAGCCCACCCTAAACCTGGGCTCCTCTTGGGGGGGCTGGGTGCAGTGATCCCCTTGCAGCTGCTCATCTCCGTGGGATGCTGCCGCAGCATCCTTGCTGCGTGCGGTGCAGCACTCCAGGACCTGCCGTGGCTGCTGGATGTGGCACTGTGGGCAAACCCAGCTTCTGACAGAGGAATCGATCTCTCCGACGAACCGAAAGCCAACGTGTTTATCTTTAATCGCCTCCCGGCTGCTGGGTGCTGCGGCGGGAGAGAGGAGGGATGTGAGCCCCTCTGCCATCCCTGCTGCTCGTCAGCATGGGCTGAAAAGCACTTTTGGGAGTGGGCAGTGACCAGGGAGGCTCCGTGCTTGTGGGTTTCTGCATTTCTACAGCCTGGACTTGTCAGAGAGATGGCTCTTCTCCACCCCTGAGTGCCGTTTCTGCTCCTCACTGCTCCTGCGAGGTCTGAGATACTGTTTCAAATCCCATGAAAGCTCTTTTGTTGTTGTCAAGCATTTTTTCCCCTAAATTAGAGGCTCTGTTTCTGCCACTGGTTGTGATTAGTGTGGGAATTTTCACCTCCCTTTTTAAGGCTGTACTTTTGTAACACCAGCTCTTCTGTAAAGACCGGGGACATACAACATCATTCCTCACGCAGGAGGGGTCCAGCCTGGCTCCTCCAGAGCCTGGCTGCCCTTGGCTGCTCCCAGAATGTCCCTTGTCCTGTGTGGTGGCACCAGGGCTGGAGCAGTGCCCACCCCGCTGGCTCTTGGCCCTTTTTGCGGGCAGGCTGCCCCGTTTAGCTGGGTTTGGGGCAAAAACCAGCTTCAAACTTCTCTGGCCTCTTCTGAAGAAGAAATATGAGATTATCCTGTGCTGTGAGTGGGGTGCATTTGGAAAAAGTTGAGGTGTAGCATCACATTCCGGTGCTGGATACTCCTATCCCTCGTGGGGTGCACCATCATTCCGGGAACTGGGTCCAGGCTTGGGCAGGTGCTTCCCATCCCCGACTCAGTGCTTAATTAGCTGTAACTTAATGAAACAAACTCATTAAACTTGCCCTGTGAAGTGGCATGGTGGCTTCTTGCAACCAGCCCTGTCTGCTTGTCCCTGGTCAGGGTGCAGGACTGGGGACGGGTGCCCGGAGCCCACTGCCCCTCCTCCCTGAACTCAGCTAGGGACGAGTGACCACAGTGGGGCAGATTCTCAGGGGCCAAATCCTGACTTGGAGGAAGAGGTTTGGCCACAGCAGCTCTGGCAGGGCGCTGGTGCCTGTGCTAGGCTGTACCACACGGGAGGTGATGCTGAGCTGCAAGGAGCTGTGGATGGAGAAACACCGGCCCGAAAGCTGAACCCTGCTCCAGCTCCAGCTCTTGCTCTGGCTCCTGCTCCCACAGAGCACCGAGAAAGGGTCAGACTTCGTGTTCTCAGTGGTTTTTTCCCCCTGAATACTAAGCTGCCCCTTAGGAAAGCTGCTTAGGCTTGGAGTTAAGTGTAATCATCTTAGAAAAATCTGTGTGCATTGGAACAGATCCACTGTTCCCCAGGCTGTCCCTCCTGGGAAGGGAGAAACCACCCCTGGCTCCATCTCCCCGGGATGCTGGCTTGCTGGGCGGTCCAGGGATGTGCAGTGACCCTCTGCTGTCATCACTGCGAGGATGCTGTCTGGGGGCAGGGTGACTCTTCTGGGGGTCACTTTGCCATGGGGCCACCCTGGGCTTGGTTCCATCGTGCTTCTCTCCTGCCAGGGTGTGGGGAGGGGAGTCAGGTGGCAGGGGGTTCACTCCCAGGAGTGTTTCTCTCTGTCTGGCAGGCACCTCCGTGGCTGGAACCCAGAGAGCCTGGGATGGGGCAGGGACATGCGTGGGACATGCCAGCGGGGTCCTGCTCTGTCCTGCCTGTCTGCTGCCCCCATGTCCTCCTCCCCGTGGCATGTGTCCTCAGGCACCCAGCACCCCACCCCTTCTCCCAATGGGTACTGTGGGAGGCTGGGGGTGGTGTCCAAGCCTCCCTCGTGCCGGTGGCCCCACAGCCATGCTGCAGTGACATCTCGGTGGCAGCCCAACTGGGAGCTGGCTCGGGGAGCAGCGCTGGCCCTGACTTCATCCCCCACACCTCTCTGCTGTTTTTGTCTTCCTCCCAAGCTGCACCGCTCCCTGCAGGGAACCTCTTCCTCCAGGCTCCCCCTTGCTGGGCCCCATGTAGTGTCAGGGGTCACTGAGCCTCCCCCATATCGGTGAGCCCCTGCTCCTGACATGCCTTTGGGGTTCACTGAGCCCCCCATCCTGCTGAGCCCCTGCTGTGCCATCAGGGCTTGCCAAGCCCACAGGTCCCCACACGCCACTGGGGGTCACTGTGCCACCCCATCCTGCTGAGCCCCTGCTGTGCCATGCTGATGGGGTTCCCGGAGTGGGGGCTTGCTGTTCCCCCCCCCATGCTTGCTGTGCCATCCGGGCTCACCAAGTCCCATGGTTCCCATGCATCATGGGGGTCACTGACCCTCCCCATCCTGCCAAGCCCCTGTTTCTGCGTGCTTCCCTGCCCTTTGTCCAGCTCAGGAGGGATCAGCCTGTGGACAGAGAGGGAGACACTGGTGTGTCTGGGAGACTGCTTCCCCCCCCGCAGTCAGAGACAGGGGCTTGGGATAGGATCCCCCAGTCCTGGCGAAAACCCTGGGCTCCTTGCATGGGTCCAAGGGTGGGGAGGCACATGGGGGGCCCCCTGTGAGGGTGGGCTGGGGATGCTGCAAGCAGCTGGGCTGCCCCTCACTCCCCATGCTGGGCTGCTCACTCGTGTCACCCGTCCCCTCCCCAGGGATCTCTGAGGACTCCAAAGTGGAGGCTCCAGCCTTCACGGATGCTGTCCGCATGTACCGGCAGTCGAAGGAGCAGTACGGCACCTGGGACATGCTGTGCGGCAACGAAACTCAGGTGAGGACCTGTCCCCCCAGGGCTGGGCGTGAGGGGGTACAGGCTGAGCAAGGTCCCTAGAGCCTCCTGCCTTTGCAGGTCCTGAGCAACCTGGTGATGGAGGAGCTGCTCCCCGAGCTGAGGACCACCATCGGCCCCCGGCTGAAGGGCAAGGCTCAGGAGCGCCAGCGGACCTGGATCCAGGTGTGGGATCAGCCCTGGGAGGTGGAACATCATCGCCTGCCCTCCCCCTGCCTGCAGTTCCTCTGCTTGGGAGGCCATGCCGCCACCTCCTTTCCCTGCCAGTCTCGGTGCCCACTGGCTTTCACAGCCAGATCTCCGCCGAGCATCACCCCCTCTCCCACCCCCGCCAAAGGAGCCGTCCTTACTCTCCACTGTGGCTTGTTAAAGCTCCTTGTGCCCTGGCGAGCAGCCCTGCCCATCCCTGCCAGCGCTGCCGCGTCCCTGGGCCGCAGGAAGCAAACAGGAAGAAGCCCAGCCCCGCAGCAAAGTCCGTCCTGGCTATATTTAGCGAGCCATTTTTAGAGCAGCACAGGCTAAAACAGGCCCAAACTCTTGTGAAAGACTGAGAGCTCTTCAAAATTGCCTGTTAAAACCTTAAAAGCTGATAGATAATTATCACCAGGCTTGGAGTGGGCCACTGGAGCAGCTCAAAACGCACAAACGCTGCTTTTTCAGTAGCTGCAGACGTAGCTGCAAAGCTGGGAAGCCCGAGGGAGGGAGCGGGGACGGCTCTGCCTGCCCTGAAATCACGGCGCTTGGCTGCAAAGTGAGTGTGAAGCCTCAGCAAGTGGCTCCAGTCCGCTCTTGGAGTTGGATCCTGAGATCCCAGGCAGACTCAGTGGGGCAGGGCACAGCTTTCAAATGGGGTCAGGGGCTTTCCTGCCCAGACCACCAGCATGAACCGCCAGCATGGCTGGACCTGCAGAATCCCTGGATGACCAGCATCCCCAGACCTGCAGCATCCCCATCCTGCCTGGGACAGGTTGGCTGACGGAGGCAGCGTTTGGCTCTGTGCCCCTCTGGCACCACTTTTAAGCAGCTTCTGCACCGTGGGGGCTTCATCTCACCCAGCTGGAGGGTCCCTGGTGTGGAAAACCTACTGCCAGGCTGCGAGGAGGGGTCCGGTCAGGGCAGGGGCGAAAGCTCAGCAGGTCCTGCGGGCATCTGGTGCTGGAGGCGATGGTTAGCAGGGTCAGCAGGAGGTGTAGGGGGGAGCTGACCACCCAACCTCTCTTGCCAGATCTCGGATGCCGTGTATAGGATAGTCTATGAACAGACCAAGGCCCAGTATGATGCAATGATGGCCAAGTGCGAGCAGGAGCGGCCCCAGATGGAGAGCACCATCCGCACAGACATGGACCAGATCATCACTTCGAAGGAGCACTTGGCCAGCAAGATCCGAGGTACAGCCTTGCAGGGAGGTGCAGGGACATGGATGTCTGTAGCTGTGTCCGTGACCAGCTCCTGGCATGGCATCACCACTGTCTCACCAAGGTGTGGCTGGTCCTGGGGTGCAGCATGGCTCCTGCCAGCATGGCCTGGCACCCCTGGGGAGATGCCAGCAGCTGCAGTGGCCAGGGTGCATGTCTTCATCGGCATCGGCCCAGGAGATGGGGGTCAGGCAGTGACCCCCCAAGCAAGGCAGTGGGGCAGGAATGGGCTCAGTACAGACCAAGGGTCCCTGCAAGGACCCCTTGTGTTGTCCTGTAAGTCTGGGAGACCTCTCCTGGAGGGGTCTGGGGAGAGGGGCAGGTCCCCCTCCCTAGGGTGGGTTTAAAACCTGGTTTGAAGAGCTGGAAGGGCGGAGGAGGAACCTCACCATGCTTATCCTCACTCTCTGCCCAGCATTTGTCCTCCCCAAAGCGGAGGTCTGTGTCCGTAACCACGTCCAACCCTACATCTCCTCCATCCTGGAGGCCCTGATGACCCCCACAAGCCAGGGCTTCGCCGAAGTGCGGGAGGTGTTCTTCAAGGAGGTGACCGACATGAACATGAACGTTGTCAATGAAGGTGGCATGGAGAAGCTGGTGGAGGTGAGACCTGGGGGGCTTGGGAGGTGGCAGGGCCAGTCCTGCTGCCATTCCTCAGTGTAGACAGCACTGGGGGACCCCGGACTGAGGAACTAGATGGGGATGAAGCCCACGTGGCCTGTCCCAGCCCTGTGTGCGGGGATAGGCTGTCCTGCCCTGCTGAGCTTGGCTTTATCCCCAGTACATGGAGAAGCTTTCCCAGCTGGCGTTCCACCCCGTCAAGATGCAGTCGTGCTATGAGAAGATGGACCAGCTGAAATTGGAGGGCCTTCAGCAACGATTTGATGTCTCCAGCACGTCTGTCTTCAAGCAGAGGGCCCAGATCCACATGAGACAGGTGGGGCAAGGACTGGGGTCCTCCCACATTGCCCGGGGCTGAGCACAGAGGCCTGGGGAGCGGAGGCAGAGCAGGCAGCCCAGGCTGGTCCAACCCAGGCTGGGATGTCTGTCCTGTCTCGGGGACCTTCATGCTGTTGGCACCCATGTTGTGCTGGATCTGGCCACCCCCTTGGGTCTGGAGCCCAAGCCGGGAGGGAGCCCATGGGTGGGCAGCAGCATAAGGCACCCTGGCAACTCAGCACCCAGACTCGGGCATCACAGCACAGCACCCCTTTGCCACTGAGCCCGCTGGCACCAGCAAGGCCAGTAGCCCAGTTCTGGGGTCTGATCGAGCCAAACGTGGAGCAGGGTGTAGAAGGGGGGGCGTGCAAAACAGCTTTGGGCATCCTCCTTCCTCAGGGGAGAGCCTGTGGGTGTCATGAATGCTCATCTTAGTGGGGCAGTGCCCCAAAAGAGCCCCTGCCCACCCCCGTGGTTGGTCCCTTTGGGTGCCCCCCACAGTGCTGACCGTCCCTCTGCCCACAGCAAATGGACGATGCCATCTACACGTTCGAGACACTGCTCCATCAGGAGCTGGGGAAGCTGCAGAGCAAGGACGACTTGTGCAAGTCCATCCAGCGCATCCTTGAGAGGGTGCTCAAGGTGAGGGGTGGTGGGTTGGGGGCTTTGGTGGCCTCACTCCAAGGGCCAGGAGCCTGGGGAAGAGGACAGAAGAAGTGACCGTACTGATTTCAACGAAGTCTTCTGGGGAAATACTTCTTTATATTGAGACTTTCATGCATTTTGCTGGAGTGTGGGGCAGGTGAGGGGGAAACCACTGGAGGAGCCAGGTCCCCTCTCACCACACGCATCATAAGCCACCCAGGGTTCAAACTAGCCCCAAACCCTCTCTGGAACAGCAATGAGGGAGCTGGCTCCTACCTGGGCTTGGAAACCGGCTGGAGAGAAGGATGTGAGGAGCAGAGACCTGCTCGTGCCAGTGCAGATGGGAGGGGAGTGACCAACCGCAGGGGATTGTGCCCATGGGCAGGGCTGCTGCCAGCCCCTGTTGACCCGGCACTGCCCCCTCGCTCCCCCCACAGAAATACGACTACGACAGCAGCACTGTGCGGAAGAAGTTCTTCAGGGAGGCCCTGCTGCAGATCACCATCCCCTTCCTGCTGAAAAAGCTGGCGCCGACCTGCAAGGGGGTAAGAGGCTGAAGTTTGGGGTGGGGGGGAAAGGACCCTCCCTGCTGTGGAGGGGCTGGAGCATCCCCGCCTCCCATCCCACCGGGCTGAGCAACCTCTCCCCCTTGGCAGGAGTTAGCCAAGTTTCAGGAGCTGATCTTTGAGGACTTCGCCAGCTTCATCCTGGTGGAGAACACTTACGAGGAGGTTGTGCTACAGTCGGTGATGAAAGACATCATGCAAGGTAGGGTCCCGCAGCGCCAGGGAGCCTGGACCCGCTCACCTCTGAGTCATGGGGGGCTCCAGCACCCTGGGGTGGGTGGTGGGTCAGTGTAAGCGGAGCTCAGCAGCACCTGGAGGGCCCATGCTGGGTGCTGGGGACCATAGGAGGAGAGGGTGACCCTGAGCAAGGTGCTGGGGGCTGTATGAAGGGGGGTGACCCTGAGCAGGGTGCTGTGGGCTGTACCAGGACCTTTCCCACCTGACCTTCCCACTGGCAGGGCTGAGTGGTGTGTGGGATGCTGAGCCCTCCGCCCAGGTCCAGACACCTCTTCTTGCACCCTACACCCAAAGCAGGAGCTGGGAGGGGTGCCCGAGAGTGGCGGGTGCTGCCCCATATCCACAGCCCGTCTGACATCTCTCTCTGTGCCCCCAGCTGTGAAGGAGGCAGCCGTGCAGCGGAAGCACAACCTGTACCGTGACAGCATGGTCATGCACAACAGCGATCCCAACCTGCACCTCCTGGGCGAGGGCATCCCCATCGACTGGGGCGAGGAGTACAGTGGGCAGACAGAGGCTGAGCCGGCCGCCGACAAGCGCCGCAGGGCCAAGCAAGTAGTGTCGGTGATCCAAGATGAGGAGGGGTTCCTGCCCTACGAGGTGGGTGCCGAGGCACTGCTGCAGCCTGGCTCCCCGGAGCCACAGGAGCTGGAGGATCCAGACCCTGGGGCACCGCCAAGCTCCCCGGATGGGGTGGCGGAGATACGGGAAGCGCTGGCAAAGGAGAGCCTCGGGGACGGCACCCAGGCGGAGGAGCGACTGACGAACGGTACCAATGCCACGTGGCAGAGCAGTGCTGCTGAGGAGGTGGCGGTGGCAGCGGGGTCTGTCCCAGGTGATGTGTCACTCCAGGGTCCGGCCAGCGAGGGGGATGGGGTGCACTGTGCTGCACTGGCCTCACCTGCATCTGGAGCTGATGTCCCATCGGGGGCTGGTATGGCCCACGCTGCCCCGGCATCACCCAAACCCAGAGTTGATGTCCCAGTGGGGGCCAGAGTGCAACACACCACCCCAGCATCACCCAAACCCAGAGCCGATGTCCCAGCGGGGGCCAGTGTGCAACACACCACCTCAGCATCACCCAAACCCAGAGCCGATGTCCCAGTGGGGGCCAGTGTGCAACACACCGCCCCAGCATCACCCAAACCCAGAGCCGATGTCCCAGCAGGAGCTGTGCCGGTATCACCTGTGCCTGAAGCTGTTGTCCCACAGGGAGCTGGTTTGGCTCACACCACCCCACCATCACCCAAACCCAGAGCCAGTGTACCATCGGGAGCTGGGATGCCTCAAGCCGTGCTGGCATCACCCGTGCCTGGGGCTGATGTCCCACCAGAGGCCAAGGTGCCTCACGCCGTAGCAGCATCACCCACACCCAGAGCTGAGACCCCATCACCGTGTGCCGGGACGGCTTGCCACTGGCCCAGTGACAAGGAGACAGGCGAGGAGGTAGGCCCCCCCGCTGGCGAGTGCAGCCCCCCGGAGAGTGTGGGCACAACAGAGAGTGGCGAGGGGATGCAGACTGAGTTCTAGCCCCAGACTGCCCCCATCATGGACTGGCCCCGGTGCCACCAGGGGTTGGGGTAGGGGGAATAGGACCTGTTGCTCTGCTGGGGATGGAGAGGGAGGGATGGGAAACACCGAGACCTTATTGCCTAGCTGGGGGGGGTCCCACTGCTGCGTGGGGCTGGCCACAGCCCAGTGGTCCTACTGGGTTGGACTGGGGGAGTCCCTAGCCTGGCACGGGGCACCCCCTGCACTCTGCTCTGTCCTTCTTCTGCCTTATTGTCTTCTTTTCTACGGAAGAGATGCTTTATCTGACCCCGCTCCAGCACAACTGCCTGGGGGGCTGGCATGAGCCCCAGTGTGGGTGGGTGTGCAGGATGCTCCCAGCTGCCTTGGGGTCATCCCCTACCCCAGCCCAGGGGGTTTCCTGCCCATCACAGTCCCACCCAGCCGTCTCCAGGAGTGCCAGTGGGAGCAGGGGGCACAAGGGACGGTGGAAAAACATGATGTCAGTCATAGGCATGGTGGGGATACAGCGATACTGGGTGGCCCAAACTGTTGCTGATCAGGTGAGAGGTGGGACAGGCTGGGCACATGGCACCCAGTGCCCCCCAGCCACCCTCACCGTGGAGTTTTCTAGCAGCTATTTAAGTTCAAAGTAAAAACTTAGAGGGAAGGTGGCCCTCGCCCGTCTCCAGCGTCGCCTGGCAGGACTGGGCTGCTGCTGGGCTCAGGCTTGCTGTGCGATGGAGGGATCCCAGATCTAGCCCTCCGGACCTCCCCAGCACCGTGCGTGGATGATTCCTCTGGCTCTTGGGCTTTGCAGGTTTTGGCACCTGTGGTGGTACTGGAGCAAAGGGCTGCTGGCACCCCCAGCAGCCCTGCCTGCCGCGGGGAGCGGGGTGGGACCCAGGCAGAGATATTGAAAGCCCCAGAGCTGGTGGGGGTTGGCAGGACTCGTGAGCGTGGGACATGCGTGTGTGTGTGCACGCAGCAGGGACCAGCCCCCGACACCCACCTGTATTTTAGGTGCCGCTGTTTCTGCCTCTGAAGGGGGGTGCCCAGCCTAACCCACTTGGGGAGGCCCCCCAAAGTGCCTTGCTTTGGGAATTTAAAACCTCTCTCTTCCAGGATATTTTATTAAGAAAGTTATACAAATGTTTAAAAATATGCATATAATAATTAATAAAAAGGAAAAGCTTTATTTAAAGCCAGAGGAGACTGCTCTTATTCCTGAACCACCCCCCTGGAGGGGTAGGGTTGGGGGACCCCACTCCCACTGTGACCAGGGGGTGTCACATCCTGAGACCACCCAGCAGCAACACGAGCCGGGAGCCGAATGACGGAGATGATTTTATTCAAAGGGGCGTCCTGAGGAAGCAGCGAGAGGCACCCACAGCAGCAGCTTCCCCTCTGACGGCTCGGGCGCTGCTCCGACCCCATCCCTGAAGCACTGCGCAGGTGGGGGGACAAGGGGGGAGGGGCAGCAGGACCCCCGTTATCCCCAGAAGGCACTGTGTGAAGAAGAGCTTGGTGCAGGGCAGCTCTGGGCAGGAGGATGGGGGTGCCTGTCCCCAGTGTGTCCCCAGGGAGGTCACCAGACCACCACAGAAGGAAATGCCCAGCACCCCCCTGCCATCATCACCCGGCCAAAGCTCCCTGAGAGCCGGGGGACAGCTGAGGACAGTGGCAGCATGGCAAAGCGCTGGCCATGGAGGTCCCCTTCACCGGCGCCTCCCCACCGAGGGTCCCTGCAGAAAGTCCCTGGGGGTGCTGCATCCCGCTCAGCACGGGGACAAGGACAGACCCAGCAGAAGTGACAGCAGCTATTCCAGACAAAGTAGCAGGAGGTGGGGAGCACATCACCCACCATCCCGGGATGGGGGGCCTAGCCCCGTCCAAGCAGCGGGTACACCATGAAATAGCCCAGTGTGGAGCCCACGATGGCCCCCAGGAAGATCCAGGCGTTGTAGGACATAACGGCCAGCATCACCATGTAGCCCAGCACCACCTGCCCCACGTGGAACAGCGTCTGGCCAACGTGGTACCGAAACCATCTGTGGAAGATGAGAAACCCCATCAGCGAGGGGCCAGGGCAGCCAGCTCCCCCCTGCTGCTGCCAGCACCCCGGAGTGGCCAGAAATGGGTTTGGGGAGTAGGGAGAGGGATGGGGGCTGCAAACAGCAGCACAGGGGGGAATCCTGCTCCAAAGGAAATGGGAGGATATTATTAAGAGATTGGCAGTAAGAGCAGCCTCAGGCATAGTCTAGGATTAAATACAAGAGGAAAAACACAGGGCTTGGCTCCAATGGCTGGTGCTGGGCAGGAATCGCCCAGGCCAGCCTCGCCGGGGTGCCTGACCCCAAACCACGAGGACTCTCCTGCACCCACAGTGGCTCCTGGGGGAATGTGGGCATTTCAGCCAGCTGAAAACCACCCCAAAATACCTGGAGGCACGGGGATGCCCCTGGAGCCACCTCCCGAGGCTGTACACGTAACCCTTTCCCGGGAGCCTATTCCTCCATAGCTGCCTCTCACAGCCTTTCTCCCCTCCTGCACTGGCCCATGGGCCACTACCCATCCCCGAGCCCCACCGCGGCCCCACCGGCTGGGTGCCAAGGGGTTCCTGCGGTACCTGCCCTGCGCAGGGCTGGTGCCCCCCTCCTCTGACTCCACCAGCGACTCCCGGCTGAGGCTGAGGGGCAGAGCCCGCAGCGTCCGCCGCAGCAGCACGGCCTTGCCCATCTTGATGGCTTCGTACAGCATCGACAGCAGCAGGATCACCAGCACGGAGAGAGCCATGCCTGCACGAGAAAAACCCCGTAGCTGCCCATCGCCACACACCAGTGGGAGGGGGGCTGTGGGGGCAAGAGCTGGGGACAGCAGGTCCCGGTGGGGGACCCCCTTATGTGTGGGATAAGGTGGAGGGAATGGAGGGCTTTTGGGATCAGGGTTGAGCTGGAGCGAAGCAACAGGTTTGGAAGCGTTGGGAAATGGTGTATTTAGCCCAATCCTCCCTCTAGAGTCCTAGGGAGTGTTTCTTGGAGGGGGCTGCTGTGAAAAAAAGAAGCATCATTGCACTGACTCCACAGAAATGTGGGGGCTAAAATATGATGCTGTGACAGTAATTAAAAGAAAAAAAAAGAAGGAAAAAGAAAATGGGAAGTGAGTCACCACTGAGTGACTAGGGGGGGTTGGCAGGCCTGAGCAGAGCAGATGCTTCCTGCACCTCACTCCCTGCTGCTCCTGGCTTGGGCCGACTGACCCCTGCTTGAGGCATTACCAGGGCATGGCACTGCCCATCAGGGCAGGAGAGGGTCAGCCAAAACCCTCTGGGCTCTGGGGCGAGTGTCATCACAGCTCTGCCCTGACCCCCAAGCAGCAAGTGCCCCAGCATTAATGCTGGGCAGGGGCCCTTGGCTCTCCCCCTCTCAGCCTGTTGCTAACACTGCTCCTGCCAGAAACTGTTCCTTTCTGTGTCCCGCATCCCTTTCCCGGGTAGAGAGCACAGCTGGTGGCAGGCAGACGGACAGACGGACCGATGAGTGTCTTGGGGCTGGGCTGGGCTGGCAGGCTACCTGTGGGGGTGTGGACGCTCCAGAAGTCAAAAAGCAGCACCACCGTGTCCGAGAAGTAGAAGGACATCTGGAAGAGAGACCAAGGAAAGGGCAGTGCTAGGAACTGGCCTGGAGCAATGGAGCAGAGAGGGGCTGGGGCACCATGTCTGCAGCAGGTCCCTGCACCCAGCACCCCGAAGGGCTGAGTCCTGATGCCGATGACCAGCCGGGGTTTTACCAAATGATGCAATTCGCTTCCCCATGAAGAGGAACTTGCACCGAAAGGACAATCCCAGGACTTCATTAGCCCAGATTTGGAGGGGGAGGTCAGTGGCAGACACAGGGAGGCTGAGGACACCGTTTGCAGCCTGTGATCACACCCAGCCACCCTCCGCTTTCCCCTGCTGCCCGGGGGTTTCTCTTCCATCACCAGGACAGGCCAAAGCACCCAGAGCCACGTGCACCCACAATAGGCACCAGGGTGGCTGCTCCAGGGATGCCCCCACAGCATCTGTCCGTCTGTCAGACCTGGGGCTGCCAGGACCTACAAAGGCAGCAAACCCCCTTCTTTATCACCCTGAAACAGGAGGAGCCAGGATTGCCCTTGTGCGACAAACCCACCCGCAGAGCCGACACTGCAGCTCATTTTACCACAATAAATGGAAATTTGGATTATTTTTTTCCCCCCTCCCATTGGTGAATCTCTCGGTAGCGTTCACACGCTCATGCCCTCTCCTTTGCCATGCCGACCCGGCTTTGGCTGTGCAGTTACAGACACCAGCAGATGCGGCCGATGGGATGGGCCTCAGCCAGAAATACCATCCAGTAGCCAGTGTCCACCCACAGACGGGCTCTGATTACACCCTTCGGACACTCATTACCCAAAGTACATTAGCATGTGTAATTGGCTCGCGCTTTTAAGCTTCCTTTGGCAACAGATTAATGCTAATAACCCTTTAAATGAAGCTATTTCTCCTTTGCAGGCTTCACCCACAAGCCTCTAGCACCGTGTAAGGAGGAGGTAACTATTCTAGGGACAGGTGAAGAGAAGCGAGGGGCAGAAAATCTCCTCGCTGCACCAGGTCTCCCAGCCTGGGCTGAAGCCACGCGTCTTCAGGTAGCCAGCACGGCCACGAGGCCAAAACGATGCTCCTCAGGCCAATGGTCCCCCTCCAGCGATGCTATAGCATGATTTCTGCAGAGACAGCACCTCGCTGGGTGAGATACAACGTGCGAAGCTCAAGTCCTAAAAATCTGTGCACAGGATGGGAATTTTGGTGCTGGGGCAATGTGACAGGCCCAGGGATATTGGTCAGAGGGACACGGTCCTGTCCTCACCCACCTGCCCACGTGGCAGTGATGGGTAAGGCTGCACCCAGCTCCTCTGCACCTTGCAGGTATCCACACACAGAAACAATGCTGAAAAATGCCCCACACTGCCTCTGCTCGTGTGCACAACCTGCACCCTTGGTGCCTGATCCGCTGCAGTTTTGGGGTTACTCTCTGCTGTCAAGTGAAGCACCAGCGGTGCCTGTGCGGAGCAGCGCCAGGCTTCCCAGTACCTCCCGACCTGCTGCTCCGGTCCGACTGGGACACCCGGCCCCGCACGCCGGGACGAGCCAGCCTTCCCACAGCACCTGGTTTCCCAAGCAGTGTGATAAGCAGGACATCGGCCCAGCCAGCCCAAGCTGCAGCCCCATGCTGGGGACACGGTGGCCCAGGGAGGTGTCCCCACACCGGGATGTTCCTTGGAGCCGTCCCCCTCTGGCCCTCGCAGCAGTGCTGGTGCGAGCAAATCGGGGGCAGCCGGTAGCCTTGAACACGACATCTGAGCTCAGAGCACGAAGCAAACCCGCTTCAGGGTGATGGTTTGAGGCCGGTGGCGTGCCCTGAGCTTCCGCTGCCAGTGCCCACCGTGGGGGACGGGAGGGTGGGCGACGGGGAGCCTCCGGGGTGGGGATGCGGTGGCAGAGGGCTGCGGAGCAGCCAGCCCACCCCGCGCACAGCCCGCCGGAGCCCCGGCGGCTGGCAGGCTCTGCCGGGGGGGGGTGGGCACGGGTCGAAAGGGGAACCGGGCGGAGCTCCGGCAGGAAGACACGGTGCCGGGGGGACAACGGGACGGGACGGTGATGGCGGAGCCTTTAAACAGCGCTTCTCCGCCCGGAGGTGCGAGGTTTCAGCGGCGGTTTACGGGAGTAGCCGAGCTGCGACCAGCCCCACATCGGACAGGTTGCGGGACCGGGCCCGGGGCGCGCACCCGGCCTCGCCGAACCCGCCCGGGACCTCCCCGGTCTGTCCTGGCCCGGCCCGGCCCGGCCCGGCTCACCTGCATGGCGGCGGTGCGGAGCCCGTCCCGGTGCGGAGCCCGTCCCGGTGCGGTGCCGTGCCGTGCACAGCTCAGCTCGGCTCGGCTCGGCTCGGCCCGGCTGGTCCCATCCCGCCCCGCCCCGTCCGTCGCGGCCGCGCGGCGCGGAGCTCCCCGGGAGTTGTAGTGCGGCTGGGCGGCCCGTGCTTCCCTCCCCCGCACCGTCTCCCAGGAGCGCGGGGTAGCACCGAGCGTTTGCGACCCCAGCGGCAAAATACAGACGGGTTCCCCCCCGCTCCAGCCTTTCCCGGAGAGCGGCAGGACAGACCCACCGGGAACTTCTTCCCAGCGGCGGCGTTTCCGGAGCACGAGGGGTCCGCTCCCCGCTGGCACGCGCAGCCGTCTCCATCCCCCCGCGGGAGCGGAAGCCGGCCGGGCAGACCGATGCCGACACCCACAGAGGCACCCAGTGCCCGCCGGGCTTGTGGGTAACTCCCTGCTTGGGAAGGAAATCAGGGGATACAGCCAAAAACCACTTTTGGTAGCGAGTGTACTTTTCCCTATGGTCAGAGAGGTGGAACTGGAGTTATTCAGGGTGTGTTCGCTGCTTGAATTAAGAAAAAATCGTGGATAAACCCACCCATTTCTCTTTAAAAATCTCTCCTCAAAAGTTTCCGTCAAAACTGGACACACAATATTTTTGACAGTGTTGGGGCCAGCACAGCCAGTGGGTGAGGTGAGGCTCTGCATGCTGCTTTCCTCTTCTGCAAAAACACAGCGGAAAATGCTGCTAAAATGAGCAATTTGTGAACAAAAAACCAAAATAAAATATTCTGCCCTGAAAAAAGATGCTGTGTTTGGTGTCACCCAACTGCGCTCTGCTGCTCCAGTCAGGAACGAGTTGAATGGGTAGAATTTCATTTTCCCTTTGCAATCTGCTGCATGGGGTGTGTCAGACCCACACGCTGCAGGCAGCGAGAGCAGGAACTGCCTGCAACCCCAGCCCAGTAGCACATGGCTCCTCTTCCCCTTTCACATCCCAGCCGGGAAGGGATGAGCCTGCATGGCAGGGATGGGGCAGCACCCGTGACCATGCATGTGCATGTCCCCATGGTTGGCTGTGGGCGAGGGGACATCCCCCAGGGGGTCCTCATGGGCAGCTGCCAGGGGATTCACAGATTCACAGTGTTATGGGTTGGAAGGGACCTCTAGAGATCATCTAGTCCAACCCCCTGCCAGAGCAGGATCACCCAGAGCAGATCACACAGGAGCAAGTCCAGGCAGCTTTGGAAAGTCTCCAGGGAAGGAGACTCCCCCCTCTCTGGGCAGCCTGTCCCAGGGCTCTGTCACCCTCACAGGGCAGAAGGGTTTCCTCATGTTCAGGTCGAACCTTCTGTTTCCCAGTTTATGGCCATTGCCCCTCGTCCTGTCACTGGACACCCCTGAGAACAGCCTGGCCCCATCCTCCTGACACCCACCCTTTAGCTATTGATCAGCATTGATAAGATCCCCCTCAGCCTCCTCTTCTCCCAGCTGAACAGCCCCAGCTCTCTCAGCCTTTCCTCATGTGGAAGGTGCTCCAGGCCCTGCGCTGGACCCTCTCCAGTAGCTCCTTGTCCTTCTTGAGCTGAGGAGCCCAGAACTGGACACAGCACTCCAGGGGAGGCCTCACCAGCGCAGAGTAGAGGGGGAGGATAATCTCCCTTGACCTGCTGGCCACGCTCTCCTTAACACACCCCAGCATGCCATTGGCCTTCTTGGCCGCGAGGGCACACTGTTGGCTCATGGTCATCCTGTTGGCCACCAGGACTGCAAAGTCCTTGTCCCCAGAGCTGCCCTCCAAGAGAACAGCCCCCAACCTGTACTGAAAGATGGGGTTATTGGAAAGGCCCAGGACTGGCATCACGCCCTCGTAAACCTCTGTAAAAGGTTTTACAGAGGGGTGCCCCACACGGCAACCGCTGTCATGCCATGCTGGCAAATAGCAATTGAACACTGGAGTGGAAAAAATGGAAAACCCCTTTTCAAGGTGCTCAGTCCCTACTTGGAAGCGGCTGTTGGCTGAGCGCTGTCCCGTGTCCGCCTTGGCTGGCCTGGCTGGTTACACACACAGAGCACAGCAGGGACTACTACTGCACCCCCCAAAATGATGCTACACCAGGGACTGAGCTAGCAAAGAGCACCATGACTTGCACACACAATTTGGCATTGCTTAACTGCTCCCTGGGGACTGTGTCCCCCAGAAAGCTTCTCCTGCTGCTCTCCTTGACCTGCTGCAGGGTACAGCCTGGCTGCTACACAGCTCCACTGGCATTGCCATCGATGCCCAACCGCACCTGTGTGCAGCGCGGGCAGATGTGCTGCAGGGCAAGCTCTGCATGAGGGCCGAGCAGTGAAGGGTGCTGAGAAAATCAGGGGTGCAGCACAAAGCCAGCTGAGATCTGGGGGTTTTGGGACTGTGCATCAGAGAAATGGGGTGCTGGTAATACAGCTATGGTGCAGGTGTCACACGTCAAGTCCTCTGGACTCAGCCGTGCCCACCTGGGGCCAAGCAGTGGGACAGATAGAGGCAAGGGAACCACAAAAATAAAGTGTTGACAGTGCTTCAGCCCTGAAGCCAAACGGCTGAAATTCCTGCCTGACCAGGGTGGTGCTGCCTTGGAGCAGGGTCTTGCTATAGCACCCAGCTCTACACCACCCCTCTGACACCCACAGACCCAAAATAGAGCCAAGACTTTGAGGGATTTGATTCACCCCATGACAGCCCCCAGTGCCTGGCTGGGCTGGAGTCACGGTGGCTTGCAGCTTCTCATTCCAGTCCTGGGGGGATGAGGCTCCAAGCATTTGTGCACTTGACCAAGGCACAGGAAAGCCCCTTGCCCCCTTCTCCCAGGCTGGCAGTGCTTTTCCTTTGGGATTTTTTTCTTTAGCAGACAGTTGTTATAATTATACCAGCCTCCCCCAGCCAGTCCTTAAATTAACACCTTCTCATATATATAATATATATAATTTATAGAGAAATGACTTTTGTAAACAATATTCTTCTACTCCAGAAGGAAGTGTAGTCCGTGGCATAATGCAGCTACAAACACGCATCTCAAAAAGAAGACCGGCAGCTCCAGGAAGTGGGTGAGAGCCCCGTGCCACCCCCAGCCTCCGCACATGTCTCCAGTGGGACAGTTTGTGGGTGGGGAGGGAACCAGCCGTCTCGGTTTGGGTGTCACCGGTTTCAGCTGAAGCAAACTGGTCCAACTGTGAAACCAAACTGGTGAGAGGTGTCGCCGTTGTGAAAGACGGCCAGGTCCCGCAGGGGCAGCAGGGAGAGCTCCTCCGTGGTGAAGTGGAAGATGGTATCGCTGATGAAGGACTCGTTGTCCAGCTGAAATGAGCATGGGGGCAGCTGAGTGGCAGCGAAACCCTCGCCCAGTGGGCCTGAAGGACCCTCTTGAAGCACCCGCTGTCCCTTTCGCTGCTCCAGTTACATCTCGATTCACCCAACAGCCTCGAGTGAGCCAGGTCTCCAGCCCTGCATGGCTTCTCCAGGGAAGCGGCCTTCCCCTGTGTCCCCCAGAACCACCCCTGCCCCATCCCAGCCACCTCCCCAAGACCAGAACAGCTCCCTGGATGTGAGAGGATGCTCTCCATCCTCATCCCACCATGTGAAGCTTCATCCCTAGGGTCTATCCCAAACCCTGGAAGTGCAAACATGTGCTGTGTGGCTTGGCAAATGTCGGGGGCTCCTCCAGGCAGGAAAAAGGGTCTAGCCATGGCCAAGCTTACCACGCAGCCCTGCAGGCTGGCTGCATAGCTCTGCTCCCGGGAGTCGGCCAGGAAGCGGATTTCCTTCTCCAGCTGGGGATGGCCCTGCTCCAGGGCTGGTCTGCAGGAGTAGGAGACCTTCTGGGTGGCCAGATGGCTATGCAGGCGGAGGAAGCGGAGCTGCACCGGGCTGGCCCCCGTGTACTCCAGCTGCAGGGGCAACAAGAGAGAAAACTGGGTAGCAGGGGCTGCTGGGAGGGGTCTGTGCTCCCCCGAGTTGAAAACTGGGCAGGATTCAGCCCTCTGCTAAAGCACCAGTTTGGATTTCCTTGCAGAGGGAGGTGTCGTATCCCACCATGCACAGGCAGCGGGTTCCTCTGCCCCAGCACTGCCCCACCACAATGGGACAGGCACTAGGAGACGCCCGATCCCATGAGATGGACTCGGTGTCCTCTTGGCTGGGCACTCACCAGGAAGCCCCCAGGCAGGGTGCTGAACCACTCAAAGGTGTCCTCAGAGGCGTAGGTGCTCAGCCACGCCTTGATGGGGATCTGCAGGGAGTGGGGGGACCATGTCATACTGTCCCAGCAGGGAACGGTGACACTGCCAGGACAAGGACGATACCAGCCCGTGCGTGTGACCTGTCCCTGCAGTCTGGTCATGCACTGTGACCAGGATCTTCACCCCAAACTCCTCCAACAGGTCCCTGCGATGGCACCACGGCAGAGGACCGGCCACACTGTCCCTCTCCAGCCACACCAACCCCCATCCTTGCACACCCTGAGCAGTAATATGGGGGTGGGGATGCCCCATGAAAGCCAGCCCATACCTGGTTGTGGACAGGGGCTATGCAGGTCTCTCCCCCTGCCGTGAAGTTGCAGAAGGCTACCAGTGCATCCTGAGGGCTGCCCTGGTTGGGGTCGATGTAGTATTGCCCTGGAGGGAGGCAGATGAGAGCTCCTGGCACCCGGATTTTGGCATGGTGAGGATGCCATGCAGTGCTATCCCAGCTCAGCTCATGGCACGTCCCTGGTTGCAACCTCCATCCTCCTGGATGCAGTCTTACTGTCGTCCCATCGCTCCAGGGACACCCATGAAACCCAACTGAGCTCATCCCCCAAATCTTTATCCCTTCTTAATTGCTAAGAGGTGCTCGTCCCTCTCCATGTTGGCTCTGGGGTTCCCAGGTTCCCATCTCTGGGAATGCTAGCTGGATATGGGTCCAGCGTGGGCAGATGCCATGTGCACCCCAGTACCGTCGGGCAGGCTGGGGTGAGCCAGCAGCAGCTCCTTGCAGGTGGCCGCCGGGTTGGTTTTGGTGCCGTTGGGATGCTCAACGAGGGCTTGCAGCTCCCGGCTCAGCGTGTCCAGCAGAGCCCAGACCGCAGTGTGATTCAGGTGGTTGGAGGGATAAATTAGGTGCTGAAAGAAAAAGCGGGGGATATAATCAAGCTGGCATTAGCCTTCCCTCTTATTTTGGCCAGGAACAGCACCAGGTACTCAGGGAGGTGATGGAACATGCAGGGGACAAGGACAGATATGGTCCATAACCATGTCTGCTTGCCCTTTGTGCAAGGACCTTGGTTCTTGTGTACAGGATCAGTGGGACAGGGGACAGCAGCGCTCTCAGCCCCTTCCCCCCCACGGTGGCACCCACTGAAGGGGGCACGGAAACCCCTCACCCCTGCACAGCATCGCCTCTCCAATGCACTCACCTGCAGCTCCTCCCTGGAGAGCAGCAGCGTGGGGCCGCTGGGACCAGGGGGGCCGGCAAGACCCTGGGTGACAATGACAATGCTGGTGATACTGGCTGCTGACCACGAGGCCCCTGCCACGCTCGCAGCTCCTCCAGCAGCCATCCATCCATTGGCATGGCATGGCATGGCATGGCATGGCATGGCATGGCATGGCATGGCATGGCATGGCATGACCTTGCTACCAAGTTGTGGGGAGCAAGGGACACAAGTTCTGGCAGGAGGGAGGCTAGTGGCTCCGCTTACCGGCAGGCCCGGCGTGCCCCTGGGTCCTGGCAGCCCTGGGAAACCTTTCAGGCCCTGCCGAAGGAGCGAAGAAAACAAAGGTGGCGAGATGCTGCTGTGACGAGGGGCACCCCGAGGTGCCCCACGAGGCCACTCTGTACCCTGGAGAGAGGGCAGGAGGGGAGGGTAGCCTGCTCCAGGGCTCAGCCTGGCTCCAGGTGCTCCCCCCTACTTACTTTGGGTCCAGACAAGCCCTGGAAGAGAAGGACAAGACCTGTGTAAGAGGGAGGCAGGTGGGATCAAAGCCCCTTTCCAGTGTAACTCCTGTGGGACCAGGAGAAAATCCAAAACCTGCCAGGAGGGCAAAAGACTCACCAGCATCCCAGGGAACCCAGGGTGTCCTCGTGGGCCAGGGGGGCCAGTGTCACCCTACAAAGACACCGGAGGAGGTCAGAGCACTGCACAGGGCATTCCCAGCCCTGTGTTCTTCTACAACCCAGCCCCTTTCCCAGGTGGATTTTGAAGGAAAGAGGAGGAATTCACCCCAAATACTCAGTTCCTCCTGTTCCCCTCCAGCCTGCCCTTACCTGCTGTCCCTTGGGTCCTGGCCTCCCGGGGACACCATGGGGTCCTGGCTTGCCCTAGGAGATGTGGCAGGGTGTCATACAGGGTGTCAAGGGACCAAGGGGAGGGGGGAACAGAGAAAAATGCTTCACACACCTTGAAGCCATCATCCCCTTGCTGGCCCAGGTCACCCGCGCTGCCCTTCTCACCCTAGGAGAGAGTCAGGGAGAGCTTTGGTGGCAAAGAGGAAGGTAGAACTTCACCTGGGACATCCACCTGGGCAGGGGGCTCTGCCCCAGAGGGTGGGCATTGGGAAGCATTTGCTTGCTGCCTGGCACTGGCAGGAGATACCTGCCTGGGGATATGTCCCCAGGCCAAACATCTCCTGGCCTCCAGCAAGCGCCTGGAAACGGGAAATTCCCAGTTACGCCTGGCCTCAAAATCTCTGGAAAAAAGCCCTTTTGGTTTGGATGGGGTGTCTGCCTCCCCTGCTCAGCTGCAAAGGCAAAACTGAAAGTATTTTATCCCAGACTAAAATAACACTCAAGAAAACCTCGGAAGTTCCCAGGAAACACTTAGAGAGAATTAAAAAAAAGTTATTGTGTGCTGAAATCTGATGGAGCAAAGGAAGAAACTCCGGTACAGCAGCTGCCCACAGCCTCCCCTCTGCCAGCTGTCCCAGGCTCTGGCCTTGCTGAATGCCCTGGGCTTTAATGTCTGCTATTGCTCATTTAGCTGGCAATAAATGTAAAGCTTTATTTATTACCAGGGTTTCGTTTTCCTGAAGAATGTGAGCAACTACCCACTGCCAGGGACTGCTTGTTGCTTTTATTTACAGCCTTGGGGCTGATGGATGGGACCGTGAGGATGTGCTTGGCTTCTCAGGCCAAGGTTGGATCCATCAGCTCACCAGTAATGACACAGAGGGTGGATGTGCCCGCACTGCGTCAGCATCAATGCTGAGAGCAGGGGATTAAAAGACTGTACATGCTGCTGCTGGTAACTCCAGGAGGATGGAGAGGCTGGAGAAGGACCTGGTTTTGGAGAAAGTCTAAAGGTCCCATCTCCCAGTGTGTGGGGACACAGTGGTCAACCCCCAACAAAGGATGCAGCAGCGATCAGGGTTCAAGAAGGGTAGAGTAAGTGACTGCATCCAGCAAAGTAAATGCTAGCCTGTGCCCAGAGTGCATGGAGCATGTCACCTACCTTGTGTCCTTTCGGTCCAGGGTCTCCTTTCATGCCCTTCAGCCCTGGGACGCCCTAAGAGAGAAATGATGCGGCACCATATCACCCTGAGGCTGAGCTGCTCCCATCAGCTCACTGGCAAGGGGGGACCTCACCACAAGGATTCTGAGAATTTCAGGCAGTTTTAGAAACTTTGAGTCATTTTGCATCAAATCTTTGATTTTTGCTTTCAGGAGGATCCCTCAGCAAACCCCATTAAAAATGCAGTTCAGGTCCCTTGGCTGGTTGCAGAACATCCTGGCTTTGCTTTGCGAAGTTTCCAAAGCCAGGACTTTTATTTTAAGTAGAAAACCCCCCCAATTTCCAGTAATTAAAATATTTGAGTAGGTTTTTTTGGCCAATGCTGGCTGCTGCAGTGCAGCCGGTCCCTGCAGCCACAGCAGTTCTCTGGGAACATGGGGACAGCAAATGCTCAGCGCAACCAGGCATCAAACACTTAGCTGGAGAAGTATTTGACCTCTAAAACAACATATTGGAAATTATGGGATCTGCCTGAGTGCATGTGCACTGCTGGGATGCTCATTTGGGAGGAGAAGGCAAGATGGGATGGATGGATGGATGGATGGATGGATGGATGGATGGATGGATGGATGGATGGATGGTGGGTGAATGAAACCCCTAGAAACTTCACTTGTTTTAAATGGCGCTCTGCTTTGGTTGTTCGCAGAGGTGGGTCACACAGTGGTACCCACGGGGGCCAAATGGGGAGCACCGGCACACCGAAAACTCTGAACTAATACTCACGTAGAGTCCTTGGGGGCCCTGGGGTCCTTCTGGCCCCTCGTCGCCTGGGTAGCCCTGAAATGCAAAAGTGAGAGACCCTGGTTGGTGGGCACAGTGGTGCAGTGTGAGAGCAGGGAGATCAGCCCTTGAGGGCTGGGTGTGTGGGAGACCCCCTCCTTGGGCTGGAAGGGATCAGGAACACAGCCCTCCACCCACCCAGTGCCCCAGTACTGGCTTCTTCTTGTTTAAGCCGGGGGCTCCCCTGAGCTGCCAGGGTGCCAAGGCAGCCGTCATCCCGGCAGGGCAAAGCTGACCTACCTTGAGTCCCCGGGGTCCCCGCGGGGGCCGGTGGCCTGCCTTGCCTCGTCTGCCCTGGGAACAACAGTTAAAGACTCACGAGCAATTCAAGCCTGTTAAAGGCACTAAGTCAGCATCCCTGCATCCCCCTCACCGCCTGCCCAGGGATGCTGAGCCTTCAGGAAGACCTGTGTGGGCTCCAAGCATCACCCCCATGCCTCCTACCACCCTCCATGGGGACAACAGTGCCATTTACACGTCTGCCGGTTTCTCCAGGAACCCCTTCTTCTCCTTCACTCCCCACATCACCCTGGGGGAAGAAGAGATGGGAGACATGACTCACCAGCAGCCCAGACACATCCCGGATGGGGACTGGGGAAAAGGGGCTGTTGCCTGCGTGGGGATGGGGACAGAACTGTGGAGATGGACACCAAGGCCATGGTGCAGAGCTGGCCTATGGATGGGAGGTCCCCTGTCTCCCCTTGAGGGCACCTGACCCAGGATAGTGGCAGCCCTGTGGGGCTGGGGGGCTGAGCTGGGGAGACCTACCAGCCCCTCACCCAAAGACCAGCCAAGTCAGCCTAAGGGCATCTAAGGGCTCTGTGTTTGCCAGGCACTGATGCTCAGCTGCCTTTACAGCAGGGAGAAACTCTCCCCCCTCCCCCCATCCCCACTGGGGCAATTCCCCTTGGTTTCTCTCCATGGACCAGCTCAGGCCTGGCCACCCCACACCCAGTGGCCAGTCCCCTCGGGTGCCATCCACAGAGGAGGATTTTGGAGGTACCTTTTCTCCTTTGCGACCTTTCCGCCCTTTAGGACCGGCTTGTCCCGGAGACCCCTAAAATCCCAAAGGAGAAGGAAATCCCTCTGTAAGGATGCTGGTCCAGGGATGTCCCCTCCCAGCCTCCCTCCTGGCTCTCGTCAGGGGTTGCACAGGAGAATGCTCTAAGCTGAAGTCTCCCTGTGAGATCTTTGCCCCTCTCTAGAGCAGGCTGGGCAGAGCGGTGCTGGAGGGTGGGATTTCAGTGGGAGCAGGAGATGCTGTCCATGTGGGACCTCACTCCCAGCATCCCACTGCCTGTGTCAGGGAGAACCAGGATGGCTCCATCCCGCTCCTCACCATTTGCCCTGGCTTTCCCGGCTTGCCTGGCTCCCCTTTCACACCCACCAGGCCCTAGGAAGGAAAATAAAGAATGAACCCAGATCCAGAAAAAAAAAGCTCTGGGGTTATTGACCCAAATCCTGGGCAGGCTGTCAGAGTGGCTGGGCTGCGAGAAAAGCAGGAGGTGCAGAAGTGGGGCATCAGAGGAGCCCACTCACCTCGGTGCCGCTCAGGCCTGTGGCTCCGGCTTCGCCCCGTGGCCCGAGAGGACCCTGAGTTCAGTTGGGGACAAAACAGGAGACTGGCATCAGCACCGGGTTACTTGGGGAAGGCAGGAGGGTGTGTACGGAGCCAGCTGCTTTGCTCCAGGGTCTGGACTTGGTTGTTCTCCCTCAGGGACCACCGAGCTCTGCCGGGTCGGACCACCCTGGGGGGATGTCCCCCTGCTTGTCCCCGTGGCAGAGAAGAATTACCTGCCGGCCCGGCTTTCCCTTGGCACCCATCGCTCCTCTGGCTCCTTCGCGCCCGGTGTAGCCCCGGAGCCCCGGGACACCCGCTGGTCCTTGGGCACCTGCTGCGCCCTGTGGTGCACAGAGACGGGGGCACCGGTTACACCCCAGCCCAACCCCACCTGCAGCAGGGTCCGAGCAGCTGCCCCTCAAGGGGCTTCAATTACACTGAGCCGTGGCTCTCGCCATTTGCAAATTCACCCAGGGTTTATTCCACATCCCAACCTCCCCCAGCAACGGCAATTGCCTGAGTTAAGGACATGGCTTTCCTGGGTGGAGCAGCACCGCAACATGGGAAAACTGGGATGCAAATGGGATTTATCCTGCAGCCAAGTGCAGGGCATTAGTAATGCATTTCTGGCTCTGTGCACGTCAGGGCCACAACCACAGACTGCACCTGGGGGAGCTCTCCGACCTTACGGACACCCGTGGATTTGCTCTGTGAAAGCAGAAGAGAGGGAAGCCGAATGCCCCGGACCGGCTTCAGGCAGACTCCGACAGCCAAGTGTTAATTGCACAACGGCTGTGGCACTTCTGCACCGTTTGTAATAGCTGTATTAAAATGCCTTTATGGAGCTTTGGCTCTAGGGAAACCAAGGAAACGATGACTCAGTTACCAAGCCACTGCAGGGCAGGACCTGAGAGACATGGCCTGGCACTGAGGCCAGCAGAGCTGGCTTCGTGTCCACCCCCAGGTGACACACAGCCCCAGGCTCTGCTGCTCCATCACAAGATGCCACCGAACCTCTTTCCCAGGGAAGTTTTGCAGGGGCAGGGCCAGCACTCACCACCGGACCGGGCTTGCCATCATCTCCCTTGACTCCGTCATCTCCAGCGAGTCCCTGCGGTGATGTTGGAGATTTGTCACCACCATGTGCTTCCCGCTCAGACCCTCTGCAGGCATTTTAAGCATCCTCTCCCCTGTACCACGTTCAGCTGGCCCAGGCATGTGCCCAGGCAGCACCTGGGCACCGCATGGGAGTGAACATGATTCAATAGCAGGAGCGGATCTTCCACAAGGCATCCGTGGGTGCCAGACCGATATGGTTTGATTATTGGGGTGGGGGCATGTATCTGTCTCCTGGGAGTCGGTGCCAAGACGTGAGGTATTAAAAACCCCTCCTCACTCCTGAGCCCCCTGGCCTGGGCAGTTAAGGGACAATAAATCCTTTGGCTTTGGTTTTTATTGGAAACGGTGAAGCACTGAGGAAGCCTTTGGCAGCTCCCGGCTCTACAAGATCCCAGGCATTAATACCTCTAATCCTGCAGCACCAGCGGGTCCATCCATGCCTCGTGGCCCTGGATCTCCCTGGAGAAGAAGGGGAAACAGCTCTGTTCCCTGCAAACCCCTTCCTTGCCTTGTAGACTTTGGATCTCAGGCAGTGTCCCATGACAGGACCCCAGGCCATCAGCCTGCCCATGTGTGACCCAGCTTCTCCACAACAGCCAGCCCCACCTCGTCTCCCACCAGCCAGAGGCTGAAAGCAGAGCTCAGGAAAAGACCATAAAAAGGCATTTCACCCAGAGATGGAGGGTTGGAGATGTCACTCTACTGTACCTTTGCTCCCTCGGGACCGTTGAGCCCAGAAGGACCTCGGAGACCCGTCCCACCCTGTTCAGGGCACAGGCAAAGAAGCCCCATTAATTCAACCCTGTCCAGTGCTCCCAGTTACAGCCACGTCCACCACGCCCACCACGCCCCATCCATGATCAGCCGAAATGGGAGGAGGGACACAAGCTGACTTACAAACCGTCCTCTGGCTCCAGCAGATCCTGCAGCTCCAGTGACACCGACCTGGCCCTGGGACACAGAGAGAGACGTGCTCAGCTGGGTCCCAGCCTGGCCCGGGGCAGGAGGCTGGAGTTTGGCCGGAGGCAGCATTAACCTGGACTGACCAGCGAGTCCCAACTGTCCCTTTGTGCCAACAAAGCCCAATTCTGGTGTCATGCCCATGAGATGCAAAACACCCTAATTATGGGGATTTGCCAATTCCTAGTATTTTCTGCACCTCCTGGAGCCCAAGGTTTCCCACCAGGGTGAGCCCCCTTCCTCAGCACTCTATCGCCAGCCTGTGGGGATGCTGGGAGCCCGGTGGCCTGCAGCAACCCCTCCTTGTACTTGCCAGCAAACCTTCCTGGCCCTTCTCTCCTTTATGGCCTTTTTCTCCCATTTCCCCTGTAGCAGCTCCTGGACCAGGCACTCCAGGAAGGCCCCGGGGGCCAGTGTCACCCTGCTCAGGAATAGATACAGAGATGTCACCCAAGAGAGGAAAAAGGAATAGCAATTAAACAAGATTCTGCACAGACACGGCATGTTTCACCCTCTCGCTGGGTGCTGCAGACAGAAGTTCACCCCAGAGTGCTCGGGAGAGGTGCTGATGCCAGGTCTGAGCCCTGCATCTCCAGTGGTCCTCAGCCACAGGGACACCCCTGTCCTGCTTCTGCCCCCACCACGGCAAACGGAGCAGCAGAGGCTGAGCAGCCTATGGGTGTCCCTAAGGGGCTGCAAGGAGGGACAGAGTTAGAGACACTCCTCACCTTCTGTCCCTGTGGTCCTGGCTCACCCGGGTCTCCAGCATCACCTGTGTCACCCTGCCCGGAGGGGAAATATTGGCATCAGATGCAGCGGCTGCTCCCCAGCCCCATCCCAGGGTGGGTTAAAAGCTGAGCTCTGATTTCCATGGGCTTCTCCAACCTCCTCTAGTCAGAATTTTGGCACTGGGTAAGAGATAGCCCTACAGCTTCGCCTGTGCCAGGTCACCCCCAGCTGTGACGCACACTAGCCCAAAAGCAATTGAGGACAAAACTGAGCACAGCCAAGCAGCACCTTGCCCAGCAAGGGGTCCCCAAAGAATCTGTCCCCTCCTTCCATGGGGCACCTCAGCCTGTCTGTGGCAAAGCCACAGCACGGGCAGTTGTCCGGAGCCAGTGGTCCAGGTGGCACACCTTTCCCGTCCCCAACCTGTCCCCTGGCAGAGGACACCGGTGGGCGGCAGTGACCACCGTGAAGCTAGCCAGCACACGTACCTCCTTTCCTTGCTCCCCTGGCCTCCCCAGTGGCCCCTCTGGCCCATCGTCCCCTGGCTCCCCATGGTCCCCACTGATGCCCGGAGCTCCGCAGGTTCCTGCCTCTCCCTGGACAGGACAAAGACGACCAGGATTATTCTTGGCTGGCTTTTCCAGCTGACCCTGGCTCTGCCCTCCATCATTTCTCACTGTACAGCAGCACCCGTTTTCCTTGTAGCAGAAAACCAAGCTTTGAGGGGATCTGACCCCCCCTACCACACCCAGCAACATAAATCCCCCAGCATGAGGATGCTGGGGGGGGGTGGATTTCAAAAAGCCCCACATGGGGTTTGGTGCTTGCCCCTGCAGCAGTGGGGCCAGGCGAGCCCAGCACCACTGGCAGAATCACGCCAGCACCCAGAGGGAACTGACCTGCTCGCCTTTGGGTCCCAGCTGACCCTCTGCTCCTGGCCGTCCCGGAGGTCCCTGGGGAGGAAACACACAGCCCACCCTGGCATAGCTCCTTTACACCACGTTGCTCAAAGCCTTTGGCTCAGCAAACATGGACACAGTTTTAACCTTCTGGATTAGTTAAGGACCAACAGCCATCTCCCTTCCCATCCTGGGAGAAGGCAGGAGGAAGAGGCAGGCTGGAGCAGGCCAGCCAAGGGAAGGACAGGGTTTCCCAGCTGACGTACCTGCTCGCCATCCAGCCCGCTGATGCCAGTTTCCCCAGGGTCTCCCACATCACCCTGCCAGAGGGCATGCAGGCATTAGGACAGGTGGCCGTGGTGGTTCTCCACGCTGGTCCTCTGCCCCAGTCCCTGCAGGAGGGCTTGCGAGGCTCTTCTCCCTCCTCACACCAAACACATAAATCCCCATCCCACTGGGCAAAGCCAGTGGCCAAACTGGGAAGTGTGCTTGCCCAGGGGAGGAAAAGCCCTGCTTTGGGCAAGCAGAGTGACCCCAGGGCTCTGCCTGCCTGAGCAGCTCAGGTCTTACCTTCTCTCTCCTTACCTTCTCTCCTCTCACTCCTGAAGGCCCTTCAGGTCCGTTTGGACCTTCCCGTCCCTAAAACCAAACATTCCATAGCAGCAGCAAGGCATTGCACTAACTCAGGAGGCCTTTGAAGCTCCCGAGCGTGGGTGGCTGGGACAGCCCAGCACACCACGTCCCCATGAGCAGAAAAACCACCCGCAGCTTCTCAAGCCCCTTGCACCAGTTTCCCTTTTCCTTCTTCTCCCCCAGGTGCTTTTGGGAGCCGAGTTAAAAGTGTTGCTCCAGCAAAATTGCTGCGCCAGGTCCTACCGGCAGAGAGCAAATGGCTGAGGCAGGAGGTTGTGCTGTGCATCAACTGAAGGAGCCATGTCTGCACTCACCGGGTACCCAGGTGGGCCAGCAGCACCAGCTGCTCCAGGAGCTCCTGTTTCTCCCGCAGAGCCAGGCTTCCCAGGGATGCCATCCAGCCCCCGTGTGCCGGGAATGCCCTGCAAGGCCAAAAAGCCACTTAGGCAAAATGCAGGGTGGAGTGCAGCTCCAGGGAGGGCAGTGCCAGCAGAAGCCCTGTTCCTGAAGCAGGTGGGCCACCACAGGGTCTGCAAGGTACCATCTGTGCCTGGTAGGTACCGGTGCCTCATCACTGTGGGTGCAGAAGGGCACTGCTGTCCCAACTTGTCACCACCTGGCTACCCATGCAGGGTTTGGGTCATTCTCTGCCCCATGATCAGCCTGGGGATGAAGTGTGGGAACCTCCAGAGTGGGCACCTATCTTTCATCCCATGGGACACCACCCTGCAGGGCATCTCTGCAAGCTACAGCTCTCCCACTTACAGGCAGCCCTGGAAGCCCTCGAGGACCCGGGTCTCCCGCTCTACCCTGAAACAAGAAGGATGCTCAGCAGCGTGGTCACAGCAAGGAGACACAGGGGACCCCGAGCAGGGTGAGGTTTCACTCAGATAATCCCTGTGTGCCCAGGCCACCTCAACAGTGTCCGTGCAGCATCAGGACCAAACCCAGCTGGCAACAAGCAGGACCAGGGTCCTGCTTGCCCCTGGAAAGGTGTCTGGGATCCATGCTGATGCTGTAGGTAGCACACGGTATATATATATTTATTGCAGAGTATTGCACATCCGCAGGGAACCGCGGCAGGGGTGGCAGAGCAAGTCAGCCTCACAGGGAGCATGGCGAGCCCTACCTGGGAGCCAGGAGTGCCTCGTGGGCCAGGGGGACCTGGCAGGGCCTGGGGGAGGAGAGTGTCATCAGATCCCCGTGCCACAGCCCTGGCTGCTCCCCTCTCCCCAGTTTAGCCCCTTGATGCTGGTGGGAAAGATTTCCCATTTTCCCATACTCAGCCCAGCAAAGACGACTTGCTCCATGCTCCTCTGTGGGGCTGGAGCTGCCCAGGGTGGCAGCAGATAGCACTCACCTTGGGACCAGGTTTTCCTGGAAATCCTGGTGGGCCTTGGGCTCCCATTTCTCCCTGTTAGGAGGCAAGAAAGATTTCCTTTCCTCCATATATTTAAATGCAGTAACCTCTTAAGAAAAAAACCAACATAACACAAAAACCAGCTGCCTGGCATATTATAACAAGCCACAGGTTCTTAGGCAGATGAAGGGCTGGAGAACCAACGGCTTGTCCAATGTGGGAGTCAGCTCCAGCTGTTCTCCTCCTTCCAGCCCCTGCAACTTCTCTAGCATGGCTGATGGAGATCGTTCACAGACACCACACAAACCCACCCATTGGGTTCAACAGCCCAACCCAAACGTGTTTCGGAAGCCTGGACAACCACCCCACTGCAGCCCCTCACTGCTGTGCTGGATTTCCCAGCCCTACCTTGTCTCCCCTGCGCCCCGGCCTCCCGCGGTCACCAGCAGGTCCTGGGTAGCCCTGGGGACAGCATGGCATTAGGAGGCAGCCAGGGCTGCCCAGCATCTCCAGGACTTGGGAGAAGGTGGCTGCAGAGGCTGAGCTCTTGCCCACGGAAAGGCAGGACCCCAGACACAGGCAGGAGCCTCGGGCATAGGAAGGATGGCGAGTGCTTGGCTGTAGGCAGCCCTGTTCCAGTGAGCCTCCCTCACAGCCCAGCTGCTGCCTGCACACAGGCAGGCAGCACTGTCCCCCCCTCTGCAGGCAGGTAAACCACTTACATAGTTGCCAACGGGTCCTTGTGGCCCCTCCAAGCCAGGCTTCCCAGGCATCCCCTGCCAGGCAAGACGAGGACATTAACGAATGGCTCCTGGGATGCAGGCAGGCATCTTCCCATCCTTGGTGTCCACGTCTGAACCCACGGCATCCCCCCAAGTCTCCGTGGCAGCCAAGAGCCTCTCAGGGCTGTTCACCACCATCACTGCTCCAACCAGCCCCCCCTGGCATGCTCATGGTCCCCCCCAAGCCCCAGCTCTCACCTTTGGGCCCAGGGAACCTGGCTCTCCATCAGGTCCAGGTTTTCCCAGAAAGCCCTTTGGAAATATTTGGGGAGGAGGTGTCAGTCAAAAGGTTGAGATGAGATGAGGCCCACCGAGCCACCGCTGCTGCCTCTGTGCTCACAGGCAGGCATCACCTGGTCCAAACTGGGCTGCTGGGGACAAACTGCCACTGTGGCCCACCCTGGTGGCTCCTGCGCACCAGCACCCCGAGGCTGGCTCTCTGGCAGGGTTGTCACCAGGGAAGATGACTCCCTCTTGGGGTCATCGCCAAGCCCAGCTGAGAGCAGCTCAGCAGGAGCTGCTCTGGGTCTCTATCCTAGTGGACAAGGACATGGGACTGTTCTTCCTGAACCTGTACCACCCATTTCCACCTGGGATGGAGCAAAGGCTTTCATCCCTTCCCAGGACCACACTGCTATTCAGCCACCCAGGTGTGAAGGGTTTCCATGGGCTGCCGTCCCCCACGGAGACACAGCTAGGCTTGGGGAAGGTGCAAAGTCCCTCGGGCATGCTGATTCCCTGGGGAAATGATGCTGCTCTTCCCTAGCCCCAGCTATTTCTGCCACTGTGGCTTTTTTATGTCTTGTAAACAAGAAGTTCAAACCAGGTCCTCCACATGCCCTAATGTTCCGCCAGTTCCCAAGGTGGGAAAATCCCATGCCGCTGCCAGTGGCACGAGCCTCGCTGAATTCCCACCTAAGAAAATGCAGAGTTCATGCAGAAGGAACATATTTTTTCCTTACTATGGATCCAGGAGATCCTGCGTGCCCACGGCCCCCCTGCAAGCCGGCAAAACCCTGGATGAAAGGGCAGAAGATGAGGGATGGAGGAAAGGCAGAAGCAGGAGGGATGGGGAGACTCTCCCGTGGCAGTACGTGGCCCGAGACCAGCCCAAAGCAGAGCCCAGCGCCCGGGGCCAGGTGCAGGCCAGCGGCTCAGCCCACTGAAGGCAGCACCGGCACTTTCCACTTCAAACCAGCTCTTTGGTTTCTCATTGCTGAGCACAGCGGCTGCATACACATACACAACACCCACGCGTGCACCTAGACAGCTAACAGCAAATGTGGAGTGCGTCTCTCTGACCCACAGCAGAACGTTTTTCATATTTTGTTTTGAGGGAAGTGCCAGCTTTTTTTTTTCTTCCCCTTCTCTTTTGCATTTCAGAGCAAGAATAAACAAATATTAGAGATCCTACAGAAGGGAAAACTTGCCACCAGCCCAGGTCTTGCTGCTGGGCCTGTTTTGGATAGCAGCACCATGAATGAGAACTCATTTTGCATTAGCCATTTCTTCACCGTGCAGCTCCATCCTCTCTCCTTCAACCTTCAGCAGGTCCCTGCCTGCAGCCGTACCCAGAAGAACACCCTCCGGCTGGACCTGCTCTATCAGGGCCACCCACCACCCGTACCCCATCCCACGGTCATGCTTTTGAGGCACATCCCTAAGGCGAAAGAGCCAAGCAGAGGGGAAGAAGGACAGAAATCAGACAGCCATGCAGCTCTACTCACCAGTGGTCCCCTCCTGCCCGGGCTGCCTATGGTCCCTGGAGTTCCCTGCAGGACAAGGCAGGTGATGATGAGGATGGGAGGCAAAGGCAGCCTCTCCCAGTCCCACCATGCCAGCTCATGCAACAGGTTCACTGATGTGCAGAGCCAGGCTGTCCCCAGGGGTGTCCGCACGCAGCATAGCTGGGGACAGCCTGGCTCTGCAAGCTGCAGCAAGGTCCAACATGGTGTCAAGCTCTGGACCCACGTGGCCATGAGGACGGTGGGGTTGGGTCCCCTGTCCCTTGTTGGGTTCAGCTCCCCCACTTGATACAACCTACCGCCCCAGCCCTCTCCCGCAGCCAAGTACAGAGTGTAGGATGGGAACCTGTGTACCAGGCTTTCCTTCTCCGCCTTCTGCTCCCAGGACGCCCCGCGAACCCTGCAAGGAGAGCCTCAGCTTAGGAAAGGAGAGTCTGGCAGCAAGGTGCCTACACCAAGAGCTCACCCAGCCCCAGAGCTTCCCTCCAGTATTAAAAGGTGGCAAATCAGGGGTGGCATGGTCCCCAGGGTGCTCATCTGGCCCGTGTTGAGCCCTGGGTTCATCAGCATATGGCTCATCCCCACGCAGCTCCTGCAGCTCCTCCCTGCTCCATCCCACCTTAGGATGCGATTGCTAGGAAATGACGAGTGTGGGAGGAAACCTGTTCCTACTGTGAACACCTTGACAGTGTTTTTTTCCACTCCTGCCCCAGCTATTTATTTCTGGCTCCTTCACCAAACACGACTTAACAGGATTTTCTTTAAAAGTTGTTATTTCCTGAATTTTCTACGCCCAGGGTAAAAGGGAAGTTGTGGTGCTGGGCAGGTGGTTTGTCCAAATGCTATGTGCAATGTGCAAAAGCCTGTGCTGCTTGTCGCCAACTTATTCTCCGTAGATTCCCAAGCAGAACCCGACCCTCCAATCCAGCCGCATCCCGGGATGCTGCTCCCTGAGAGCTGGCTTCCCTGTCCTGGCACTGACGGTACCATGCACCAGCACAGGGACATGGGTCATCTGCTACTTACGGGCAGCCCAGGGACTCCGACCAGCCCGCGCTGACCTATGCGGCCCTGGAAAACAGCAAGCGTTAAGAAAACATCCTTCTGCCAGCAATAATGCTGCCGGTTTGGAGGCCAAGCTGGTGGCAAAGCTGCCATGGCTCAGCCCCAGCCCATCTCAAGCCACGCGGTGAAGTGCCTCCAGGGTTGTTTCAATCATCTCCCACGGCCAAATATGCTCCAAGAATCAGCTACAGTTACCAGCATCCCAGTAGTTACCCGGGCTCCCCGTGGTCCTGGGGTTCCCTTCGGGCCATCAGGTCCTCGACCTCCCTAAAATCACATAAGGGGAAACACATTTTAGGCCACCCCACAGGTCTCCCCCAGACCCTCCACCCTGGTGAGACCCGAAGGGGCTCATCCAGCCTCCACCGTGTCGGCAGGTCGGCGCGTGGCCATAGCGGATGCAGGGATGCCATGCACGGGGTGGGGGGCCAAGAGGCTGGGGACCCTCCCAGGGGGGGCATCACGATGCTGTCCCCTGGGTGCTGGGACCCATGCTGGAGATTATAGACAGGGTGGCCTGTGGGGAACCAGGGGACACAGTAGCAAGTGCCAGCACTGACCTTGGGTCCCTCGCTGCTGTTCAGCCCCGCGGGGCCGATCTGGCCTTCTTGCCCCTGCCAGGAGAGAGGAGAGGAGTCGGATAGGGCAGAGGCAGCCTCTGGTTCTCTGCCCACTCCCCCAACCCTGGCAGCCACCATCCCTCTGCCTTGTACACAGGATGGTCATGTTAATTAAATGGCAACATGAGCTGGGGCACCAGCTGAGCTTTGGGGTTTATAAAACCGGCCAGAGAGTGAAAAGCTCCACAGGTGCAGTACTGGCCCAAAGCAGCACAGTTGAGGTTTTTCATTTCTTGCTGACCAAATGAAAGGCAATTCAGAGGGTTGATGCACCCAGGCTCCTGCCTGCTTGCTTACAGCCGGGCTCCAGCCCCCCGCCATGTGTCAGGCAGCAAGATGAGTTGTGCTGCGTCTCCATCTTTTGGAGAGGTGGGAGGATTCACTTATCCCGAGGAGCGAATGTTGAGAGCAGATCCAGGCAGACATCCCAAAAGCCCTCCAAGGGGGAGGGTGTCACATGCAGGGGGATACTGCAGACCAGAAAGGTGGGTGGGAAAAGATAATCCCTCCCTTCTCCTGAGAAGCTGGAAACCACTAGGGATAAGCAGGCAGCCTGGCTTCAGTTCCTAGGAAGGAATACTGATCCGCAGCTGGGTTTGTCCATCCTGACAGCTCACCCGGAGCACACGCTGCAGGAAAAAGCACTCTAAATATCCTGCCCTGCTTCCATGGCTCCTTGAGTGCTGCTGGCTCGGCTCTCGGGAAGGTTGGGGCTGGGGAGCGTAGCAGGGCAGCGGGTGTGCAAGGGCAGCCAGGACAGGCTGTGGGAGGCAGAGAGCTTGGCAGGAGGCAGAGGTGAGCATCAGTTCAAGAGAGCAATCTGTGAGCCCTGTGCTCTCAAAATTCTCCTGGAAAGGGCTGTCAGGCACTGGAAGGAGCTGCCCAAGGAGGTGGTGGAGTCACCATCCCCAGAGGGATTTGAAAAATGTGTAGATGGGGTGCTCAGGGACATGGTTTAGTGGTGGGCTTGGCAGTGCTGGGTTAACAGTTGGACTTTGTGATCTTAAAGGTCTCTTCCAACTCAAAGATTCTATGCAGATTCTACAAAAATACCTGTGAAGGGTGCTGACTTAGAGCAGGGGCTCAGTGGGAGCCCTGCAAGGGTGCTCAGGCAGAGGCAGCTGGAGAGGGCTGCCCTTGGACCTGCCGAAAATCCCCTGCCTAGAGCTGCCCCCTCCTCACATCACTGAGCCTACCAACCAATTTCGGGTCATTGATGGGAACACAGCCAAGGAGGCTAGAGCAGACAGGTCCAAACTCCACTGGTACCAAGTGCTGGACTGCTAAGGGAACCTGCGACCCCGAGGATGGGGGCTTTGAGCAAAGCTCCCCACAGCTGAGTAGGGGCCAGTGGAGCCTGAGCAGTGAGTGAGGAGGTAGACGCTCCCTGAGCTTGCAGCAGCTCCCTCCATCCTGATGAGCATGGGAATACCAGTGCTGGGCTTTCAGCTGGGACAGCCCAGTGCCTTCAGCCCATGGGAGTAGGAAGAGGGTGGTGGAGACGCCCAGGACACTGGAGGGGGACCGGCATTAGGCAGTGGGAGAGAGCAGCACTGCAATATGTGGCTCTTGGGCAGGCACAAAGGCATGCTGCCCATTGCCCAGGCTCAGGAGCAGGCAAGAGGGCTCATCCTGGGCAGGGCTGGGGCATGGCAGCACTGCTCATGCTGCCTGCATCCCTCAGGATTGTCCCCTCCCCAAGCCATGACACTGGGCACACGTGTGTCCCACTACACGACACCCCGCACCAGCTGTGGCACTTACGTCTGGTCCCTGAGGTCCCGCCACTCCTCGGGGGCCAGGAAAGCCCTGCAAGCCAACCTGGCCCCGGATCCCTGGGGGCCCTTTTGCTCCTTGTGCTCCGCATGGACCCTTGTAGGAATAAGACACAGCACATCACAGCAGGGCCTGCAAACAGGAGGGACAGCCAGTGCCTGGGGTTCCCTAACGCGCAGGCAGGACACCCCCCAGCAGCCCATCACTTGCTGCCCCGGCTCTCAGTGCACCTGGCCTTTGGCATGGGGCCACTCTGGGTGAACACCTCACAACCCTCCTCCAAGGGCATCCCTGGGACACCAACAATGGGACAATATAATGTTTTTAAACAGCCAAAGCAAGATGGAGCAGGGAATGATGGATCAGGGTGGCAGTGTGGTGAGGTCAAGCACAGCCTGAGCTACCCAGGTCTCACAGCCCGAGCTACCCAGGTCTCACAGCCCCCAAAAGCAAATGCCCCTGGGTCCCTGGGCATCCACAGAAACTCATCCACCAGCTGAAAAAAGGCACATTTGAATCACAAAAGAGAAAGCAGCCTGAAGAATCCCCTGCAAAACTGGGTACGTGGTACCTTGTGTCCTTTGGCTCCCAGGTCTCCCTTGGCTCCACCCGGACCTTGACAGCCCTGCAAGAGCAGCAGAGGTGGAGGGTACATTCAGGAAACCACGTTATGCCTCTCATTGCAACCAAAGCATGCTGTGATCTGATGTTGACATCAAAGAAAGCAATTTTTGCCCAATTTAGATTAGAGCTTTGCCCTGATGAGCTTTTTGGAGCTGTGAGCTGCTCCTGGTGGTGGTGGTAGCTCCAGAGTTTCTGGGTTCATTCACCACCAAACTGGTAGTGCCTCCAGCACCCTGTACCAATGCCACCCGCAGCTCCCCTCGTAGCTGGGATGGCTGCAGCAGCCAGTGGCGGCATCCCAGCTGCACTGTCCTGATGCCAGCACGATGCCGAGCACCTTGTTTTCTTTACTGTGTCCCTTAACACACGCTACACCACTCCCTCTTCCCTCGCCACCTCCTCAAGGCAGGACACACTGCCACGTCTGAAAGTTCCTCTGACCACAGCAAGGCAAGCCCAGGGCAGTTCTGCCTTCCCGAACGACTGCATCTGCCACTTGGTGAAGCTTGACCTAGTCAAGTGTCAAGTCCAAACATCGGCAAAGAACATGAAGCTGGTGCTTAGGGCTGCTCAAATATGGCTCTCCTGCATCCCAACCAGGGATGGCAGAGGTGCCATCACTCACCTGCTCTCCTTGGGTGCCTTTTGAACCTGGCAGGCCAATAAACCCCTTCAGAGAGACACAAAATGCAAGTTAAAAAAAACCAGCACAAAGGAGAATATCGCATGCACTCATGGAGGCTGAAAACCCGTCCATGCTACAGGGACGGGAAGGTGCTGATGCATGGGAGACACCAGTTTAGCTCTGCAGAGTTGCTGCTGCTGATGCCGCAGCAGGATTTGTTCCCCAACAGCAACCAGGGGATACATAAGCCCTCCCAAGTCTGCCCCCAGCCACACAGTGGCCCCAGCATGAGGACAAGGTCCTTGTTAGCCTCCAAAATGCATCACTCGCATCCCACCTAGCTCTGCATGTCGGGGTTTCAGCACATGAGAAGCAAATGCCCCAAGGGCTGCGCTCAGCCGGGACACCGTGGGTCAGGCAGGAGATGGGCTAGGCCTCCCCGGCCTCCTTTCCCTTTGGAAAGGGCAGCTCAACACCCAAATCCCTTGAGAAAAGGGGTGCACCTTATTGGGCACCAGGGAAGGGACATGCAGGGCTGGGGCATTTCTGCTGGAAAATCCATAGGATAAAAACCCCATCAAGGTTGATGCAAGCGGAGGTTGGAGGTGAGGAGCGTGGTCATAGGGATGTGGGCATCACCCTCATCAGTCCTTGTGCCAAAAACCCTGTGGGAGGCTAGGGGTGGCAGGGGGGAGCAGGGCACTCCCCCGCAGTGTTTTGGGGTGCTGTGAGGGGGGAGGACAAGGGCACCCCATACCCAGCCACTTGTTCCCATGGACTTACCCCAGGGCCCTCCTGTCCCAGCTGTCCCCTCAGCCCCAGGGCACCGTCTGCACCCTGCAAGAGGGGCGCTGGCATCAGCCTGTGCTGCGCTGGGCAGAGAGCACCCAGCCCTATTGCATCCCCTCCACGGGGCTGCCAGGGACCTCCAGGCTTCATTTGCAAAGTTTGCTGCAAGTGCTGCCCTCCTGTCCCCCCTGAAAACAGGAGCAGGGATGTGTCACCCCACCCCTCATGTCCCTCCAGGCCTAGGCTTCATCCCCACCACGGTCAAAGCAAGCCAGCAAGAAGCTCTTACGGTGTCTCCTTTGGGACCAGCGGATCCCTCCGTCCCAGCCGGACCCTGGGGAAAGCAAAGGCAGTGGGAGGTTTGGGAGAAGAGAGATGCTGCTCACTGTCCTGCTCTGTGGATGAGACCCCAGCCCAGAGGAACGCTGCCCAGCCCCCATGAAGCTGCCCGTCACACCCTGGGGACCATTTCCCCATCAGCTCACCCTTCCCTTTGGCCCTCCGCCTGCACATCCTGCCCAGAGCAGGGGCTGCAGCCAGCACCCTGCCCAGGGGACACGGCCCTTCCCACCCACCCACCTGCTCCCAGGTGGCCATAAAGACCTGCACGGTCAAGGACTTTGCACCCGTTTGCAAAGCTCATGGGGACGAGTCCCAGCAGCTCCTTCCTCACTCAGCAAGTGGGGGACCTGCACTGTGGAAATACAGCAGGATCCGAGGCAGGACAGCACCCACAGCACTCACTTACCTGCATGCCCCTGGGGCCAGGGGGGCCTCGTCTCCCCTGCATGCCCTGAGGTCCCTGCACAGCAGAGGGGGACAAGGAGTTGCCATTAGAATCAAATCCCTGCATGCAGTGTGCAAAGCCTGTGGTGCAAAACCTCTCCTGGGAAACACTGCGTTGCTGAGCTTCAGGGACCCCCTGCCCCCCACCACTGTGAGGGGCACAGAAGGGATCCCCACCCCTGTCTCAGCCTCTTTGCAGGTTCTGGGGTGGGTTGAGATCACAGCCCAGCTGGAGTAGACCCCTCCAAGCTGGGTGACCCTTGGGACACCCTCCCATCCCAACACCCCCACCAGCTGTCCCAAGACACCCTGGTCCCTCGGTGCAGGCATGAACCAACATACCTTGGGGCCCCGGGGGCCAGGCAAGCCAGGAGGGCCCATTTCTCCCTGGGGAGAGAGCAGGGAAGGAACGGAATGAGCACAGAGGCTGGAGAATCCCAAACAGTAAAGAGGGAACATGGGGCAGACCCACCTGAGAGCCGTTGACACCTCGGCACCCAACCATTCCTGGCTGGCCCTGCTCTCCCTGAAATGCAAAAGTTTGCTCAGCCCTGCAGCCACATGCACCATGCAGGAGATGGGACGGCCCCCTCCCTCCCTCTCCCCCGCACATGTGTGAGATTTAACACCATTTGCTCTTTTGCAAATCCTTCCCCTGCCCCGCCCCACTACCAGGAGGCTGTATTTTAAGCAGACACATCCTTTTCAGGTGTAAATCAGCACAAGGGATGGAGCTGGGCAAGACATGGTGGCAGGTCCCAGCCTGTCCACGGTGGTCCTGCCCCACTCATGCCCAGATGGGGGTGACCCCAGCCCCGCCACCCCCTGCATTTTGGCAGCACTTTGAACTGAAAAGCTGTGACTTACCGTGGGGCCAGCAGGGCCCGGGGGACCCACTGAGCCACCTTCCCCCTGGAGCAGGAGAGAAAGGATGCCATTGTTCTAGCCTGTTTTGATTTCTCTCCTTTTAGTCATCACATCTCAAATTCCCCCTTTCCTTTGTGTCAAGCATCAGCTACTTGATGTCCTTTCAGCTACCAGGCCAGCCCCTGGCTCCCCCAGTCCCTTCATGCTGGAAGGTGTTTCCATTCACCACCCCCAAACCACTTCAACTTTCCTTTGAAGTCATCTGCATCCCTTCTCTGGCTGGGATGCCTCCCAGAGACGTGGCAGCAGTTAAGCTATCAGTGTGCTGAGAGCAGCATGGGTACACCCAGGTGCTGTCAGCCTGGGATTCATCTCAGCTGAAGGTGGACACCTAAAATAAACCGCGATGCAATGTGCTCTGCAAAGGCTCATTTCTCCAGCCAGGAGAATGAGCTGAGATGCAAACGTCCACGTGGGAGATGTTGGAGGAGAGGGGAGGCTCCTGCCCCCAAACGCAGAGGGATCGGTTGCTCTGGAGCAATATCCCCATTAATACAAGCCAACTCCAGGACAGACATAAGGATGTAGTTTAGGTCCAGCTCTTGGAAAAAACCAATCAAACAAGGATTTAATGCAAAGCGATGCCAGTGACCTGCAAAGCCCAAGTCCTCCCTCCTGGGGCTCTTTCCCATGGGGAGCAGCAGGCTCCTGCACCTCTTCAGGGAGGGCTGGTGGCACAGAGAAAGCAAACATACTCACCTCCAGCCCCATGGGGCCTTGGAAGCCCGTCACACCCTTCAGACCCGACATCCCCTGGGAGAGAAGCCAGGAGCGAGGTGTCAGCGAGGTGCCCACCCTGAGGTGCCCATCCCGAGGTAGCAGCTGCCTTGGTGCCATCCCTTGCAGGAAGGTAAGGGAAAACACAGAGAACACGGGGGCTTTGCCTAAAGCCCAGAGAACCTGGGCTGGAGCCAAGGATGAAGCTTAGGGCCATCACAGAGAACCAAAGGGGGTGGAAAGGGGATGGAAGGAAGGAGCAAGTCTGGCACAGCAGGGCACGAGACACACCCAGCTTCCCATTAACTCACGTGAAGCCCAGCAGGACCTGGCAGGCCATTTTCTCCCTTCACACCCTGGAAAAGCCAAGAGCAGACTGAGCAATGGAGGACAGCATGGGCTGGGGGGCTGTGGCAGGGAAGGAGCAACCCCCCGCCTGACCCAGGCAGGACTGCAAAGAGCAAGGAGGGACACCCTCACCTTCACTCCCTTCTTCCCTTTCTCCCCAGCCGGTCCAGGGTCACCCAAGAAACCCTGAAATGGGAACAACAAGGGTGTGTGAGCCTCAGCTGGACCACCACGCGCTAAAAGTGGCTGCTGTGCCCTGCAGGACTGTCAGTGGGGTGCAGGATGGGGACCCTGAAGCTTGTGAGGAGCTCAAAATCTCCTGGGCAGCTCCAAAAGTTTTAGCTAACACTTGCCTTAAGATGACTGGGTTGGGTGAAAGGAAAAAAAAAAGTGACAAACCACTAGTATTCACATTTTATGGACATTTTATATCCTGGCTGGCAAACCCCTGGAACAGCTTGAAGAGGAACCTCCGTGACATGCAGCAGCCCCTGGGCTGTGGCAGCTCAGAGCACTGGACACTTGCACAGCCAGACGCTGGGCAGCCACAGTGCCAAGGGCATCCCGCAGCATAACGCACCACCAGGCTGGCACACACGCGCCCACAGGCTGGCGGAGGATGTGGGTACCAGGCAATGCTGGTGAAGTACCGGTAAAACCAGTAATGAAAAGCTCTTACTGCTTGGCATTAAGTGTACATGCTGGGACTGGGGCTGGCACTGAATCGTGATCACAGCACCGAGCGGCTGAGCAAGTGAGAACCAGCTTACCTCTTCTCCCTTCTCGCCAGCCAGCCCCCGGTCACCCTGGAAGCCCTGCAGTCCCTGGGGAGAGGGAGGAAGAAGCAGAGTGGGTGCTTAGGGGCTGCCCAGCACCTCCCACCCGTGTCCAGCTTCAGCTCTGCTCCTCCCTCCTCACTGTGCCAGCCTCTTGCTCATGGTCACCCCAGTGCAAACTCCTGGGGGACTGCTGAGAACCCAAACCTCTCAGCATGGTCCAGTCCCTGGCACCAACCTTCAAAAGGCCCTGAGAAAGCTTCCAGCCCAGGCACATTGCCCATATGCCATGGGGATTGCTGCTGGAGGTCTGGAAAAGGGCAGGGACCATCACACCACCAAGTGACCAGCTATTCAGGCAGTCCATAACTGCTCTCACTTCTTCCTTCCCCCACCCCCATTTATTTTCTGTTGTAAAAGCAACAAAAGGGTTCAGATGCAGAAAAGCAGCCCAGCCCTCACGATCAGGGCCGCCACAACGCAGGATCTGCAGCGTGTGGGTTATCCCAGCTGCACCTTAGCGCACTCATGTAATGTTCTACAGCCCTTTTTTGGGAAACACGAACCTCAAGGCACTAATCCAAGACTGCCTGGGTTTGTAGGCTTAGTAGAAATATTTCAGTTAAAGAGGAGGCAAGCGAAGGTGCAGAGCAGCAGCATTAGGAGCCCCTTGTCTCCTGCCCAGGGCTTGGGGCTGCAGCTTCCCCACCCCGACAATGGCCACGCCATGGCCCTGCCTGCTTGCCCACAGCTCACCTGCTCTCCTGGCAGCCCCCATGGCCCAGGTTTGCCATCCAGGCCAGGGAAGCCATCCGAGCCAGGGTAACCCACACGTCCTGGCAAGCCCTGGAGCCCTGGTTCACCCTGGGGAGAAACAAGCCAAGCTTGGTAAATTAAAAAGTCCACATCATTATGAAACCAATCAATTAAATGCTGAGCTCTGCCTGCCTCGTGCTTTTGCAAAACACCGAGTGCCTCGCAAGGACACGGGGAGGACGTGCAGGGGGAGAAGCTTTGTGTATCCAGGTGCTGCAAGTGTCGGGCACATGGATCTGCCCAGGCTTTTCAGCTGGAATCACGGGAGAGTCACAAGCAGCAGCTGTAGAGGAAGAAACAAAGCGGAAGGCAGGGAAGAAGCAATGGATTAGGAGAAGGTCAAGTCAAAGCCCTCTGCATCTGCTTCTTGGCTCTTGAGCTTGTGCTTGAAGCCATTTCTGATCCTTTCCAACATGCAAGATCCTCTGGACTGGGGTCCACTGGCTAAAGCTTAAGGGTAACTTTTTTCCCCTTAGCTCACTGGCAATTCTGAATAAGGCAGGATAAAGAACAGCCTGGAACAGAGAGAAAGCATTCCCCTCCAGATCACTTAGATTGTTTGGACTTCTCAAAAATTTTGGAATATTTGATCAAGTCCAAAAACTGGACTTTGGTTTGGTTTGCAGTCAGAGTCTGAAGGGATGGCAGGATGCAGCTGCTCCGGTTACTTCTCAAGTGAAGAATCTGGTTGTGAGAATAGAAAAGCTTGTTCTGGGGAGGTTTGCTTTTCCAGCTCCCAACCATGTGCTCAGGGGCTGGTGCAGGCAGATGAAATCCCTCCTTCTCCTCACCCCTGCTGCCATCTGACCAGCATCACCAGGGAAGGGAGCGGAGACCTGCTGGAGCCTGAACAGGTGTCAAAGACACTTCAGGCCAAGGTGTAGTAAAAATGCGAACCTTAACCAAAACCACCCCAGGCTGGTCAAGAGCTGAGTCTGTTGCTGAGTTGGGGTCCCTGTTGGAAACCTGCCACGCAAAGCCTCCAAGAGATGCCAAAGCAGGAGCAGGAGCACAGGGGGCTGGGGGCAGGACCGTGCCCGTGACACAGTCCCCCCAAACCAAAAGCATCAGGCTTGCAGATGGACTGTGATGGGCGGAGAAAAATGCTCCTTTCCATTTCTGTGCTAATCCCCCTCCAAACTGCTGACTCCCCTCACAGTTCCTGTTTATGTGAAGATGGAGAATAACTTTGGCACCTTTTGATTAAGCTACACTGACAGACTCCAGTGTTTACACTCAACCGGCTTAACAGTCAGTGACGCCTTCCAGATGTTGGCAGCTGGTAAAATACTATCCCTGGGGTGCGACCCTGCTGCAAAGGAGTGGGGCCGGGGGTAACAAGACTCCTGGCAGCAGGACATGTAATGGAGAGCAGACACACAGTGCCTCATGGCGTAGCTGCGTTTCTTGCCCAAGATACCGACTTCAGCTTTTGCCATGAGCTTCTGAACTGCCTGAGACATGACTCAAAGGTTCAACACAGCTGCCAGGAACCAGCCCTCATCCTGCTCGCCAGCCCATCCAAATCCTCCTTCAGCATGGATCCATGTAAGCCCAGCCTGTCCTTAGCTCCTCTTCTTGAGCCAGAGGAAAAGCCACCCCAGTTTTGGAGAGGAAGAGACGAGGACAAAGATGGCAGGAGGAAAGGAAGGTCATTGGTAAGTGGGAGCTGAGGGACCACGGTGCTGTGGTTGAGGTTGCTGGGGAGATGCTGCACAGGATGGGAAATGCTGGAGTACTGACAGAGATGATTGCTCCAGTAGATGGGTGAGCAGGGAGATGAGGAGCAGCAGGGACGTGTCCTGTCACCCCTTCAGAGCAGCCCAGCAGCAACCAGGACAAATGGGCTGTGAGAGCAAGGGGGTGCCAGGGGACACTGTTGAGAGGGGCACGACTTGGGATGCACCAGCTCTTCCCACGAGGGCTGGGTACCAGCGAGCATGGGTGGCAGAGTGAGTGGAAAGCTCCAGCAATGCTGGGACATCTGCTCTCCCACGGGGCACCTAGACCCCACAGTGTGGTCCTGTGCTTGCAGGGTCCCGGGGAAGGTGGCTGGGTCCCACCAGGGCATGTTGCGTAGCAGCTCCCATCATGGAGCGCAGGCAGAGCTCGGACATCCCTTCGGACAGAGCTGCAGGGAAGGAGATGGGTGGCTTCCAGAAGGTGCCAAAGGACAGGGTGCTTCTGGGACAAAAGCAGATCTGACCTCTCCAGACAGGGCTCTACCTGAAGCCAAGCCCCCTCCTTACCACCTGCAGCACCCCCACTCACCGTGTACCCCCGCCGGCCCTTCTCGCCCGTCTCCCCTGGATCTCCACAGGGTCCCTGCACACAAACAGCAACGGAGTTAGCAATTGTGTCACCCCCTGGGCCACGCTGGGAGCACGAGCCCTGTAGTGGCTGTCACGGCAGGACCACAGTGGTGGCCTCGGGAAGGGCAGAGTGGGAGGATTCGCATCCCTTGGCACACCTGCTACCCTGCCTGCCTTTGTGGGGTCTGCCGCCAGGGCATGGGGGGACAAGGGGGCACAGAAGGAACCCGATACCCCCGGATAATAAACCATCCCTGTTCAGCTGGTGGACAGAGGGGCAGGGGCCATGTTTGCCAACAAAACACAGGGAGTTGGATATCAAACATCGCCTGGGTTTTGGTGGGAAGCAAGAAGCAAACCATGAGGCTTCTTTGAAACCCAACCCCGAGGCCTTTAATTACAGAGTGCCAGAACCCACTGGGCAGCAGATACTTTTGGGGCAACCCCTCTGAAAGCTGCCCCAGGACCATGAGGTGGCAGTGGGGCCAAGCAGTACCCAGGCGTGGAGGGGACACTGTGGCTTTTCTCACTTACAGGTGCTCCTGTTTTCCCTGGATGTCCTGGGGGCCCGGGGGCTCCGGGTTTTCTCTGGATGAAAAAGAGAAACGTTGGTTAAACAAAACTCATTGACAAAGTGCTTGGAGAGAGGAAAACCCAGCTGACCAAGCCGAGGGAAAACCGAAACGCAGGAAGTTACTTAACAGCAATACTCACTGGCCAGCCTGCATGCAGAAGCTGGTAAAACGATGATTGCTGAAAGGACAATGGGAAAAAAAACCCAAAATTAAAAAGAAGAAAAACCATCTAATCCCTTTTTGCTGGCTTCAAAGACTTCTTCCTGTTGCTTGGGAAGACAGAACAACATACCAGTACTCTAGTTCATTTTTTTCCTATACTATGTGTGTGCAAGTCACAGGTGAAGGCTTAATCTGAGGACAACGTGTAGGACATACTGAACTACCGGCCTCATTAAGCAAATTAAGATGCAGACCCCACTTCTTCTGAAGTTTGCTGAAATTCAGCTCCCCCATGGATGCCCTGGCAGCCAACCAGAAATGTGTGGCAGGTGGGTAGGTCAGAAACATATTTTTGGTGAGTGCAGGTACGATCATATTTAGCCCAGGTTGGACTAAACCCAGCTGTTTTGACACTGCAGTTTGCTCCAGGTGGGAAACCTCACCCCGACCAGCCCCATCTGAAGCCCAAGAGGAGAGGCCTGCACAGTCGTGGTCGAGAGGTTTTCACGTGCCTCCAATTTTTTAGAAGACCAGATGACCACAAAGAGAAAAAAAGCACCCAAAGCCACAGGGTGGGCCATTCCCATTGTAGCCACAGCTAATCCCATTGTATTTCAAAGCCAGTGTAAAGGTCCTAAAAACTCACACTGCAGCGTCTTCTCCACACACTTCCAAGCCAGGTTTCCCTAAGTTCAGGGAGATGGCCAGGAAACACAACGATGTCTATCTCCAGCTACCAGCCATCCTCCTGCCCTCCCAGCAGCACAAACCACAGATACTTCGGAGGCAAAACCCACCTTTCCTCCTCCTCCCTCCTCCTTCCCACGGCAAGGCCAGACATATGGTCCAGACAGCTCCTCCAAATCATGGCTCACATCAAAGAGAAAAACCCCTGCCCCTCCTTGTTTCTCACCCCCCTCCCAAGCAGCTGGACGGGCAGCATTCCCATGTGCTCCACAGCTTCGGCCTTGGGGGCACTGGGAAACTCCCCCCTGCCCCCCCACCCAAGATCTATTCTCTGATACCAGAAGAGAGAGAAGGGAAAAAGCCAAGGAACCCATTACCAAAAATAAACACAGACCTTTCAACATATGGAAATATTTCTAATAATGAGCAGGGCTCTTGGGGGCAGATGATGGATGGATGTGTTTAACTAGCTCTAACGCTGCACCAGGCATCTCGGTTCCTTTCAAGTTTATCCCAAATGGATTACTGTGAGTGAACGGGTGCCGTTCTTGCCAGCCTGCCAGGTCCAGGCCATGGCCGTCTTGTCCAACCAGTTCTCATTTCCCTCAAAAGGTGTTCACAAAAACTTTTTTGGGGGGTTGGAGCATGGCCAATGCTTTTGCCTTGTCTCGGGAATTGGTGAACCTGGGTTCACTTGGGACTGGATATTATTTCATTAGGCTTCAGAAAAAAAAATCCAACCTTTTAAAAAGGGGGAAAAAAAAAAATCCCACAGGAGACATGAACTCATGTTTCGGAGCACCAGACGCCAAGAAGAGGGGAGAGAAATTGCCTTCTGCAGCGTCAGCAGGAAACAGTCATCGCTTTGCTCGCCACAGCTCTGGTCAACTACCGAAGCTGACACTGCCAGAATAAGGCAGCAACAGTTCCTGCCCCTCGAGTTACACCGAGACAACTTCTTGGCAAACCCAGTGTCTGTCAACCTGTTGTAAAGAAAGCAGCAGGACAGAAACTCAGGCAGAATCGCAGTGGGCTCAGTTCCATGAACAACACAGGCTTGTTTCATTGGGAAGGAGGAGCAGGTGAGGCCATAGAGCAACCCAACCACCATAACAGCTCTGGGGTGGTCACCCATGGTCACCAGGTGCTTTCCTGGTCCTTCAAACTGGCTTACATCCCCTGGCCTGAGAGGTGGCTCCTCTGACTTGCGTTTCCAAAGGCTGAGCCAAGAACAAACTCTGCGGCCCAGGGTGCCTCCCCTGCAGCCCCCAAATCACAAGCACCCAGCTCACAAGATCAGCCCTGTCCCAAGCCACAGCATTTCCCCAGCCCGCCGGTAAGTTGTAGGGGGCTGCTGAAGCAGACCCTCCCCCCTCCTCACAGCAGCCAGCGCTCAGCTTTTCACCCGAGCGCTATCTCAACAAAGATTAGCAAACCCCAGCCCATGGCTTTGCACTCCCGTTTCCTGCTGCCGAACAAAACGCCGCCGGCACTGCCGGGGTCATACGGCCACAGACACAATAGCCCAGCAAGGCTTTCGGGTGCCTCACGTCATCCTTGCCAGACACTGCCTTCCCCTGGAGATCGGCACTTTGCCAAAAGCTCTGGGCCAAGTGCCAGCATGCAACCCCCTGGGTGTACTCCAGCTTCAGCTCCCCAAAAGCAGACAAGACCGCCTGCTCCCTCCAGCGTTCCCAACGCCCCAGCACTGAAGGTGGTGGTACGCTGAAGAAATCTCAGTCTACTGCAACATCCACAGGCACGCACATTTCTGCCTGCAGAAGAGCAAAGCCTGAGGTCCCTTTCCAAATGCAGGCAGGAAAAAAAGCAAATGCAATTCTGTTTGAGCGTGCCGAGCAAGGAGCACCAGCAGCCCTGCAAAGTGCTGCAACAGAATTGATTACACAGATGTCTACCCCAATACACCCCGGCAGGAGAGTGATCGCCCTGGCACAGGCATGGAGATGATCTCTGGCACTGCAGGCATCTTCCAGCCGACACTTCCAGCTCCCTCTCTCCTATCCCTGTTTTCCCTGGTCCTGCACTGTGTGCCTGTGACGGGTGCTGTGAGCATTGGTAACAGCACAGCTCCCGATCTGGGGCAGCAGGAGGACAGGAGAACACGGAGGTTCACCAGCTCAACCAAGACCAGTGATCAGCTCTCCTGGGCTTCCCAGGAGGAATCTGGTCTCCTCTAAAGCAAGTATTTATAAGGCAGCTGGTTCAATCCAATCCCATGAAAAACTGGAAGGGGCAGGTCTGGCCCAAGGATTTTTGGTCAGTCAGCCCAAGCTCAGAGCCTGACTGGCATAGGGCCACTCTCCACCTCATACCTCTGGCCGGCACCATCCCCCCTTGGGGTGTACTGAGCAAGCAGAGGTCCTCCTCATTGTATTGTCTCACCAGCATTGAAGGCATCTGCCTGGAGCAGAGGGTGCCACTGTCCCTCTTCACAAATGGATGAGCTGAAGGTAAGTCCAATGACATTCCTGAGGCCATTAAAGTTTTCAGAGTGACAGAGCATTGAGCCTCTCACTGGCTCATTACTCTGCCCTTGCACCAACTTGCCCCGCAAGCTGCTCTGCCCAGTGTCTCCTCCAAGCAGACCAGGTCTGGACAGGCTGCAGTCCCATCAGAGGGACATTACAGATGCACAATGCAGAGAGCATGCCAGCCCCAAGGACCTCCAGTCCCAGGCTGATAAAACACCTAAAGCAGTTTGAAACCCAGTGCCGTCAGCTATGGCCCTGCTGGCTCAGGCAAGGCTCGAGAGAGTTTGAAATTAAGCTTAAACCCAGCTGTCGCTGTGCTGGGGCATTGCAGTGTTCGCTGCCATGGTGCATGGTGTTTTGTAGCTGAAGCCCTCCTGCCTCCCCACAGGTCCCATCCCCACTTCTGTGCTCCACACAGCACCATGGTTCAGGTGAGAATCTTGTCTTGGCAAGAAGCTTGACAGGCACAAACCCTGTGAGCCAAAGTCACATGAGAAAACTGGGATATGGTGGAAAACAGCAGAAGCGCTTTGTAACCAGCAACACAGAGCAGCAGAGGGACTGCTTTCTGCAGGGCTTGGATATTCTTTGGTCCCCATCCTACAGAGACAGGGCATGAACCACCCTTGTGGAGGTCACGGATGTGTGTACACCACAGGGAACCAAGACCTCGGTCAGTCACAGGGGAAAGAGTGACTGTGTGAGTGCAGCTGTGAATAGGGGACACGTCGACCCCATTCCATCCAAGGACAGCTGCCTGTGGAGATGCTCGAGTGAGCAGCATCTCTCTCCTTGCATCCTCCCTCTCCCCACCCCTCCTCCCCACCTCTGTCCCCCCACCACAGCATGGCTTCTCCTTACAGGCTGGGAGAGGAGGGAAAGGGTGAAAGAAACCCCTTTCCAAGGGGCAAAATATAAACCCTCAGCAGATTAGGAATCACAAACCATCGCGAACCCTTCCTCCCAACTCTTATCTCAGAAAAGCAGAGGCATCTGCACGGGAGCTGCTGGGGAGGTGCATGCAGAGCTCCCTGAGCACTTGCTGTAACTCACCGTGAACGTCTGCCAGTCCTCCCTGGAGTTCCTCCAGAGGATGATGGTGGGGACGCCGGGGATGCCCACAGGGCCTGGGTCTCCTGGGGGGCCTGTCCGCCCCATGGGTCCAGGGTAACCCTACGAAGAGAAGGGCAGCGGGGGGGTTTTAACAGTCAACACAGGCTGGACACAGGCTTAAGTGAACATCTGAGCAAAGCCTGGGTCTAGGCACATTAATAATTCCTGTGTCCAAACCAGCTCTTAAGACCTAAATAAGCCTGACAACAGGGAAAGCAAAAGGAACGAGCTTCGTATGCATGTGCCTGTGTCCAGACTCATCCAAATGCTGCAGGCATTGAAGCTAAGGCACACAGAAATGGCATGACTCGTGGGGCAAAGAGTTTGCCCGTCTACGGCTTGGGAAAGATGGAACTGCTGTGCAAAGGTGGTTAGGAGAACATTTGGTCTCCTACTGACTGGGAAACTGAGGCACCACCCTTAATCCAGAGCATCTCTGTGCACCTGTCAGTGCACTAGGCAAGGCTGCATGCAGCCAGAAACCGAACTGAGCCGACTGCTGCAGACTGTGTTCCTGGAGCAGGAAGGGCAGCTGCGGGTCTGACCAACATGGGGCTGGAGGACAGATGTCCCTCCAAGATGGCTTGGTGGATATAGCGTGGGGCTGGACCCTGGGACACACCAACATCCCTGCTCCAGGTGACCTGAGCTAAAGCCGCCTCCTCTTCCCGCTCTGCCGCCTTTGCAGAGCTGTTAAGTGGCTCAGAGGAAAGAGCAGCCTGTCCAGACAGTCAGCTCAATCCTCAGACTGGGCTTAAAATACCCAGTAAAAACAGTTCTTTCCTCTTCCAAATGCACATAAAAGGCCACCAGACTGCAGCTTCAGAAGCTCACATTGCCCTCTTGATGAAAAACACCCAAACCCACCCAAACCATCTGCAGTATTTGCCTGGGAACCTACACCCCATCCCTTACCTTTCCTGGATACTCACTTTGTCTCCTTTGGGTCCCACCAGTCCACGTCTCCCAGGACAGCCCTGAAAGGCAAAGGAGGAGAGATGTGTCACTCTGAAGTGGGAACACTCGACCAGGGGAGATCCTGTGGTGGCTGGGTGACCAGTGCCATGGCCAGGGACATCCCGGTCCTAGGGAAGCAGGAACTGAAGCAGCTGATTCAGAGCAAACCAGAAGCACCAAGTGTCAAAGAAACACCCCAAGGAGCAGCGGGGTGGAAGGTGCACCCCATTTTATGCTGTTCCCTTCCCACTCTCCTGACCTGGCCAGCTGAGCAGCGTGATCCTGCTGCATCCATCATAGAAATGCCCCAGGCCATACGGCCAGGGAGCAGGAGCACATTTCCTGACACCTGGTGAGGAAAGGCAGTGTGTTGGGAAAAAAATCCCATAAAGCTGGATCTCGGCCACACGCTCAAACAGTAGTTTGGACAAGGATGCAAACATCTGCAGCTTCTAACTTGTGTGAGATCTGATCTAGCCCATTTCTAGTCAAAAGGGCACATTTTGGCCAAGCGGTGACCCCACTTCAGGGCTTACCAAAGCATCTGTCCAGACAGAAAGTCAGTCAGATGGGAGATCCCGGCTTTTCTCGATGAAAGAACCCTACCTGGAAGATGTCAGCAGACCGATAACATGCTGGGCTGCAGCACAGCGTCTGCTGCAGAGCTGCGGCTCCGGTGGCTTCAATTACAGTTGCTGGTTTTGTTCTGAGCTTGCAAACGGCCTTGTCTGAGCCAAGCAGCAAGCCTGGGAACCCACACTGAGTTACACCACCCCAGCACAGACACGGCTGTGTCCCCGTGACCACTGAGCCCTGCTTGGGCAACAGCCAGCCCCAGCCTTGCTGCCTTGTGCTGATGGGATGGGTAAAAAGGCAAAGCTGCATGTCCAGGAACAGCTGTGGCACTGAGGGATGCCTCACCAGTGGGACTTTCATCACCTGGAACGCCCAGATCTGAAGCCCATGGGGCTCCATGGCTCAGCTCCCCTCCCCAGGGGCTCGGGGCCGTTCCTCCCGAGCTTGGTTTGTGTGCGGCATATGTTTGTGCCAAAAGGCACACACCAGTGATGCTGGCAACCCTGCTCTGATTTGCAAGCCTTGGGTATTGCTGAGGGAGGTAAAATAAAGCAATTCCTGCACACTGTACCCAATACTAAAACATGCACCAGAATGAGCAGGGACCCTGGTACCAGAATGAGCAGGGACCCTGGTGCCAGGCAGTCCCTCTATTTACCCACCCAGCACCCCTCCTGTGAGGAGCCACATACGCGCTGCTGGGAGACCAGTTCTGCAGGAAGGTACCCAGTTTGGAGTCACTAGGATTCTACTGCGGGCACCAGGAACCCATTGCAAGGTGCCTGGGGACAGGCTCATCCTCTCTACCTTGTGCAGAGATATAAATTAGAGCCTTCAGCAAGTCCTGCCTCCCCTGGACCCCCTCGAAAGAGCTATGAGATCCAGTCACTTCTTCTGGGTGCAGCCACCAGATTATCTCCTGCGTGGCTGCCCACTGCCCTAGGTCCACAGCTGAGATACGCAGCAGCCAACGCGTTTCCCGACATTGTCAGCAGTGGGTCACGGTGCTCCACAGGGGACACTTCAATGCACCAGGATCCTGTTTGAGATGGCCAAAGAGCTGCTCCTCCTCCTGCTCCTCCCAGGCACTGGCCATGGCCACCCCCAGCATGACCACCACTGCTGCAAAGCCGGTGCGCACTGTCCCAGTGCACAGTGGAGGGCCAGGACCGAACCATGGGCATAACAGCACACCCTGAAATTTAACAGCATCTATTTCTCTCCCTTAAGCAGCTCCCAACCTGACTCCATGGTCTGCGAACCAGAAAGAACAATTCAGAGCACCAGGAACAGCGAACCCAAGGGCTGCAACACTTCAGGAGAGAAAAATGTAAATCAACCCAAGAGATTTCACCCAGAAGGGAGCCGGTGTTTTGCCCTGCAAACTGCATGCAGCACCACTCTGCAGCACCCTCTCTCCTCCTGCGCCATGACCCAACGGCTACAGACCTGGGTGCTCCGGGAGGAAAGCACAGAGGGGGCTTTGCATTTGCCTGTCGCCCAAGTTCCCGCCATCCCTGACACCAGATGCCTTCAGCAGAATTCAGTGTAAGGCTACGAACAGAAACCACATCTCTGCTCCTACCCAGCCAGTGCGAAGTTTGAGTAACAGAAACCCAAACAGAAAAAGAAAAGCCTGTGGGGATGTGCTGACAGCTGGGAACCCCCCATGAAACACTACCAAAGCCAAGGCGCTTTTGAACACTGGCAACACAATGAAATCCCTGCAAGGAGGATTAGCAAGATCATAAAAATCAGCAGCTTTAAGTAAGAAACACTTTCCACTTCTCACAACATGTTGGTTTTTCCCCCACTGATCTCCAGTGCCTTTACAGTGGATGATGACTGGGGGCATGTGGTCTGTGGGGTCTACCATCCACAAATGCCCTAACAGCATTAGGGCATGATCAGGATTTGACATATAAACCTCCATCCACACCTCCTGACTGGAACAGCTACTCAAAGTGGTTTTGCGTAGGCATAAAAATCTCTGAGGGTGGCAAACCCGATGTACCAAGGGAGAGGACACATCGCGTGGTGGGACAGGGCTGGAGGTCCATGCCCCACTGATTTCCCTGATTAATGCTGCCAGTGGAAGAGGCCCAGGAGAAAAATCCAAGTGAAAAGGTTGATACTAAAACCCCATTATTTCCAAACCTCTCCTCTAAGAATAACAAGAGGTGCCACCTTCCGACACCCAACCTGCATGTGCTCTGGTCCCGGTCGCAAAGCTGCCCGAGGTGACGCAGTGAGGATAAGCCACAACCTCAGCACATCACCACTGCCAAAACCAGAGGTAAGGCGAAGTCCCATTCCCAAAGGAAAACCCTCCAATTCCTTTTAATGAAATTTTCCAAGGTAAGGACACAAATTCTTTGGTTTCCCTTCCCCAGGATACATTTAAACACCCAAAACATCCATCACACCTTTGCTGGCAGCACCACGCGCGTGGGCCATGGCTGCAGTGAGGCATGTGGGTACGAATGCAGGGTGCTTGGGCTGGGCAGCAGCCCCAAAACAGGGTCTACATGCCCAGACCCCCCATGGCCCGGGATGGCCAAAGGGACTTAGTGGGATGGAGACCCAAGGAGGCAGGAGGACCTTGGGGAACCAGCAGCAAGGGCAGAGCCCACCTGCCCTCAGCCCTGGGGAGCAGTAACAAAACATGGGAAAGGTTACCAGGCTCAGAACACAATTTTACCTAAAGTAATAGCTCTAACCATGCACGGCACGTGCTGCTGCAGAGCTTCAAGCCTACACCTGCTCGTGGCAGCATCTCAAACCCAAACTCCTAATGCCGGGATGGAGCTGCCTGTATGTGTGTTTCCACCCAGGATGCTCATGGCCAAGATAAACCCCATCTCAGTGCTTTCTACAGTAGGAAAAAGCAATCCCCTCCTGGCTAGGTCCCCTCCTTTCACTGCCTCTCCTCCCGACAGCTGACAGCAGGGCTGTCAAACGTCGTGACGTTTCCTCCACTCCTGGGATTTTTTCATCCTTCAGCATCTGTTCCTTTTGCTATTTTCTTCTATTTTTGCAGGCAATAGCTGCAAGCAGCATGGAGATGGCTCGAGGGGGAAGCTAGCATTCCTAAATTTAACCGTTATCCTATGAAGCCTGTCTCATCGATGATGAATTTAGTGCCAGGTCCCTCAAACAGAGCCATAAAAAGAGTCGGGTGTGGACACCTGCCCTCAGCATTCAGAAGAACCCCCCAGGGCAGCCCTGAGCTCAGGGCAGCCCAGATGGCTTTTGGGTGGGTGTCTGCCCAGGGGGGAGGAGAAGGTGCCAGTGGTCACTTCTGGCAGTGGCACTGGGTAAATGAAATGCAATTTCCTAGAGGAATTGTTAAGAAAATTTAGGCGAATTAGGGAAATAATTTTGGCAGAAAAAAAAACCATGGGAGAATACGTAAAAATTTTCTCCAGCTACTTCTCAAAGATGACTGATGACTCCTCTAAAAATCTGTCTATTCTAACTTTACCAAATTAAAAAAAATTCTCTTTTTCATCTACTACAATGGATGAAAAATCTGAAAAATAATCAAAACTTACTCCAACACAAACTCAATTCTCTGCTTTGAACCACCACAAATTTTTGTGGTAAAGAATCAAGGAAGACTGATGCCAGAGGGGGCTGCGGGCTGATGCCTGGGGCTTGCTGTGGGGACAGGGGCTGGAGGAGATGGCTTGGCCCTGCTCTGGGTCTCTCAGCCTGCCTCTGGGCACGACCAGGGTGAAATGAAAACTGATAACGTGGTTAAATGACTTGAGACCATCTCTAGGGTAGCGGGGATAAGGGAACCACCTTCTCCTCTCCAGTTGCCAGTGAAGTTTCTTCAAGGCCATCACAAAGCATTCTTGCAGGGCCAGGCTGCTGCACAGCCCCATGCTCCCTGCATGGAGGAGGGTTCCCTGCTGGCACCACAGCTCAGCAGCCTGTGCCCACCAACCCCCATCCCTCCAGCAGCCATCACCTCTACCACTCACCGGCAGCCCTGGTGGTCCCGGCAGCCCAGGTGGTCCCAGCTTCACATGATCCTGCTGCCTGTGTGTCACCGGTGAGACAGGGTGTCCTGGGTGGGCAGTGCTGTCCCCAAGCCCTGGGACAGCAGGGCTGGCTGCTACTGGAGGATGCTTCAGGACATCTACCGCTGACCCTGTCCCCAGGGGACCTCTGAGCACGTTTCCTTTGGGGGCAGCAGCCTGACGTGGCGATGGGGAGACCTTGGCGAAGGCAGCAGGCACGTCCAGGTCAGTGATGGCATCGCCAGGTTTGCTGGGCAAGACCCGCCGCCGGGTGCCCGCACTGCTCATAAGCTTCTCTGTGGTGACATTCTCTTCCCGGGGTTTGGAGGCATGCTCCTTCTTGGCTGTTCTGTGTATTTTGATGGAGGGTCCTGGGCGGAAAAAGCACCATCAGATACCCAGGCATTGTGACAGTGTGCGGGAGAAACGGAGCAAACCATGACTATGGACTCACCGGAGCTACCAGCAACCCAGGTGCTGCTCCTGCTGAGCCCTGGCCTGCCAGGGCCAGTGATTTTATTATAGGTGGAGTTCAACAGCTCAAAGCCTTCATCCTCAATAGAAAGGCTGTCCTCTTCCTCCTCAACGGATGGCATCTCAGTAGCAGAGAGTGAAGTTGGGGTGCTCCCATCAGGCTGGAGGTTGAGGGTTTCCTGGGTGTCCTCCCACGCCCAAGGTGGTCCCAGGGCCACATCTGAATCAGTAGGTCTGGAGTCCTGAAAAAAAAAAGAAGGAAAAAAATGAGATATGAAGTTTTCACTTTCTTTCCCCCTCCCTGATCAACACACTTTGTGCTTCTTAACTTCCCACAGGCACAAGTGCTGTGGGGAACACAAGGCATCCCAGGGCTTGTGTGCCCCAGGCAGGAGCCCCCAAGCTCCAGGGAAGCTCGTTGGCAATGGGCAGGTCAGGTCAGCCACCTACAAAACAAAACTCATCCTTCACAAGGGACACAAGCTAATTCTTGGCACGGACCACGCTAACATGAACCTCCTTCCCACAGTCCCACTATGATGACTTCCCCTCCCCCTCCCAATTTTCTGTGCTGGAGGAGCATCGTGAGAAGAGCTCATAGGTTAATGACAGAAATCCAAGTTTGAGGGCAATGACTAAAACAATTAAAGCAAATATATAGAGATATACCAGGGATGGGTCTGCCCACTCAGCCTTTGATTTTGACGCTTCTGCATATTTTGAGGCTCCTGGTAGTCCTAGGTAATGGTACAGGAGCTTGCAGCAGCCCCCCGCTACCCCCCCCCCCCCCCCCCCCCCCCCCCCCCCCGGCACATCTCCTCCCCAGTCAAGCAGCTCCAACAGTGTTCCTGGCAAACCTCTGAGGGTCAGGAAGGGAAGGCAGATGCAAGTCAAGGTGGAGCCTCCTGAGCTGTTCTGGCAAATTAATTTAAGGCAGTGGCTTGCAGGAGACTCGCTCTGACACGATAAATGGTCCCTGCAGGACAGTGCAGATTGCAATGGCTCTTGCAGCCCTACAGCCACCTGGGAAACAACCATAGATGGAGGAAAATGGCAACGTTGACAGAGACACTTATGCCAAAGGGGAAAGCGCTGAATGAGAAGAGAGACTTAAACTTTAGAGAGTCTACCTGCATCTAAACCGTACATTGGTCTTACATCCAGCACCACTGCAAGTGTCTCAGACCGGGCTTGCACACTGAGCTACATGTGCCCAGACCCAGGGTTGGGTTGGTTGGTGGGTGCAAAGGACCTTTGCCTATCCTGGAAGAGCTGGCAGCATTTCCATCACCCCCATAAGCCCACCACCCGCTCAGCTTGCTCTGAGCTCCCACTGAGCTCCACAGGGCATGGACACCCCGGCGCCTGGCACCAATAAGAGCTGGTGGGCCCTCAGCCCTGGCTCCTGGGTGCTGGTGCCATGCAGCTGATGAAGAGAGAGTCTGCGAGGAGTCACTAGAGGGAGATGCAGGCCCACACTTGCCTTGCAAGGCTGCAGAAGGAAGTAGAAATGGGGCGCATCTTTCCCATCGTCCTTGCCATCCTATCTTCTTTTGACTGAACCCATCACTTGGTTCTGATTCTGCTCTGCACCACGAACCCAAGGTGCATGCTCGCTTGGGAACACCAGCTTGGATTTGCATGAACGGCAAGTAGAAAAACCACCAATTTCACTGCCAAAACTGGTGATTTTGCAGGTGAGGACCCAACGGTATGGGTGGGTCAGGGGAGCCAGCTCCGGCAAGCCCCACTTCTGGTGTGCCCTGGGAGGCAGTGTAGCTCCAAAGACAGCGGGAGCTGCTGAAGCCTTTGCTCTGCTGCTGGATGCCACACCATCAGACTGGAGAATTCCAAACTGTTGCCATCCCAAGTGAGGAGGAAAAGTGAAAATTTCCATTTTTCAATTTTCAAATGTCAAGTTTGAAGAGTTTATTTTACAAACCGTGGGAATGCTTTTCTCTCAATTCTCAAAACTCTTTTTGGGAGATCCCGTCTTTATTATATATAAATTGTTATAATTTACTTGGATTTCAAGCTTTCATGCACAAGTGATTTTATAAGGTAACCACATCTCTAATCAGCAAAAAAAAGTTGGGTTTTTTTCTAAATATCAAAATTAAGTATTTTGATGACATTTTTTCCCTTCCCAAACCCACCCCAAACAAAATTTCCCCACAAGAAGCTCTAACTGGGGCAAATCAGCATTCTCCTAAAACACTAGCAGTGCCAAAAACTAGTGCTGGTACCAGCCATGGACATAACCTCCAGACACCTCCACAGAGCATCTCCACCCCCACACAAGGGGGATTGCCAGGCCCACACTGCACCCACTTCCACTGGTCCCTCTGATGCTGCAGTAGGTAAAAACATGAGGGATGTATCTAAGACTACATGTGGGTACCAGAGGAACCCACTCAAGGCCACATCCAGCTCACCAATCCCTGCAGCTGCAACTGAGAGGGACTTGAAGTCAACCACCCCTGACTCCCCTTGAAGCCATAATACCCAAAGAGACAATATTTTCTGAGCCAAGGTAGTCTCTTGAGTTTTTTGGAAAACAGGAGTATTCCCACTTCTTCAGTCCTTTGCACCAATTTGTCACTCTACTTGCAGAGAGTTGACTCCCCAGACGGAGAGGCAATGGCAATGTTGATGTGTTGGTGTTACTCTGCTCCTCCAGCCAGTGCGATGTCCCAAGCCACAGGATGAGCACTCCTCTGTGACCAGGATTTTGGGGCCCCAAATGGCATCAATAGTCATATTTTTAAAGAATGATGTCTAGGGTAGGTACTAAGTAGGCAAGTGACAACCTAGCACCGAGGAGTACAAGTTGAGAGAGGTTGGGGTAAGGCAGAAAAGACAAACAGCAAAGGAAACAGAGATGGCAGGTGGGAAAGCAAAGACTGAAGGTCACCATCCAGCCCCACTTTCCCCAGAGACATCTAACGAGGACCCATGGTCCTGCCTTTCAGACTGAAACAACTGGAAGGATAAAATGCACAAAACCGAACAGGAGGGAAGGGAGGAGGCGGAAAAGGAAAAAATTACCCTCATTCTGGAAGGACACTTTCTCAGGAAAGCTCTCCAGGCCAGGTCCTGCAATGCCTCGTCCCCTCACTTCACTGCCCAACAAAACTGCCAATGAAGAGGAACAGTCCCTGTGCCCAGGGGACCTGAACTTGCTGGAGTGTGGCTGTGCTCGCCGAGGGGAAAGCAGGCACCTCCGGAGAAGGAGAGCAGCACAGAAAGACAGATCCCAACCTCCTGGCCCTCCATCTCCACCAGCTCCCTGAAGAGAAATTCTCTGGCTTCATCTCCAGCCAGCTCCCTTTAGCAATCAGATGCTCTTGGATTTTCCTGTGGGCGCTACCCAGCCCGCAGTTCAATCATCAAGCGAGCTCGTTACCGTCACAGCCCTGAAGAGCAAAGGAGGATAAGGACTGTGTTTCCTAAACGGCACCCAGTGTCTGGGTAAAATTCAAGGAGACTGAGGAAAGTAAGTGGTCAAAGCTCTGCACAAGGTCATTGGAGCAAAGCACCCAGAAGGGGACAGGTTGTAATGATGCTGTTTTCATGGAGAGAAACGCTGATGTACGACAAACGAGCCTGCAGAGTTTGGAATGAATGAAAACAGGCTGCCAATTAAATCACAGCGGTTTGCTGCCTTCGAGCTGGAGGGAAATAAGGCTTCAAATCGTGAATGCAGGGAAGCAGCCAGTGCTGCTCGTCTGCAGCGTGGGCAGGTGGGACCAGGAGCATGACGGCAAGCACTCTAGTGTGGCCAGCTGGCTTGCCCTTGCCTCAGCGTCCTGGCCAGCCTGTGCCCCCCGCTCAGCAACACAGGAGCCTGGAAAAGTGGGGGTGGTGGGTCCGAGGCAGCACTTGCAAGCTAGGCAACACTCACCATGTGGACACACTGCACTGTGTTAGAGGAATTCCACCGATGGGGCTTTTCTTGGTGCTAGAGTAGCTTTCAGCCGGATCAGGGAGCTAGATGGACCCGCCCTGTGGTTCAGAGAGCACAGTGCTGAGCAGGGGACTGCTGGGAACGGGACCTTGGGGAAGGAGAAACCCTTTCCCTGCCACTCTTAGTGCAGCATCAGCTAATCAGAGACTCCACCTGGAACACAGCACCTTTCCAGCAGAAGGTCCTGTGGACATTCAGAAGGTCCTGAACAGCTTAGGCTGTTCACAAATGTTAGAAAATAACCACAGGAAAAGCATTCCTCCCCTGCACCCACACAGCGCAAACCAGCATAGCCCCGTCAGCCACGTCCTCCTCTAACCCCACAGCAAACTCAGAGCCCTACAGCCCTTCTCATGGAGGTAAGATCCAAACCGCAAGAAAACCAGAGGGATCTGCTCATCGACCACTCAGGCATCTTTTGAACCCCAAAGCTGCTGGAATAGTGGTTGAAGCTGTGCAACACGTGGGGAGGGCGAGGACAGAGCTGCCAGGCATCAGCTTTACCTGCTGCAAGGTCAGATTTGCCGTCCCCTATGGCAGCACAAGCTCTCAGGAGGATGAGGTAGGATCCTTTGGTCCTTTCCCATCATGCACGTTACCAGGTATATGCCTTCCCTCTCTTTCCGCTTGGGTCCAAGGCAAAACAGGGCTGTGAAAGTTGGGTTGAAGAAAGGCAGAAACCTGCCCTCACTACAACGGGCTTTCCCCCTGCATCAGGGGTTTTGTAGCCCCTTCGCACGCAGAACAGTAATTTCTCTCCTTTTTCCCTGCCGCACAGCATTGCCGACCATCAGGGAGAGGGAGCCCCAAGGGATTAGCAACAGTTTGGATTAAAGCAGACACTGTTCATCCCCACTAGCCCCTGTGGAGCCACGCAGTGTCCCGCCGATACCGAGACCATCCCACGTCTGCTTGCTGATACTCATCAGCGCCCTGATCAAATTAGTCTTCACAAGCATATCAGAATCAATGGTTTTAATTACTCAAGGGTAAAACCCTACGGAGGCTCCTTCAGCATAACATATAAACCAGATTTCAAATCCAGTTAAAAGCGCCCCTATCATTAGCTTTAACTAACTTGGTTTGTGGCCCTGTTTCTGTTTAAGCATGATGACTGCAAGCTGGCGGTGGTCAGTAAAGAGCTGTAACACACAGACTCTAAAACAGCACTCTTTTTTTTTTAAGCTAATACCATTAAAAAAAACCTCCTAGTTTATTTTACAAAATCCTTTTGGGCAAGAAATCAAATAGAGAGCTGCAGAAAAAGTGTTCTGGCTACAACTCGACTCCATCATTTGTACGTTTTAAATACGGTTCAGCTGTTAATTACGAGCAACCACATTCCCTGCAGGGTAACCTTCCCACAGAGGGTGCGAGAGGAGCCAAAGGGGAACCAGAGGGACCTGCAGGCAGCTGGTTCACCCTTCTCAGCCCAGCACAGAACTGTGGGGCTGATCCCCTGCCCACCGCTAGCAAGGATTCTATAATTCTAAGGAGCTCTATGGCCACTTTGGGAAGGGAACCATAGGGCACAGGGCAGACCTGGAGAATCTGCAGACCCACAGCCGAGGTGCCCTCAGCTCTATCCCCAAATCCCTCAACAGACACACAAAGCTCATGCTTGGCTACAGATCTCACTGCTGTCCATCTTTGCAGCACCCGGCTCCTGTGGCTTGTCCAGGAGGAGTTTCTGGGTAGTCTAAGATCCTAATTGCTCCTCTTAATGCACTCCAATTAGCAGCCACTTGCTCACTTTCCTCCCTGAACAATGCAGTCCACAGCCTGCACAATTTGCTAGCAAACCACAGCAAAACTTGTAGTGGCTCCCTACCACCCGCTCCAACATCTGCCCAGCAAATATAATTAGCATTATTTGTAAGCCTCCAACTCCAACAGCTGGGGGTCTGGAAAAGAACATCTGAAATTCAGAAGGGCCTGAAAACTCATCTCAGGGAGAAGCAGAGGAGCTCATTTACCTCCCATCCTTCTCCTGGCACTCTGTAGTCTTAGAGGTGAGGACCAGCTCCTCGTCCTGCAGATACGCTAGGTACTTAAACCCTCTGCGATCCCAGCTGCATGATTCAATTTTGGATTTGGCACACAGTAAAACCAACAAGAAACAAGAGCTGGAGGGGGCAGGGACTTAGCCTATTTGTAAGTTCCAATTAAAATAGTTTGAAAAATTGACTTGTTCCTGGTTATCTTTGGTTTTGCTATTTCTAGTCCGATTTTGTAGCAAGGGTTCAGAGAACCTCTTCAGCCACTCTGAAAAGTTATTGGCTTTTTATTTTGTAACCAAACTTTTCACCCATGACCAGATCTGCAGCAATGCAGGACATTAAGAAAGGACTTTTCAGTCTGGAAGTGAGAGTATGAGATGCAACAAAACGCAGTGCTGAATCCTGCCCCAGGCTGCTGTGACCTGGGTACCAGGATTTGCTGCAAGCTCTCCCCTCCCACAACACCCAGAGCCACCCAAAGATGCAGGAAACTCCACAACAGGCATTTTCTCCTTTGATTTAATTAGGCACTAACAGCTTTTTGGAGAAAAAAGATTGTCCATCTTTCTGGAGAGCATGGACATCATCACCACCTCCCAACCCAAACCCCCGAGCAGGGTGCACAGCTCCAGCTGAGTCAAGTAGGCACCCACCAACACCTGGGGTTGCAGGAGATCCATTGGCTTCACAACAGCTCCGCTCTCACCTGGAGCTTCCTTCTAGCCAAAGCCTTTGCTAATAATTAACAGTAAGTCAAGGAAATAAAAGAACCCAACAGAGCCATAAAAGGGAGGATTTGGGCATGAGTTCAAACGTGCACTGGCTCTGGGAGCTGGAGAAGGTGCAGAGGGCAGGAGCAGCTCAAGGCTTTCCCACCCAGGGATTCACCAGTTTCACAAAGGACAAGGACAGACACATTCAAGGCATGGGCTGCCGCAGCAAGAGAAAAACCTTGCTGGATGATTTCACATTCCCTGCTCGCATGCAGGAGGTCACACGCAGAGCCAGCCGTGTGCATCCATCTCTAAAACAAGCACCATGGCCCAGCATTTACTGCCCAAGGACATCTCCAGGGTGAGCAGTGGCCTGCCATGGTCCCCATGTCCTCTGACCAGGAGGGGCTGGCAGGTTTTTTGGGACAGCTTCTCATCTGCAGCACTGGCTGCTGCCATGGAGACTGGGCTCAGGTTTCCATGGGCTGCCATGTGAAATCCTGTAGCAAGAAAGCTCTTAAACTCAATGGGTTATTACATGGGACTCTTTTTCCTTCTGCTGTTAAACTGCTAAAAAGGAGAGGCTGCCCGATATCTAGACGTACCCTGGAGTCCCAGGCAGGGAGGCTGCAAGAATCCCATCAAATCCATTAAAATAAAACAATGGAGGCACTGCTCACTCCAGGAAGCCAGAGGGAAGTTTTCTGAGCACTCTCCCCCCCATCACACATCACCAGTAGCAGATGTCCCCAAACAGTCCCCTCCAGGATGTGGGTAGGTGCTTGCCTGAAGGCCCCATGAAATTGGGTGCTTGCTGCAACCAAGCCTGCCCTGACATCACCTGCCATCCTACGAGCCAAGCCTCCATCCCACCCCAGCCTCATTCAGTGGGAAGGAGGGTTTGGCTCAAGGTTTGGAGCCCACATCCACATGGGCGTGCATGAGCATCACCGTGGTCCTCCCTGCCTGGCCGCAGTGGTGTGACCAGTGCTTGGCCCTGTAGAGGAAGCCCTGCTGCCAAGGACTCCTGCAAAGTGTGAGCCTGGACAGCCCTCTTCCTTATTTATACACCCCAGACAAGCCCCTAAGGGGGGGACAAATGCCAGCAGAGATACAAAACCAGCTGGGTGACCGTCACCACAAGACAGCAGTTCCCTCGAGGGGAACAAGGTATCTGTTCTCTGTGCAGCAGCCCCTGGAAGGGGAAAAACTGCAGACATTTCTTTATGAGTTGAAATAAAAAGTAATTTACTTTTTCTTCCAAAAATTAAAGTGCAATGAAGAACGGTTTTGCTGTCACATTTTTGTTGCTTTTGGGGGTTCTCTGATTAATAACACTCTTGAAATACAGATTTAATGGTGGAAAAAAAAAAAATCAAATTGCTTCAGCTTTCCAACATGACCTGTATTTCTCCCTCCAACCAACAATTTTGTCAGTTTTGACCCAAGTGCTAATTTCTTTAAAACACTTTTTGCAACAAATGAAGCCACAGTATTGAAAAGTTTCAGCTATGGCTGCTTGTAAGAGAACTTAGTGATCGCATTCTGTACATCTTAAGGAGGGAAATTAATGAAAGATACCAGCACCTCTGCTCCACGGGGCATCACGGGGACGGGATGATTAAGCCCACGAAGCGCATGGGCATCATTAGCCACAAATCATTCGACAGGCAGAGCAGGAAGGGAGATCCAGCTTAAAAAGATGCTGGAGACCCTTGGGAGAACAACTCTGCAAAGCCAAAGATTTAAAAGCCAGTTCTTCAGGGGCAGGTCACCCACAGAGAAGACATCCAGGCACAGCTAGCAGATGGCATCAGGTGAGGAAACGTCCGGTGCAAAGCCATGGCTTACAGCCTGCGCTGTCCCCACTTTCCTAAAACACCAGGTTTAGATGTTATTTTTACCAGATGTTATTAGCCACAAGCTGTGGGGCACTGCAGGGGCAGGAGCTGAAGCATTCAGGTATTCAATAGGTGAAGCCAGTGCAGAACAAATCCATAGGGCACACAGCAGTGGGATGCTGGGCTAAACAGCCCCAGCAGCCTGATCTACCACAGCACTGAATTCCTTCACATTGCAGACGAGCAGTTTTTAATTCAGCTTCAACATCTGGCATGGGAAAGGTCTATGCTGGAAACTCTCATCTGGTGAGCACAGGGGAAACGGGTCTCTAAGCTAAAAGTTACTGGTCTCTTAGGCACAAGTAATCATGACTGAATTATATTGGTTCTGTGTAAACAGAACAAAAAGCCAAAATCAATAGCATACATGCCTGCTCCTTTAAACAGGCTGAATTTAGAGAAGAACCAGCTGAGAAAGACAAATTTGGAACTGCCTTAAACAGCTCAAGAGTTGCCCGAAAGCATGAGAGTTAGGGCAGAAGGCATGCGGGTTTAAAACCCTCCAGAAATCAGATATGGGAAGTTGAGATATGAGCATAAATTGAAAGCAGCCATTAAGGAGGATAAAATAGAAGAAAAAAGGATTGGCACATGATAAGTAAGGCAGATTCTGTGGTTTGTAGAAAGCCAACTTGCACAAAGAAAAAGACAGGAGAACTGACCCAGCCACCCCCCACTGCAGCACACGGGGTCCCCACTGTGGTCCCCCACCACGTGGCAGCATCGTTGGAAGACTGAGCCAGAGAAGCCACATTTCTGTCCGCATCTGGGAAAAGCCAGATGACACAACCAGATGACAGTGAAATACTCTCCATTCCAGAAGTGACAAGGAGGAGGGGTTTCTCAATCCCGTCCTGATAATTCAAACTTAAAAGCGTTAAAATAGCAGGCTCTCCCGAACACGAGCACTGATTTTCTAGTTTGGCTCAGAAAGGTGGGGAAGCTCCAGGGGACTGGGAAATGGCTTCATGTTATGCCAATATACAGAAAAAAAAAAAAAAGGGGGGGAAAAAAAAGGCAAACAGGAGACCTTGAGTAATTACAGACCTCTTCTCCAAAGCTGAGCCCAAGCAAAATAGCAGAGCAACTGATATGGGGCTCATTAATAAAACCACCACAGATAATGTAATTAATACCATGGTTTTGAAAAGAGTTGCTATGTAACTAACTTGGTATCTTGCCTGAGGAGATTAAGAGCGTTTTGTCGACGTAATGATCCTAGACTTCTGTAAGGCTTTTCAGATAGTAGGACTTGATACCATGATCCAAAACCTCAACTGGCTTCCTAAATGGCAAAGAGGTTAAACCCCAGTTCGGAATGTAACTGTCTACAGGAGCCCAGACAACCAGTGTAACATGCTGCCCTAGTTTTCAGCTAGATAAAGTGTATTGCAAAGCTTAGTGTCTTCCCTCAGGAAACACACTTTTGTTAATAGAAGCCTCTTCTATCCAACAGACAGAAGTACAATATGATTTATAAGCTCAAGATCAGAGAAAGACAATTTCCTCCACTGCGCACCAGCCCTTGCTTCCTCGGAGAGGGGCACGAGGCTGCAGCCCACAGCTAAGGCATCACCCTGTCCAGGTGCTTTGGGCCAGAAGTGCAGGATCCCACATGCAGAAGACATTGCCCAACCATAACTGGAATAGCTCAGCCCAGTGATCCCCCACATCACTGCTTTGTGCAGCTCAAGGCAGCAGTTCTTGCTTACAAGTTTCGTATACGGCACCAGGGTGCTGGATTTGGGAAATGAGTATGTTGTAAGCCTAAATAATAAGATAAATTATTTCTTTTTGAAGATCCATTTGAGATGCCTCACAAGTGCCCTGTTTTCACAGAGGGATATTCAGGGCTCTCTGGCATCCTACCTAGGCACTCAGAAACTGAAGCAACCTGAAAGCCTGAACACCACTGCAAGCTGAACATCCAGGCGCCAAATTCAGACTGGAAAGACCCTAAAGGACTCTCCGTGCTCCCTGCCACACTCTCAAAGAGCACAAGCACCTCTTCTCCAACAGCCTTTTCCAAGGCAAAACCCATTTCCAAGTGACCCTCAGACAGAGGGCAGCCTTGCTGGAGGTTGCACACAAGTGGCTGCCCCAAGCACACGGCCATGAACCTTCAGCAGGACATGAGAAACTAGTGGGAAGAGCAATGCCCTGTGAAGGTGCTCGAGCAGGAACAGAGAAGCTGTCATCAAGCCAAGCCCTTCCTGCAATACTTCTGGTGTACAGCAAGCCATGAAAGTCAGGAAGGGCACAAAAACTGAACCCAGGCAGAGGTCAGGTCATGAAAGGTTGAAGAGCAGCTGCAGTTCTCACTAGAGGATGCCTCAAGGCTTGGTCAGATGGAATAACATTTTATTTCTTTGACTTGGGGCAGTGGTTAAAAACCACTGCAGTTCAGATCAATATAATCCTTTCAAGACATTTATCACACAGCGGATTTGAGGTGCAATAAATTATCCATAGACACCTTATCCTACCTGAAAAACCAGTTTCAGAGATGTTCAGACGGCTGAGATATTACAGCTGTCAGAAAGGAGAACACCCATCTCAAGATAACGCCTGAGAGCAGAGGAGATATTGCTGTGCTCGAGCTGTCAGTCAGGCTTCCCCCAGCAGCCTTCGCTACAAACCCACAGGGATGTTTGCTATTAGCCCAGGTTACCCGAGTAGCCGGCCACCCGAAAGGCCAAGGAACCAGTGGGGTGGAGGACTGGCAGTTCCCCCATGAGGGCTTGTCTCCATCAGGCAGGATGGACCAAGTGCAAGCAGTTTGTGGCAGGTATTTTGAAGTCTGACATCCCGAGTGTGTACATCTTCCCATTTACGCTTCAGACTGCTCTGGTTTTAAAGGAATGATGCTCTGGTAGTACTTTGACATTGGGCAAAGGTGCTAACAAGAAATTAGCAACTAAATCTCCATTAACTGCTTTCAAAAATTATCTTTAAGATGGACCTTCCTCCTAGTTTAAGTAGAGCCAGCATTTCCTTTGACATACAAAATTCCCCCGATCTTCGCTCTAGATAAATTATCGCTAATCATCAAGGGTACCACATTGTGATCTGCTTTATTCAACTGGGATGTTGCTTCGTATGACCAAAAGTTAGTAAGAAAGTCATATAAAGTAAAATCTTTTACTCTGTGTATGAAATACTTAAAACCCTCAGCTAAAAAAAACAATTTTTAGTTAAAATTCAGACTTGGTAACAAACAACAAAACCACACACACAAAATACCCCTTTTTTTTTCTTGCCATGCAGGTCTAAATAATATCCAAGCTCATTTTACTCTGTATTCTCTGCTGTCACCAAGCAGACATGAGTGGTGCTTATGACCTGTGCCACACAGGACCATCTCCTTCTGCTTGAGCATGTGCCAAACCAGGAGCAGAGACAAGCATTTGCCCAGCATACTCCAGTTCATTTGGCCTCCTGCTGCCTGGAAGGGTTTCTCAAAAATTACTTGCAAGGAGCTCCCTGGCTGCTGGCTGACCCACGCCATGAAGCGAGAACAGCAATACCAGCCGCACTCCACAATTTCCCTCCCAGGTTCAAGGAGGGCCTGACATCTGCTCGGGCATTCCTCCCATCACCGTGGAATCAGGCCACCTGCTAAGTGGACAGATGCCAGGCTGCAAAATAAGACCCTTGCCAAGCTCTAACAGCAGAGTCCAGGCTGAGAACTTTAAACCCTTGCAGAACCACTCAGATGTTAACAAGAGACCTACCTTGGGGTGCTTTTAGGTACAAGACCAAAGAGAAGGGTGAGGAGGAGGAACAAGAAGTCCCCGCTGCGGAAATGCTGTATTTGTACGCACAGTGACTGTGTTGGACTCCCGCTGAGCTGTTACTATTTAAGGAGCTACCAGCAGTGTTAGGACTGAATGAGACTGAGTGATTGCAACACAAATTTTGTTGCAGAACAAACCTGAGTATGAAAGAACAGACAATGCCACGAGCGAACCAAGCGTTTTATGGAGCTTGCACAGCATTTTTCAATGAAGAAATCTCAGAAGTAGCTTGAACTCTCCAGATAATTAAACCTGTGAAATTTTGCCTCTTTGGAAGTCAGTGGGATTTACGTTTTATTTGACTTTTGGTTGAATGACTTTAGGATCCCATAATAAACTGCTTTGGAAAAGGCCATTCCAAAGTAATCAACTCCACCTTCTTGCTCATGTTTAGTACAGGCAGACAAAGAGAAGACAAAAGGTAGAAGTGGGTCAATCCCCTCGCTTGAAGATTATTCATAAATTACAACCTATCCCTCAAAAAAAAAAAAAGTCACAAAAGGAGCCAGCAGCAATTCAGGTATAATTTAGGCTGCCGGTATGAAGCATCTAATCTAATGCCTTCATCCACTTATATCTTCCTCCACCATCACCCTAGGCCTCCGTAATTATTTAGCTCTAATTAACAATTAAGGAATTCACCAATATACTAATTTACTTCTAAATGAACAAAGGCATGGAAAGTGTAAGTACAGAGCACAGCTTTGGATTGTCCCTGCAGCACAGCTGATCTGCTCTTCATTATTCTCAAGCTGTAACACGTTAGTAGTGCATTTTTTTCTTTTAGTAAGTCCAAATGTCAAAGATCCCAAGGCATCTCTGGTCCTGATTAAGCGCTTGAAAAATAAACTTGTCCCAAATCCAGAATATCATTAGTCTGCCCCTGTAGACCTATGAATTTCACCACTTTTCTTATTACAGCAACATCTCACCAATTCACACCAGTCGCAGGGAGAACCTCTGCCAGCGAAGCCAACTGGCAAGTGACCATTGGATAGGGGAGCATGTCTTAATCAGGATCCATCAGGGCTTAAGGACCAATTGCAGGGGGGCAGAGACCACTTTTCAGACAGGCTCAGGAAGAGTGATTTTGCCATCTCAGCTCGCTATCATCACTGCAAATCCAGTCCTCAAGCACCCCCACTGGCGCACCAGCAGCCGGCTCTCTGGTAAGGCCACCTGCTGCTGCGGCACTTGGGTCAGGATTAAACCCCAACGCATGAACCCAGCTGCAAAAGTCCACTTGGCTGTATGCGAAGTGTACTTGGCGTGAAGGAGCTAGCAAGGTGTAGCCAGACAGTTTAAGCCAGGCATGAGAACAAAGACCATCCCCAAACAGTTAACAGCAATGCCTGGGAGGGTGAGAGGAAGGACTCCACACTGCTCAGTCACACACAAACAAATCTCAGTTTACATTTGCTGGCAGGTTTCCCCCTCAGGATGTCTGTTTGCATGAACTCAAACAACAAACCTTGGCTAGAAATCTCAAATAAAGCAGAGACATAAAGCATTTGCAGCCTGCCTCACTCAGAGCAATCACACATCTCCTGACATACGTAGAGGATCTGGAGACATCCTCTCCAGCTGCCAGAGCAGCTCCAACAGGGAGGAGGCAGCCCCCAGCCCCATGAGCACCAGTGGGATTTGGGAGCAGTCACTCCTCTCCCAGCATGGGACTCCCCAGGGAGCCATGCCACAGAAGCGTGATGCCTTGCAACCCCCAGAATCACAAAAAGCTCCTCCCCATTGCAGAAGTTCAGCCTTTCCCACCTCCTCAACGATGGCGAGCAGCAGTGTCTTCCCCAGGCACACTTCCATATCCCATGTGTGGGCAGAAGCAGGAGTCATCCAGCCACCTCCTTTTTCCTGTACCATGCAGAGACCTGCCACTTGGCTAATCCAGACCTCACCGTTTCCTTACCCTCCCAGCAAACCCAGCTGCAGCCAGGCTTGCAGGCAGATCCACAAACACCTCCATGCATGCAGTGACCTGATCCATCTCATCCCCACCTTCATCAAGCCACCCCTCTTGGGCTCAATGCAAATGCTCAGGAATGTCACCTAAACCCACCTCGGCCTCCAGCAGTGCCAAGACATGTCGAGTTACAGCCAAACCACTGAAGAGTGACATCACAAGAAAGAAAAAATCGTGACTTGTAGCCTCACCTGGGTATTTTGGCTTTTTACCTGGCTGCTCATTAGAGTGCCTGGTTTCCCCAGGACACATTACGGTGGTGACACATACCAGAGGGACACAGGGAGGGGCATTCCCTGCACATACCTCCCACAGCAACTCGGGAGCCCTACCTGAGCAGAGGAGTCCTGGATTTCATTGGTTTCTTTTGGCACCTAGACAGTTGGAGAGAGAAAGAGGAAAAGTATCACTGCCCAAGGACCGGTGCTGACTTAAGCGTGTGGTTATTGTTGGCTCCAGGATTGAAGAGCGTGCTGCCCCTGACGCATGGGAAGCATCCAGGGAATGCACCCTGGGAACCAGTCATTCATAGCAACATGAGGGAACAGCTTTCGATTAAACCTCTTGAGTCTTTGGGTGGTTTTTGTGGTTTCTTTTGCTTTGTTTTTGAAGTTAACCAGTCCTGAGGAGTGCCAGCAAGGGATGGGAACTGGTGTGGTGTGGGGTGGAATTATCCTGTGAGCTCCCACTGGCAGTCAACTTACTGATACTTAAAATAAAACCTCAACCCTGCTGCATAAGCCACTGGAGCTGTTCAGGTGAGTGTTGCAGGCCTACAGAGCACAGGATAATACAGATAGGAAGAGCAGGTTAAGAGCCCATCACCTTGCAGGCTCAGAGGACACAACTTGTAGTCTTTAAATGAGAGATTTGCCCTTATTTCTTAGCTTGAGGGAACGCGTCAAACTTATGGAGCTACAGCCAGTACGCAAGGGCTGTCAGCATGAGAAACACCAGGTATCCTTCTGGGGATGACCACGGGTTACACTTGCTGGGAACAGACACCCGCATCTCCCTTAGAGCAGGCAGACACCAGCCTGACCTGCTCTGCATCGCACGCTCAGTGTTCTCCACAGTTACTCCCTGGCAAAGCCAGCTCCTAGTTAATCCCTTATGGTCAGGGTTTTTCCTAAAAATCCTCCTCTTAAAATAATAAATAGAGAAATGGATGCAGCCCATCCTGGGGATTGGAGCAGGGAGAGGCAGGGGCAGCAGCACCAGCTGGGTGTCCCTGCTCTTTCCTTGCTGTCTGGGTGTGCTAGCCCCAGGATCCCCAAGGGAGGAAACGCTGGGCAGGACCCGGGCAGGGCAGGTGCCCCATCCCACACCCAGTTCCCTCCCCTGACACTGTCCTTCTGCTGCAGCTCCCAGACCAACAGAAAAGGGTATTACTCATGGGAGGTTCATGCCAAATGCTCTCATTAGGCACTTGCCTTTTCCAGGCAGCTATGAAACCTTCTTGATACTGGCCTAGAGAGATGACATAGCTCCCTGAGCCAAGCTGCAGCATTACTCAACAGCTACTCAAAACTTTCCTGTGTTAAACACATGAGCACACACAGTCACACACACCCCCAGGCTTTCTTTGGCTCAGAAACTCTCCCTTTAACTCATTCTCCCTTTGCACCAAACCCATCTATGGCTTGAAAGCAGGGTTTGCATGGCACACCCCACGTGCTGGCCACCATCACCCCCTGGCATCTCAGTTCAAACTGGAGATCCAAGTACTTCCAGGCTGCATTAACACCCTGGGTTGGTCCTTTCATCTGAATAGTGCTACACCAAAGAGGAACTTGGTCCAGCAACCCCCAGATTTGCCATCTGCCCTCAGCCACACCTCTGGCCAGGCTGGTGAAAGTTCCCACGGCGAACTGAAGCGGCTGAGGTTGAGGGAGTGTGTGCATGTTGAGCTGTAGCTGCGGCAGTGCTCGCCGGCGGCTGCTGGGTCTCCCATCACGAAGGTCAGTTGCTGTAGAGCACCCTAGGAGGGAGAGACACAGAAACCATAGTTTATCCACATGCTTCCTCCAGAGAAGAGGGAAAGATCTGGGAGGGGTTGGTGGGGGGGGTATCTCCAGCCTCTCACAGACAGGGACTTCTTTACAGGATGGTTTAGGGGGAATCAACATTCATTCCCCATCTTCAAGCTGGATGCAAAAATCCTGGGAACAAAAGTGAAGAGCCAGCAATGTGCAAGCTATTCCTGGGTTAAATAAAGAGTGAGGATTCAAGAGGTGCTAAGCACAGTGCAGAATCAGGCCCTGAGTATTCCCCTCCCAGAGAGCATCCTGCCCTGGCCCAGCTGGAGCAGTACCCCGGTGCCAGGGCAGTACTGAAAGGGACCCCTCACTGGGCTGAGGACTGTGTGCCTACAGGCAACAAAGGCTTGCAACTCCAGAGTCAGCCTCCCGCACACCCAGGCCCTACAGCTCTCAGTGAGGCAGCAAGGACAGCTCAGCTGGCCAGCAGCAGGGAGCTGCTCTCATACTGCAAAGGCCCTGCTAAAAACAAGGGTGCACAAGGAGAGAGACCGAAGGGAAAATACTCTGCACAGGAGAGGATTTACAGAGAAGAAAAGAGTGAAGCATGATATTGCACTCTCAACACAGGCCACCAGCAGGGGAGGGAGGTTGACATACAGAGATGTCTCTTTGCATAAGGCAAAATGTCAACCTCCAAAGTTCTGCACTTGTCAGAAGTAAAACTGATTCAAAAAGGGCTTCCCTGGATTACCAGGCTGCCTTCACATTTCCTTCATTCAGCTCAGAGCAACTCAAACAATTAATTAGCAACACAGCACCACTTATGCTCCAGCAGCTTTTCTGCATGACACAGCTATCCAGAAGGATATCTGAGCTGTCTCCATCCACCCTGGCACCCTCTGCTACCTCCCAGCAGCAGCAAATGCAGCTGGCCAAGCATGGCCTAGCTGCCAGCTGACCTCTTCTCTAAACGAGCTGAAATCCTTCTCCTCAGGCTGGAGGTGCAGCTGGGTAGCCCACTATAAACCAGGGACAAGGGGAGAGCTAGCCACAGAAATGGAGAAGAGCGTCAGATTGATGACACAAACCAGGAGTGGTCTCAAAAATGCCACTTGGACTTTTTCCGTAACAGCTAGATCTGCCTGTGTCTGAGGCTGACCATCAGATCTGTGTTTCAACTTGAACCCTGACAGCCTTTGGATTTATCAGGCATTTTAACAAGGACATCTACTTTGATCCACCAGGAATCCTTTGCTTGCAGAGTCCTCAGAGCAGTGACTTTATCTTCAACACGTGCATCAGACAAGCTCCCCACCAGAATGCTTTGCATGCTGACTGTCCGGGTGACTCTGTACATGGTACAAGCCATGGTCAACAGGAGCGGATGAGGGCAAGTCTGTAACCTAGAGGCCTCTACTACTGACCTGACTGCTGTGTTGCCCTGACCCAAATGCAAGTACTTTGCACAATTCAAACCTTTGCAAAGCTCACCGTCCCCAGCCATGAAAATAAACAGTGTGTTTTAGGAAGAGAAGGCAATGGATTCCTTCAGACGGAGTTGCAACCTCACTCCATGCAGCTAGAGCAGAACATCCTCAAGTACAGCCCTGCCAGGTCTGCCCAGCTCTCACCTTAAAGGGGATCTCAAATGACTCAATCAGGCCTCCGATGATAATCAGCCCCTCAGTGTTCACTCTCATCCCAAAATAATTGGACCAGCTCACTCTGTCCACCAGCCGACAGTCCACATGTAACTCCAGCCTCTCCAAGCTGATGCTGAGAGCAACTCGGTGCCAGTGCCCATCGCCAAGAAAGGAAACTGGGAACCTGTGTGCCCCAGAGGGGGAAGAGAAGAAGCACAACATGAAACTTGGCTCCCAAACCTTAGGCAGGACTAGGCTTCACCCTTACCAGTTCCCAGGGTCCCTTGTGTATCCATCCTGAGTGCAGATGCAAAGGACAGTACTAGAGAAAGGAAGTCTACCTTATTGTCACAAGTAAGCAACATCACTTCTCTTCCAGCACAGGAATGCTATCCAATGGATTTGGGCACATCTACAACAAATTGAGGTGTCTGGGAAATTGTCAGTATTTGTGTCTTTCTCCACTTGATTATCCCCATGTATTTAAACCTTTTTGTTCTTTGTTTGTTTTCCAGATCTGCATCATTTGGAGAGTGGAGCTCGGCAGTGACTGCCTGTGCCGTCACACCACTAGGTCTGAGGGACCATCACCCAGCTGGAAGGACATGACTTTCATTCAGCTGCGGGGGATCAGAGCAGCATTGCTCAAAACCCATAGCAGGAAACCTTAACTCTGACCTTGGGAGCAGAAAAGGAAACATGAAAAGACAGAAAAAAGCACCTGAGCTGGAACTTACTCATAGTGTCTCCTCCTTGTGGTGACCAAGACCAAGGCATATGGGTTAATCCTGATCTGGAAAAGCACGTTGGTCTGATGGCTAAGGATGGTCACTAGGCTGGTGTCCTCCTTCAGTGAGTACCTGAGCTTCATCAGCACACTCAGCTCATCGGCAAACCTAGCAGAAAGAAATGAGGCATGGCATCCTGCAGCAGCTGCTGTATCACCATGAACTGCCCTCTTAGGACAAAGAAAATGAGTTCACAAACGAACTCAGTAAGAATGAAAAATGAAAAAAAAAAACCAAACCCAAGAGCAAACAGTCATTCAGGTTGTAAGGTCAGGTACTCAAAAAGCAGCAGCCAGGCCAAAATTTGCATTGCCCATATAACCTTAATGCATCCCTCTCAGGTGCAATCTCAGCACATGCTTATGTGCCTGTTCATGATTTTCCATAGGACTCCTGCCCTGCCCAGTGCCGAGGGTGGATGGTAACCCTCTTACAAGCAGCTCTTCAATATTGCCTTCTCTCACCATGTCCAGTGTCCTTGTCCACAGCAAGCTACCACCCCATATCAAGTACAGCAAGGGTCCGACCTGGTCTGTGCCTCCACAGACCAGTGTCTTGGCATCAAGCAATGCTGATGGATATGGCTGTGCTGTCTCTCTTGCTCTCTCCAGTTATGTGCTGGAGCAGAGATGTCTTCCTGGTGGGAACACCAAGAAAACACATTCCTGGAAAAGGCCAGTCAAGCAACTTGTCTTCTCTACACACAGCAAAGAAAGCTGGAAGAAAGCGAAGAAGCACTGAGCTCATATGAGCAGAGTGGACATGTTATCTTCATGTCGTTATGGAATGGGGTGTTAAAATAACCCCTCAAACCAATATGCATGCATGAGATGAGCACCACCACCACCTCAACCCCATCCCCTGAAGGCAGCCTACCTGTCCCCAAACGCCTCCCTCGTAGGGATGTTGAGGGTAGCATACTGTCCAATCTCCAGGGTGCTGCAGTTGGCTTCATCATAGACAAAGGAAATATTGCTGAGGTCCTGTGCATGGGAAGTGATTTTGTCCAGCAAGTTCACTTCATCTGCATTGGGGGAGAAAAAGAGATGCCCAGTCACTGAGACACCTTCACTACAGGCCTCTGCTCTCTTCATTCCTCCTATTAGACAACGGTCAAAACCCTCAGCTAGTGGAGAATGCGAGTTGGGAAAATTAAAATAACTCACTCATTCAGTAAACTTGGACCAAAACAACCATTCAGATATCCTCAGAAGCAGCCAGGTGATACTTTTGAAACAGAGTATGTGTGTTGAGACCAGTGTCCCAAATGCAGGAAGGGCCATTCCTACCCCAGCAGTGCTGGTACCTTTATGACCATATAGTTGGGATGCTCAGGACTGTAAAGAGCAGCCTGGGACACAATCTAAAACACAAGTCCTGGATCAGCTGGGAACAGAAAAGTCCTGCTCAGTCATTTCCCAAGCTTTCTTGTTAAGTTTGCCCAATCCATTAAAGAATTGGACTAAGGATCAGGATGAAGTTATTGTGTCCCTCACTGAGGTGGGTGTCCTGAGCAGCTCACAGGGACACTTCCCTCTGCCCAAAGTGGAGTTCATGGCTGTGACAAGGTCAGTAGCTCCATCAGGAGCTGTGTATCATGTAGTACCCTTTTCCCAGGGGGCTGAAAGGCCCACTTTCAGAAATATGCTCCAAACATAAAAGGTGGTTTGAACTGTGGGAGTGCCCCTGGCCTGGGCTATTTGACAGCAGCATCACTTCAGTCTCATGAGGAGCTTTTAACTCCCTTGGTAAACACAGACATTCCTTTTTCAAGTTAATTCTTTAACTAAAGAATCTTTCAGCTACAGAAATACCTGAACAAATTCCGTTTAAAACCACAAGGTTCCTTGTTCCCCTCCATTTGCAAAAAAAAGGCCAGACATCTGTCTCTACCCAGACACACTGTTTCTACCTCCAAAACATCTACAACCAGGTCCCTTCTTTCTTGCCATTCCTTTATGTTGCCAGGCAGTGTGGCAATAACCCTGCCAAGGGACGAGGGACCAACCCAGGGCAGCACTTCATGAGCCCAGCCTTGCAGGAGCAGTCTGAATCACTCTGGACCCACAACTCCTTTACTGGGTGGGCCTGGACAGTCCCACTTGATGACTTGTCAATGGGAATCCTGCCAGTACCATCTGCACTAGCAACTGCCATCACTTGGGAGGCATCCAGCCTCTGCATTCACTCCAATTCCCACTGTCAATGAGGTGCAAGATTTATTTGAAGGCAGATGAACAGCCTCGGGCATGCTGCAGCCTGACAGGAGATATACACACCATATAGATCTGCTGCTCTGGAAAATAACAAGTCAATTGAGCAGAAGGCTGCTTTGATCCAGTTCAGATGCTAACGTAGCAGTCCTGCCACCATCTCCTCACAAGATTTTGCAAGGGAAAGATCCCTGTGTTGGGAAGGAGGGGAGGGAATGGGGTTCTGTAGGAGATGCAGCCTTCTGTGGAGACTTGGGATTTCACCTGGTATTTCCTCAGCTTTCCACATGGTCACAGCATCGGCATGTTCCCAGGCAACTCTCAGCTCAGCAACATCAACATGCAACAGCCTTTAGCGGCAGGAACATTGTAAAAATGGTACCAAGTCAGACAGGGTGGAGGGCTGAGCCCCCGAGAGACTGGAAGAGTCACAAGCCCTGAAATGGTACTGCATCGGCAGTTTCAGAGTTGCAAGTGATACACATGCGCAGTGTGGGTAATTAATCTGAGACCAAACATAGCTGACAGAAGGGAAAAAATATTGGGAATGTTTGTTCCTTCTCATTCCCAAGCAGTTTTGGGAGGGGATTTCTTGGATGCTGACACCAATAGGTGTGCTAAGACCTGCAGGATCCATCTCCAGATCATCACTGATCAGCTTTGCTGGTGAGTCCAGGCAGACAATGTGAATTCAGTGGATTCTGTCAGGTCAAGGGCCCTCCTACAGAAGCTGCAGCTGCGGACCTAGTACTAGAAACAGCACGCTTAATGGAAGCTTTCCTGGGCAGAGTATGTCCTTCACACATGACTTGAGCATTTCCTGAAAGTTAAAACCTAGGTCCATGACAACATGTGCATCTAGGGTTAACGTTAAGCATATGCTCGGTGCTTTCCTAAATAAAGCAGCAGAGACTCCTCTCCCATGGCCTATGAACTGGAAGCAGCTGGAGAGCAATCACAGGGGCAGGGCTACACCAGCAGGTTTAAATACCAGGGCTAGTGTTTGCTTCTAGACCCCTCACCAAACCAAAGAGAAGAATTTGGCATAAAAACAAAATTAGGAGTGAAATTAATGAGATGCTGTAAGGCCCAGACAAGGGGACAGGTAGGAAGCACAACCCATCATGGCCCAGGGAGCTCTGCACCCATCCCACTACCAGCCAAGGGAGAGACGAGGTGGTGCCACTGTACGCCCAGAGCACCCCCCCAGCTCTGACAGAGGAGCTGTGCACTGCTGCAGCCTCTCCCGCTGCAGCCTCTCCCGCTGCAGCCATCAGAGCCTGATCATCATGGGAAGGATTTAGTCGTGTTCCCATCCCTCTGAACTCCTCTACATGTTTGCATGCACACAGGGAGCGGCAGAGCTGAGCACAGCCCCTGCACCATGAGGGCAGTTCAGAGGGTGATGCCAAACCACTGCTGAAGATAAGCAAGCCCAGCTGAATGACAACAGGTTACTTCAATCCCCAGAGAGGGTCAGCACTTCAACCCTGGCAATCAGCTGCACAGTTACACCCTGGGCAGATAGGCCCCTGCAAACACCCATCTCGTCTCGCTGACTTCCCCATAAGCCAAGAGGGAAATGTTGAGATGAATGATGTGCCTTTGAGACACCAGCCCTCACGCAGAGCTGGGCAGGCTGGAAGGCATATGCCCTTCTCCTGCTTTACCAGCTCCAGGCTGCAGGTCTTTCACATGCACTGCTTTTTCTTCCCTGTTCTCCCATGTATTTTTTAGCCATATCTGGCTAGTTTCTGCACCACTGGGATAAGCCAGTGGGACCTCAGAAATTTCTGCAGCAGAAACCCATGCTGCATGAGCCAGCAGTGCATCAGATGGGATCTATCTACTACAGACACTTTGAAGAGTGTCATCCTGCTGCAGCTATAGCTCAGCACCATATTCTCATCCTGGGCAGAAGCTGGTGCACAGCAAGGTTGTTTATGACACTGGATTTAGTGCTCAACCAGCCTCAACACCAAAGCTTTGGGCTGCAACTTCTCCCCAGGATTAACCAAGGGTCAATTCTCCACCCTGACACTGCTGGGTTTCTGGGTGTTACAGGAATGTCATGGATTTACTTCAAATCTCAAAGCAGGTTCATTTTCTCCCTTTGACTTAACCTCTGGGCACAGACCTGGTGCTTCTCAAGCACGCAGATTACCTGTGGAAGAAACTCTCAGCTGCAGGGTCTGAGTCACTAGCTATCAGAGATAGGGGTCACAGCCCTTCTGGGTGCAGATTTATCCCTGGCAGGTGGATGCTGAGGATGCAGTGAGTGCAGTCACTGCAGCAGCCAGAGTCTGGGACAGGACAGACCATACATCTGATACGTTAGTTCTACATTTCCTTTACATAAAATCATGTTTTCTCATGAGCTTTCAGCTTTCCTAGGGCTCAGGTGCCTTATCCCCACAGGCATTTACCCCACTGCCTTGCTTCACAACCAGGCTCCTCCATCTCCTTCCAGTGGCTATCAGTGAACAGCTCTGCTCTTCCACAAATGCTCCTACTACAGCATGCTCCTACCTCCACACTGAGGCCATTCTGCCCAGGGCCCCAGGGACAGGGCTCGCACCGAGCTGCGCTCACAGTCCAGCTGGTTTTGCACTGGGCTCCAGACCTGGGTTCTTCCTTGCCCATCTGCAGAAAAGCCAGGCAAGCCTGCCCATGGTGCACATCGGACATTCAGCATGCCAAACAAACATCTTTGCTATTCAACCTCAAGCCAAAAGCCTGCAGAATGGCTATTTCTATGCTGCAAAGGAGATTCCTAGAGTTCAACAGCTGCTGCCAAATTCAGCTTGCCTCCGGGCTCCTGAAGTAGTGCAGGAATCTTCCCAGGCAGCCCAGTGCCAGGGAGGCTTGTGCACGGGCCAACCTCAGCAAGGACAAGCACTGGCCAGTGGAGCCAGAGCCAAGAACGCGGCATCCCAAGCTGAAGTTAACCCGTGGTCATCAGGGTGCCAAGCACGTTTTGGGAGAAGTGCTTCCAAGGGCGGGGAGCAAAGCAGTCAGTGCAAAGGGGGACACCTATAAAAAGCTGTTAGAGATACAGCGTGGAACTGTATGAACCCATTGCAGCGCATGGTCTTGTGTCAGGAGGTCCAAGAGCCCAGAAACAGTACCAAGAGAAACAGCCAAGCTAACCATGTGGTTTAGTGCAGATTTCCCAGCAATCCTAAGCTCAGGCTAGAGGAGAAAGCCAGCAGAGCCTTGCAAAGCTCAGCAAGGGAAAATGCATTCTCAGATTGCCAGCAGTGTGCCCTGGATCAACATTACCTCCGCTGCCTTGGTCTGAGCACATCGGTGTGTTTTCAGAGATGGTTATTTTAGAAGGATGACTTTTTTTTTTCCTTTTGTAAAAAAGTTAAAAAAGTAAATCCAAAAAGATTTATTAATCCCTTTTTCAAAATGAAGTCATTTAGAAAAAAAAACACCCCACACGGAAGGAGGGATTAAAGACTTTACCCCACCAGTCTAAGAAGTTATAAACAAATTCCAGATGAAATATTAAGTACAGAAAAACCACCAGCATTTCTAGGATAAAGGAGACATGAAGGCAGAGGGGTCTGCACACACCCCTGCACTGCTTGGTGTCAGAGACTTTGACAACATATCTGCATCAGGTCATAAGCTCCATATTTTCACTACAGGGTTTTCCTACCCTCATTTTCTGCCCCCCCCCCGAGTTAAAATTCCCAAGGCACAAGAGGAGAAACAGGAAACACAGACACTGCTCTGGTCAGACTGGGGACCCAGGGGACAACCCCAGAAGTAAATCCATCCTTTGAGGAGGGTTGGCAGACAGGGAACCTTGCAGGGAGGGATTTTGGCTACCCTGCAATACTAATTGGGAACATGCCTGGTGTGCAGGCACTCACCAGTCGGTCCTGGGCAGCAGAGAGGGAAGGTGACAGGGATCACCAAGGGGTGGCAAGCTGGGAAAGGGGGACCCCAGTGTGAGCAGTGCCTTGCTGACAGGCACAGTCCCAAGGGTGGCGAACACAACAGGCAGAGCCAGCCACCGGTAACAGGGTGCACAGGGAGCCCCGGGCAAGGCTAGCCATGAACCCCATCCACAGTTCTCCACAGAGCAGTCAAGTGCAAAGGGAGACTTGGGCAGAAGCCGGTCTGGGAACAAGGGTACAGTGTGGGTGCAAAGTCTACCCAAGAAACAGAGACAAAACAGGAGACAAACATACAAGGGGTCCTACCTGGAGAAAAGCTATATCCAGCATAGGTCCATGGTCCATCCAGGGGGCAAAGCCGAAGGCAAGCACCTTACTGCATCCAGCTCTGGAGCCCCCAACATCAGAAGGATATCGACCAGTTGGAGCAAGTCCAGAGGAGACCACAGAGATGCTCCGAGGGCTGGAGCCCATCTGCCATGGGGACAGGCTGGGAGAGTTGGGGGTGTTCAGCCTGGCAAAAAGAAGGCTCTGGGGAGACCTTAGAGCCCCTTCCAGTACCTGAAGAGGCTACAAGGAAGCCAGGAGGGGAATTTTACAAAGCCTGTAGTGACAGGACAAGGGGTAATGGGTTTAAATTGAAAGTGGGGAGATTTAGATTGGACATCAGGAAAAAAGTTCTTCCCGGAGAGGGTGGGGAGGCACTGGGACAGGTTGCCCAGAGAAGCTGTGGCTGCCCCATCCCTGGAAGTGTCCAAGGCCAGGCTGGATGAGGCTTGCAGCAACCCGGTCTAGTGAAAGGTGTCCCTGTCCATGGCAGGGGGGTTGGAACTAGATGATCTTTAAGGTCCCTTCCAACCCAAACCATTCTAAGATTCTACACTATAGCTCAGGGGAGAGCTGAGGGAACAGGGCTGAGCTTAAATGGTGCTCTGGGGATGAGGGCATAGGTGGAGGTCCCAGGTGAGGTTGGTCAGGGCCATTAAGGCCCATTAGTGCTCTCAGGGACCAGGTAGGGTTCAGTAGTGGTCCTCTACTACCCCATCTCATCCCTGGGGTTCCATCCCAGAGGAAAGTGCTCCTTAGGGTGACACCCTAGGTTGCAGATACAGAAAAGCAAACCACCTGTGCTTGCCTCTGGCTTGTATGCACATGTGAAGCTTTCACTCAGCTTTACATTCTCCCCTAAGGAGAGAAATGAGGGAAAAGGGAATGATATTAAACAACATAAAACATAATTGGAGCCCTTGGAGAGCTTGTAACAGGGTCTGTCAGACTGAGTCACTTCCCTTGGATGCACCACCACTGGTTGGGACCTGAAATAACTGGGCTGGACAAACCCTGAGGACAGCCCTGGTGCTTGCTGGCTGGGGAGTGGAGCATATGACCTAACAGGACTTACTTCCTTTAATTTCTGAGTGCCTTATGAAAATGTCCTGCCAGAAATCTGCTTAGGACCACAGGCCATGCTCTTCAAACTCTGATTTAGAGAGGCTTGTACATCACAGCTAGAATTTAATAATAAAAGCTCTTTGCATTAAGTGATGGAAAAAGAGGACTTTATACTGGGGAAAGGGTTTTCTGGCACCTCACACCACTGACACCACCACCTGAGCACAGGCATGGTCTGTAGTCAGGCATTCAAAACAAGACAGCTCTCCCCAAACACCAATGCTCCTCCACTACCCTGTTGACGGCTCACACTCCTCCACCCTTTGCCTCTTGAAAGACATTCTCCAGTTTGAGGTTGTACCTCCTCTGGACAAAGGGGACCCAAAATGGCAGCTTGTTTGGACTTGCCCGATGACTCTGCATATTGGGTGGACAAGGTCAAGGACACCTCGGTAGCATGTTTGCAGTACATCCACCCTCCAGCAGCTCTTCCTGCTTCTCCTAGCATGGCTTGTAACGTAAATAATGTCCACAACAGCCATCCGTGTCACCTCCTGCCCCACGTTGTTTCCTACTGTTCCTACTTCCCTTGTCACCTAATCATTTCTTTTTAAGGGCAACACCACAAGCTGCTCAAAATGAGGTTTAATCCGAAGCGCGCACAGCGCGCAGTGACGGACCCCCATTCAGAGAGTTATGCAACAGGATTTCAACCCTCGCCTCCCTGCTCCGGAGAGCAGAGATAATTTGGTTTTGACCCAGTGGCTGCAAGTTGAAGGGGACAGAGCCAAAGCAGGAAGAAAAAGAAAAAGCCCATTTCTCACGGAGAACGTTGTACCTATTAGTGGAAGAGTGAATGTAACCACCCACCCACAGAGAGGACAGAAAATTTCAGGGAAGCGAAACCTTATCAGAAGAAAGACCTAGCCGTACACATTGTTTAGACAGGAAAAATCGGAGCACAGGCTTCTTTCAAGCTCATTACGCAGATCTGCAGGCGTGCTGCCGCTCCTTTGTACGGGCCCAGCACGGGGACCTCTGCCGGGATGGGGATGGGGCTTTTGGGGACAAAGCCTGGGGAGAAGGAAGGGCTGCTGGAAGTCAAGGATGACCCCAAATAAGGATACGCTGGCTACAAGAAAAAGTAGGCCAAAAGAAGTGAGCCTGCGAAAGAGCTTTCGGGAGAAGCAATGGGAGCAAGCAAGCAAAGAGTTTAAACCCACAGTGGGGACGGTGAAACCAGAGTGGCCACAGGAATGGGGAAGTGGGCTTGGTGGGCACTTCAGCCTTCAGCTTCACCATCCTCATGGGGTCTGCTCTCTGCAAAGCCCAACTGCCCAAACCATGAGACAGCCTGAAAATCTCATCCCATTAACTGAAAGTGTATGTTTCCTGCCCTCGTGGGGATGAGAAAAGGCTTTGCTTTTTTGATGGAGCAAATCAATATCCTGACAGCTGAGAGGTGAGAGTCTAAAGACCCTTAAAAGCAGGTGCTGGGAAGGGCTGGGAGAAAGCTCACAACAACTAGCTGCTCTGCAGGATTTGGTGGCCTCATTTGGATTGGTTTGGGTTTTTTTAATAAGAAAACAAAAAAGAAGCCACTTCCAATCTTCCCAAGACATGTACCGAGAGATCCTGCAGAGCTCCTCACCCACCACCTTCCTGAGCAACCAACAGGGTTAACCTCAACCCAAAGCTCCCGGTCTCTAAAAAATGCTCTAGGGTGCTACACATCAGCCCAGCCTTGCTCACTCCTCACCCCCCAAGCCCCACGCACAGCCTGGTGTGTCTCCTATCCCCTGCTCTCCACATATCCTACCCGGTTCCTCCTTTTTCTGCTCTGTGCATGCCTGTCTTGTCCCCTCCTGGAACACTGGCAGCGGATGCTATTGGGCTGAGCTCAAACTCTCACTTTACTTAAGCCAAACATTGAGAAACTGATGTTTTATCTACATTCAGGTCTTAATAAGTTTAGGTGGGGGGGTATTTTCAAACGGATTTCATTTAAACCTGTGCAAATCCCCGCACAACTACTCTTCAACCTGTTCAAGTTTGTCTCTCAGCAATTAAACTTAATTACTGAATTACAGTGAATCGTCATAAACCAGATTTGAATTGGCCTACAAGCCTATACAGAAGATTCTGTGGGATTAATTTAAAAACAACTAAAAAACAAACTGGTAAAACTTGTGTGACACTGAGTGGGGACAAGTCCCAAAAACATTGGCCCTCACTGTCACTAGTAAATAAAGTTTCTTTTGTCGCTGCATTGACAAAGTAAATTAATAGCAAATTCTTCAGACTATCACACTCCAGGGTCTTGTTTCCAGCACCAGCTTTCCAAGATCCTCCCTCTCCATTGTTTTGGTTTATAGGATTGGAAGACACACACATGAATATGCACAAAGCCACCGGAGAAAAGCAATGAAGGGATGATTGTGAACACGTCCTGTGGGTGGGATGGCCAGCACCAAGCAGGGCAGTCCACGGCACAGCCAGAGTTTGTACCCCTGATTTTCAGCACCCTCTCATGCTGACGGAGAGCACACCCTCTTTGTTGTGTGCCCACACACACATATCCCAAGCTCCTGTGGCCAAGGCTTGCCTGGATTTGACAGACATCAAGGCCAGGACTACAAGGAGGTCCCTCCAGCCCCCATCCCTGGCTCCTACAGCAGATCCTTACAGGAGAGGAGAGGAAAAGGGCAGGAACAGAGCGAGTCTTTCCTGCTGCTTCCTCCCAGCTCCCTGCAGTGTATGGATTTGCTGAGCCAAAGGCAGTGTCCGAGTTAGCAGCCATTGGCAGAGACTTGAGCTCAAGTCTGTCCTGCTCTGGGAAGCACTGGAGGATCCTTCTTCTCAACTGATTGGGCTGCCCACGAGATCCCTGGTTACACAGTGCTTTCATTCTCTCCTTTTTGAGCTTTTGTGATGTTTTGTGAAGTCTTAAACTCCTCCTAAAGCAGAATGGGATGCATTTTTAAAATCTCGGTGGCACCTTGTAGGGTAGGAAAGCCAGCAGCAGCATGGCAGCACACAAGCAGCCCCTTTGCAGGCTATGCTGTCCCAGCAGATGCAGGAAGGGAAGGCGCTAGAAGGGTTTAGTTTAACTCCTGACTCCCTTTTCTTCACCAGATGGCGAGAGGATCAGCATAATGTACACCAGAAGCTACAAAACTGAAACAAAAAGGTAAAAGCCTCTGAGTAAGGCAGAAAGATTTCTTACAAAAGGAAATGCAGTTTCAGAGTTTGGGAATGAAGCAGCAGTTTGATGGGAAACATCTACTTTTGAAATACCTCAGTCCCCTTTTTCTCCATTACAAGATGATGTTCACAAACGTTTCTCCAGCTTAACCTCCTATTGTCTTAGATGAGTTATTTTAAAGTCTGGCAGAGGTTCAGGTCGAGCTATTATTTCAACAATGTTGAAAGTGTCTTGAGTAACAAGAGAAATAGTCGGGTTAGTATTATCTTCTGGTGCAGACGTACACATCTGGGAGAGATTACAGTCAGAGAAACTAAAAATAAATATGTCCAGGGAGCCCATCCTGGGAATTCCTCTCATTTCAGGAAATAAGGGCTTAGAGCACCCCAAAACCTTCCTCCAATCTCCCCTGCTCCTTCCACTAGTGATGAACTGGTTCTTTTGGTTTAGTCTAACAGCGATTTTAAACTGTACGTGTAACGTCACCCAAGGCTGAAAAACCAAAGCTTAAGCCTGATGTCATTAGCAATGTGCGAGGCCAACCAGATCTAAGGCGATACGCCCAGATGTTAGCCACCGGTGAAAGGCAACCAGAAAGAGTTTGATCGTGTGCCAGCAGCCATCTGTCACACTGCAAAAAAGCACGTTGGCTCAGGTTCTCTGTGACTCCTGTTTTCCAAGTTACAATCAAAGTATCAAAACCTGCAGGAAAGTAGCAGCAGTAAAGCAGTGAAAGGCCCTTTGTTTTTTCAGACCCAGGGAACCTTCTGTTCAAGCACTGGAGCTGCCCCGTTGTGTCAGACAACGGCACCCGTGGGCGCAGCTTCATTTCTGGCAGTGGTCGCAGCTGGAGGGGGCAACAGCAAACCTGCCCAGCTGGCACAAACAGAAGTCTCGGGTTAAACCCACGCAGACCGAGCCAATGAGCATCCCGCACACCATCCATGAGGGAGCAGGACTGCATACACACGTCCCTGCTGACTGAGATCCCCAGGAAAAACAACTGAAAACATACCCAAACTGCTTCATAGCCTGCCCTGCTCTAGCAAATCTACCTGCATAGTGGCTCACGCTGATGATTCCCATGTTGCCGAGGTTTTTATTTCCACATGATCATGGGTAAATCGATTTTTTTTTGCACAGGTGGAGAAGCAGAGCTAACGTTGGGGGTCACTGTGAGGATACATGTGTTGAGATAGGGAGGGTATACCTGTGCATATCCTAACTGAAGGGAAGGATCAGACTATTAGCTTGCCCTGGAAGCTCTTGCTCATCTTCCCTGTGCCCTTGAGACCTTGTGTGCCAAGCAGGAATCTCTTTCACCCCAGCTAAAGCAACAAATGCTGCAGCTTTTAATCCCAACAGCCCTACAATTCAATCCTTCCATTTACCAAACTGATAGCTATTTTCTTCATTGCAGCCATAATCAGAGTGTGTTTTCCCTAACCTGGCTGATTTTCACATCTCAAACCCTGCTGCTGGCAGACCCGAGGGGCAGGAGCCTTCAGCAGAGCTAGAGAGCTGCAGGCAGAAGGGCAACCTCCCTTGCCAGAGATATCCAGAAAGCATCCTTCCAAAGCTTTCACCTTCTGTGTGCTTGCAGGTCCTTTGTGGAGCTGCCTGCTCTGCTCCTAACATCAGTTTCCAGCAATCATAACCTTCTTCCTCATCTGGGTCTCAGTGTGTTCATGACAAATGTATTTTATCAACCTTGTTGCAGTGGCCCAGAAGACTAATTGGCTGGGGGAAGGCAAGGGAGTCAGCTTAATTTTCCAAGCTTGGTAAGAGCCGATGACTTCACTCAGGGAGAAATCATAGAATGCAACTGTAAAGGTCTGGCTCAGGTTGCTCCCACCCTGCTTGCCTTGGAAATACCTCATTATCCCATCCCTGCAAGAGGAGCTAGAGGGTGGGCGAAGATCCTACCCAGAATTTGCCGTGCCCTTGGCCTCGTGCAGTGCAGTCTTAGGCAGCTGGCTGCTGATGGCCCTCCATCCCCACCACCTGCGGACACACGCATGGAGCTGGCAAACTCACACTCAGATCTGTGTGGACTTGTATGAATTCACAGCTTTAGGGGTGACATGGGTTTCAAACTGCAACAAACTTAGTGCGAACACAAGGCTGCAGCCCTCGTGATGGTAAATGGTGCCCCAGCCAGAAACCCCTCATGGGGCAGGAGGAGACTGGCTTTCACGTTTAAAGCTGTGTTTCCAGCATGCAAGTCTGCAGAGAAAACCTTGAAACCATCACCCTCGAGTAATCAATGGAACAGAAAGCACAGGGCAAGCATGACAGTCATGTCCATGAAGCTGGACGCACATCAGCACCTCCCATCCCCACAGGTCTGGCTTTGGAGAGAAGTTGGCACTCAGGGAAGAGATCTGGAGGGCAAAAGCCAGGGGACATGCAGCGGACATGGGGCCAGACACAAGGCTGCCAGGGACGTGGTCCCATGCTGTGCCAAGCACAGCAGGCAGACAGCCAGGGCCCCAGCCATGTCCGGGCTCCCAGGCACGGTCTGCTGCCTGCCAGGCTCCTCCAGCTGCCCTCCTGGCAGCAAAGGGACCAGGGATGCTTCATAGGAGCCTGCTGGAGTCTTGAGGCCCCAACTGCTGGCAGGGAAAGACAACGCTTGTCTGTTTTTCTCAAAAGCTTGGTGTCTAATTCCAGAGACTCCCTATTGCACAAGTCTCTTGCAAACCTCTTACCTCTGCCCAAACCCATCCTAACTCAGGGAAACTCTTTCCTGGTCAAGCCTTCATTCAGCAAGGCCAATTTTCCCCTTGAAAAGAGTGGCTTCAGGTCAGCGCACGATTTACCTTAGCTAAAATACAGCCGCTTGATGCTGCAAGTAATCACTACGGAGACACTGCCATTCCCTGCAAAGCAGCAAAGGTCCCAAGCTGAGGGAGAGGTGACAGACAGACACTGTTCCCATGAGCCCACGCCCCAGCTTGAGCTAAGCTTTGCCATTGCGCCTTGCAAGTGCCTCTACCAGCTCCTATTACTCAGCGTATGACTAATGCCCAAACCAAAATTAGTACCAGTGCACTTTAATTAAAGGGAAAGTTTTCCACTGCAGGCAAGTGAAGGGCACAGCACTTTGCAGGGATCTATTTCTGCTTCCTTCACTTTTAGATATACTGTTGCAAGGGTCAGTGCTCAGGCTCTGATCTGGTGTTAAAATTCACTTGATCGGGAACAATGTTCTGGAGGTTGTATCTAGCTACCACGCATCGTCTGTCCCAGGGATCTGCAGAAACGGAGCAGGAATGAGAGAGAGAAAGAAGCACAAGAGCCTCATACACCAGCAACAGCCCAGCCTGGGGCAGAGTGGGCAGGAGCAGCAGTGCCAACTTTCCCTCATAGTTTCTTCAACACAGCTCACAAGAATAAAGAAAAAATTTTAAAAGAGTGTTTCCCAGACTAACAAACTGACATTTCACAGCCAAAAAGCACCCTGATTTTCACCTCAGGCAAAACATGTGCACATTGGTGATTAATTCCACACTGGCGCCTGCCAATTTTCCTGCACAAACTGTCGAATTGTTGCGGTTTCAACCTTTACTCAACTCCTGAATGCTCCTCTAAGTTCTTGATGCTTGGTGTTTCGCAGAGCTACTCACCTCCCACCTCTCCCCCACTACTGATATTTTTACACTCAAAAGTGCCTGTCAGCCTTCAAGTTTCATTGCAAGTTGCTTGATGCCACGAGCGGCCGCTTTCCCAGGTATTGAGGCCACCTGGAAAGCCAGGGACCCTGAGACTCCCAAGCAAAAAGATGTCCTCTTCAAGTCTCATTTCACCAAAGCCGCTGGGGTGAGGTCAGCCTGTAATGTTTGAACTACAGCTCAGAAAGCTCCAGGCAAATAAACATAAATCAGGATTTCCTTCATGTAGAAAGAAGCTGTCAAACCCCAAACTGTGCTGAAGGCACTGCTTTACCAGCCCCCAGGAGCATCTGGCCCTTTTGGTGCTCCCTCGGCTGACATTCATCCACCACCACTCCCCCACATCCCAAGGCTGACCCTGGGAAGAGGGGACTCTGGAGGCAAAGAGCTTGGGTGAGGATGGGCACAGATGCTCCAGTGGGACTGGAGGCGCCTCCTGTACCCTCAATTTCAGGCAAGGTCCCAAGGCAGCCATGCTCGGCACACGGGCATGGGTCAACCTCTGTGGATCAGCCTGTTGCTGGATGTGGAGATCTCCACCCCTGTTTTCTCCCCACAGTTCAAAATCCTCTTGCTCCCTGTGAAAAGCATCCTGCCCAAAGGCTACTTCATGCCCACTCCTGTATTTTCCACTTCTAAGGGTGAACTGGAGCATCTTACACACTAATAATCACTTCCCAGCTTAAACTAAATTTTCTTTTTTCTTCATTTGTTTACTAACTTAGAGAATTTCCCAGGGAGAAAAAATGGAGGGTTTTATGCATAAAAGCCCAGAGGAAAACACCTTTTCTCCCATTATAAAAACAGTTTAAGCCCTTATTATTCATCACAAGTAAAGCTGAGGTAGGCAAAGGTCACACACTCTCACCCATACACACTGCCTCTGCACAGCCCATCTCAGATACCAGTGCAGGCTTTGGGAGAACCCCAGACAGAGTTGACCAGTCTTGTTTTAACAGCAGGGATGTAGCTTCCTTGCAAAAAAAAAAAAAAAAAGTGCTCTTCATTACTCCTGCTACCCCTGAGCAAGGGAAAACACATTCGTTAGAGATGCACCACTTCCCTGAACAGACAACACTGAGAAAATGCTGGATTTGGGATGTGGGGGAGGTCTCACAGGGTTAAATGAAATGGCTGGGGAAAAAATATCTGTGTCAAGCAGAAAACTTCCCTGATATTTGAGTTTAGAAAAGAGAAAAAAGAAAAAAAAGGAACATGAGTCATTTTGAGTCAGCCTAGAAATGAAGGGTTTCATCTTCGTCTGTGGATGAGTTACGTCTTCCTTATTTTCTTTTATTCAGTGCAAGTTAACTTTAGTTAACTGAAACACAGACAGCTGTTTTAAAACTGAAAGTGATATTTTGTTTTTAAAATCCTGAGATGTCAGGACATTTCCAAAAAAAAAAAAAAAAAACCAAAACCAGAAAACCAACAAACCCTGAAAAAACTTTCTTTAGAAAACACAGGAAAACCAACTGGTTTAATGGTTTTGAATTTCACTCCCACTTCCCGATTTGAACTTATTCACCCAATCAGACCCAGTTTCACAAGCCCTGCTCCATCCACATGTACGAGGTCACCAACAGACACCTCTCTACTACCGTCTCATCTCCAGGCTCCACCAAGTCCATCGAGGTCCATCAGAGCAGATCCTCAAGCCCACCCTCCCTCAACTTCACTGTTCCTTTACCTTGAAGCAGCCAACCTGAAGAACATCCCCAAGTATATTCTTCCTCTCTGCAGATGTATCTTCTGTTTTGTGCAATGATTAAAAAGAAGAAGAAAAGCTAGACCCATGAGCTAACTTCCCAGACTGAAAAAGAAAGGTTTGCTAAACTAAAACAATATATCACATACTGCTCCAAAATTACCAGGAATTATTTTTTTAAGCCTTATACGGCATCCAATATCACAATGGGAGAAATCCTTCTGGTGGAAGGTTTCAAGGTTTCTCTTTCCAAGACATTCAAACATTCCCAGCTTGAGAAAAGCAATCCTTGCCACCTGATCTTGCCTCTTACTGCCAGCAAGTAAGACAGACACAACAAATTGCAGATTGGGGGAGTTTGACATGGTTCCTGGGACCGAGCCTCTGAAGGGTCTGCGCTTTGCAAGCTGCTGAAGAGATGCCCATCCTGCACAACCTGGAGCAGCAGTGAAGGTCAAGGTCTCAGCCAATATGGACCAGCCTCTGTGGGAAAACTGGGAGCAGGGTGAGGAAGGTAGATAGGGAAGGAAAAGGTGTATTGCTGGAATGGGGCTTGTCAGGGCAGTCTGCTGGACCCATCTGCACTGGCACATCCATCAAGAAACTGTGGAGAAGCTGGGGTGGTGGGAGACCTTCAGATGCCCGCACAGCATTCTTGGGGGACAGGCAGACCCCTGTGCTTTTGCACAGCTCCTGGAGTGTCACTGTCAACGTCCAGCATCCGCAGCTGACTTGGGAAACACAGCCCCTTGTTTCCTACTCCTGAGCTCCACCACTCTTCCTTCCCAAGAGTCTGCTGAGGAAGCCCAGACCTCCCCAGGACAGATGTCCAGCACGGGCACTATCAGCTGAAGCATCGTACAACGGTGCCTTTGCAGAGAACATGGTCAGAAGGGAGGGGAGGGCTTAAGAAATGGGGAACCCACAGACCTAAATCTCCTACACTTCCAAAACCCCTCTCCACATCTCACTTGTGAGCTCCTTAGACATGGTCAGCCCTGCCACCGCATGGTTCTGCTCCTCTAGGCTCTCCCAAAAATATCCCTAATAAGGAGCAACCCTACCAGGTACACTGGATACCTCTGAGGCTGGTGTGCTGCAGACACTGCAGGATGGTTGCTCTTGTTCCTCACACCTGTATTTCCTAGGGGCAGAGAGCATCGCCTTCCTGTCTAACGCTAGCAGTACCTGCTGGATTTATTCACTGAGCGACATGCTGATTGCTGTGAGCACAGCTCTCGCAGGGCTTCTCCAAACTAGCCGGGGTGAGTTTGTTTTCAAGCCATCAGATTAAATGTCCTAGAGATCGCTTGCAGCAGTCTCTCACGCTGGGCTTGCAGCAGTGCTTCCTGCCTTTGCCGCACACTTCAGTGCTCCGCGAGCAGCAGGACTACATGAAGAAGCGACTTTCCTTCTTTTTTTTCTAGTTTGGAAGTGAAGCAAACAAAAAATAATGTAAGAAGTGGAATTGAATTGAACTGCTGTATTTTTCCCACCAAACTTCCATCAAAATAATACTTCAAGGAATCAGCTCAGCCCTAAATGCTTAATTATATTAATTCACTATAAAACCTGAAAAACTGAGGGCCAAATCACAGGCCTACAACACCAATGGAGCCAATCCCTCCCTGCCACAGCCCAGGGAACAGGACACTGCCTTAAGGTGTGGGACAACCAGGCTCAGATACATCTTCTCCCCAAAATACTTGATTCCTACATTTCAGGCACCTCCTTTCCTGTTGTCACTGCCTCAAGGTACAGCGAGACAGACTGTGCAGAGCCACGACTGCACGGCGACATGCAGTCAGTACCTACAAGCGCTGTGTTGTCGCTGGAGAAGGGACTGAGGAGACATGACTGCCAGTCCTGGGCAAGTGACTGGGAGCCCCATGTCACAGGGTTCAGCAGCAAATTGACAGCTGAGCTAAAGAGAAGCCGTGGTTGGGGTGTGGAGGTCCTTGCAGGGCTACAGATGAAGCTTTGCTCTGCTCAACTGCAAAAGGAGGTACAGAAGCAACAAATCCAGGGCATCACTTCAAACACAACAGCAACCGTCACCTGGAGATGTCAGGAATCTCCTGATTATTGCAGTGTGCTTTGAGCAAGCAGCTCTTGCGCCGACTTTGATATGGCAATTGTTGATGTTACAGACGTCAAAAAAAGACAACTACTCTCCTACACGCTTAACCCACTTTCAGGTTTGAGATAAGAAGAAAAATCTACTCATTTACTCATTTAGCCAAGCAGAGCAATGTGCATCCCTTTATGCTGTGGAAAACCTTGATACCCAGCCCTTTCTTCTTGGCAGTCCACCCTCCTGTACAGGCAGGGGTGTAAAGCAGCAGTAACAGACCAAGAGCTCATGGTGCCAACCCATGCACAACCCCAGCAAACAGAGTGGCCTTCTTCAGGCTGCTTATGAGTCAGGGCTTGAACTGCATCAACCCCTGCTCTCTGCAGCAATGTCTGAACACCGGTATTATGAAAGAGGTGGGGGAAAGAGGAGTTGGCTGGTTGCTGGGGTTGGCTCAAGCCCTCTCCAAGCAGGGAGGAAGGGGCTAGGGCAGTCCCACACTGGTTCTGCATATCAGCCAGGTTCTGGCTGTTTTATCAGGCCATTTATCTCGGTTACTTCCAGCCCTATTCTGTTTCCAATCAGCATCCCCTGCCCGCTTGGCCCGGGCCCTGCGGGAATTCCGCTAAAAGCCTGAAAGGAATATAAAAATGAAACAAAAACACATTCAGGGAGATTAAAGCAGGAAAAAGGCAACTGTGTGCTGTGAAAGGGAGCAGGGTTCGTTTTCTCACACCTCGCTGGGTGGAGAGAGCCTGGGGGAGTGCTCAGGTAGGTTCAGCCCAGGGCCAGGGCTCCCCATGGCCAGCACCAGCCGGGAGGGCACCATGCTGCTGCAGCCAGGTTTGGGCAGAGGAGTTACTCCACTGCTCAGGGAGATGTACGTGTGCTGCACGTGTACTCCACAAGCACAGAGCACGCCTACAAGCCAGATCACGTCTGCCACTGCACCGTGAGTCACAGTCACAGGCGGGAGGGAGCCCAGGGCCGGGGGCCTCTCTGTCATTTAATATTCACAAGTCAGGAGCAAATCTTAACAGATTATGAGAGGTTGCTTGAAAATTAGTCCTGTCGTCCTTGCACCTCTTTAAAGACACAAGTGTGCCGTGAGGGCTGCCATGCTTCCCATCTCCTTCAGAGAGAAAGGCTGAAAACGGCTGCCCTGGGACAACACGAGTCCATACTCTACCGAGCTGCGGCAGAGACATGTTCACAACTTGCTTCTGCAAAGTGTTTCTGAAGGCGGAAAATAAACATAGCAAATAGGAAAAACAACACACAAGTTATTTTAATTAGGATCAGGAAGGCATTTCGGTGGGAAAGCCCCAACCATCCCCACTTACTGTGCTTCAGCTTACACTGCAGAGTAGCCTTGGGCACGCAGACGGCTGCCTTTCTGGTGACACTAAGCCAGGAGAAGTGCTGTGGAGGACATTTAATGTTCTTCAACATGGAGAGTATCCTGTGGACTCAAACCCCAAGACCAGTCCAAGGTAAAATCCACAGAGCCCATATAGAGGGAACACAGGGGCCTTGGACCTATTGCTCTATGGCTCCGCTTTTGGTAGAGCACACTATGTGCTGATGCAGACAAAGACTTAATGCTCCAGCTGCTGGACTCATTAACAGCTCTGAATCTCCCTTTAATTAACCTTCCTGAGCCTCACAGTTACAGAGAAAAGCTTGGAAAACCTGAGTGCTAATGGTTCAAGCACAAAAAGTTGAATGCAAAGGTTCAGAGGTGATTTTTATTTATTATTCTAAAACTTAAAAAAAATAATAAAAAAACCCCAGGAGTTTTATTATCCCACCCAGAAAGCCATCCAGCCCATCTCCAGTCCCAGGAGGAAGCCATTGTCCATCCACCACATCCCAGCCCTGACAAAAGTTTCCATCTCCCCACAACACTACAGCCAGGTTGGTCTGGCCAGCCCCACAGCAGCACCCATGCCGGTCCCACTTGCTCCTGCCCAGCCCCAAGACCGCTTCTCCGACAGCAGCAGGTGCATTCACAGGCTGGACCCACAGATGCAAGACATGGAAACTCACACCTGCAGTGAACCATCTTAGAGAGAAATGCATCGCCTTCCCCTGCAGAGACACCTCCAGAGAGTGTTTCTGATCAAGGAACAGCCCCGGGGAGAGCCCCTCCAGCTCACAGAAATTACGGAGATCACGATCCAACCTCTCCCTGCTCAAAGCACCGCCAATGCCTCACCACTTCCATGCTACAAAGGGCAGGGGTGCCTCAGCTCCCGGCTGCCCCTTGGCTAGCTCTGGCCACAGGAAGCATCTCAGGGACCTCCTGGCTCTGTGGATGGATGGATGGATGGATGGATCATCCCCGACACCCCAGAACCACCCATGGAAGAGGGGAAACCTCTTTTCCCCTTCCCCCTGCTTTGGCAGGGGAGAACCATGCCATGGCCAGGGGACGAGACACCTGGGTATCTTTGCGTTGGTGTGAAGCCCAGACCACTCAACATCATGGCTGTTGGAGGCATCAGGAACTGATTGACCAGAACTAGCTGGTTCCCTTTTCAAAATAGCCGCTAAAAAAGAGCTCCCATTTTGCTCCCTGGCTGCGAGCCAGGAGTACACAGGAACCAAGAGGAAAGCTGGTTCATTCTGCACAGGCTGGAGTCATTCTGGATCACTCCTTGCCCTGCTATGGTCAAACCCTTGATAAGTTCCAACACAGGCACCAAACCCTTTCACTGAAGGAAAGTTTTCCTGAGCATTGTGAAAGAGGAGGGATGCAGGGGCCACCCCTCTTCTTGGGGATCACTTTTAGAGGCAGGGTCTCCCCACCACCAGCCATCATGCCAGGAGCAAGCACCACTCCAGGGCTGCAGAGCAAACACATCCCAAAAGAGCAAGGGAGACTGGAGACAAGCCAGAGCGTCTGTAACATCACTGCAGCCTCACCAGCCCTACCAAGCAGCCAGGCAGCACATGCCTGCCAGATGCTTCACATTTTGGGAGGAGGGGAGGAGAGGTTCAGAGGTCAAGGTCACAAGTGATGCCTGACTCCATTCTTTGTGAAGGGGCCGTGAAGGGGGAGAGGGAGGGGAGAGGGAGCTGGGAGGAAATACCAGCCTGAGTGTGTAAAAACCATGCAGGGTGGGATTCATGGTTACGTTTCCACATGTTTGGCTCAGGAGAGGCAGGAAGCTGTAAGGCATGGGGGTCCCTCAGCTGAAATGAAGGGCTGGGGAGGAGATTGAGCATCACAACATGCCAGGACAGCCTGGGATGCTCCTTCCTGCATTGCTTTAACGCCTCCGAGGGAGCAACCGCCCAGTTTAGGATCAGCCCTCCAGCTATCAATGTTCCCCCTCTCCTCTTTCCCTTCTTTGTAGGAATGAAATGCTGTGTTGGGAGTTGCAATCCCTATGCTGACAAGGCTTGGAGCTCCCTCTGTACCCTGGGAGCTCCTGGAGTGCATCAGCCCAGTATCCCCTTTCCTGTTCAAGTATCAGTTGTCTCCTTGTACTTGAAAGGAGAAAACTGCAGTCTCCGACACAACCTCAGACACTTCTTTCCAAGGCTCAAGACCGAGTTAAACTAAACCAGACTGCACATATCATAAATAAGAGCTCAAACACAAAGGAACAGTGCTGGAAATGCCACTCATGCCTCTGTAGGAAAATGGTCACCCATCAGCAGTCATCTCTGGGTGGACTTTTCAGTGTCCTCGATCTAGATGGACCTGCTTATGTTGCACTCTGTGATCTCCAGAAGTCTCTTCCAATGTGAATTATACTCCGACAATCTCCCACTCCTGGATGTGGGCGATACACCTCCTCTGCACCTCCTGCCACTGCATGTGATGTTAAACAGACTTGCAATATCTCAGCAGCCATAAAACTTGTTTTCTCACCAGCCCAGCTCTTCTAGAAAGCAGCAAGCAACTACCCCAGTAACACCAGTAGTGCTTCTGGGGCTCAGTCACACTCTGCCCACCCAGAACCACAACTGCCTTGTAAGACAGAAAAATATGAAATCTAAATCATTAAACCATAAAAACTAAAGATATGACTTCTAAGCACTGCCTTCTAAAGCAAGCATGCCTGGGATAAACAGTGAAGCACAGCATTTTTGCGTCTTTCATTTAAATTTGGGTCACTTTTGCTCAATCAGCAGCCATCAAATGGTATGAGCCTGGTCACTGAGCATGGGATCTGCTCCTATTTATGCATTTTCAAGCCAAAAAACCCACCTCCATTGTGATCTGGTATCCTACAAAGAATATGTCAAAGGAGATGTTCACCTTGATTAAGGAAAAACTCATCTGGATTTAAACTTCTCCCAGCAACTGAAACTACCACAACCCCACCCTGAGGTAGGCCAGCAGTGAATTGAGTAATATATACAATCAACATATGGGTTGTTATAGCTAACGTGGGAGGTTACAATTAAAACCAGCAGAGCTGTGGAAGAAAATTAACAGCACTTTAACTGCAGATTCCCCAAAGTCCGCTCATTTGGAGAGGAAAACCACAAGCGAGGCATTATAAAATGAACGCATTAATAAGGATTCAGAAAACTGCCTACCCTGGGCAGGCACCTGATCTCCTCCTTAGAAAGACCCACCAAATGTAGTTTTTGCTCAAGGCAAGTTCATCAGGTTAAAGGCTTACCCTGCAAAGGAAGGAACCATCAAGGACCTCCGCCGTTAAAGCACAGTCCGTGGTTTTGCAAGACCTGCCTAGTCCGAGCAGGATGACTTTTGCTTCCCATGAGCCGCAGGAGCACAGGGAGAGGGGCACTGCTTTGGTTCATGCCCAGCCAGCCGGGGTAAACAGCTCTCCCTAGGGGCTGGGAGGAGGTCAGGGGTGGGCAGTCAGCCGACAGCCCGCACCTTTTGTCCAGGTTCAAGCCAGCCAGAGGAAGCAGGAGCAAGGACTGACCCGCTTGGCCATGGCAGCATCCAATTTACAGCCATCAAAGCTGACTTCAGCCCCGAGGGATTTGATGCCAAGAGCTGGTGCAAACGGCATGGCAACTAGAAAGCACCTGACCATGAACTGCAGCCTGAGGCATTAAATACACACTCACCCTTATGCATTTTCCACTGACAAGGAGGAAGGAGCACTTTCCTCCCCCGTAGCAGTCCTAGAAGCAGGGCTGACACAGTTGCAACCTGCCCCAGCTTTTGCCCCTCCGATGCATCCATCCCTGCAACAGAGCACATCAGCAGGAAGGCGGGGGGTTATTTCCAGCTGCCTTTTTTTCCTGCCTATGGTGCATGGGAGGGCTCAGCACAGGATCTGCAATCCCTCCCAGACTGAAGTCTTGCTCAAACACTCCTGTGTGAGGAACTCAGACCCTTCTCTCCTCCCAAATGAGTACAAAACCTCAGTTATTGTCAGGAACAAATGGGGCAATTTTTCATTTATGTTGTGGTAGGGGGCTCAGGGCTTGGTTGCCCAGGTTTGCTCTGAGGCCACAAGGCAGAAACATGACCTCTGTGAAATGAAAACAAACCTCTTCACGTGCTGCTGGGAATGGAGATCCCTACTCCGACCACCCTTCCCTGGAAGAAAGCGAGACCCCGCAACAGCTGATTGCGGCCACTGAGTTCCTGCAAAACCTCTGGCGGCCACACATCTCTGTGCCACAGTGCTGGCTGTGTTCAAAACTCCGTTAGAGATTCCACGAGAAAAACATCAGAGAGGCACTGAGGGACTGGCTGGATGCAGGCACAGGCAGGAGTACCAGGTGATTTAGGAGGGGGAGGCCACCTGGCCAAAAAGCCATTCTTTTAGTCACTCGAGCTGTACATACAGAGTGTGCATCCACTGGTTTTCTCTCCTTCTCCCTCTTTATTCGCGGCTCACTTCAAACTCTGCACCCTGCATCCTCCAGTCACTGGCCAGGACAAGGAGTACCACATGGCAGGATGGAGACTAGGTCCTCTGCCTCCTCTCACTTCTCTCATCCCAATCTTTCAGTTTGACACTCTCAAAGTTAAAACAATCAAAATGCTCCAGTAAAGGGGAAAGAAGAGAGCACAGGAGTTGTTAAAAATCTGCTCAAGTGAAGGTCGCTGCCAGAAAGCAAGATCCAACTTCAAACCCCTCTGCATCACTAATGACCTTTAAATAGCTCCCATTACAGAACATCTCAATCAGTCCTGGTACATCACTGCCTGCCAAAACAAAGACCAGCATTTCCACAGGCAAAACGCAGCTGTTTAATTGATCCATTCAAGGGCTTCAGAAAAGTATTAATAATGCAACTCTGACAAACTAAAGGCTTCACTCCTGTGCAGCAGATGCCTTTGGTGGATGGCAGCTCATTTAACCTGCCTCATTAATCAAGCATTTCCCACTCCCAGTGGAAGCTGCCACTGAAAATGCAGCTTAGAAACAAAGGCTCAGCCCCAGGAAAGCAGAAAAAGTCACAATTAAATGTACCTCTTTCACCCTAAAAATCTATACTTAACCTGTAGCATGCACTCAATCTTGAGTACACACACATGGAATCATTAGTACAGAGGCAAACAAGTGCCCCAAAACATGTCAGAGCTGGGTCCCACATGGTGCTGTTCACACAGAGAAAATCCCAATAAATTCTCTTTGCCCCTCGACTCTATGATCTTCACACCTGGGGTTACTCTGAATATCTCTTCTGATTTACACCTTTCAGACACGAGTCATGCTGTCCTCAGCTCTCACACTGCAATGTGGCATTTTCCCCCAGCTGGTGGGATCTGCTCCAAGCAAGCCCATCGACTCCCACTTTTCCCCGCTACAATCCAGAGCACTCTGCTGAAATCGCAATGGCATAAACATTGGCACTCACAGGGGTAGGGAGGGAGGGAATGAATAAGCATAAGACAGAGTAAGCTGGCAAAATAACAGCATTTCTTCAAAACATCATGTCTAGCAGGTTTAAAAAAAAGGAGAGAGAAAGCGAGGAGCTAATGGAACATAATCTCCTGCCTGGCTGCATTTTGTCTTGCACAGCTCAGCCCAGAGACAGCGCAGAAAGAGTAAAAGCATGCATCTGCCTCGCATCACTCCCTGCTTTACAGATGGAAGCCACAGGCACAGACACAGCAGCCAGCACAGGGCCATGGCAAAGTGAGCCCCAGGGAGCCCCAACCCTGCTCCGTCTTGTGGCCACCCTATCCTGCTGCTTCCCAGTTCAGTCCTGACTTCAAAGGCTACAGACTTGTCATTTCCTGGGATTCACCCATCAGTCACCGCACACATGGGCATGGAGCCCCTCCACCAGCCAGCTCTCACATGGGGAGAGTGCTCAGCACCAGCTTGGTCCTTAGCTCATCCTCAGCCACCTGCTGCCAGGCGCTCTCCAAGTCAGAGCACTGGGCATCTAGCAACCAGACCTTTCCCCAGCAAAGGAAAGGGCAGAGATACGGGACTAGCCTCTCCCATCAAAACCATCCAGACAAGTTAGTATGAAAGACCTTTAGCCTTTCTCTGCTCTAAACCATCCTCCCCCCATGCTCTTCTAGTTTTCACTGCCAGCTCTGAACAGTTCGGACTGGCTGCTGCGGTAAGCATCAGCTGCATCCTCCTCCACAGCTGCCGGCAGCTGAGCAGCGGGAGAGATTATCCCTGCATCTGTCATGGATGAGTTTGGGGCTCTGAAGTGCTTTAAGATGTCTCTGCAATACATTACCTACCTGCTTCTCCTGTTTCTCCAAGTCCCAGTGGAAATATTTTATGTTTTATCTAAATGTACTAACTTAGAATACATCTATCTTCTGCAAGTGGGGAAGCATATCTCTGCACGATGCTAGCTGTGAGAGTAGTCAGCTTTCACCAAATAAAAGTTAATTACCTCTCTGTATTTTTTTTTCCTTTAAGAAAACAGAAACTGCTATTTGAATGATTTTAAGAGACAAAAACGAAAAAAAAAAATTTTGACCTTCACTTGCACTCTGGTGAAAGCAACAAAAATCAACTGAGCTAAATCTGTTTGACCTGTGCCCAACCCCTGTAATTTCCCCCCAGCAGCTTTAGAAGGGGATGAACTCTGCACACCTGCCATATGGAGTCATTAAACACAACGAGGAACAGCAGGTCCCATCCCCAGCGCTGGGTCCTCACCGCCGAACAGAGCTCTCAAGTGAACATAAATGCAGATTATGGGACCCCTTAGAGCAGGAAAAGAAAGCTATATGCACACACAAAGATTCACACCACCCTGGGAGTGGGCTCACACCACATGGGAACGTGCTTCGGTCTCACGCCATGACCCTGCTCTTGGCAGCAGCATCTCCTGCCCGCATTTTTTCAGTGGCAGGAAGGTTACTGTGCCATTGAATGGCAAATGCCCGCCCTCTCGGAAAAGCACCCACATTAACTCTCCAAAGTGGTGCCAGAAGCTATGAGAGCTACATGAGCTACAGGAGGTTTGGCCCTTCCTTTCCACGAGATGCGCTGCCCCAGCTCATCGTCATCACCAAATCTGCATATCAGCTCTTCGCGACCCTGCAAGACTGGCCGTGGAAATACGTGAAGCACCTTACACAAGCGGCTGCACCAATATTTCAAAGCTCACCCTTGAGGGCAGCTGGGGCCAGCGAAGGCTTAGCCCTCCGCAGCCTGGCATGAGCCCCCAGTGCTCCAGTGAACATGAGAAATCCCATCCTAGGGGAGACACCAGCATTTCCACCCTTGCTTTGGTGCTCAGTTGTGATCAGACACTGAAACACCCCTGCCCCATCCATCTGGTTTCAGAGCAGAGAAAACCTACTGAGGAAAAATGAAAAAAAGATGTTTTAAAATAGCCAGGCAGTTCGTGGAGGCATTTTGGATAAAAAAGAAGAAATTCTGATGTTCTTCCCAAGTGAAGGTAGCGATAGGACAAGAAGAGAGTGACAGGACAAGAGGAAAAGGCCTCAAGTTGTGCCAGGGGAGGGGTTTAGATTGGATAATAGGAAAAATGTCTTCACGGAAAGGGCTGTCAGGCAGTGGAATAGGCCGTCCAGGGAGGTGGCGGGGTCACCATCCCTGGGGGGATTTAGAAGACGTGTGGAAAAGGTGCTCAGGGACATGGTTTAGGGGTGGGCTTGGCAGTGCTGGGTTAGTGGTTGGACTTGATGATCTTAAAGCTCTTTTCCAACATAAACGATTCTGTGATTCTATGAAACAGTTTGAATGGTATCTGTGGAAATGGACCATCATATTTCATTTGGAGGGAGCGCAGTATTGACATTCCTCGCCTAGTGGAGTTCTATTAGTTCCTGGGATTAATGAGCTCACTCTCCTCCCTGCTTGCCCTGCTTGACTGGGATAGGGAGGGAGAAGCAGAGTGGGGCAAGACAGCCCCACAGGAGAGGTATCACCTGGGCTGTACAGTGACTTCTCCAAGCTGGAAGTGGTTTTACTGGGGTTGAACTGGCCTGCAGTGAAATATTCTATTTCTGTTTTCTCCATGGAAAAGATGCATGTTTTTCTAAGGGAAAATTTTATGTAGAAAAATCTCAGTATCTCAACGGCAGAACATGGATTTTGGTGTTGAAACCCACAAGAAAGACGTTGGGGAAATGTTTCCAGCTAGCTCTGATGTTCAGGGCTAGTTTCCTTTCCCAACACACTGCCGTTTTCTGCCAATTTGTTTACTAATCGCTCCCATCTTTCAAATAATGAACTAATTTATGAAGAACTTGACTCTGTCAAAAAAAAGTAAAATAAAAGAGAAGTGATGTCCTCCCAGGCTGAGCTGCCATGGGGGATGCTGAGCACACGCAGATCAGCACAGGCATTTTTTAGACACAGCCAAGTACAAGGTTCTTTCTAATTTTCAGGTACATCTCACCTCCCAAAAGGCATTGTGCTTCTAGAAAACTCCAGCTGCCTCCCTCCGCCTGGGGAGCTGCAAAGCTGCATGGTCTGCACTAGCACCTTCCCTTTTTTAATAAGAAGAAAAGAAAACAGACCTTCATGAGCCTAAAAAGAAAACAGTATGTGTCTAGAAAGGGGTGGTCACTTTCTGCTCCCATCGGAGATGCCGAGAGGGACCTGGAGGAGGAGCATCCAAGGATGAACCTGCTCTGGGTCGGACGATGCAATGTGAGCAGAGGGGTATTGGTGAGAAAGCTTCTGAGAAAGTCTTCTCACATAAACTGCTTGGTGAAGTCTTTAACGTGCTCAGTTATTCAATGAAGTCACAGCAGCTCAAGCGAGCTGGTGTGCATCACCTGGTGACCGCTGGCACAATAGCTGGAGCTTTCCCTGAGCCCCAGTCCTGGAAGTAGTGGAAATTAAGCAGAAACTTCCCTTCTAAAAGAGGATTTATGAACCCGCTTCCTGAAGGAATAAGCACAGATGTGTGTATCTTGGGGCTCGATACTCAGGAAACACATTTGGGTCCCCCAACAAACTTCAAATGCTTTGGACTGGCAACACTGACAGGAAGACTTGGCAGCCTGCAAGCACCAGAAAGGGCATTCGTGTGCAGAGTGATGCTGGCATAGCCACCACCGCTCGCACAGTGCCCCTGGTAATTCAGAGCCAGTCAGAACTATTCCACCAAAGAGCTCCGCACAGCTCAGCTGGACAGCTTCGGAAACCCTCCCAAAACCCCGAGCACACCAGCCCTGGCTGAAATCTCATTAATTAACCACCCCATTATCCTCTCCTCCTGGAGTGGACCCCACGGAAAGGCAGGAGGTGGGACTCCACAAGCAGCTGCCTGTTTGCCTTTCCCCACAAAAACTCCTGCAGCAAGAATTCCCCATTGCAACTCCCATGAGCTTTAGAGGAGGAACCAAGCCAAATTGTAGGGCTTGCAACAGGGCGATGGCCTCAGCAGGCTGAGGTGGAGCACATCATCCAGCCTTGGCCACAAAGCAGCAGATGGGAGGGGAGGCAGAAAGCAGAGAGGGGCTTTGAAGGTGGTAAAAGGGATGGATAACCTGCCGTGTGAGGAAAGACTGAAGGAGATAGGTCTATCCTCCCTGGAGAAGGCTTGAGGGGAACTCACCATAGCATTCCAGCACTTCAAGGGCAGCTACAAAGAGGATGGAGGCTCTCTCTTCACAAGGACTCACACGGAGGAGACAAGGGGCAACAGGTACAAGTTGTACCAGGACAGGTTTCAGCTTAGAATCACAGAATCATAGAATCGTATAGGTTGGAAAAGTCCTTTAAGGTCATCAAGTCCAACTGTTAACCCAGCACTGCCAAGCCCACCGCTAAACCATGTCCCTAAGCACCGCATCCACACATCTCTGAAATCCCTCCAGGGATGGTGACTCCACCACCTCCCTGGGCAAGAAAGAATTTTTTTCCATTGGAACAATCAGTCATTGGAACAACCTCCGCAGGGGTGTGGTGGAATCCCCATCGCTGGAGGTTTTCAAGATGCAATTGGACAGCGTGCTAGACAATCTCATCTAGGTTCCCCTACCCACAAAACGTTGAACCAGATGAAATTCTGAGGGATCTGCTGCATCCCTCTGTCCTGCTGCCTGCCTCCCATCTACCCAGCCAGACCAACGGCCATGTGCCAGGGCACCCTCAGCCACAGCAGCACCAGGATCAGCTTGACGTGACCTGAGGTGGCCTTTAACCCTGCAGGAATTACACTGCCGGGAGGGATGGGGGACCTAGGCAAAGTTCCATGTGGGTAATTAGTGCTGCACTAATTGCCATCATTGTGGGAGAGAGACGCACTGTCAAGGTTGACGTGCCCTAAACAGAAGCTGATTTTTGCCACTGTGTTGCTCTCTGGACTTCTTGGAGTGGGAAAAGCAGGAGAGGCGGGTGCTTAAGTCTTGGAGAGGTATTTTGCTTAATTGACGGCCACAAGAGAGCAAAGTTTTTCAGCTGACTGCTCCGTCACAGGGGCTGCAGGTTGAATTAAGCCTTTGCACAATGAAGGGGCTACAGGGACAAGGAGTCCCTTTGCCACCAGCTGGCAGTCAGGAAGCGTTTCCCTGTGCCAACATCACCGCCTGCCCCCAGCGAAGCAGAGCCCATGCAGCACGGGCAGGACCAGGTCTCACCACATTGCTAAACCCCGCAGCGCAGCTGGCAGAGCCAAGGACGCTCGGCCTCTCGCTGAGCAATCCCACGCTCACTCTGCGATGTTGAGGGAACAGGCCCAGCCTTGCCAGCCTGCTTTGTTTAAACATAGGGAGCAAAGCACAACAACAACAAAAAAAATAATCATGCTATGCAATAGTACGTTGGGGTGAACAGCCTTCCACTCTTTTTAGCTGAAGGAAACGAGGTTTCTGTGCTCACATCTGTCCCCAGAAACGCTGCCGGGGTCGACAAGCGGGAGCAGGGAGTGGTCCTTTCCCTGCCTGCCTGGGCAAGAGCTGCGACACCAGCACAGAACTTCCCGGACACCAGAGCATCCCCGGGGAGAAGGGCTCCTTCCTTGTGCCCTGCAGAGCCGAGCTCGGAGCCTGCACCCAGCTGGGGCACGAGGACAAAGCCCCCAGCACTCAAGAGTCCCCCTGAGCCACCTGATACCCACCACCTCTCCAAAGGGGCTCTTGAGCTTTCCTAAACAAACCTCAAACAAAACCAAACCCCAAAGGACCGAACAATCCCACGAACCGCAGTGGAGGAGCAGGCTCCTCGCCGCAGAGGCTGAGCAACAGCCATTCGCGGCTACTGACAGCAGTGCAAGAGCCAGCATCCCTTGCCCGCGCAGGCTTAACACCAGCCCCACGGCCCCGCAGTGAACACGAGGCTTATGAGAGCAAAGATTAATGTTATGTATATATACAGCACATACTGAACATACACAAAGAGCTCTGGCTGCCTCGGCTCGGGGTGGAACGACATTACGTCAGCCCCCCTGGCGCAGCCAGGACCTCAACCAGGAGCAGATGGCAGCTCCTCCTGCAAGAAATTAGGAGACTTTTGGGAGCCTGCCCTGAGGCAAGGGGTGGGGACAGCCACCCCGAGCTGCTTCTCGCACCAAACCCTGTGTCTGCACCCCGGACCCCTCCACCACGCTGGAAGCAGACCTCAAACCAGCCCGGCTTAGTGTGGGGAGCTGGAGGTGCTTGCCAGCACCAGACTACTCCTGGGAGAGCAGCGAGTCTCCTGTCAATATTTTGATGAGGGCAGGCACCGGTGTAGGCGTAACAGCGCACGGCCCAGTTCAAACTGTTTATTTTTCCTCAGGCGTGGTACATGTATCATCTAGCTCGTCTCCCTGGATAAGTTTATATGATCGTAAACCTGCAGCGTGCAGGCTATCCATTACGCTTCTCCTCTACAAAAATCTCCGCCTGAGGAAAGGCACTCATCCACCCTTGCAACCCTTTCCCAGCACACTGGAATTTAAATGTAATTATTTCCACCTATTATGTGCAAACCATAGAGGTGCAGGTGGCACCAGCATCCCTGGTTTCTGGGCAGGCAGGAGCACTTCGGTCCCTATTTGCTAGCATGGTGGCACATGTGGGGACATGGGCTGCTGAGTGCCGGACCTGGCCCAGGGCAGTATCTAGACCTGCTGGCACAGGGAGAATGGGCACTTAAAAACATCAGCAGGGAGAGAGAGGTTTTAGGAAATGAGGCTCCGTATGGCCCATTGCTCGCGGAAAGGTTTAAAATTTTATAACTTGGTCTAATCTGGGAGGATTTCTCATGGGGATGCTGCCAAACTTCAAGTCTGCGCTCCAGCTTACAGGAATACAAACACACTGAAAGACAGGGATCCTGGGAACTGCTGGACAGCTTTGGCTGAAATTTTTCAAACAATTCAGCATAAGACAGACATGTAACAGAAAGACTTTTCAATCCAAACAGCTCAAGCTGGGCAAAGTTAAATACCACAGCAAAAAGCATCATCATGACGCTGTCTGGGTACAGCAGCCCCAGGAGCGGTACCAGCTCTGTGTCCCCTCCCCTTCCTCCACAGTGTCCCTGCACCCCAGTGTCCCCGTGCCTTACGGCTTTGCCATAAGCATCATGTCACCCATCACCTTGGGAAGGAAGCAGTGACAGGTGGGGTGGCAGCATTTAGTGGGGGGCAGTGCGGAAACGTCCAGCACATGCCACAGCCCAAAATGTCCTGGGTCAGTGCCTTATCCTCCAGACATGTCAGAGGAAATTGGATGGAGCCCGATCCAGTTGGGGTTCCCAAAGCTCCCAAGCAAGCAGGCAAGCACCTGCACCGAGTTCAGTGCAAGCAGGGATACAACCAAGCAACCAGAAGTTGCCAAGTACAAGGGATGGCATTTGTGCCACGTGCACTCATCCAAGGGAAAGCAGCGAGGACTCCTGCCTCCTCCTCTCAATTTTGGGACATAGGAACTGGAGGAATTTAGGATGGAAAGGGGCTCTTTCATCCAGCAGATAATGGCTGGAAGCTGATGCTCAGCAAACTCAGACTTCAGATTTGGCAGGTGTTTTTCAGCTGGAAGGCCTGAAGCCCCGGGTGGGCTCAGGGTTTTCACTGACCCCACCCAGGGACCGGCCAGCTTCGCCCTCACTCCAAGTCTTCACGCTACGACAGGCCATCTTTTACATCACGTAGGAAAACAGATGCGCTCCTTCAGCCCCTGGTGCAAAAATCACTGTGCCGAATTCTCCAGGTTCCGGTTCTTCTTTTTGCAGGGGAGTGGAGCAAACCGACCTCCTGGCTGGCCATCTCACACTCCCCTCTGGGCAGCAGCACAGACCTGCAGCAACCCTGCATCCACCTTTCCCAGCGCCTTCAAATGGACCCAAAGCACAACAAACCCACGCTGGCTCTCCCCTCCATCCTCCAGTGCAGAAAACCTCAGCTAAGAGGAGCACCCGAAGGACCTCTGAGATAAAAGCTGCATTGTAAAATATACTGGTGAGCTTTGTCTGGGGGGGTCTCGTAATTCTCGCAAGCCCTGAAGTTTTAATTGTTCATTCTCTGCCTTCACAGGGGCAAACCAGCCACAGGGGAAGGCTGCACAGATGCTCTCTGTGATGGGGATAGAGGCAGTGACCCCTGTATTAGTGCCACTTTAAATGCACAATTTAGGGTCTTTGGGGGGTGGGGAGGCAAAATATAATACCATATAATTGCCTAATTGAGGACTCCATAGTAAGGTGCATGAACTGGAGGGTCAAACAGAGATGACATGAAGAGTCCAAATTTGGTATTTCTGTAAGTTTAAGCAATTTGACCTGAAACTATTTAAGATTTCCATCATTTTGTAAGCTTTATATACAGTCACATGCACACACAGAAATGTGATCTCTGCCGTGTAAAACGTATGCCACCGTTCATACACCAACAGCGCCAACGCATCGCAATTTAGGTATGATTTTTGCATACATGAGGTGAAGGGTTTTGTTTACAAAGTCCACATACACATCCTAATTACAAGCACACGACAGCGTACGGCACCAGATCTGAGGGGCCTTGCAGCACAACGCTGTATTTGACATTTCAGAGTACCAGACCTCCAGGAGGATAATTTACTGACAGACTACTTTCACCAACCCTCGAGCAAGAAATACCATCTGCAGGAGCCAAGTGTTGCATTTTCAGAGGCGTTCCTTAATTAAGCATATTTTAATTGGGTGACTCTAAGCTTTAATTAATGGTAAATTGTTTGTGTGCATTTGTTTTTCGGTCACGTTCCCAGGCAGGATTTTTCTGGTGAGTTCTGTGGGGTCAGATCACAACTATGGCTATTGCACTTTATGGAGAAAAAAACCAGCTCCCAAGAACCCCAGGGCCACTGGACTCCCACTGCACCAAGGAGGTTTCCCACCTTCCCCTCCTTCTTAACCAGAGCATGCCCCAAATGATGGGGTGAGCTCAGCGAAGCTCAGAGACACCCATGTTGTGCCCACTGGTGCCGACACATGTGGGCACTGGGGATGTGGAGGGGGGATGCTCAGAGGCAGCCGGGGCTCATGCAACCCCACAGCACCCCAACTTCAGAGAATTGCTGCCAGTGCCACCTTTCCCTCACCATCACAGACCCACAGCACTGTGGAAGGTCTCACTCAGGAATCGTTAGAGCTTAAATCATGAAAAATAGGTGCAAGATCAGTAATTCAGCCTTGGGAAAGAGGCAGCTGGGGCTTTGCCTGCCCTGCACAACCTGCCATGCATGCCAGCTTACACACAGCCCCACAGCAGCAGCAATCACAGGGGGATCAGCTCCCACACACTTACATGCCTTATAATGCTCCCCTAAAATCACTCTTTCCACCACCTCCAAGCCAGTTTGCTGCACCAGGTAATGTGTGGATTAGGGCTCAAGGGAGAGGTTTGATTCAGTGCAAACACTGTTTGCTTAGAGGGCGTGGGTGTGCTCGTGCAGGACACCACCAGGCATCCCCATCCCCAGCATGCTGGAGTCAACTCCCACCCATTTCTGGCACCCTCAGTCCCCCCCGAGATCATCAGCGAGCACATTGAAACAGCTACAAACACAACAAATGGCAACAGCCCCGTTTCCTTCCCAGATGGATTCACCTTTTACAACCCAAAGCCCCAGCTGGGAGTTAGGAACTTTGAAAGTGACCTCTCCCAAGCATGAGCCATGCAAACCCCTTTTCCAGCTTGCCACAAGGGAGGAGATGGTGCCACCCCGTGACAGCGATACTGCAGAAATCCCAACCACTTGCTACCCCAACCCAAGCGGAGGAGCAGGAGGCATCTACAAATCAGCTAATCCTGACTGACCTGGGGTGAGGAAGGGAGGGATCCCAATTTCCTAGTGTACCCATCTAAGAAATGGATCCTAATTTCCTTTCAACCCTAAGGTGCCAAAAATGCCACACACCATGCCCTCACCTCTGCCGCGGCACGGAGGAGAGGGAATACACAACCTCACCAAGAGTCCCACCAGCTTCAAACACCAACTCCCACCTCAAGTCATTAGCTGTTCTTTGTCACTCACTCCCTCCTTAATTTATTCTTCACTTGACTCTGGCTCCTGAGTCGAGCCCCGGCCAGCCACAGGACTGCCACGGGTCACTGCTCCAGCTTGCAAAGCCAAGGTCAGTTCCAAGGTCAGGAAGGCCAGCCAAGCTGCAGCCAGCTGCCCCTCACCCCCCATCTCTCTCCTTGAGGATACCTATTGCAGCTGTGCTACACAGGCCTTCCTCAGAGCAGAACCACGCCATCAGTAGGGTCTGGCTGAAGAACAAGAGCCTCAACCCCAAAGAACTGTCCTGTTTTATGCCAAAGCCTGAGAAACCCACACATTTGGAGGACTGTGCTCCACTCTCCAGCAGCATCTACAATAAAACCTGAAAACCTGCCTGAGCTCGTGACCTTTCCCAGCCTGATAAAGGGTAAAGCCACAGACCTGGGGGATGCTCAGTCAAATCCTCCTCAGGGCTGCCCCATGACCCAAAGGAAATAAAACCATATAATGAGCATGAAGCTTCCTAATGCTGCTACAGCCAACTGGCACTTCCAGCCCTTCCCTTCCCTGCTGTGCCCAGGAAACACCAGGCTGCAGACTCCCCTCTCTCTTCCTTCCCACGCAGCCCAACACCCTCACTGGAGTTGGCACCTCCCAAGTTCCTCAGTTCCACCCCAATCCCCCTGCACCTTATCTCTGCTTGGATTTTGCTCCAGTTCCAGCCCTGGAATGCAATTCCCAGCTCACTTTCCCAGGCTGTGCACTGCATCGCTCCAGCCTTGTTTCCGAGCCAAGGTTCAAGAGGAATTAAGCTCTACCGAGATAACTCAGTGGTTTCCCTCTCAGGAACACATTCCCACCGCTGTGGCTGTAGTGAAGCCTCTGGCATACTCAAATTCTCGTGGTTTTGGGCAGGGGCTTGCGCAGTGAGCAGGGGCATGGGGTCACTGCCCTTGACTGGGACCTATACGTGTTAGCACAATGCAAATGCAGCGAGGGACGTCTTAGAAACAGCACTTCCTTCAAAATAAACAGCCTTTTCCACAGTCACTTTATTAAAGTATTCGCTGTCCCCCACTCAGCCCGTCACGTCGCAGTGAAAAGCCCCAGCCCCAAGCACCAATCTTTGGAAATGGCTTGCTTGGAGTTCTCGTGAGGAAAACCCACCGTGCTACATTTTATAGGGTGAGGGGGCTGTTCCCCCCACCGTGTCCATCCAGGGCGGCAGCCAGCCAGGGGCTCCTACCATGAGGAGGGACAGCACTCAGCCTTCCCCAAAATTCCATGACAATTTTCAGGACCAGCCCTGGAGGGGAAAGGCGAGGGAGATGGGGCCACGCGGCAGTGCCCCAGCTACAGGAACACACAAACCCATCAGGTTATAGTGCATATCAGAGCAGCCAAGCACAAACCCCGGCAGCCCCGCTCCTGCCGGGAGAGCGACACCGTGCCCGCTCCAGCCGCGGCCCCGCCACCCTGATCTCACACTGAGACCCCCCGAAGACAGCCCTTCCCCAGCAGCTCAGCCCACGCGGGATTCCATTCGCCGTGGGGAAGCTTTCCTGCCCTCCAAGCCAGCGTGGCCGCCCCGCGGACCGGATGCTGGGGCACCAGCGCGTTCCCCCCGCTCCCCGACCGCATCCCCGCAGAGCCCCGGCTGCCGGCGGGGGCCCGAGGCGCTCCGAGCAGCGCTCCCCGCTCGGGCGGGCGCCGGGCCGTGCCCGGGGCTGCAGCCCGGGCTCACAGTGCATCCTAGCGGGGACGGCCGCGCCGCGCAGCCCGGCCCGGGGAGCGCGGGGAGCCTCCGGGACGCCGCGATGCCCCGGCCGGCGGCATGCGTGGGCGGGGGAGAGTGTGAGAACCCCCCCGCCCCGGGATCGCTCCCAGCCTCCCCGCCCGCGGTGCGCTCCTACCTGCGTGCTGCCCGGAGCCCGTCTCGGGGGGCTCCGGCCCCGCCGGGCACAGGGGCAGGGAACAGAGCAGCGCCAGCGCCAGCGCCCCGCAGCGCATCGTGCGCCCGGTCCCGGCCCCGCCGCATCCCGGCCCGGCCCCGCTGCCGGGGCAGGCACGGCCCCACCGCCCCCGCCCCCGCCCCGCTCCGCCCCGGCCCGCCCGGCGCTGCGGGGACCCCCGCACCCTGAGTGGGGGAGCACCCCCTTCCCGCCTCTCCTTCCCCGCCTCTGCAAGGGTTCGCACATGCTCCTGCGGGCTCAGCGCCGAAGGGGTTAATGACCCCACCATGTGCTGCTCTGGCCTCCGCAGGTGAAGGAGAAACCCCACACTTCCAAATAAAAGTCGATGCAAGTGTTTTTCGGGGGGCTTCGCCCCTAGAGCTGTACCCCACCGACTGCATACCCCAGGGGGTACCTGGCCCACAGGGTGATGGGAACAGCAGCCTCCCTCGACGGCATTCTGGGGTGTGAGGGACCCCAGCTCTCCCATGAGAGCTGTACTGGACCTCTGGGTGCAAGCCCCGCTCTCCTCAACCAGAGTCTGGGTCGGTTCCCCCCTTCTTGGCATTACATGGGTGAAATCTCACCTCACCCAGGTCCTGCCCAGCCCTCACACCACTGCGGGCTCCTCCGCAGCCACCACAGCATCACAGCAGGAGGCATTTGCAGACAGACACCCCCAAAGTGCGTTTCCCCAGTCACCATCCCAGAGAGCCCCACATCTGCACAGCGCCCTGTTCGGTGCTACACGCTACGCTCTCTGGTATCACCAGTGGCACAGATCCCTGCCACTGCGGCCACATCGCTTCTGCCCTGACAGAGCCCTGCACAACCACAGAAACCCTTCGGGGGCTTTGCCTCAGGCCCGTGGAGGAGTCAGGGTCACTCCCAGACTGTGCTAGCATTTTCTCTGCAGCAATCACCCATAAAAGTAAGGGAACCTTCAGCGAGGGGCAGCCAGCCCTGCCTGCCTGCGGGTGGGTGTCCCTCTCAGGAGATGCTCATGTGCCCATGGTGTCACCTGGCTGTCATTTCGCTCATGTGAACATCACACCATGGCAGTGGGCAATAAGGCTTCTGCAAGCTCTTCTCTTTGAGTCCCAATTGCTATTCTTCCTGGGGAGACATGGAGACGTGAGCCCAGCTGGGTGCAGAAGGTGCTGCGGTGCCCCCTTGCTGCCTGTTTCAAGGCCCTTCCCCTGCCACGCGCTGACTCAGCTTGTCAAGGCAATGAAGGTCAGAGACACTCAAGGACTCATTCCGTGTAGAGGACTTTATTTGTCAAGAACATGTGACACGGGTTTGGCCTCCCTTTCTCAGGTGTTGCTGAATCCCATTGATTTCCACGGCCATGACCTCCTGTCCCAGCAGCACGTCTCCCGTTGCACCCCTTGGCTCTGTCCTGCAGCCGGTCTCCGCTGTGCGACATGCAACCACCTTGCAGTGCAGAGACTCTGCCCTCTGCTCCTTTCCCATACCACCAGCCCGCTGCAGGAGGAGAATTTTTAGGTGGGACACCTGCAGAACCAGGTCTTTTAAACACTCTCCATCCCATGAGGAGGGTAAAAAACCCTTGTGAAAGTCAGGCATTTATTCTGCCACAGTCCTGCTGGCTCAGCTCAGCATCATCTTTTTGAACACACTACCATTTTGCTGAATCCAGTAGCACATCCACTCCCCTCCTCAGCAAGAAAGCGGGGTTTTACACCCCTGTGGGTATTTCAGACTTTTGTGCAGGAGTAGCTGGACAAGGACCATGTCGCCTCTTCCTCCTCCTCTGTTTGTGCCGCGCTGGGCAGAGAAAAGGCTGCCAGAAACAGAGAAATAATAAAAACAGACACAGACAAAGCCAGCGCTGGGATATTTGGTTTCAGAGCAATGACAGAAAGTGGAGATGAGGATAAAATCAATAAGCCACAGTTATTGATACTGTTTTCTTTGAATTAACACAGCTCTGCTCCATCAGCATGTCCCACGCTTCCTCTGCGGGTGAAGGGGCTCTAGTCTGGTGTTCCCATCTGTTCGCTCGGGAGTTGGTTTGCTCAGAGCTCCCTCCTCAGCCTCAGCAGCTCCTTTGGCCTGACTGACCTGACTCAGGACTTCGCCCCCACAAATATTTGCACAGCCCTATCAGAGCCACTTCTCTCCATCACCATGCAGAGCTCCTCACAGCTATCGCCCTAAGTCAGTCCCCAACATTTCATACTTTTGTTATTGCTGCTTTGCCTTAAATTCCCTCCAATGAACCAACACATCCACTAGTGAGATGCCAAATTCCCAGTGCCACCTCACCAGCACCCTACTAGGAGCCTGTGGATGCAAAAAAGTCATGTACATGTCAGTGATTTAAAACATCGAGACAGGAAAGAGGCAGTGACCTGAGGGAGCTCAGGAGACCTCATCGTTGCTTCTGCACTCGCTTGCTGGGTGAGCCTGGGCAATTTAGTCCCCTTGGGGTGTCACAGTTTACCTTTTTAAATCACATCGAGATGCAAAACTAGCCTGTCTTGCAAAATATTTTGGAATGTGCTCAGGGACATGGAGTTGAGGCTCGTTATTATGATCAGGCACTTTCTGAAAACAGTGCTTTCCACAGCCCAGAAAATATCAGGAGATCTACTTAGGGCTGGTCCAGAGGGATGGATTCCACTGGGATGAGTAACTCATCACCTTGGAGGGCTCTCAGGAGTCTGTGAGGACATACTAAAGGCCAAATTACCTGAGCACCTTGGACTCAGGTGCATTCAGTGTCTCACCCTGAGTTTTCTGCATCCTAAGTCGAATGTTGCAGGGAATGACCCTCAAAGAGTGGCAAGGGGAGATGATTCAGCCTTTTTCCATATTTTTGCTTCTCTAGAAAGTAGAAAAAGCCTGAAAATGCTACCCCCTAATGGTAAAACAAGGCGTGGGGGTGCTGTTCTTGGAAATACTGATCCAGATTTTATCTGTAGGGCTAGGAGTGGAGATCTAGGGAACGGGAATGTAGCGATCTCTACTAGCAAGATGTGCCTCTGCAGGGAAGAGACCTCATGCAAACCCACTCACAGCAGCTCGGCATGAACGGCGTTGCACCGGCCGTGGGAACCTGGCGGCGCTGAGTTCAGCTGAACTCAACCCAGAGTGAAGCAAAACCGGGTGCTTCGGCTACAGTGTCTTGGATGTTGGAGATGCTTTGAATCTGGCAGCAGGGATGCCAGCTGCTTCACCCCAGGAAGTCCCTGGAGAAGCTGTTGGGTGCATTCCTGCCTTGGTCTTATGGACCGAAAGGTTGTAACTGAAATAAGGAGAAATAAAGACAAAAAAAAAAAAAAAAAGGAAAAAATAAAAAGGCTGAAATCCACCAAAAATTTTTTAGGATTTGAAAACACACAGGGGATTGTAAACTGGCTTTGGAGGACCTCTGTGATACACATCTGGAGGGGAGAGGTTGCTCATCTTGTCCTCCAGCCAGATTCCAGCTCCCCAGATGGGACTAAATGCCACGGGGGTCTCCGCTGGTTTTCAAACCTTCCCTTGTACGTGGCTCACATTCAGAAACCCCTATTTCTCCTGTTTGCTTGGGATGTCTCAAAAATGTAATAAAAATCCTACTCTTCTCCCAGCTGCTGCACTGTCATCCTGCCCATGAAACCCAAACCCTGCACGCACTGGGCTACAAGTCAAGGGAAGTTCTTCTGCTCCAAACTTCACCAGTACTGTACTGTGTGACCTCAAGCACAGCCAACTTCTTCCCACGCTACTGCCCGACCTAGCGATGAGCAAGTGGAGGACCTTTTCCTTGCATTTCACACAATACCCGAATCTCAGGCGGGACCTTGGGTGGTCACATCACAGAAAAGGTGCAACAAGAGAGAAGAAGAGTTGAATACTGACAGACCTTGTGCTCTGAAGAGTACTGAAAAATGCAAAAATGCCATGGTCCTCACTTCAGCAGTGCTCTACAGCTGCTGTTCATTGTTCTCGGTAGTTTTTTGGAGAGTCTTTGACATTGTCAGGAGTGTCACCCTGATGAAGGAGAAGCACACAGTGGATTTCTCCCCCTGGTAGGGCATGAGGGTGGTTCTCCAGTTATCCAGAGAAACAAGAAGTTCCTTCCTTGTGCACCAACAGCCCTTGGGTTTTTCTTCTGCTCAGTGCAAGCCTTGGGGACTCAGGTCCCAACCCTAAGGTACACTCAGGAAGTATTATCATTATTATTATTTTTTCCTACAGGTGCTACAGCATGCCCTGGACACGTGGTAGACTCCTGACACCAACCCAACCCCACATGCTACTGACTTCCATGCCTACCTGAGGTAGCACCAACAACACCTGCTGGGAGTGGGTTTAAGGTTTAATAAGGGTTAATGCTAAAGGAAGCCGCATGCCCAACATTTTTTGCATATCAACAAGAGAAACTTCTGTTAAAACCTCAAAGGAATCAATCACTATTAGGGTTTTTTGTAACCCTCAACTGAAATTACGCGTTTTTGCTGCCTGTTGGACTCCAGGAACTCTAATCTCCATACTGGATCCACACTGCAAAGGCAAATTTGCAAACAGCTCCCTACTCAGGCTGAGCATCTGTGAAGCCTGTATGGAAACACAGACATGGCCAATTCCCTACAGCATCCCAATTTGGGCTAAACTAAACCCAGGTTCACACTGGATCTCAGGGGCTATTGCTCAAGGTGGTGGTCAAGCCAAGCTGCCTCCCACGGCTCTCTCGGAGCCAGTCCTCCGGGTGGGAGGCTGCTGTCAGGATGGCGGTCTCCCGGTCACTAGGCACACTGCACACACCGTCTTTGAATTTGTAAGGTTTTTTGCTAAGTTTTTATTTTAATTCAAGGACTTTGCTTCATACAAAATGTAATTGTAGAAACAACTGCAGAATTCAAAGTTTGGCTGATAAATATTACTCAGGCAGCAAACTAGGCAATCACAGAACCTTTTTTTTTCTTTTTTTCCCCCTTTTTTTTTGGGTAAAGTTCCGCTTGTGTTGCATGGTTGGAACTTTGATAATTTTTAACACTGTTTTTTTAAATATAAAGTTTTGCAACAAACCCCCAATTTATATCAAATATAATTAAAAATTAACAACTGATGAATACATTGTATCAAAAAAGTACGAAGATAAACATTTTCCATGCACATACGTTTTATATATATGTATATATGTATATATTTTACATGCAAACATTACTGATTCAAAGTACAGCCACTACGAGACTGGTTCTGGATGCAGAAAACTGATCGGTGCAATTCAAGTTTGGCAACTCACTATGAGGATTCTCAGAAATATAATGTATGCATTGAGGAGACAGCAGAGAGGCTGTAAAAAAATGTCGGAAAAGGGTTATGAACAATTGTGGTCAGGCTCGTCTGTCACTGTCATCAACCCCTACGAGGCAGGTGGAGGATTAGACAACTTGAGATTCTTCTTCGTGTTCTGCCTAAGAATTGGAGTGACCCAAGGTCGTTTGGCTGTGCGCTTCCAGGTGGTGTGTTAGTGCAGGGCTGTGGGTTTGGGGATCTAAACTGGGAGGGGAAGGGGGAAAGGCGAAGTGGAGAAAAGGGCAAAATTATTCAGTACAGAAAGACAGCGATTTTGCTTTCCAGCGTGGGTACGTTTGCATGCACTGTCAGAGAGATTGCGTTTTCCCTCTCCTTTACTTCCTGGAGTAAAATAGTAACATTTTCTTTAAAATTTCAAATAAAGTGTTTGTGCCTTCATATAAGGAAAATGTATAAAACATTTGGTCACAATCATGCTGAAGCCTGGAACAGGAAAATCCAGCAGATAAAGCTACAGAATGGATGAAGGTCTTTCTGACTGTTGGTGGTTTGGATGTGTTTCTGAACGTGTCATCTTGTTGCATAGCCCTCCGTTTGCAAATTACAGCCGTTACCCATGGTGGACCTCTGGCTACCGCACTTCCTTTATTCAAAGTGCACATAAATACAGAGACAGATACACAGACAGGAGATATCCTTTAGCAGAATCCAGGGATGAGATTGGCCAGAGATTATTATTTAGTAACAGAAGCAAAAAAAAACCACAGAAGGGAACAAAACCAGGTTGAATTTCTTCAACAGAAGAGCTACAGGAGACATGAAGAATGACCCTACAGCAGACTGCTCCCCACCTAAGGCTGAGAGACTTTCGCTGAGAGCACGAGAGACCTCCTGAGCATTTTGGTAGCATCTGATACTCTCCAACCACCCCAGTGACAAAACAAATTGCCAGGGTCCAGCAGCATCTCTACTTGTCCCAAGTGACTGCTTCGCCTGGAGAAGTTTCACAGTTCTGGGGTTTGGTAGATCCTCTGAAAAATCTCATCTGTCCAACCCTTTTCTCTTTCCTATCAGCATTTTCACTCATCCAGCACCTCCCACCCTTCCTCCTTTAACCTTTTGTCAGCGTAATACGTAGCCTCTGGCCTCCCTGTGCCCCAAATTAGCCCTAAACCATTCATCAGACCCACGGACACAAGGTCCTGCCCAGGCTTTTCTTTCCACGCTCCATCCCCACTGACACATCGCGTGTGCCCCTTTCCCAGGCTCAAAGTGCAGAAATACACACGTGCACAAAAGAAAGAAATCGTCCAACATAAAAGTCATTGCAAGAACACAGAAATCTCATCCCTGAGAATCAGAGTTAGAGGTTTTGCTTTTTTTTTTTTTTTTAAACCTTCTCTTAACAGGCAATAAAAACCAGACCCTCTCCAACTGCTCTTGTGCACCGTGGAACGTGGCCAGAGCTCTCGCAGCCCAACTGCGGCTTATTGTGCAGTGTGAAAGACGCTGCTGCTTCTACAAGAGCATCTCTGCAGATGCTGTACTTTTCCACCTGCACCTCTCCCGCAGGACCTAAACACTAGTCAATGAGAAAAGGCCGGTTTTGTTTGCTGCAATCGGTCCCTTCCCACCATTAAAAGTATATATAAATTAAAGAAAAGAAGAAAAAGAAAAGGCCAACAAAACCCAAACCAACCCCAAAGCATGTTTGCCTTCCCCACTGTAAGCTTCCGACCAGGTGCTCGAACATACTGTCCAGTTATGCGACACGGGGCTTTGGGTGCACCGTGGAACCTCCGAGATGAGCGGCTCGGCTCGTCCCGGCTCTGCCCTCCCTCCCCTCCTGCCCCTCCCCACGCTCGCCCAAGGTCTGATGCATCGAAGCGAGAGGTTGCATCGTCGCTGTGAAAGATTTCAAAGGTTAGGCACTTAGTAGTGAACAACTGGAGCATTCGGTAGAAACGGTGGGACCTGGAATGACAATTGGACTAATTCTCTACATAAAGAGTATTTTTTTCTTTTTTTGTTTTTGTTTACTGTACAATTTACAAAAATGCACACAATGAAAAGTTAAAGTTCTATCTAATAGCTTGATATAAAACCAATGACATTTCATCTTCTCACCCCTACACTTTTTCCTTTTTTTTTTTTCTGGATTTTTTTTTAGTTGTTTTTTGCTAAATCAAGCTTATATTGTAAACAAGACAAAACAGTGAGGGCGTGTTGCGGTCGACAGGAGAGAGGGACAGAAAGAAAAGTCTCAGCAGCAAGGAAACAGTCCTTACAAAGTAGCTCTCTTGTGGCTTTATCGCGTGTTAGTGTGAAGGACCCGACGTGGTGAGTAAATTAAAAGAGATCCACACGGCAGCGGTGTCCGAGCAGAGTCCCGGCTGCCGGGGCACCCGCTAAGCTCGGAGGTGTGCCACTGGCTCCGCTGAAAAGGATTGCTGTGGCTGAACATCAAGTCCCAATGGACTGTCCTTTGTTCTGGTCTGTGTATCTCCTTTCCCCGTTTCTTGGGTAGATCTCTTCCCTCTTAACAGTGAACGAGATAAAACACGGATGCAATTTTTGTTTGTGTGTGTCCATTTGCAACCCCCGACTCCCACCCTGACCGGGGGAAAATTATAATAATAAATGAATTATAAATAGCCTAACAAAAACTGCGCCAGTCTCGGGAAGGATCGACAGTCTGCTTTTTCTGCCGTCGAAGGTGAGGACCGTTCTTCTGTCGGCTTCTCGCGTGTCACAGGTTTGGCATCTGGTGCGTGTCTTTGAACTAGACAAGGCAGTAGGGCGGTGGGCGAGAGGGGGAGAGGGAGGTGTGCTCCCTCCTCTGCCCTCCCCCTAAGGAAGGAGCCTTCTTCCTTGGTTTGTCCAGTGCAAAACAAAAAAAGAAAAAAAAAAAAGAAAAAGAGAGGAGAGAGGAGAGAGGCTGCAGGAGTTGTCTCTGAACCCATGGGCAGAGCAGTTCTCACGACGGGGCTGCCCCACGGGCCTCCTCTGGCTCCAGGCACCGCGCGCGTCAAAGCGCACAGCCTTCCAGATGATAAAACTCATCGATTTTAAACACGCACACCTTGAACAGTTTTGTCATGTCGCTAGCACCAGTCATCCTCATCAGCTTCGTGGTAGTAACTACGTCCTCTGGTGCCAGTCCCGGGGCCCGTGTTGAGACCCAGCGTGTAGTGGTAGCCATTGGGCACCCTGCGGATTTGGTGAGACTGGGAGGTCAAGGAGGAGACATAAGAAGTCCTTGAGGACCGTCCCGAGTTGGTGGCCACCGCCTCCTCGAAGGTGAGCGTGTCCTCTGGCACCGCACGGTAGGGGCTGTCGGCCTCGTCGCGGTGCCCCAGGTAGGGGTCGGAGCCAATGCGGGCCACCGCCGGCGGGGGCGGCTGCTGGTCCCCGCGCAGCAGCGCGTTGTGCTCGGACAAGCCGCGGCTCAGGCGTCCCGGGGAGAAAGTGGGCAGGCCGGTTTGGAAACTGGTGAAGTGCACGGGCGAGGAGTTAGCGGTCTTGTAAGTGATGCTGGGGCGTGGGGTCAGTGGAGTCTGTGGGAGCTGCCTCCGACCCCGGCATGGGGTACTAGCACCAGATGTCGACAGCAAGGGGCTCCCATTAACTGAACCACTGCCCTACATAAAAATTGGAACAAAGCAAATCAAAAAATAAAAAAGGGAAACACCAGACAAACACAAAGGCAGGCAGGTACAGAACAGAAGGAGAAGCAACAGAAGGGAGAGACAAGTCACAAGAGGAAAGAAAAGCAAAAAAGAGAGAGTTTAGACAAGCACAGTTAGGGGGAGGAGGTTCTTGAGAAATAATTCAACACGAGATGTAAAGAGCTGGAGAACTAAAGTTCTGCGAGTGGTAAATAAGAACAGAAACGATCAGAGCATCGGTAGGACGCAAACTGGCAGACGGCTCCAACAGAAGGGGACACTGTCCGGAGGGAAGGCATCCACATCATACACAGGCTCGACATGCGCCTTACCTGAACTAGGCGGGAGCAGCTCAAAAACCTACGGGGTTGTGTTTTTTTGCAAAAACAATTTTGCAAGACAGCACTCTGCTTTGGGACGGATTTTTGCAGAACTTTACCCAATGGTTGTGAATGCTGATGCTGGGCAGCATTTCTGTGGTCAAAATGGGATTACATGGAAGGAGGATTTGGGGTCATTTATTTTTTTGTAGTTCTGGGAATGAAATGTATTTTGATTAAATAGCCACTTTCTGAAAAACAACGAGTTTTTGGGACGGGTTTTAACTTAAACAAGAGGGTTCCTTAAAGAAAAACATGTTCACCTTCTCCTCTTTCATATTACACATTTGGGTTTTAAGTGGTAGAAAAGTCTGGCAAATTCTGAGTTACTAATACAGACATGTGGGAGTGAACTAAGCTACAGAAAGTTAAAAAATTCTGTGAGCAAGAGGAACAGACCCTTGTTTTGGTACTTATGTTTACATTCTCCCAGGGAAGTTGTGCTGGTTTTAGTCAGGTAAGAGTTAACTTTCCTCACAGTGGCTGGTATGAAGCCATGTTTCTGGATTTACCCTGAGAAAAGTACTGTTAAGGTGTGTTTTTAGCTGGTACTGGGGAGTGCTTGCACCAAATTCAAGGTCTTTCTCAGCTTCTGATACAGCAGCTGCGTTCCCAGCTTTCTCACTGCAGGCAGTGTAGGGGAGACACAGAGTTCAGACAGCTGACCCAAACTGACCAAAGGAGTATTTCACTCCATAGCACGTCATGCTCAATACATAAGCGGGAGTGGGGTCAGGGGCCATTACACTCTCTAACTCTCCTTAACGCCTCTGCTAACTCCTTTGTTAGCTGCTTTGCTAACTCCTTTGCTGACTCATTCATGAGTTGCTGGGTCTGTTAGTTTTCCCGGTCGTGCTGTCACTGATTGGGTTCGCTCAGACTCTGCTGTGATCGCTCTTGGGCTCCGGCTCTTGGGCTCTGACTCTCACTACTCAGGACCTGGTTGTGCATCAGTCAGCAGGTGGTGAGAAACTGTATCATGTTTTATTTTCTATTATTCTAATTATTTGTTATTAGCAGTATTTTTATATATTATTCATTTATATTCAATTAGCAAATTGTTCTTATGTCAATTTTACAAGCTTCCTTGTCTTTTTCTTCCAATTCTCTTCTGCTGGAGGGGGGGGGGAGGTGTGAGAGCAGCTCCATGGTATTTTGTTAGCCAAGGTTAAACCATGACAGAAGTACACAAATAGCCCTGTGAGTGCATTTTAAAAATCCTTCAGCCTTTTGTGACCTCACATTTTGAGACCAGACCAGACCTTTAATTTTTAAAAAGTGGCTTTTCCTTCCTATAAAAACATCAGGTTGTTGCTTGTTGGGCTATCAATCAACGCTTGTTCTGCTCTGCCAGGGTTTTCCAGCACAGTTTTGAGGGCAAGCCCAGCAGTGCTGCAGACCCAGCTGGATGTCGAGGCTATTTTAGCCATGGTGGCCATGATCCGTGCCATGACTATCAGAAGAAGAGGCACTACCTGCTTTGTCTGAGGCTGCAGAGCAGCGCAGGTGGTGCTCACTGAAGCCCTGCTCTCCGCAAGCACGGGAGCCTGATACGTTTGCTGCTCATGCTACTAGGCCAATGACTCATGTCTTCCACAGCCTGGAAACAGAGTCTTTGTCTTTCTCTCCTTTCATTTTCACCCTCTCTTTTCTCTGGCTTCCCCACATTTCAGCCTTACTCTGCTACGGACCCATATTCCCGACCCAGGCTGAGCTGCCTCCCATCATCTGCTTCCCCATGGGGATGGAGGAGAGGGTGACCACCACCACATCTCAACATCCAGGGGAAGATGCCTGGCTTTTTCCAGGGTCCTGAGGCTGAGCACCTCAAAATTATAATACTTACAACAGAAAGCAGTACTAAATTGCTTTAATAAGTATTAAGCTTCCTAAAAAATGTTTTTGCAAGATTTTCAAACTTCTTTTATCCAGGACCAATTCAGGAAATGGTCTTCATTGCAAAAAATGGTGAGGTCTTTTTTTCCAAAATGTCCAAGAAGCTCCTTCCTCCTGAAGCATTTTGAAATTCCAAGAAGTTTCATCTCATTTAAAAAAATGCTTTTCCCAGATTCATTATGAAATGGGATTTTATTTAACAATTCACCTGCACTGAAATTTCACCTGCGGTGAAATAATTCACAGAGTTGACCCAAAATGAAATGTCCGTGGCTTGGTTTTCCTGTCTCCCCTTTTGCATTTAAAAAAACTCCAAATAACTTCTTTTTGAACCAAACCTGACCTGATTTTTGGCTGGGCTCAAGCTGGAATAGAGCCACCTTCTTGTCAGGGTGAAGCTCAAACCAGCCTCTCTTTTTGGTATAAGCAGGGGCTTCCAGGGACCCGGTGAAAGGTGCTGGGCCAGGGCTCCTGGGAAAAGCTGTGTCTCCCAGAGAGGGACAGACAACAAAGAGAATACGTGAGAGTTAACAAGCACCTGGTTATTGAACTAAAACAATGCAGGAAATGGACTGACAGAGCTTCTCGCAGACACCCTGTTAAGACAAGGGGTCCTCAGCTCCCTGGGACAGCAGTGATATGCTGGTGTGGCTGCGGCTTCAACCTGTTTTTTCCCCAGAGCAACCAAGAGATGTATTATCAGCTTCACTCGGAGTAGGTAACGTGAGCAGTTAGAATACATAGACACCGAAACTACAGCTTTTCTCCTCCCTGCATTACTAAACCCCCATGGGATGTTGGGGACAACACAGAGTTCACTGGAACTGGGGGATCAGGTTTATAAAAGGCAGCTGACGCCCTAACGCACAATGTCTATGAATTATGGAGATGTTTCCTTTTTTAACTAAAACATATGTGATATTTAAAGTTCTGGTAAACTGAGCATGCAAGAGAGGAGAGGCATCATGTTAAAAATCAGTGCCGTCTTCCTGCCTCTCAAACCAGAGGGAGAAATCAAGAAATAGAAACAAAAACTCATTGAAAAATGAGTTGAAGGCCAGTCGGGGACTGCAGCAAGCAGAGATGGAAAAGACCTGTTAGGCTGTAGCTCCCTCTTGCTCTGCCTGCACACAGGCCGGTGTGCATCAGACCTGACACTGATGGCACACATACACCAAGTAGAGAACGACTGTAAAAGTGTGTCCCATGCCCCAGGAGCCTCCAGAGCTGTGGGGCAGCAGCCCTGGGCACTCACAGCAGCACACAGCCTCCCAGGCTGCAGCCTGGATGCTGCTAAGGACCGCGGTGTGTGCACAGGCAGAGAGAGGGTAAGGAAACAGAAACCTGCTTCATTGTGCAGCTAGTGGGACTTCATTTAAATCCTTCCATGGGCAAAAGCCTGTGCTGAATGTGGGGTTTCCTCTCACTCTCCACAAGCTGCTGCTGCTGCAGGAGCTCATAGTTGAGAGCATTGCTCACCCCCCGAGACACCCAGCCCATCACGCGCTGCCCAGCTGCAGATGTAGGGAGATTTTGGAGAGTGGTCAGAGGCTCTGTCTCTGCATGGTGGCTGTGCATTACTTGGGGATGTTTGCAGGGATTGTGCTGGCCTTGGCTGAGCTCCCTCCACTTCCATCCAGGTCCTGCTTTCCCCTAAATCCCCCCTCTCCCTTACCATGACTGCTTCTACCGGCTAGAGAGCACATTTGCACATTGATTTGACACTAGGGGAAAAAGACTTTTCCCTCAATTTTCAGAAAATTAACCTGTCCACAGTACGGACAGCTCTGAAGCCCACGCAAGAACAGTTGGAAACCTCTGCTGACATGAGCAAATCTTGCTGAAATCCCAGCTGTGACTGCCTGGAGTCCCTGCACTGTGTTACATTGACTTGTACTGCGATGACAAGGATTTCTGTGGCAACTACTAACATTTGCACCTGAGGCAGCAATAGGTGGTGGATTAGCATAGCTGGTGGGGGAATGGTTCATCTCAGGTGCCCAGGTCCCACACCACACTACCAGCCTGCCTTGGCTCAGGTACATGTTCTCCATCAGAATCACGAGCTGCCAATTCTCAGGTCCTCCAGGCTGCTCTGATGAAACCGTGAGCCAGGGTGTCCTTGGCAGTGAGGTCTCTGCAAGATGCCTTGAGTTACTCACTCCGAAGGAGGCTACTAAAGAGCCATCAAGTGACATTTCCAATTCCTGTCTTGGATGTGAAGCACCTCAAAGGCTTTACCTCCTACAGCCCAGCCTTTCCTGTTCTGTCTCCTTTATTTTCAACGAAACATGGAAAAAGTGTGCACATCCCTGGAAGACCTTAAGGCTCTTTTCCCACCCTGCATCTCCTCACCTGTCTGTGTGGACCTTGCTCTTGCCCTCCGTTGGGTGAGGTGGGCCTGCTCTGATCGGCAGACTTGGGCTGAGAACGGTCCCGGCTGCCGTAGCGGTCGCAGGAGTAAAAGCGCTGCTTTTCAGAAGAGGAGGAAGAGTGCTGCTTCCTCTCTTGGGACCGACCGCGTTCCTGCTTCTTGTCCTTGGAAGAAGACTCACCAGACTGGGCCACTGGAAGAAGAACATTGGTTGGGGGTCACCAACACAGGAGGAACTCCCAGGTGTGGGTCAGGGAGGTCCTTCCATGCAGACAGGACCCCAAATCACATCAGATAAGCAACCTGAAGGGAGGAGGATGAGGGACAAATCCTTGTTTGCAAAGCACTTACCAGCTTCTCCATCGGCCAGCTGATGGGGGGACCTGTCCAAGGACTTCTGCTTCTTCTCTTTCCGTCGATGGCAGCGGTGGTGATGGTGGTGATGCCCTTGCTCCGGCGGCATGCGCTCCAAGGAGTACTCGTAGAGGTGCATGGCATGAGGGCGCTGTGGGGTCAGCGTGGAAACGGAGCGTTTCATGGGGCTCGTGTCCGGGATGGGCTGCAAGGCAGATGGAGCGACACAGAGCAGGGTGAGGGCAGGTACTGCACCACGCTCAGCTGCTTGGTTCCCAGCATGGGGAGGGTCATACAGTGAGAGACAGGGGCAAGGAGGGGAAGGAGAAAAACGGTTAATTGGATATAACTGGAATGAGCAGAAGGACTTGTGGAATGGTAGATTGAGTGCTAAATTTGAGGAGCAAATGTGATCCCCGTTTGCTGAAATGGGCTTTAGTTTTAGCAGAGTGCCAATCCACAGGTACTATGGGTGCAGAGCGATATACAGCACTTCACACCACACACAGTGTCACAGGAATCAACAGGAGACTAGCAGGGACATAGGGCAACACAATAGCCAAGCGTCTCACAAAGATAATTCTCCAGGACTAGTTTCACGCAAAGCTGCTTCAGGGCCTGTGGTCATCCCAAAGCAACTCCAAGGAGAAAGCATGAAAGCATTGCTGGGCATCACACAGAGAGGGAAAAAAATCAGGAATAAGTGGGCAAGGTACAGGCCAAGGCAACTAGTAATTAATTCTATCTCCCTGCAGTCGATGATGACTCCCATAAAACATTTAAACCTGTTTTCTCATCCCACCATCACTCCTTGGATACCTTGTGGCTGGGACAAGCAGGATAGCATGTATTCCCTTGCATTTCTATCAGGACATCTCCAAAAAGTGACTGCTGAGATTTGCTATTGCTGTTTTCAAATTACCTGTGGCTTGAGAGCCAAATGTCTGTGTGCAGCAACACAGCCTCCCACGGGCACTGGGAGGTTTCCCTTTAGGTTCAAAACCTTACAAGGATGCTCCTCAGGAACCAAGGCAAGTCGACTGCAGGACTGTGGTGGTTTAATATCCTCACAGCTTTTCCCTTCCTACCTACTGCCCAATCACCAGGTATAAAGCCCACAAAAGCAGGACAATTCCCACATGTCCTCTTTCAGTCTGCTGGCCTACAGCCGGCTCTGTGATGGAGACAGGGCTCCATCCATCCTCTGGAAGCTTTCCTGGGTCTATCACTGTATCAAAGCTGTGTGACAGAAGAAAAACCTCAGAGCATGGTGGTCCAGCCTGACAGGGAGGATGTCCTCTGGTCCTCTGGTCCCTCAGCTCTTCTGCTTGTTTGCATCCTCAATCCAATATGTGCCTCCAACGACAGTTCTCACAGAACATTTACTTTGTTCACTGTAACCTTTCCAAAGAGCCCTGTATTATTTTTACTGTCTATGCTATTTTGTTTGCTCACCCTGAAATTCAGATCTCTGTTGCCCTGTGATATTTACACAGTGCAAAGCCAGTTGTTTTGCAGCTCTGCTTGTTATTTTGAGTGGAAAGAGCTGCTTACCCTCCCAGTGGCCCGCCACAAGGCAAATTATCTTGCGTGTCAAAGTGCAGATGGGCTGAATTTTTGTTTGATGCTCTCTCTATTGCTAGGCCGTCACCCAAGTTGTGGTGCTTTCCCTTGCAGGGCAAGGTGGAGTGCTAGAGCTGGAAGGTTTGTCGTAGACACAGGGCGGACACTGCTGGGGTGGGGGTGGGGGCACAGCACAGATCCCTGGGGTCTGCACCCATTCAGTTGGCAGCACCATGTCGTGCTGCGTTTCTCTCCTCCTGTGGCCCTCGCTATGTGCAAGAAATTATATTGAAGAGCTTCACGTTTGTCCCTCCTTGCTCACCGTTGAGCCTAAAGATGGAGGAGGGCAGAGAGCTCTGTAAACTGGATGGTCCAGAATCCGTACAGGAAGAAGACAACAGAAATTTTCCAACAAAAACCAGCCAAATCAGTAAGAAATTAACGTTTCTCTTTGGACACTGGACCAGATTCTGTGTTTATTCCAGGGACAGAAGTCCTTGCTGACACTAATGGGAAGTGGGAGAGCAGTGAAAGCCCTTTCCATAAATCCTGGCAATGCTCTCGTTATGTTAACGGGGCGTGCACAGACTCCCCATGAGCCTCGGGAGCCTATACCATAACCCTTCAGAGACTTACTAATTACTTCTTCATTACCCAAACAATTATTTTCATTTCCTAAACTCCTGTGCAACAAGGCATACAAAACCAAATAAATAAGCAAAACAAACAAAAAGTCCCTGCTTTTACAGCGTGTGGCGTGCAATTGTGGATCAAGGGAACTACAGCAAAGTGGGAAGAGATAGCGGCTGCGTCGGTGCAACATTGGACTCCAAATGAGAAGGGAAAAAAGGGTTAACGAAGGTTAATTATTTCTTAACATGAATTTAATAGGATACAACTTAGTGCAAACTACATACTGCTAGGTAACTCCCAGGTGACCGTGCTTTGCTCCTCTGCAAACAATTCGGACAAGATGAGAGACATTATTTGAAGCAGCCCCACAGTACAGCCATTGTCAGACATCACGGCAGATGTGCAGCAGACACGATGACGATCGGGGAGGGGAGGTTGGGGGGGAGGATGGCAAAGAGGGAGGGAGAAGGGGAGATTGAAAGCATAGGAAGATATTTTTTAAAAAAAAGTGGAACGTAAAAAGACAGAGGGATGACAGGCAAAAAGAATGGGAGATGTCCAGAAACAAAAAACATTGCAAATAAGAGTCATAAAGAACTCAAATTTTGGGGGAGCAGAAACAGCACGTGAGAGGGAGGGTGGAGGGCATGGAGGGGGAAGACACACACAGAAAGTACATCGGTTATTCAGCTGAAGCTACAACCACCAAAACATCGTATTATTAAATGAGGTTAGACCTGTTCACGTTATTACAGGCCTGATTCACACTGAGATTAGGCAGCTGTGCCCTGGGGAACACGTACTGTCCTGCGAGAGACTCGCTTCTGCAGATACCTGACTGCAATGGCGAGGAGTGTCCCGAGGAAAGGCTCGTGCTGCTGGCATTGCTGCTGCCAACTGCATTGTGTTGGAAGGAAAGATGCTACCTGGGGTCTAGAATAAAGGACAACTTTGTTCTGGGAAGGGGGAGGGAGTATGGGTTTGCTTTGGGGTCTGTTTCTGTTATTAAGCATGTTGAGTAGTGTTCCTGATAACGCAGAGAATCCCAGCTCTAATACAAAGACTGCAGTTTCTGAAGTCAGCTGGGAAATTTACTAGCCAATGAAGTGTCAGCCTGAGCACGTTAGCAAAAAGATGATATCTGTTGGAGCTATGCTCTGTGTACAATACACAGCCTTTTCATTTCAGGGTGCAGCATATCTTTCATGTTCTGCTTCCCACGGAGAGCAATGAGAATGGCCCACAACCATGGGCTGCTCACTCCTGACTGTCTGAATCAGGCCCTTTGATGAGACACACAGCTGTGAGTGGTAAGATGTTCTGACACACAGGAGGCAGGACAGTGGCTGGAGAGCATTCGGGACAAGAAGCTAGCAATGAACAAAATGATCTGTGAAAACCATGACGTAGAATGATATAGGTTGGAAGGGACATTAAAGATCGTCTAGTTCCATCCTATGCACTAAGTAGTGTTCACAAGTTGCTGCCAAAGTCTACTTGAATGATGTGATTTCTTTACAAGAAGTTAAAGAAGGCAAATCCTCGACAACGTTTTACTGAGCGAAGTCACAATACAGTATATGCTAAATTCTACGGGAAGAGAAAAAAACCAGGAAGGCTGCTTAGTGTCTCAATCCAGCCTTCCAGGCACAGGATCCATGGTATTTTCTGTGCATCAAAGAGCATCACAGAACATCTCCAGCTTTTGTTATGCCTAGGGCACAGGAACATGCCTTCACTGTCTGTGTAGGTAGATGGCTGTCAATGGGAAAATCATGCCTTCCAGGAATACAGGCTGGCAGACAGTATTGTCCCTGGATAAGCAGAATAGACGCTACTCAGACAGAGGGATTTCTCTGGGCTGCTTTTTGCTGCAACCAGGGAGGAGTAGAATGGGGCCAGTGCTGTGTCTACACATGAACACCTGCCACCCAAGCACAAAGTTTGGTTCAGGTTCAGCAAACATCTTTTAAAACAAATATTCACAAGTAACTTCCAACAACAGCAGCAAGCAGAGAGAAGACACTGAGTTCTTGACCCTTAGTCTCCCACAGTCAGTAAAAGCCTCCTCACTCACCTGAGTTTCAGCAGCCAGGCGTGGCATGGAAGCTGCCCGCCCCTGGTTCTCCAGGCCTGGTTGGTGCTCTCCGTTGGCAAGTGTGGGGCTGATTTCCCTCATTTCTACCACCTGATTGAAACACGAAACAGTTTCAATGGCAAGAATGTGAACACCAGTTTTGAAGCCATCATCTGAGCAGGCTTCTGCTAAGTTTGCTTTAATTGTGAAGTGAAGCCAGGAGGAGAAAGAGTAAATGAAGAGCTATGGAGCGCCCAGGTTCCTCTGTCTACAGTGCTGCCTCCACAAGGAGGAGTGGGCCAAGCTCTTCCACCAGCCATGGCAACGAGCACCAGCTCTGACCCATAAGCCCTCTCCTTTGACAATGGGACAATTACGAAGAGATAACCCTAAGTAATCTATCGCAGCAGGCACGTCATTCCAGGGAAAACACGTCCACATGTACAGCTATCAGAGTGTAGAAGCTAACACGTTTGGCTTTTCTCCATAATGCTCAAGCAAACTTTAGGTTTAGGAGAGCAATGCTTGTCTCAAGGAACAGAAGACCTCTTCAGCTCTCAGGAAAGTGTCTAGCCTGATATCTCTTAACAATCTGTCCCATTTCACCCTGTCTTCACCTGTTTGCTCACCCGTTCAATAGGGATTTCTTCTGAGTGGCCTCGTTCAAAAGCTGGTGTTCTGGTTTCATAAAACATGTCCTGGGTGCGTTGTGTCCCCCAAGAACTGGACTCTCTGATCCCACCCTCAGGAGCTGGCCTGTCAGAAGGAAAAGAGGAAAAAAGAATAACTCTGTTGTGAAGAGATTTTGCTGACCTTATTGTGATGAAGGTAAACCACCCAGAGACCCTATGAGGTTTCACTTGTGAAACCAGTTGCAGTACAGGCACAGCTGCAGGTGAAGCTATATGGTCCCCTGGGTTTTGCAAGAGCTACTTTCCATATAGCCTGAAGATCCCATTACCAACAAGGATGTCAAACTAGCCAGCACATTTTTTTTCCCCCAGTAACTAAGGACAACAAACATCTGTATCTTGAGTTTTGATGAAGAAAAATGAAGAATTTTGGAATTCGGGCAAATTATGTATGTAAGACTCATTAGACCAATAGTCCTAAATGACATTGGTCAAATATTAAAGTACATTCATTGAATGTTTAGTGGCACAAATGGCCTTGGGTTTAACTGTTGAGTCTGGTGTTGGTTTCCCCATCAGGGTTATTTGGGATATTTAAACCTCAGATATCTGTCACTAAAAGTCCATAGCACTTATGACCCAGAGGAAAGTCACCTGAAGAAGAGCAGGAAATGGAGGGTTGATTAAGGATCACTGTTACTGTAACTGTTTGGTAATCTCTCTGTGGAGGTATTATTTTGGCCAAAAAGACAGAGCCAGATTCTGTCCTGAAAAGTCTGAAGAAGCTCTTGCTGTTACCAAGTACCATGAGCTTGAGGGACTTCTTTGTTCCCAAGGTCATTTTTACTTCCAAGAACTCATTGCATGCGTGGTTGGTGGGTTGGCATTTGCTTGGTTGTTTTGCAATGATCCCAAATTCCTGTACGTAAACTCGCTTAAAAGCAGCCACAATAGAAAGCTCTCTAATTAAGATGCAGAGGAGACCATTAAGAAAACACACAGCTCTGGAGAACCCAACATACCACCACGTGGGTAACTGCACCTGAGGCAGCAGTGGGAAGCAGAGACACATCAAAGCGTTTTGGTAGCCACCAGTGGGAAATTGTCCCAGATATGGTGTGAAGGGGCTGCTGGTCTTTGTGAGCTGCCACCCCACTTCCAGAGCAGCTGAACCAGCAGCAGTTGGGGTCAATGTGTATGCCCAGTATGTCCCTTCTCTGTGTTACAGCTTTGGAGGGGAGGTCACGGGATACTCACAAGGCACCCCCGTTGTTGAGTGAGGCTGAGCTTTTCTGGCGAAGGAATGCCTTGGCATTGTTGAATGCTGTGGGCTGGGTTTGCTCCAGAGTGGCCTTCAAGGGGTGAAAGAGTGACACTGGTCCAGGCTGTGGAGCACAAGGAAAGGTTGTGAGAGACAGCTGCGTACGGAGAAGACAGATTGCAGTATGTTTTCTAGCTAATAAAACGTCCAGTTTGTCACCCTGGAAGATCAGCCCAGCAGAGAGCACATCCTAGCCTTCCCATCCTCTGAAGGACACTTGCTGCTCTCAGCTTTGCAGAAGCCAAAGTGGTGCTGCAATCCCTTTTCCTTCTAACAAAGTGTTCCCCCAATCACCAGAGCATGGCAAGGATTTCATACATTGATGTGCCCAAAGGGGCCGTGCAATTTGGGTGGCTCATTGTGACACTGGTCTGCTCTGACCTCCCATCTGCGAGACAGACAGACAGGCCATGCTGGACATCATCTGGATGATCATCCTGAAATCAAGTAGGTAGTTGACCTATCAGAAATCACTGAGGTTTCAATCCCAAGCCAGTCGCATGGAAATATTTTCAAGAAATTGAAAAAATCCTAAAATCTATTAGATCCAAAATGATTTTGAACAATTCCCATTTTCAAAAGTAACTTAACCATTTTAGAGCCAAATGGTCACCAGCTTTCAATAGTTCTTTGGTGTCCCAAAGACATCTTTTAGTGTTCCCCACTCCCTAGGCCACTTCTGAAAATAGGACTTGGACTGCCAGGTCACTTGACATTTTTTGGAAAAGATCTTTCCAGACCTACTGGAAAAAGCAGATGCACCATTTTTTTTTAACTTTTTTGAGAGAGACTTTCAGGAGAGGATTCCATTTTTGAGACAGCATTTTCAAATCCTGCCTGAAGCAGCATCCAGACATTCTGGGTGAAATGTGCTAGTGACTCTCTTGAGGGCTGCCCAACACTGGAGAAGAGGCTGCCCAAGAGGGAAAACTGAGTAGGATGCCATTTGGCTGAGTACCTGGCACAGGCCTCCGGGTGGCTGGTGGACTTGTTCCCTGCTGTTCTTATTCTGCTTGTAGAAGTCAAATATCATCAACGCTGCGTAGACCTTCCCCACAGTCATCTCATCGGCTGTCAAAGGACGGTGAAATGCAGCCGAGCCATTCAGGTGTGGAACAGGAAAGGATCAGGAGAAGAGAAGAAGTTCAAAAGCACAAAAAATAACAACAAACGGATGTGAAAAGCAAGGAGAAAGAAGAATCAACATTAGAATAATGAGAGAAAACAGACAGAAAATTGGGGGATGAAAGATGAAGAAAAGATTACAACAGACTTCAGAACTTGGTCTGTTGCTGCCTTTCACATCTGAGGAGTCTAACTCTTTAGGCAAACATTCACAGAGACCATGTAGAAAAAAAACAGGCAGGAAAACTCCGTGGCATTGTAAGTATTGCCAGCAGAAGAATTGCTAAATAAATACCAGACCCACAGCCAGCTTTTTATCAACAAAGAAGCCTTATTCCTATTTCTTTGAATTACAGTCAACCGGGGCATAATGGGCTAATATACATTTAAAGAGTATTTCATTTTTCCAGATGTCTTTTTTCACCCTCACAGCTATGCCCTTCCCTGCACAGCAGCTGAGCAAAGAGTTAAAGCATCAGATATATAGGCATCAAGAGAGGAGGAGAGGAAAAGACTTCAGCAGTCACTACCCACTGATTTGGACCTCTTCAGCTCACTCATTTTTCTTAATTAACAATGCCTTTTTTGCTCTGCACAGTTTCTCATTAATCACGAATATAGAGTCCTTGTCTTGGCCAATCAAGATAATGGCACACTTTCCATTTTCTCAGCACATTTGCCTAGGACATGATCAAGTAACACAAAGGCCTTTAGCCCCAAAATACCTCACTTCTGATTCTGTAAGTTCTCAGCAACCTTTAATTTTCTTCTCCTGGCTTTCTGGAGCCTAGATGGTAGAAATCGCTCTCCTGTCCTGTGAGGAACAGGCTGAAGGCAGACAAAAGGATGAAAAAGCTCTGGAAGAGGCCAAACAGGGCACTAGTCCCTTCTTGGCACTGTGGTGGGTTTGGGTTTTTTTTTTTCCCTAAGTATAGGAAATTATCAATATCTAAAGGGTGGGTGTCAGGAGGATGGGGCCAGGCTCTGCTCAGGGGTGTCCAGTGGCAGGACGAGGGGCAATGGCCATAAATAGGAAAACAGAAGGTTCAGCCTGAACATGAGGAAACCCTTCTTCCCTGTGAGGGTGACAGAGCCCTGGGACAGGCTGCCCAGAGAGGGGGGAGTCTCCTTCCCTGGAGACTTTCCAAAGCCACCTGGACTTGTTCCTGTGTGATCTGCTCTAGGGGATTCTGCTCTGGCAGGGGGTTGGACTAGATGATCTCTAGAGGTCCCTTCCAACCCCTTCCTTCCACACTGTGAATCCACTCCACTCTGTGAAATCTACTATAGCATAATGAAATATATGCTTAGATGTGACCTCAGCTTCCCTGCTCCTTATGTGACCATGGCATGGAGGTGGGGGCTGTGCACCCTGCGGAGAGGGTACCTAGAAGCTGAACTGCACTGGATTTCTTTGCTGCATCCTCTAGATGACTGTGCACCTAAATGGGGCTCTGGACACACAGCATGCCCAAGGAGAAACCTATGCTGGGTGGATGGGATGGGTTGAGTGCTTACGGATGATCCACTTACGTTTGTGAGGAGGCACCAGCAAATCCAGAGTCTTCTGGGACAGATTGGGCCAAACCAGTGAGATCTCCTTTCTCAACTCTGCATCACACTGGTGCTGTTTAACACCCCCTGCAGAAAGGGAGTGAAAGAGACACAGGAAGAAGAGTGAAAATCCTTGTCCTTTCAGTGCACACCACTATTTGCACAGCAAGCACAGGAGAAGGCATTTCTCCCACTCCCATTTCAGGAGCACCAAGCAGAACCTGCTGCAGCAGATGTTGTAAAGGGAAGCAGTGACCTTCTCCATGACAAAAGGGTGTGAACTCAGCAGGAACATCACTGCTCCAACCTGCTGACCCTCTGCTGTTACCTGGGGCTGAAACTTGAGCTCCGACTTATTCTACCCAACTGCAGGTGCCTGCTCACTTGCGGTGCTGGATAGCTTCAGCAGGAAGCAGCAGCACCTCCCGGGTGTGATGGAAAGGACCTGGTCTGAGGTGCTGGGCTATGAGCAATGCCACGATCCGTTATAAAATCTCTCCACCAACAACTCTTTCCAAATTATTTGGCACTGAGACATAAGCACGCTGCTCTGTATCAGCATCATCAAACAGCAGCTGTATCACAATGTAAAGCAGAGAGAGCTGAACAGAGCGGCATTATTCAAACGGCCAAAGTGAGGCCTTAATACACAAGTGGAAAGTGATTAAAGTATATGTAAGCCAACAGGCCAGCTCCCAGACGAATGCACCGCACAGCAGGCAATTAAGTAGTTCATCTGAATGACAGAGATTATTTTTCTAAGAGAAAAGTAATGGGAGGAGGCTCTGAGTACTCTGCTACATGGTGGTTTGAACTCCCACATGGAAACTCATTAGGGAGGGTTTGTTGAAGGCCTGTTAGTCCCAGTAAGGACTCAATTAAATGTAGCACATGAAACCTATTCAAACGAAGCACATAACAATACAGGTCAAAAAATCACAACCCACATCAGATACAAACCTTAGAAAGAACCTAGTGCTATCAGCTGAGGTCTCTTCTCTGGTTCCCTTCCAGCACGTGGCCAAAAGAAAAGGGTGGGGGTAGCCTTTTCAGTTGAAAAAGGCTGTTTATATTACTATTACTGACAGGTAACCAGAAGCCTAAAATAATACAAACTCTCAGCATCCTTATCTAGAGGTTATTGCTAAAATAAGGTGCTGGCCCCTAAAACACCAGGCAGTCCTAAATGCATCCTTAGCAATGGATATTCAGTGTCAGTCCCAGTGGCCTCAAAATTTTGTCTTCTTCCAGCAGCACCTACCCAAAGTATCAAAGGCAAAGTTTAAGCAACATATGAGGGAGGTAATTAATACAGAAGGGTTGAACGGCTGGCTTAAAATCACTTGGGAAAAGCACAACATCCTAACCCTGCCCTGCCCTTTGCTTGTAAGAGCATTGTTACCTTCTGTTAGCTTTTAAATTAGGTATAAAAGTGCTCTGGCCAGTCATGCCTTGATCCTGACCCCAGCCAGCCTGATTAAATAGTGTAACAACCGAGAGAAAAAGGGCAATGTATTTTATTACGTTGCAATGTTTAATTGGGAAGTCAAGTAAATGCCTGATTAAGCACTTAAATAATTAAATTTTATCTCAAGGCAGAATGCGGTTCACGGCACTTGGAGTCACTGCTTCTCTGCCAGCAGACAGCAGTTGGAGAGGAAAATTGTTTTTCTCTCATGCTGGAATAGTTAAGAAAAGAGGTGTGGAAACTCTCATTTCTGTCACACAGGAACGAGCACTAGCATAGGGCTTCTCCTCTGAGAGCTTCCAGCTAGGATGGCCAAAGCTCTCCACGTCTCATCGACAGCGATGCCAGTACACAGCCACCCCAAAGTCAGAGTGATGCTCAGCACCCCTTTGTTGCCTCGCCTGGCTCCCTCATCCTTGGGTGCTGGCAGATGGCAGACAGGCAATAAGAAAACAGGTTTTTTCCAAGTGGCCAGGATTTCTGTGGTTTCGGGAGGACACGAAGCCAACAGACAAGTTGGGTTTGACCCATGCTGTCAGACATCACCTCCCTCTCACCTGAGGCAAGTTTGATTTCTAGGGCAGTGCGGATCAAGGCCATCAGCGTGGACGTGAAGTGGACGGTTAAATCTTCAGGCGAGATCGGCATGTTCATCCGCACCAGGCGCTGGAGAGAGAAATGTGGTGGCTGTGAGCACAGGTCAGGATTCCTCCCCCAACCCCCCACCCCGTGACCCCTTACAAATAGCCATATTACAAAGGTGTGTTCACCTTTTGTGCACTGAGCTAACATCCGTCTTCTCCATATAGACATCAACTGCTTTTTGGGAGCATGTCTGAGCTGTAGTGGAGACTTTAGTGATTAAACTGTTATTTGCCAGCATTTGTACTGCAATCCTCCACAGGCAGTTCTTCCAAAAAAAGGCAGTTTAGGCACTCTCATCCCATTTCACAGCCTGGTACCCTGCTCCTGACAGTCTCCAACTATGTTTGCAGCCTCCAGACATGCGGCTGATGCCCATCACCCCTGCCAAAGCAGCCTGCTCAGGAGATATAAACCATGAACCCACCACTGCCATCGTCTCCTACATCGGTTACCTTCACCTGTGTTCTGCTTCTGTAACAGGAGTAGCAGCCACAGATGGCAGCCGGCACCGCTGAATGAAGTAAGGTGATGGAGGGTTTGCACCCACTGCCTGAGGATGTGGCTCCATCCAGAAAGTGACAGCGCCTCTTCCAGCTGTGTGGGTGGCCTTGCCAGGGAGCGGGATGTGAGGAAAGGCACTTTTGGTGGCAACAACAGCAGGAGGTGTGTGAGTGCTTTGTACAGGAGCTGTGCAGCCTCTGGAGAGGTCCTGTGATGATGCATTTTGTATTCAGCCTGAAGCACACTACAAAATAAAGCTGGTGAGTCCTGCGGTGTGGGTCAAGTACTCTGGGGCAGTTTGGGACTGGCTGCTAATAGTTAAAGTTGGGCAATATCCTTTTTATTGGAGACACACAATTCTGTCTCTTACCTCCTTTCCCTGTGGGCAACTGAGGAGCTGTGAAGGTCTTCTCTGTTCTTTCCAGTAAATGAGCTCCTTCTGGACCTTGCCCACAGGGGAAGAGGCTAGATTAACATGAGCAGGACTATAATTTCCCCCAGTTATATTCTTTCAGTCCAAACATGGAATAGTTCCTCAGGATCAGTATCTTCCAACATCTTCAGACCTGGTAGCAACTCCTTCCCCATCACCAGAGTCAGGACCACCTCTGATAGGGAAAATGCATCATTTTTTGTAAGCAATGGGATTGCTTTGGAAAACTGTGGCTCCCTTAACACCGCTGGCAGCAAAGCATGATGGGGAGAAGCACTCTCCAAGCCTTGCTGACAACCTTAGCACTGCGTTTAAAGGATGGATTTCTCCTTCGGCAGCCTAATGGTTTCTCAGCTCCTCAGCTTTCACAAGCTGTTTAGAAACTTCCTGGGCCAGAGCCATATCAGAAAAGCCTCTGTGTTTCCGTTCTCCAAGGGTATATGCAACTTGAGGAAGTCAGCGGGCGTTAATCTGTCTGAGCAGAGCCTCACAGCAGCCTGTAAAACCAAGTGTTAGCTTGGCCTGGGCCCCTTGCTCGGGAAGGAATTTCATCCACAAGATGCTTAGGCTGTTACTGTGATCCCTATGGCTGCACAGAAACCTCCTCTTTGTTTAACAACAGCCCGACATGCTGCTAAAGAAATTTAAGCGCAGTCAGCAGTGGCTGCACCCACGGGGCAGTAAGCTGCCGTGGCAGAGAGTGCATGGAAGGGGCTACATCCCACCTTGGAGCTGTACACGATAACATTATGCAACGTCAAGAGCTGTGAATATTTTTCAGAGATGCAGCTTTGCAATCCTTACTTCGGGGTCTCAGGCGAGACGAGAGGCAGAGGGCTCAGTGCAAGCCCTGAATCCCACTCCTCCATTCTACCCCAAAACAAGCCAAGATTGGGGAAGCAACACATGGTCACCCTTTCCATCACCGAGTTAGCCTCCCTGCTTGGAGATATCTTCGACACAGTTTCCCAGCAGTATGAATTGAGCTGCCTTAGGCATTTTGGTGCTGATAGAGGACCAACTGCAGACCTGGTACCTTCTGCCAAGCAAGGAGAAAGCGTTTCACCCAGGAGAGGCGTGTGCTGGTGCTGACGGGGGCACGCAGAGACACAGGGCAGTGGTCCAGTGCAAAACTTCTCCTTCTGAAGTGGGCTGACATTCAGAGGAGTGGAGACCTCCTCCTTTATCTTATTACATGTCCAGATCTTGTTGCATTCTGCAGGGACAAGAGACTCATGTACCCACCCTGTCTCCTAATGTCTGAGCCGAACCATTGTAATCTCAAAGAGCTTGCTTAAAGCATGCCCAGAGGTTATCTTCCATGTCTGACAAGCCTCAGAGATAGGGGAATCAAAGCCAAGACTCTCCTCTCTTTATAATTCAATGACAGTATCAAATGCTGGCAACTCCACAACAATTTTTTCTGTTCACTTTTGTCAAATGAAACAGGATTTTAATTCAGAATTCTGCTCTCAGCACACAGAAAGTTAAAACAAATTACTGTATCGATGAGAACCCACAGTTACCACTGAAAGAGACCCACTGAATCCCAGCTCTGTGGGAGTGTTACGGGATGGTGAGAGAAAGAAGATGCATGGAAGCGAAGAACAAGCAGATGAGAAATATTTCCCCCCAGGAGAGCTCTATCCTCATGAAAACCAGCACCAAAAAGATATTTTGGGATGTCCCAGGTCCTCCCAGCTGACTTTCTAGGCCAAATTCCCAAAGGACATAGATACAGAACGCAGCCCACATCACAGGTATCTGCAGGAATGCTGCGTGAAGGTCTTTGCTCCTAAATTTTAATCAGGGACAAAGGATTTAGAGGGAGACTTTCCAAGGGGATACACACTTGCAATCACACACATGCAGAAAAGTTAGCTGAGCAGAACTCACATGCAAGTGCTGGGTGGGAGTGCTGCAAACAGCTGCCTGGCAGAGTCCCTTCCCACCCTTCCCTCCTCGCCACGCTGTCTGGTGGCGTTTTTTCCATCTCAGTATGCAAACTGCTTAAACAGGCTAACCCAGACATCACAACTTCCGATTCTGATAACCCACCAACCAACAGAAAGCATGGTGGTTGTGATGCTCCTTGCACATCTCACAATCACTAGCTAGGGATGGATGGCTCTAGCAGTCACGTCAGGAGAGAGGAGGCTTGCTCTGGCTGGTGTGGTCTCCCTCTCTCCTCTCTTTCGGGGTGGCAAACCAGGATGCATCTCCCCACCCTCCCCTGGCATTGGCAGCCAGTTGAGGAGCACATCCATTGCAAGGTGGGCTGCAAGTTGCGCTTACCAGGGCAGAGCAGCTGCCCATTTCTTAGCCAAAAAAAGCCATAAAAGGGGACAGAAGTGCCTCATAACCTGCTGCAGCTAAGCCCACCAGGTCTCGGCTACAAGCCACCCTAGATCCTTCCCAGCATCAGTGAAAATTGCTTTCTTGGAATCCCCTGACTTGAGGAAATATGTTGCTTAAAAGGATACACCACATTTCTGGGAGAGTTCCTGCTGAAGATGAAGCAGTTGGGAGAAAGAAATTGATTCATCTTTGATTTAAAATAGCTTTGCCACCACTCCGTGTGGGAGGCAAGGGAGAAGGCAGTTTGGTGAGACATGCTCACACCACTGACAGCCAGAGGAGCCAAGGAGTCAGCCAGGTCCTGGCACAGCCACCCCAGAGGAACTCGGCACCTGAACTTCCCTGCGCATCATCCGGTGCATTTTCCTAGCACTAGAAACACAACTGAAAGACCAAAACTGCAAAAACCCCCAAATCTTTGGTTTCTCCCAGTGTTATAAACCACCTTGCTGTAAAAGTACCTCCTCCTAACATGTGCAGAGCAAGAAATTTCAATTCTTTCAAAGCTGCTTTCTAGTTTTACCTGTATTTTAATTCATTTACATTCCTACAGGATCCATTTAAAAAGGAACTGGGATCTAATTGAAATCGGTAAAGTTTTTCAAAATCAAATATTGTGATTGACCCAAAATTAATCAGGAACTTTTGATTTTCATCCCTAACCAGGATAGAAGGGAAAATCTCAATGTTTGTCATACAGCATGGGCAACAACATGGTTGGAGAAACCTGAGCCAGTTGTGCAGCCTGTATGTAGTTCAAAGAAAAATACACATCTCCCCCAGTTTTGCTGTTTCATCTGGCTGAAGCTGTGCTTCAAGGCTGCATCTTACCAGTTCCTCATGCTTTGGAACACAATGTAAAAATCTGATTTAAAACAAACAAACAAACAAACCACAAAAAACCCTGATTTGGATAATTTTCCACTTTTCTAGACCCCAGGTGGAAAACATACAAGCCTGTTGGTGCAGATGGCAGGGATCTGCTGCCTCCCTGCACTAGAAAAAGTCCTGCAATACTTGGGGTGCCCTGGGAGTCAGCAGCCACAAACGAGGAGTGCTCAGGTGAACACTCTGGGGAGCAGGAAAACGGAAAAATCCCCACCAGAGCTGGAGGAAAGGGCTCCCTTCGCTGCTGCTCTTCCTTCGCCTCCAATTTCTTCCACGAGCATTTGAGGAAAAGCACCCAGCAGCAGATGGAGTCCCCGCTCCTATTTCCTAACTGCGCGTGGGGAACCTTCCTCCAGCCCTTGATTTTAATTAGGCTGTTTCAGAGACATCCCCCTCCCGAGCAAGGGCAGCTCGTTAATGTTTCTGCAGGAAAAGGCCCCAGAGGCAGGAGCTGCAATATTGTCTCTAGCGTCTCCTAATTAACTCTGTGCAGATAACGAGGTAGTAACCGATTACAGCCAGGGTTAGGGAAGCAAGGCTTTTTGCTCTGGTTACTTGTGTGGTCAGGAGGGCTGCAGACACTCCTCAGCGTCTAATAGTGATTTAATTGCAAGTAAACAAAGACATCACTAACGGGAAACCAAAGCTTTGTGTCAAGCAGAATTGGTAGAATTTGTGCCCTTTCAGCATTTGGTTTCAGTGGATCTTCTGCTTGGAAACTTCTTGGACAATGTTGGAATAGGCAGTGAATGTGTTAGGGAAATGGGGGGACGCAGAGATCTCCTGCTGCCTCCCAGCCTGACCCAGAAAGCGAGCACCGAACAGAAATATCTGCACCACAAATCTTATTCACTGACACATTTGTCCAAACATTAGCAGGAAGAGGAACACACCAAGCTATGAATGCCAGGAGAACTAGCTGGCACCCAACGGATTTGAATTATTAAGAGCACCCCATCAACAGCTTCTGAGCAGTCTCTGGGACAGGAACCGCTCTGGGAATAATTCCCAAATGTGAATAAATGTGGGACAATGGAGCACTGCTTATGAGAAATGAGTCTGAGTTTGGTGAATAAATGATTTGCTATGAATAATTCACCCCGACCTAGTTGTAATTATGCCACTCTCATTTAACTCTTAACTTCAAAGAGACTGGCCATGGCCTTCCTCCTTCCCACTGCCAACAGAGGAGCAAGGTTTGTGTCCTGAAGCAACGAGACAACACCTCCAGCATGGAGTGGTCATCTTACCTTCACTAGGTGCAGTCCTGCTCCTTGTCCAGCAAGCACACAGCTCTGTGCAGAAGGCTGGGCAGCTAGCAAATGGACCACTCCAACCCTTGCTTAGCCTTCAGGGGCCTCATCCAGATTTTAAAATCTACACAGCAGTGATGGGCAAGGTGAGGTGCAACCCCAGTGCAGATGAGGAGTCAACCAAGGTCCAAGAACACCCCCATCATATATCCAGGAGCCCTGGCCGTATCAGCTGTTAAAGGGAGAGCTGGAGCCCTCTAATCCCCACAACAAATCACTCCTGCCACAAAGTGTGCAAAGCCATGTTTGACAGCACCAACAGGACGACAAAACAAAGTCAAGAGCCTCCTCCAGCTGCCAGCATCTCCCTGCAGACCCCATGCAGGGCTTTTCCCAGAGCAAGACTTGGACAGAGGTGGAGGCATGTCTGCTGGCGATGCTGTCTTCTCCTACCCTCAGTGAAAAGATGACTCTGAAGACCACTGGGGAAAGGCTTGGGCTACCACCTCTCCTAGCACCACACCATTCCTAAGAATCACCCCCACTCCGAAATAAACCCTCCTCCAACCCCACTTGTGCAGATATCTCCAAGATATCTTGATGGCATTGTGCCAAACAGAGAAATTTAGCAGCTTCTCCCATTTTCTCTGAAGATGGACTTGAAACTGTGGTGCAGAATGACTGATTCCAGGAGATGGCAAAGCTGAAGAGATTCAGGTAGAAGAGATTTTAAAATTCCTATCCTTTACCCTTTTTCTCACCCTCCCAGTGCAGGATAGAGCTCTCCTGGTGCCCGAGCAGCACGACTGGAGGATCCCACACATGCATCTCCAGGCAAGCAGCAAGCCACACGCACGAAACTGCAGAGACTGGTCACAGTGACCAAGGAGAACAGTTGAGAAAGGAGGACCAGAAAACAGCAGAAAGGAAGGACAGCAGCCAAGGAGGCTGCAAAGAGGGAAAAACCCAAACAAAACAATAGTGTGCACATACTGAGAAGGCAACACAGACAAAGACAAGGGGAAACCACACAAATTCTGTGCAAACAGAAAGGACTGGGCAAATATATATGGAAAGAAGAAGGGTGGACACATGGGGCAAAAGAGCTTTTGCCAGACAGAAGAGTGAGGTTTTTAAAAATTGTTTGGTTCAGAGAGAAAGAGCAGTAATAGTGCAAAACCCTGGCTGCTGTCAGCACTGACTGAGCTACGTCTGTGGGATGAGGGGTCATTGCTCCTTCACGCACTGCTCTGCACGCTGGCTCTGCATGGAGGTGTGCATGGAGGTGTGCATGAAAGGGTGGGCTGCACTCTCCTCCCCAGGTCTCCCAGCACTTGTGGGAGTACAGTAAGAGTGACACCGGGAGTGGGCACCCAGGGGGTGCAGGGCAAGGGGATGCCACAGTCCACATGCAGCCATCATCTAGGGGAAGTTGCTCAGCACCAATCTGTCTCCATGGATATGATGTTCTTAGTGCTGCACTTAGAAATGGAGGAGGGAGGGAAAACCAGCACTGCCTCCCCGTGAGGGTTCAGCTTTATCAGCAGCCATAGTTGGGAGTAGGGACCAGCCCAAGCTGAAGCCTTACACCATGGGAAAAAAGATCTGGTCTTAAGTGTGTATTTCTGTAGTTCAGGGCTCTTGATAATGTGCAAAACAAATCTAATCATCTCCAAACTCGAAGAAGTCTTCTGTTCAGTCTAGGTTTGAGCTGTTTGACTTGAACCCATGTCTACGTATGGTTCAGTCTTACACAGACACCTTTTAGAGGTGGTTTAGTAGATGGGTAAAAATTAAAGACAACTTAAAAAAATCAGGAGTCTGTATTTCAAAAAGAAACCATTCCTGTGTACCTAAGTTCTGTGGATTTGTTCCATAAAGACAGACAAATTAAACTAGATACCAGCTAACTCACAGGGAAAAGGCAAGCTTGGGAAGGCACACGTTCAGTGCCTCTGCCCGGGGAAAGTCTGCTGCAACAGTTGAGCACAATCACGTAGAGGAACAGAGACACCACACTAGAAAATCCACCAAAAAGTCATGTTTAAAATCCCTATTTTAATATATGGTTTTTGGTTTTTTTTTTGGTGGGTCCCCCCCCCCTCCCCCCCTTTTATTGTCTTCCTTTTCATTGGTACAAGATCTGGGGGGGTGGGAAGTGAGGGCTTTATGCATGTGTGACCACAGAGCTGCAAACACCTACTGCCAGGCTTTCAGCAGGACACGGCTCTACTTTAAGTCAATGGAAACTCACAGGTGCTAAGAGGAGCCATTTATTGCTTTAAAAGCATTGGATTTCCATGTATCAGTGGTACCTCTATACAGATGTTTATCTACCCTTCTATCTGAAAGACCCAGGAGCTGGCATTTTGAGGTCACTGGGTTTCTCAGGCTTAGTTACGGTATGGTGGGTACGAATCGCTTGTAATGGAGATGCTCTTTTAAAGCAGCTACAAAAGTGGCCGGAAACAAATCAAAAGGAATGCAGAAAAGATATCTAACTGGCTAGCTTTACGTTATGTTTAAGTTTCTTTTTATTTTAAATCCTAACACACTGAGGAAGGCGGTTGTAGGAAGCTGTATCTGAATCTCTTCTTGCTGTTAAGTGCCCTGCACAAAGGCAGGCCCCGCTTTGGGTTTAGCTCGCCTCTTTACAAAGTCTTGCTTTCCTACGTCCTCGGTGAAAAAATGAGCACTATTGGAGGGGCTTTTGTGAATGGGATCCATCGCACCAAGCACAGTGGGATGCAGTAATTAGGCTTGGTGCAGGCTGAAATGAGGTCAACAGCAAAAAACCCTGTTGAGTTTGATGGCCACTCAATTACACCAACGCTAAATGCTTACGGCAAACCTCTCCTTCTAAAACCGTGAGGTTCAGTGTTAAAAGTTTCCAAGGAACTGTCCCTGCAAACACAAATTTCCAAGCGCCATGTGAGCTGTTGGGAGACTGGCATGGCTTTCCCAGGCTGGGTCTGGGTCTGCTCCATAATTTCAACGCTGTGTCTATCTGGGTTTTCACCACATTCCTCCTTGCAGCATCTGAAAGGCAGCAGCTGGCAGCATTTTGGATAGAATGCAGTTTTGTGGTTCAATTAAAAAGTTTTTCAGAATAAACAATAACTTTGAGTGATTTCTTCATCTTACTGCCTTAAATGTTTTCTGTTAAAATAATTTCTTTCATGTGGGTATTTAAGGAACCCTTCTGGTGTTGCCTCTGCTTAATAGCTTACTAACTCCTACAGCACTGCCTACTCTAATTACTCCAATCTAATTAAGAGGGGGGAAAAACCAGCACACTACTGAAGGGCTAGTGAGAGCAGATAGACAAAGAGCTGTAGAAAGATAAATGGGGATCATATTGTGGGGTAATGTGCTCATTAGCACCCTTCCTCTCCAAATTAGCCTAAATGGAAGCAGAATGAGAGAGGAGAGAGAGAAACACTGATAGAGATAGCAGAGACATAGTTAGAAAGACAAACTGATGTGCCATAGTTTCAAAGACCAAAAAAATGGTTACCAAAAAAAAAAAAAAAAAAGCAGAAGATTCAAAATCCAGTCTGCTTGGAAAGCAGAGAAAGCACCAGAAAACTCCAGGAGAACAACACTAATGTCACAGAAACCCAGCACCCGCTTCAGCCAGAGCACAAAAAGCTGGTGGGTTGGCAGGAGTTTCTAGAGGGGTTGGTCTACCTTATAGGCAACACGAGCAGGGCATTTCTTTCCAAGGCCTAGAGGTGGGGACATGTGTCTCAGCATCTCATACATGTCTGTGTAACTGATGCGCCCGCTTGGAGTCAGAGGGAGGGAGGCAAAAGCAAGAGAACATGGAAACCAAACAGGCCAGGGTGGGGGAAAGAAGGGGATGGGGAAAAGGGCAACACAAGGGAGCAAATGAAAAGGAGGAGAGAGAAGGGAAAGCAGACAAGAAAACAGAGATCCGGTTAATCAGATTTCTCAGGAAAACAAAACCAAAACACAGAGGCGGGTAAATAGAAAGGTTTCTCTGCTTCCGTTGCTGTGTTTCAACGCCCAACGTCTCCTCCTCACTGCAGGGACGTTCTGTGCCCAGAGCTGCGGGTCCCTGCTGGGAATGATTGATGTCTCCGCTCGGGGTGGAGAGGGTGTGGGGAGGGCTCAGGTTTGGCTGGCTCTTTGCAGGGGTGTAGGGACGCTTCCCCTGCTTGACCCCCAAACCAGTCAATCAAGAGGCTGTATTCACCATGCCAGGGAGAGCTGGTAGGCAGAGTTATGGGACAGGGAAAGATAGGGCTTAGAGAAAATATTCAGTTTGCTTTCAGCAAATAAAGGGTTTGGGTTTCAGGTTAGCCTATGGGCTATGAGGGAAGCAGAAAGCCAATCCTGGTGTGTTTGCCCAGGGGACAGACTGCAATTGTTCTGAGTCCAAGCCAAGGTGCAACTGCAAAACCTCATCCAGCCTGAATTCAGGTTTGACAAAGAAAGGGAGGCCTGTTTCTTCCTCACATTTGATGGGTTCCCTCTTTTATCATGCCTATGTCAACTGGTTGCCTCCACCACCAAGGGCAGCTGGCTGTCCTGTGTGTTGGAGGGAACTGGGAATTACAAAGATTTGGGAAAAGGCCCTTAAACCCATCCTATTACTGATGACATCCACCTTCAGCACACATTGGTAGCAACTGAAATCCTGCCCTGAAAAGCAAGGGAGGCAAAACTAGCAAGGAATTCTTTTGCTTTGCCTTTTTTCTGACTACTGAAACTGGGAACATGACTGTGACAATCTCATTTTGTTTTCCCAGCCAGCTGCCTGCGTATTCTATTGTGCAAATCTGTGCTGCCTGTCATCTGAGGAGACCTAAGTGTATTACAGCATGTTATTACTTAACGTTTAACCCCTGGAAAAGCAGGATGGTATTATCATCTCCACTACACTAGGAGGGAAAGTGAGACCTGAGCACTCATACGAAACCTCTTTCTCAAGCAGGACAGCCACAGAAGCAGGAACCTGCTCACCAGCCCACTGCCCTGCCTAGGGTGTCAATTCCTAGGTAAACCACTGATGAAGGAGGGGGTGACAGAGAGAACTTACAGAGCCAAAAGTATCTATTCTTGTCCTTAGTAACGAATACAGTTAAAATACCACCCAGGTTTTACAGCCTAGAGCTAATTTAAAGGCTGCTGAGAGACACAAATTGTAATTACAGCCAACAGCTTCCCCCTGGATTTTCTCTTCTGCCCTGCTCCCTGGTTGGAGGTACAGGGTCTCATGCCTCCTCTGCAACATTTTTAACTCTTAATCCCCAGTTAGGTGTCAAAAACACCAGGCTGGAGTGAAAGGGAAAAGCCATTGCAAGCTCCATGCTGGCTGCTGCCACTTGTCCCTCCTTCATCTTCTGCACTCCATGCACTGGCTACAGGAAAATCCCTGCCTGTAACTGGGACCACCCTGAAGCCCAGTGTCATCCTGGGCTGATTTCTTGGCAAGATCTGTCCTTAATTCCCCACCTTGGCTCCCAGGCCCACTATACTTTCCTGGGGCCATGAGGCAGGAGGTTTCACTGGATGTCCATCAAGCTTACATTGCTCCCAGGGCAATCGCTGGCTGTTGCACTGTGAAAAGCTCATCCCTTCATCTCTCCCCAGCCTAGATAACCATCCCACTCTGCTGCCCAGTAACCAGTGCCTAGATCAAATATCTTTTCAGCTCAGGAAAAAGAAAGGTTCAAACGTTGGTCATTCAGCTGGAGGGACAATGCTCTGAAGCCCCCCAAAAAATGGACTTGATACTCCCTAGACATCTCAGGATGACATTTCTCTGTAGTGTGTATATATAGAGCAAAAGTGCTCAGCTGCTGTGCTGCTTTTCCCAACACTTCCCACCTAGACCAGGCGGGATGGAAGCTGGGGGGTTCACTGTCTCATAAAGCTGCCTGTCTCCAGCCAGCTGGGGTGTGGGAGTAGACGGAGAAGAGATGCGCCGAGGAGAAAGGAGGCAGTCAGTCAATCATTCCTTTTTTCAGGCAAGGGGTTAGTTATGTTACAGTTTCTTTTCTGTAGTGTTTGCATTTGAACTTAGGGAAGGGGTTATAAAGAAACAAAACCAGAACTGAAAATGCTGGAGGGAGTCTCTGAAGTTCCAAACCTTGTATGCCACCCTATGAGGGCACTTCTTTCCTAAGCCCAGGGGTGGAGCAATTACACGTAACAAATTGTACATATCCTTATAATGAATCCGGCAACTGGAAAGAAAACATCAGATGTTATGACAGCAAAAACGGAGAGGAATCAGTTTTTCCCCAGGCAAACAGGAGAAGTTGGAAGGGAAAAACATGCTGAAAAGCAAGGTTAGTCTGACAGCAACTGGTCTTGCAAGGAAGGAGGCACTTTAACACAGACCGAGAGAGAGAACTTCCAACTGCTCAACAAAAGCTATACCCTTGGGCTTTCTTCTGTGAAGCCTTCAGTGCCACGTGCATTTGGTTACCTTTATCAGCAAGGTTTTACTTCCCTGTGCCTGAGCATCTGCCTCCAGACGGCCCCTACCCACGGCCCAGGAGCTGCAGCAGCCCAGCAGAGCCAGAGCCCACAGTACACAAATAGCCTATTTGCTGGGTTATTGCTGGGATTCAAATTAGCTGGTTCAAAAGGGCTTGGGAACCTCCACTTCCCACTGCTGCCACCTACGTAACCCCAGCAGAGCTGTAGGGACAATAAGCAATTTGCTAAAAGTTCAGAAACTGCCATCTCGAGAGTTCTCTTGGCCATTGGCACTGGGAAAATCCAGCCTGCATTACCAGTAGGTGAAATCAGGTGCCTCAAGGTAGCTTTATGGTCAGTCTCATTAAGTCCCAACAATATTTTCAGCTAATTTAACAGCAGGACTAGAGTTTTTAGTCTTTTGTAAGTAACGAAATCATGTACAAAAAGAGCTGTGGTGCACTCTAAAATGACCTCTAAAGAAAAACGAGATGATTTGGCTTCATGATGTCTATTTTGGTACATTATATAAAGAAGGATGGAATATTTTGGAATATCTCCTTCAATATTACTGCTTTTTTGGATATGAAAACTTCAAAACCTTCACAATCAACTCAAAACCATTAATTTAGGAACAGATGAAATGGAACTGTGCAAGTCTTGGCTGCAGGCCTAATCATGGTTATACTAAGTATATTGGTCTAACTGAGTTAAGAAGTTTACCGAAATTTTAGAACAGTTTTGTAAAATCAGCTTGTAGAAAATAAGTTTGAGCAGTTCTCTGAGCTCTCTAAGAGCCTGTGGAAGACACAAAAACCAGCAGATGTATTGCATCAGAAGGTCATGGCTGCAAATTATGACAAACAGGGATTCTTTCCCTGTTTTTTTTTTTTTTAATTTATTTGAGTTTTCTTTATTTTCATCAGCATCCCTTTATCTCAGATAGTTATGAACAAGCTCTCCTTTGGGAGTGCCTGCATCTCCTCCCGACCACTGAAGGTGCTGCCAGTGGCATCTACCTCATCCCTCAGCAGCAATTCATGGGAATGGGCTGTCAAGACCAACATTTCCATTCTCTCTAAGGAGTGTGCACTGGGTAGGGGGGTGTAAGAGAGATATAGCACTCACTTCATGTATCCTGAACAAATAAATGTGGATATAAATCCAATTTTCTTTTCTTTCCCAGCTCATCCTTAAATTCAGTGTTTCCTCTGATTAGCTCACAGCCCTGGACCAAACTGCTGTGTGTGTCCCAGTTCTCTCACTCTCTTTTTCTGAATCTGAGCCTTCTGCCACCTGTAATTCCAACATTTTCCCCATACTTACCCCTACTGAGCATGACACTTCTAGAACAGCTTCTAGCTGCATTTTTTACTTCCCTTCAAATTTTTTTCCATAGAAAACTTTACAGAAAGTTGGATTTTGTAACAGAAACAAAGGCAATGTTGGAAATGGGTATGTAAACACACACACGAAGCCTATGTTTAAAATATTATCGATATAGCAAAAGCATAACAACACCTGTACTTTAACCACGCAGATCTTTCATCGAGGGTCTCAAGCTATGGAAAGTGGACAGTGTAATTCCATTTTCCTTGGGATAATCAAAGAAGAGAGAGGCTACTGATTAGGGAAAGATGGAAGCAGGAACTAGCTCACCTGCATCTAAGCATAAGATAACACTGCCTAGCAGTCATCTTTCTTGCAAGTTATGCTGGTGATTATTTATCATTCCCCTGCACTTGTATATACTGGGAGCTGAAATGCTAAAAGGAGATGGGTGACATGGAAACCAAAAATTAGATCAATATTTTCTTCCAGTGAGTTTGGCCAAGTAGTGGAACAAACAGCTGAACGAAAACTGGATCCTCTAAAGCTCCATTTCTTCTGTTTAAAACAGGGTATACTGCTGGGAGCAGTACCTTATAAGAGAAGTTATTAAGCACAGTCCATGGTGAAATCCTGTGTCCAGAGCTTCACAGGAGTTCAGCCCAAATGATCAAAAGGTCCGTTCTGGCCTTAAACTGTGAATGGATTTCAGATTACGTTTAAATTGCAGAAATGTCAGTCCCACGTATGAAAACGTGATTTCAGTGGAACTATTCACACACGGAAAATCCAGAACATGCACATGTTTTAGGGTCAAGCCTTGAGCATCATGTCTTGGCTGTCCTTTGATTAGCACTTCTACCCCCAGTCACTCTGTCAACATCAATAGCTTCACACCAGAGCCAAACAGGAACAAGGTTAGAGAAAACCAGAATTAGGATCTTAATATATGACATATTGCATATTAACAGCTCTAGAAGTGAAAAGGTTTGGCCCCTGAGTGCTCATGAAATGTAACCTCTGCGCTCAGAGTTAATAGAGTGATCAGATCTTTCTGTAAACGTAATGCTTGTGCCTCTTATGGGTGGAAAGTTCCTGAACACAGGAACATTAAAAAAGCACATTGATACTAATTTTTTCCCTAGCAGGTGTGGTACTCCTCCCACGGATGCTAATCAGAGCCAAGACTATTTTTTAAGGAGAGAATGGGCACTCCCAATTCTTCAGTCTCATTAAGATTTTCTAGTGGTAAAGAGATAGGACTGGATTTGAAAAAGGAAAAAGAGCTATTTACTGCCTGCCAAATACCCACAAAGGACTTGTCTGTGTTACAGAGCACGTGGTAATGAAAATCTGCTTGGAGATTACAAGCTGCCAGCATGTGTGCAGTATATATGCAGGCTCGTAGTACGGATGGCTTCGAGCTAGTTAAAATCACACACAGTTCAGAGGAATGCAGTCATTTCGGAATAGGTTTACATTTAAAGTTAGCCTAAATCAATTTAACTGAGATTTTAAAGAAGTTTAATTGCATCCTAGCAGGGAGTTTGAGATGCTGATTATACAAACACTTCCTGCATCTGTCTCTACTGAAGGGAAGCAGAAAAGAGTAGGATAGGAGGGGCTGGAGGCAGCTTCGTTAGAAATTCAGGAGATTCACTGCAGAGTAACTTGAGGGGAGGAAAATGGATACAAAATTAGTAGAGCTTTAAATAAGAAAAAAGCCTTCTAATGGGCAAATTCCCAAGTTGAAGAATATCAAGGAATTTACTGTGACCTGTATCTCAGAGCATCTAGAAATGAAAATACCACAGTCACCAGGACTGTTGTGCAGTAGCTTTCTCTGGGCAATGGAGAAAAGCAATATATTAAAGTCAGTCTTGCTCTGGAAGTGGTCACTGGTCAGGAGCCATTCCTTAATTTTTAAAAAATTCCTTAAAATGCTGCATCAGTGGCTCTTGGGTCTGCCATGGCGCGGTGCCACTCCTCCGCTGCCGGGGTACTTAGGCCCACGTGTGCAGCTTACCCTGCGAGTGACTTCAAATAAGAAAAACAAAGATATCAAACCATAAAGCCAAACACCTCACCGACTGGCTATGAGAAAACCATTTCCTTCTTCAACACACTCCTATATCAGGAACATTTTATCAGAGGCTCACTGAGATCTGAAATGCTTCTGAGGTCAGGCTTATGGCATGGTCGCCTTACTATTTTGCACACCTTATGTTTCAACTGCAAGTCACAAAAGCTAAAATATTAGTTAGAAAAACAAAATTCCCCTTGACAATTTGGTGTCATTAGAAGGAGGCTTCCAAGATCAAAACATTGGCTTTGATGAGAAATGTCTGTTTAAAAATAATGTGTTTTCAGCAAACCACCCTCATGTTGAGAAACATCATGTCACCCCCTGCTGCCTCACAGGTGGGTGAAAGCAAAGGATGAAGTCTGGGTCTGCAGCACTCGACTCAGATGCAAAGCAGTGGGGTACATCTCCTCTTAAGTGAGAAGTAGCACCCTGAAAACCTAAATTTTTATGTGTATGGCCTCAGGTCTCTGCACAGGATTTGTGAAATCATTAAGGGTATTCTCAACCAGGAGAGATATGCTGCACAAATGAGCGATAGCAAGGCTTAGCCTCACACGTTACTTAGAGTGCTGCCAATGGCAAGAGATTCAGCATATTTTTATCTCCAAATTGGGATGCAGAAACCAAAGGCAATCAAAGCTCCTTTTGGAAATGCTAAACATCTTTTCTACTTGGCCATTTAGCCAATATCATATGAATTCACCCTATTAATTTTTGGCCATGTGTGGGTGGGTGGAGGGTGCATTTGCTCTCTTGATTTGTTGGTTAATGTGTATCACATGTCTATTTGAAGGAAATGCCCTTATAATGACATCAGGTTTGTTCATCTCCAATGCACAGTGAATGAAAGTTGGAATGTTTACCACCACCGTTACCTCAAGTTTTGGAGTCGTTTTCCTTCTGGAGCTGTACTCACATTAAGAACAGGCTGTTTGTGTGTATAAGGGTGGTATTTACACACAATGTATATCCCTTTTCTCCACATATAAGTCTAACAGCATACATACCAGGCAGCTGGGTCATATTCAGCCCAGACACGAACAAACTCATCCAAATGATGGGGCCCAAGGATGGAGGAGTCTCTTGTCAGGTATTCAAAATTGTCCATAATCACAGCCACAAACAGGTTTAACATCTGCAGAGAGAAAGCAGTAATGCAGTTGAGAATAGAGGATGAGAAGAGAAGGAAAGGAGAAGGAGAGAAGAATGCTGGAAGGAGAGAAGGTATGATTCCCTTAGCAGGGTGTGGGGTTTCTACAGGAAGCAACTGCACCACAGAGAATAAACTCTACAAACCCAGTCGTGTGTCCCTGAGGACCCTACTGTCACGTCCTCCTCCCCTGCATGCTGCAAGCCACTTGGAGCCATGGTTTGCCATGGCTTTTGACCACAGGTAGTTTGGCCACATCCCCATCACTGGTGATGCCCTATGGCATGATCCATCCCAGAGCCCAGGGGGTTCAGCACCTCTCCCTTGTCCCTTCTTTGCCCTACACCAACAGAGGCCAGCACACAGGCTGCAGTGGCTGCTTCACCAACCGGGTGATCTGAACTTTTCCAGCACTTTCATATCAAGGCACATCAAGCCAAGAACAGCTAGAAGAAAAACCATTTTTCAGCCTGAATGTCCTATTTTAGACTCAAAACAATACAAACCTTCAAAGATCCCCAGAAAGATGAGGGGCAGGACACACAAAAGGCTCCTGTCCCTAATAGCCGCTGTCTAACAGAGAGCCCAGCACACACTTCTGGCACACAAAGACTCTCCTCTTATTAAAGGCAACGGAAGAGGCACAGGGATTTCAATGGGAAAAGATCAAGCTGTAGCCATCGGAATGGAAGAGCAGGAGGGCCTGCGGGCTCCTGCGCCGGATGAAGACCTGACTGGCACAATGCCCCTTTTACCGTCGTTGTGTCTTTTTAGGGAGGCTGAGCTGCTGCCATGAGGGCTGCTCCTCTGCACCGCGCTGAGCAAGGAGGTTTGCGGCAAAGCAGCCTGTGAGCACTCGCCCAGGGATGAGAAGAACTAGACTGAATATGGATGTCCCCGGCTGGTCTGCCAGTTGTTAAAAGAAATGAGGCAGTGAAGTTTCATGTTCCTGTGTGATCTGCAGGGAGGAAGGGGTCTTGGCTTTTGCTGGGACACACATCCCAGACAAGCACCATCCATAACCAATCACACTATCACCATCAAATGCTAATCAAGGACTTCCCAGACCTTCAATCCATCTACTTTTTTAGAACCCACCCCAACAGAAAGACAGGAGCAGAACCCAGCCCCCAGTGCATCAATGTGTTACACAGGGGCACCGGGGTGTCTCACACTACACAAGGAAACGTCTTCCTCAGGCCAAGCAGTGGAGCACAGAGCACACACCAGCCCTGCTCAGCTCCAAACACAGCTTCTGCCTCTGCAGCTACGCGCATGCATTCACTACGGCGTCTCAGCGTTAGGGCTTGTCAGCTTGAACCAGCGCCGCATCAAACGACTGTGCTGGCTTTGGGGAATCAAGTACTTGGTGTCACCCCAGTTCCTGGATGCTCGCCAGGGTCCATGTGCAACACAGCCAAGACAAGCTCTGACATCTCGGTGCGGTGCACCAGGAGGTCCTGGACAGGGATGTCCAACCCAGCTCTCAGTGAGCCACTCAAAGGAATATAAACACATCAGCAGGGCTCACTCATGTGCTGCAGGTAGCCCACATGTAACACAGCACGCCCAGAGCAACGAGAGGCAGCAACACTGCTGACAGTTTGATCCCAAGCCCTTCCCGTTCCTCCTGCCTCCAGCCATGGCTCAGTACAGTTTGCTATTGCTTGCATACACATCTAAAGTTCCTGTATATTTTAAATTCTCAATTTATATTTTTCAACAGTGTAAATTACAGGAGGAAAATTATGGCAAGCTGGACATCCACAAAGAACCAGAAACAACATTTAAAAACCAATACATTTTATCCAACTCCCTCCACAACCTATGGTGTAACAACATCGAGCAAATCATAAAAACGTGCCCCCCTGGCAAGGCTGAGGCTCTGTAACGCTTTAATAGCTTGTGGGGAACCACACGTTTGATTGCAATGATGCGCTGAACGCATTCTAAGGAATGACTTACAGCCCTGTCCTGTAGCCATCCAGCTGCTTGGCTTTCCGCTGCTTACTTTTGGAGCCTGCCCTCCCTGCCTTTGCTCCTCATGAGGGCTCTCCCCTTTTGCTGCCAGCAAGCCCAGGCTGTGGTTTCACAATGTTTTTCAGGAGTGCTGACACAGGGACAAAGCTCACGCAAAGCTCTATTTTGCACAGATGTCCTCCAGCCCCCAATTCTGCTACTGCATTTTGAGTGGGATGTCTGATATGAACCAGGGAGGGTGAGCCTGGAGGGGGTGTTGTTTGTTTTGTTTTATTTTAGTTTTGTGTTTTGTTTTGTGTTTGGGTTTTTTTTTGTTGTTGTTTTGTTTTTAAAAGAAAAAGCTTTAGGAACAATAACACACTTGAAAATAAGAATGAGAATGTCTGATGTTGGGTGAGGGATTTGTACGAGGGAAAAATTTGGCTTTAGTGCTGAAGGAATCAGTAAATGGAGTATTAACTTTGTATAAGCTTTCAGAGCTTCACATTTTTTAATATATGCAGAAGAAATAAACTATGGGATGTCAAAGGGGTAACAGCAGTTGGACAAAGGATCTCAGTAGGGGCCACTGAAGTTGGTCTCTCTATACCCAGCATCAAGCTGCCATGCATCCCTCTTTTTCCTGGTTAAAGGCTTCTGATGATAGCAGGAGTAGCTGCACAAAGCATCAAACCTTGTATTTTAAAGCAAACCCATGGAACTGAATGTAGGGTTGATACATTGCCTTTTGGTACACTGCAGAGCTGTGACTTTGATCTCTTCCTGCTTGAAGTTTAATTGGGTCCCTGTCCCTGGTTTTCCATTCCTCTGTCCCAACGGTGCAGGAAAATGAACCGAGCCCCAAGAGCAGAGAGGTGTTTATGCATGCAAGTGATGAGAAAGTCACTGGCACATATTAAAGCTTAGACCCAGCCCCATACGCTGGGCACGGGTTACGTATAACAGCTCTGCGTGCTTGCGTGTCTACAGCTTTCCTGGCGCCACTGCAGAAGAAAACGACCATTGCATTTATTTGACAAACAAAACAGAACGCAGGGCATCAAATACATGTCATGCTCCCAGCTGCCTGCTGCAAGCACTTCTGAACCAACGTTATCTTGGCCACTCACGCCACGCTCTCCCCAATCCCCTTCTTCAAAGGACCACGTTACAAATCAAGACAAAACAGATTAATGCTTAATCCTAAATATTAGGCCCCCCTGTGAGAGGAAAGATAAAAACCTTCCCTTTAAACTAATGACTAAATGATCACTTTGGGGATTAAAGGGATTTTATCACCAGGATGATAAACGGTTTTTAGTGAAGTTGTCTTGTAATGTTGTACAAATCATAACTAGGGAGAAGGGGGAAACAAGGGGGTGGGGAGGGAAGGCTGGGGGACGGAAATCACACTGGCACCTCCACTTTGGGAGAGATTGGGACCGACTTACCAGGAAGGAGCACAGGAAGATGAATGACACGAAGTAGAAATAGGCAAAATCGCTGCCACATTCATTTTTGGTGAGGCCGGAGAGCGGGTCGCAGGCTCTGTTACTGAGGCACGACAGCATGATCTCATGCCAGGCTTCACCCGTGGCACTCCTGCAGATGGGAGGGCAGAGGGTAAGATTATCCAACCGCCACCCGATTACAGACTGGGTGGGCACCCACCCTGCAGTATTACCATGCCCAATTAACTAAATTAATCAGGTGGAAGGTTGTGTCCAGGTGGAGATACTGTATTTACATTAGGAATTTGAACTACCAGCCTGATGACATGAGGAAAGAAGGAGAAAGAACATATCCCCCTCTATTGCAGGGGAGTAAAAGAAACTGAACAGGCTCAGGTAAGCTAAGCTTATTGGTTTTATAGAGAATAAAACCAGATTGGTAAATAAACAGGGTTCAGGTTGTTCCTTTTTGAAGCAGCTAACATTTCTGTTCTAGTACTGGCTGTAAACCCAATGGCAATGGTGGGAAATGAATCCAGACTTCTCCACTTTCATCTCGTTTCCTTTATCAGGCAGATAAAGAAATACCAGGATGGTCTGGCTGGTCATAGTGCCTTGGTCCTATTTTTTATGATAGTCTCCTGGCTTTTCTTCATCATTTCCGTTGTGGCCTTTAATTTCTACTTTTACTATAAGGAGAAAAATAGCCAAAAGGAAAAACTTTGGGGTCTCAGAGGGTCTGTCCTCAAAATAAACCACCCCTGGCAATGTGCACACATGGATCAGAAGTTGCAGGACCCTCATGTTTGCTTACTCTGACTTCCTACGTAAGTTCAGATTTTCCCTCTGTAATTGCTGCACCACACTCAGATGCTTTTAGGGGACCCACATTGCCATGAGCAGCCCATCTTGTTGCAGCATTGTTCACAGCCATGCCAGTTTGCACACAGAGTCAGCTCCTAAGCCTTCCTCCTGGTCTTTGGGAAAACTTGCTGCTCAGTGTAAACTGAAATAGCTTCCAGGCTACTCTGAACGGTACAGCAGATTCCGCCACTGATGGCATTGCATCCTGAAGCCCCCTATCCTTGAGCAGAAACCCAGTCCCCCATTGCGGTCCTGCTGCCTCCGCCCACTCTGTCCCAGTGCAGCTGCTGCACGGGTCTGGAAATGACCAAGAGGTCCGGACACGGGACTGAATAATTATCCGATTTTATTAAAATTCAGAGTTTTGAGTTGAGTGATTATACTGTGCTAGAGGGGCTAATTTCATTTCCGTCTGGCTTCACAGAAACTATGCAAACCAAATCCCAGGCTGGATATCCAGTTACAAGTGCCGCATAATCCGCAGAACCGAGCCTCGGCGCGTCTGGCAGGCACTTGTGGGGCCAGAGCAGTTATTAACTGCTGCGTCTCCGCAGCACATGTCCAGATAAGTGAAATCTTCACCAAGCTGCCCCGATTTGGAGCAGGGCCTGCACTTCATTTTTTCTGGGTCTAAAAATGAAAATCTGTCATTTCATTGATTTTTTTTTTCTTCATTTGAAAACACTTCGTTTCCAGGCAGAATGAACCCAGATGGAAACACTTTCACTCTGAAGCAGAGTTGGCATTGATGAATGAAGTGTTAACTTGCAGGTAATGCAAAAATGACCAGTTGAAGGAATTCTCACTTAAAAAAATAAAAACCCCCATAATCTTCATGACAGGAAACACATTGATGAGTTAAACCAGGGGGTTTCTGTCATATTAAGCTTCTGCCTGAATTGACATGGGGTGTCACAGTGCTGGGCGTCACTTTGCGGAGATGCTGGTGTGTTGAATCAGATCTGTCATATTCAGAGCTGTGCCAGGCCAACCCTTAATGCTGAGGAGGAGGGAGCGGGAACGGATGCTTTACTCCAAATACCTTCCTCAGAAGATGCCTAAGTCTCAGCAGCTAAACTGGCATATGAGAAAACAAGGACTTATTTATTGCTCACATGTAAACCTTAGGGTATTTTATACCCTACTTACCTGAACAGAAGCATCAGGGCCTGGAGGAAGGTACGGAAGTTATTGTGCCGATTAATGGAGGTTTCATCATCTAGTGCAATGTTTCCAAATACCTGCCACAGAAAACAAGCAATTCAGGCCAAATGAGTCCTTGTGTGGATGTTTGTCAGTAAACGTAGATCAAGTGGAGTTGGGAGAAAAGGCAGGAAAATAATTTGTCCTGGTTCAAGGGATCTCCAAAGCTAGAATAATTTCTGTGCTGAAGATGGAGGTAAAAATGTGTTGTGGAGATCAAATGGGGGAAAAAGTCAGTTTAATGTGCTTCGTCTTCACACAGACCCTTTCCAACACTACAGTTCAGCTCCATCCCAGGCCAAGAAAACTGTTTCTTTTCAGAAACGTGCAGTGCCTGAGCTTCTCCCTGCTCTCAGCCTCTTGATGTGCCTGTACCCAAGGATGTGCCCTGCCCACAGAAGACATGGCTGCCCGCCAACATCTCTGGAGATGCTGTGCCACAGTCTTATCACCTGCAGCCAGTGTGCCTGCCCATGCTCTCCCAGAAATATCTGTACATCCAGAGCCACAATCAACATGAGACCTGGCAATAAGGGTAGCAAAAGTGGACTTGTTTTCACTTCTAATTTACCTGACAGGTTGAAGCAAAAGTTCAGTAAGTCAGGTGTTGATCTTGCTACACAAGCAATAACTCATTTGTACCCTGAACCAGCTACTTACGTCAGTATTAAAGCTAAAATTTTACCTGCATGCCAATAATGGCATAGATGAAGAAAAGCATTGCAATGAGGAGACACACATAAGGCAAGGCCTGTGGAAAAGGAGAAGGCGGTATTAATGACAGCAAATGCATACGTCAGCTGGTAGCATTTAATTCCTGGGCAGCACTGTGTTTTGTGGCATTTGTCCTTCAGATGAAGGAAATGGGAAGAGAATATGAACAATCCTGGCAGCCTTCAGAAGACAAACCCCTGGAGCCAGGTATTCATCGATCACAAAACAGTCTGGGCTTTCCAAGGGCCCGCTATACATCCTTGCAAGCAGATAAGCAGTAAGCCTGGAACACAATAAGAAGCTCTGCAGCAAGCACTGGAGCCACCGGCAGGCACTGGCACTTTCTATGCATAATTGTACCAACATTAATTTTTAATGACCTTGCTGTAAATTTAGTACAAGGAAAAAAATATACATCCAAGAGGCAAGCTCCTGCTCTGAAACAGGCACAGATTGTAATCCCAGGAGGACAAAAAAATTCTGAGTTTTAGCAAGAAATCAGTGAAAGCTGAAATGTAATTATGTCACCCAAGCTGGGAGTAATCGCTACTTTCCACTCAGGCTAAACAAATGGGTAATTAATGCCTCTTAATTAGTAATAGCTGAAAAAACGAGAAGTCCTAGGGCTAGACTGTGAGATGCTCAGGGCATGAGGGGGGTTATGCAGCCCACAGGGAGCCCAGTAGGAAATATAGAACAAAGAGCTGATGCAGTTTCTCCCAGATACCTTTGCACAAGGGACAAGGACTGAAAGCTCAGGGATAGGGAAAGGTGGCCAAGCAGCTCCCCTGCTTCAGGGCAGCACTCTGCACACACACCTTAGAAAGGGTTGGGATTGTAGTGAAAAGGGCCTTGGCTGAGCCCCTCTCCCAAGATCCAGCCAAAACTACAGAGTCCAATGACACTCCAATGAGTGTCAGCCAAGACTACACAGTCCAATGAGTGGGAACATCCTATACCTGCAGACCCCATATCTCAGCCTCTCATAGAGGCTCTCCTGGCTGCAGGATTCCTCTTGAGTTATAAGGTAAGAAAAGCAGCAACACCACCTCCATCCACCCTCAAGAAAAACATGACCATACGAATCTAAGGCACCCCCAAATCACATGCCCTTTCCATTAGCTGCTTGATGGCTGGGTGACAGCATAACACAGAATTTGAATGCAAGAGCACCAGCTGCCTGTCTGATGTCTCCCAAACAGATGGACAGTGTAATACAACACTCCCTCCCACCCCTGGCCATGGGCTAACAGCGCAGATGCCAGCAGTTCTCCAGGTTGCTTGTAGAAAAATCGCTATGTTCCCATCTCCACCCTCCAAGAAGATTTTGCTTCTATAGTTTAAAAGGCTATTAGAAACTTCCCTCTTGACCAGCTCTGGTGCAGAGCAATAGTCACGTTCACACTGTTGAAACCAGTTCTCCATCCTGGTTGTCTCGCAGCTGGCACGGGGTGGGCCAGCACTCCCAGCCTGGTGTGGGCAGCACCCAGCATCTCTTTCCAACCACAGGAGAGAAATACTTCTCTTTAAACTTCTTTTCCATTTTTTGGAGACAGCACACTCCTCCCCATGGTTTTATCACCTAAAATTACCTCTCTGCATTGTTTTGACTCAGACACCATGATGTATTTGAAAATGCAGCTAAACGGGTTGCTCTGCATCTCACCGCACTCCGTGTCGTTAAATACAGTTGCCACCATAACGCCTTCCAGGAAGCACTATACAAAAATACCCTGACATTGCACTGACCTGCAGACAAGTTCCCTGAGCTTGCAATAGCTCCCAGGACATAAGCTATCACCTGCAGACCTCAGAGCTCAGCCCAGAAGGCGGCAAGACCCTGTGCAAAGCCAGAGGTATGGTCCCCAAACTGCTGAACCATCCGCCACGTGCAATGGGCTGCAAACCAGCTGAGAGCTGTTACAAATAACCAGCTTTGGGGCATGCAGGCTCTTATCCAGATCTGGAAAACAGCTAGCTCAAAGGTAAGCACGGACTGAGAACTAAACTGCTGTAAGGCAGTTGTTTGAGTATCACTTATTTCAGAAGTGCCATATCTAGTTCCTGTGGCCTGCCACCCCTGCGCCACAACATACCAGCTTCCACGATGCTGAGGCTTGCTGGGAGGGAAGGGCAAGGGTAAAGGAAAACAGGCAAAGCAACTGTCTCAACAAAAGCTCATTTTTGTAATCTTCCATGGCATAAAACCACAGCCCTGTGTTATACAGCTTCCCAGATTGCATTACCAAAATGCAATGGTTTGGGTTTCGCCTCTATCAGATTCTACCAAGGCTGAAACCGGATGAAGGCAATTTAACTTTACACTTACTGAGACAAATAGCAGGCACGAAGGCACGTATTAGTCAGACTACCGTTTCCTTATGCAAATACCCAAGTCTCAAGACTTTGCCATAGGGATTTTGCGGTAGTGTCAAGGGCAACCTGAGCTTTGCACACTTGCTGTGAGTCTGCACCAGTAGCCGTCCGGCCCTCAGACTCATCTTCCAAAATGCTTAGCACCTGTGGCGTTCAGGGGACGTTCAGCACAAATCAGGTAGCTTTTCTGCAGAATTAATATTCCTGTAATTGCTTTGTAGAGGTGCAAAGAGGCCGTTTCCTTGGCAAGGGGAAGCTCTCTGATACTCAATGGAGGATGCTACAGGCGTGCCAAGCATTACCACCTCCCTGCGTCTCTTCCCTGCCTCCCACCTGCCTAACACTCACCTTAAAAGACTGCACAAACGTCCAGAGCAAGATGCGGATAGTGTAACCCTGGCGAAGGAGCTTGATAAGTCTCGCTGCCCTGAAGAGCCGCAGGAAGCTGAGGTTGATGAAGTTGTCCTGCGGAAAGTAAAGGTTTTGTGTCCTTCAGAAATTAACGCGATTAGAAACCACAGCCCGCAAAAAAGAAATTAAAATTACCAGCTTCACGATCTAAGCAGCAAATCGGCCACCAGAAAACCTTCCAAAAGAAACATTCGTCAGTGCAGATCACTCCACATGCAGCAAGTATGAGAAAATCCCTCTCCACAAGAGCCCTCCCCTCTGCTACTGGGTCAATGATAGAAAAGGAAAAGGCCCTTTCACGCTGTCCATGGAGGTCTTGTTTTCTTTGAGCAAGGCAGATTTTTTCTCCCTAAAGACTCAGGGAGAGGTAATGGTGCCGTATTATCATTTTGTAAAGAATGAGGTCGTTTTGAAGTCTTGGTCAGCTCGCTTTCTACAATGAATTGAACTTAAGCCAAGACAGTTGCAAGGGACTGTGTGTATCGCCTCTACCGTAACAAAGAAAGGCATTGTCCAGTGAAGATTAAAACATCCTTGAAAGAATGAGGATGTTTTCTAACCTGGAGGTTCTAAATGTTAATACAACATGTGACTGGACCGGCTCCTCAAGGAGAAATGGCACCAGCAAGACTGTTTGGAAGATGGATCAATGGCAGCAAATCAATTGGGGAGGTTGTGCGTTCAGCAGCAGGAGAGTGCCTTAGGAACCTGCTGAGTTTTTAAATTATTATTAAATGTGCCTTTGCAGGTGGATCAAAGAACTGCTGGAAATTCTGATTTCCATCTGTTTTGTATGATTCTTCCCACCCCACATCCCTTTTTTTTTTTAATTTTCTTCAGGGAAAAGAGGTTTCTTGCCCCAATGAGCTAATCTAGAGAGGGTTCTTTCCGAAACAAAACATGCAAAAGCCAGATCCCTCTTGCCCTCCTATTTTAAGGAGATGAAAAATATCCCCCCTTTCCATGCTGATTCCAATTCACTTATTTGTGAATTCACAGCCACTTATTTGACTGAGTTAGCTAAAGAGAGAAAGCATCCCACTTTAAACTATCAAGCAGGAAAATACAATCATAAGGAGCTCTTGCTGGTAAAGATGAGCAAAAATAGTCTTTCCCTGTATTATTGTTTTACCAGAAGACACCCAGTGATATTGACCTGACCCACATTTCTTGCTCATTTGGCTACAGAGCTCATGCTGAATTTGGGGGGCTTGTTGGATCTATTCATTTATTTAAATGCCAGCTCAGTTTTGGAGCCATTAGCATCGCATTCCACCAATCCCATCAAAGAGTTCAAGAAATCAGTCTCAGGCATGCACTCGGTTTCTCTCATATTAAAATGCAAGCAGCTTAGAATTAGGCACAGACCGTATATCAGACTCAATCCTCAAATAAAGAGAAAGGAGAAAAGCACAGGTATGTTCAATGAAAGAGCAGACAACACTCAGCTCATTCAAGTCAGCAACCGAGATCAGCTCTGGCAGGCAAAGCACAAGCGAGGATTCCCCTGGGTTGTTCAAGGTCAGTAAAACAGGTGCTAAAAATTAACTGCTTGTCTCCTAGCATCAGTTTCTGGTTTATTTTTCACATCGCTTACGTTCTCTTGACAAAACACTGGCTGAACTCACCTTATCAGGTAAGGGGCATGTAAGACCTGGGGGGCAGAGCTGGACTGTGGCAGTCAGGTCCTTAGCAGGCTGTTCCCTGTGCTGGCTGTGGTGCAGGCTGATGCACCGCCGCAGAGCAGCAGGTTTCGGTGCAGGGCAGAGGTTTAACCCAGAGCCCGCTTTAACCGCAAAGTGTCCCCACCAGCAGGAACTGGATCAGACTTTATCTGTGAAGTTCACAGCACTTGGGCTTCAGGCCTGCAAGCCTGACAAATTATTACCTTCAGAGCAATGCTCAAGCCAGATCTTTCCCGTGCACAAGCTTAACTCTTGTCCAAGGAGCACTTGCACGGGCAGTGTCTGCAGAATCCATCTCTCTGCATGTGAACCTGCCTTACCTTCTTCTTCCCACCTTACTGCAGCTTAACAGCAAGAACATTGTTTTGCTCAGACTTTGTTCTAATCTCATAATCACAGCTGACGTGATGCTTAACATCTACTTTGGTCTGTGCTGACTGCAAGGTCACACTTAGCACAGGCTATCCCTGTGCACATGCAGTACAAAACGGGGCTCAAACTGTGCAGTTATGGCTATAACCCTCTACTCCCTGGGATTTGGAGGGACAAACAGTCCATAACATTTTTTTTCCACAGCTCCAAACCCTCCTTGTTTGACTCATGCACTGCCGTTTCCTAAACTGCAACAAAAGCCTCAGCTCCACAGGGAATCACTCGCAACCCAGGAAAATCCACCGGCAGCAACATTCGCAGACCGTTCGAAGGACCACTCTCTGCGATGTTCATAGGGAGGCAAAATTACACACACTTGTGATGGATGGAAGGACTCCATGTGTGTAACCCTCAGCACACCGCATAGAAAACCTGTCCTTCGACACCTCGACTCTCCAGCCAGGTATTAGAACTGCATGCAGTTAAAGGGGAAACTCCACATTGCAATATTTCTTGTGTATAAGAGTGTTTTGTATCGATTCTCCTCCCACTTAGCCACCTCTGTAACATGACACACATATGATCATGTTCTGGCTTATCAAGGTCTTTTCTTCCAGGTTTATATTTGCTTTTCTGTTGCACAGAAGCTAAAGGCTGACCAGTGCTCATAAAGGCACCAGAACTTTGATTTTATGATCCACCTGACCACTACCAGCAAATTATGTTTGAAAAACGTTTCCCCATAGCCTGTCACTATTTTTCTAAAAGAAGGAGCCCTGGTACTGAAGGCACCCAGCCTCTTCTTCCCACAATCAGAGTGAGACCAAAGCTCAGCTGAGTGATGCATCCTTGGAGCAAACTGCAAAGCAGGAGGGAGAACAGATATCACTGATAAAGAACTGGCCTTGATTGCTGTCCCACCACGGGCAGCCTGCTCTTGTACCCTTTCTTAGGGTGTTGTCCATACTGAAAATTAGAAAAGCCACGAAGAATAGGGTGCACAGCCATTGCCAGGATCTGTTTGTCCAGCATCTTCAGCAGCAGAGTGGTTTCCTCCTGAGCACAGGAGCTGTGCCCACTGTTCACAGGGATGCAGGATGAGCTCCATTCTGTACACCAGTGGCAAAGCACCAGCTCAGTGGTGCTGGTTTCAGTTGGGATAGAGTTAATTTTCTTCACAGTGGCTAGCATGAAGCTACATTTTAGTGGATTTAGTGTTTCGGATTTTTAAATGGGAATGCAATGGGAATATGAGGTTTTTATGCCGTGGCTGGATGTGCTCTGCAGGATTTAGTGCAGGAGGTTATGTTACGCTGCCATTAAGCAATAAATCTGGCAGAAGCTGAGCTGCTCATCCCTGCTTCTTCCTGCAGCCCAGTAGCAGAACACAACAACCCCTCAGACTTGAAACTTTAGATTTCTGTCCTCAAAATTAAGGGCTCACCCGAAGTTGCAAAGAGCTGTGGGAAGAGGAACCTGACCAAGCAAAGAATGGGATCACTCAGGAAGCTTTGGCAGTTCTCTTCATCTGGCATCAACAAGAATTAGTCTGTTCTGCTAAGGAACTACTGTCGGGGAAATGGTTGTGTTCCCATTTAAATGTCCGTGGCATTGCCAGTACTGAAGAAGAGTTCCTGAATCTTGCATGGAATCTTGACTTCCTTTGAAGCTTGGGGAAAACCCTTGCTGGTTTTAAGAGGCTGAAGATTTTTGCCACACTTGTCTGTGTCTTGGGACTCTGCCATTAAAGGCATATCGTATCACGTCTTTTCCTTCTGCGCCAGGAACACTGGAAATTTTTTTGTGCGTGTGATGCCCAGATCTCTCCTCATTTCCTGAACGACATTTCAACTTGGGTGCTTCTGCTGGAGTCACTGTAGCCCCCCATCGTCAGCAGTAGGAGGAAGAAGTCAGCTCTGGAGGACAGCTTGGTACTCCAAAGATCTAACTGGCTCTGCATATGTGACTTTGGAGACTGCAGTCCTCACAAACTGCAGGATGAGCATTTAAATCTTTAACAGGGACAACAATGAGGCCAGAATTTGGCCAAATGGAGATAAGCTGATTTTTTTTTTCCAGTAGATTTTCATGTGCGCTGCTGATGCCAGAGCACTCGTCTGTGCTGCCTGGGCCAGGGATGCAGATGGCGAAGTCTCCAAAGACATCCTTACAACTCCCACACATCTGTAAAGTTTCCAGCCACTGCAGCACACGCCGCGAATTCCCTTCTCAGATCGCACTAGGCAGACTCTTAACTTATACGCTGTCATTTTCTTCTTTGCTGCTTCCTAATTCCCTACTGTGACCCTCGTGAAGCATGCATGGAGCTTATTTGCAGTCTGGCATGAAGATTCACTCTAATTTCTTTCTTAACAGCAACTGTGCAACAGGAAGTCCAGATGTTAACACAGATCCAAGAGCTGTTGTCAGATGGCCAAGTAAGTATTTTTGATAAGCTTATGGTCTCATTTGTGTTATTAACCATAGTCAAGATAATTAAGAATGGAAGAATATATATATATATATATTTAGATTGCATTTTTCTTTGTTTATCCTCTTTTGTTTTATTTATGACTTCCAAAGACAAAGGCCAGTACTTTCAAAGGCATCTTTGGAATCAGGCACTAAATTCCCAGTGGAATCTGGTTCCCAGTACTTTTTAGCACTGTTCATAACATGGCTTGTGCCTTTTACTTAAGCTGTTTACTTTTGCATCCAGGGACTCGGTGTCCACTGTGGTGGCAAAATGCTTCTATATGCTGAATATAGAAGTTGAATAAAAATCACTCTTTCATATGACTTCTCTTTTGATCTGAGGGAAGCAAGTCTGTAATCACTTCAAAAATTTTTTTGCCTTACAATAGAGTGTAAACCATGGGCTTAAAATAGCTGTAAGGCAGTCCTCTTAAATGTACTGCTTCCCTTTGCAGAAAGCTCAATGCATCTCACCATCAGAAAAACAAAACCAGTTTCTGAAAACTGAATTTGGTACCACCACTTACAAAATGAAAGGGTTCCCAGCCAGCCAATCTTCTCTACTCCAGGTCATCCAGAAGCATCCTTCCCTCCTATTCTCATTCAATTTTCCACCAAAATAAAGCAAGTGTCAGTCTCCCCTTTATCATTGTCAGGCGCAACAAACAGCAGAGAACAGGCTATTGGTAACTGCGTTTGCTTCACGTCACCAATTAGCCAAGGGGAAGAAGATGCAGAACAGAAGCCAGTTTTGAGGCACGCTGCAGTGAGGCTTTTTCACCAGTGCAATCGGAAATCTCATCAAAACGAATTAAATTAAAGAAAAACGAGAGGAAAATAAAAGCAGAGAATTTAAATAAGTGTTTAAATTCAATGAAACCAACCGTGTCCTATATGTGATGTTTTCATGGATGGATATTTGCAAGATTATTTACAAATTTATTTTTTTGAGCAGCAGGTGCACAACATACAGACGGAGACATGGTTTTCGCATTGTATGTTGATTTGATGGCGTGATTCAGCAGGTAGATAAGGAAAATAAAGAACAAAACAGGAAACAAAAGAGAAAATGAGTAATCAGGACAAGCAAAAAAGGAAACTCTGAAAATTTCACTGGAAAAAAACTGTTGGGCTTTTGGGGGTGTTATTTTATGATAATTATATAAATAAAAAATGCTTCAAACCAAAACAGATATTGAGATCCTAAAGGTAACACAGACAGTGCAAGTAGTTATTTGCATTTCATTTTGTAATGCAAATTGGGAGACAATTCACAAACACTTCTCAGTATGATTTTTATATTTCCAGGCATAGAAATAGATGTCAGTTTGCCATACACCCATGAGGCCTCCTGAGGCCTGTGTCCGTGAGGACACCTTCTCCTTAATGACACCTATTTTACCTCAGTTACTAAGAAGGTAAAAAAACTGACATATGTGTTTTTGCCTAAGGAAATAAAAAAATATATATATATATTCCACTGCATTCACAAAGTAAATTACATATGACATGACTAAAAAATTAAAATAAAGCAATTAATCAACACATTTCTTTTCCTTTTATCTTTACTTTTCAGTGGGTTAAAAGTACCGATGCAGCAAGGCTGGTGGAAGCCGAGTCTCTCAAGATGAGAACACCCAGGTGAACAGGTTTATTTACCTTGGAAAGATCTTACAGCTGGAAAATATCACCATGGAGAAAAGTGGTGCTCCTGCAGCTATTTGTGAGCCTGATCTCAAAGCCGTACCCGGAATTCATCCTCTCTCCACAGGGAGCTGGAGGACTTCACGGGTGGCTCTTATGGGGACAGATGCAGACTGACAGTCAGGTTCATGTTGTGGCTGTCACCTGGGCTTCTCAGCCTGGGAAACCCTCCTGTGTGAATGGGTTGAATGCACAGGGAAGGACTAACGGGGGCTGCACCCAACTATCCCCATGGCTGCCCATCAGCCGAGGAGAGGCTGGAGCTGAGGAAGGCATATGGAGAAGGGAGCATCCTCTGCTGGGGACACCACTCTAAGTCGTGACGAGTCAAGACCTGTTTCTCCTCTTTGGTTATTCTCAGCTCTGCAACATGGTGCAGAGGGCTGCTGCACGCCCCATCATGCACCGAGCCAGCAAGTTGAAGTGGGCTTCAGCATTATCTGTGGCATTTTGTGAAGATTGGACATTGAGCCTTGGTTACTACTTTACCCTGCCTGGAAATACAAAGGGCAAAGAGTGTTGGGCAGAGGCAGTGGGGTTGAAGACTCAGGACCTTGACCTGTGCTCTGTAGATGCGGCACTCGCCTTCACAAACAGCATGCTTGCTATTGTTACGTCAGGTTTCTCAGCCCTTTCCTATAATTTTATTCATTGGTTCTAAACATCAGAAGAATTTAGATTACTTCGGTGCAACTCCAGTTTAACAAAATAGAAGACTGTATGTGACAAAGATGGTCTCAAGTCTAACTCTGCCAGGATATGCCTGCATTGTTGCACTTTCCAGGAAGCAAAACAGTCCTGGGATTCCCCAGGCAGCTTTGGGACCCCTTGGGTTTCCCCTGATGTGCTGTAGGTCAGGATAACATGTGCTGCAGCCTCTCGGGGAGCAAACAAAGAGGGACTGGAGCAGAGTGCTGGATCCTTCTGCTTGTTTTCCACCCTGCATCCCACAGGCTGTCCTGAGGACTGGAAGGGGAGGAAGGCTTGTCGTTGCAGTAGGGAGCCTGGTACAAGACTACCTCCACCACATGCCGCTGGGTGAAGCAGCATGAAATGCTCCATGAAAGGCACCCCGAAAGCGGCCATTATTTGCTGCCATTAACAATTCTGTTATAAACATAATCTTTGGGGCTCCATTGCGAACTCACACTCACGTAATTAAGCAGGGACTGAGAGCTGTGCATCATTGTCACCTTTAAGCAAACTAAGCTCCTAACAGCCCTTCATCAAGCTGTGCACGATGCCTTTGAACTCTCAGCCCATCGTCCCTGTGTGAGGCCAAGGGATGGATGTGTGTGACTAAGGAAACGTATGCCGGTGGCTACAAAAGCTGTTCCGTGCGGAAGAGTGCTGCTGCAGATGGGCACGGGCTGGAGAGAGATCAGAGAGGAGCTGTATGAAGAAGTTTTGAAAAACAAGTCTAGCAAGAGGGTCGCAGGGGGTCTACCTCTGAGCACTCTCTCTTTGTAGGGGACAGCATGTGGAAAGGAGACACGATGGCTATACAGAAATGCTGCAGAAGGGGAAGACTTAGAGAGAGCAGAGGTCAATCAGGTCTATGGACTAAGCCACAGGACTTAGATGTCAGGGCCTGGACTGGGGGACATATGGCTTCTGCATGAAAGACGTGTCTGTGAGCAGCTTTGTATTGGACACACTGCCAGAGGAAGATGTTGAACTACATCAGAAAGTCCGCTCTAAGGTTTGACTTAATGGATCTAGTTACTCATAAACCAAAAGCCTCTCCATTACCACATGGGAGGATAATGGAAAGCTGTATAGATCCTTAGGAGCTTAACTCTATTGGACCTTCCTGACCAGTTTTAGAGGTAAATCATACTACTCTTCAAAGCATCCCCAAATAGCTGCTATCTTTGGTGCTGGAAACCAGAGAAACTACTGCAGAGTGGAAGTGTGATGCCGTCACTCCCAGCACCCTCGAGGTTACTGCATCAGTGCCTGACAACTCACACGAGGGTATTTGGGAGCACAGCCCAAAGACCTGGGGAGGGATGAGGAACTCCTGCCTACACACTACCTCTCCTACCCCGAACAGTTTGCCAGCAGTGCCAAGGGACAGCTGCTGCTTCCAAAACACTGAGCACATGCACACACAGCCCCTGAGGTACTGGGGCTTTGTCTTAAATCCAGTGATGTATCCCAGCCCAACCTGATCAGTACATAGCCAATTCCTCAGGTGCCAAACACCCTCGCCAAGGCTGGGTCACTACTGTGGGAGCTGGAGGGAGAGGCGATGGCCTGCTAACCAAGCAGGGCCTGCTGCCAGCCAAACAGGGAATGGGCAACACTGGTAGCTGCTCTCTGCCTGCAAAATAGCTGTACTAAGGACGATTTCAGCAAGAGGTGTGTGGGCTTGGTGTTGCGAAGAAGACACCTTCCCGAAGGAGAAGATAGCAATCTTGGAGAGACCACAGGCTCCCTTATCACCTGTGAGTTGGTTGTGCTGCTTCTTCCCAGTGAAAGTGGCTGAAGGAGAGGTGGAAGAGAAGCATCAGTCTCTGTGGCTGACTTGCAAATGTTTTCATGAATTTTCAAACCAAGGCAAAGGTTTGCGTGCCTGAGTTTGGCAAGAAAGTGTGTCCCAGGACAGAGGGAATAGAGACAAGTGCCCAGGATCTGCTCATGGTGCAGTAAATCTCCTAAGCACTCAGCAAGTGGTAGTCAGACCTTGTGTTTGATATGAGTGGCTTTACCCTGGCTGTAAGCCGTGCATTGAAGACAAGAGGTAATCCAAAGTCTACGAGATAGGATTCAACAACTGTTAAATGAACACCATCTGTGCAAGGAGTAAATCTTCAAGGTTCTGTGTGCTTTTTTGGTACCAAGGAGGTTAGGTAATAATGAACTTTGTTAGAAATAGTAATATGGTCTTCACCACCAGCTGAATGTCCTGTAAAGAAGTCCGGAGAGCATAGTTCTTAGCACACACAAGACAAATCTGTAAGCAAATCCCAGGGACTGAGAAAAAAATTATGGTAAAGTTCAAATTCATCACATGCAGATACAGCATCATCAGCTAAAACATGCATTGAAAAAGGAGCAATTTACAAATTGGATAATATCAGGCTGTCAAGGCTAGTGTCAGACATTTGCTGCCCTTATGGAAAAATCCTCTAGAATTTAATGGTAAGTTTATATACTTCTTGTAATCTACAGGACTTGTTAGCAGGGAGAGAGCAGTCACTGTAAACTTGTTTGCTTGTTTTCATAATTGCCCTGCAAAGCTTTTGTGCGCATAGCGGAAATGCACCATGTTCCTCCAATCCAGGCTGTGCAGGCTGATGAGTTTCTGGCTGTTCCTACATTCCCATCTCCTCCCCCCTTATTGCCTTCACTCTGCCCCGTGACCAAGATTGGGTCGGAACCCCAAGGGACAGACGTGTGTGCCCTGCGAAGCACCTCACACTATAAAACTGCAGTCTTCACCAGAATCCTTTTGATCTTTTCCCTCTCTTAAATTCAACAGGATTTTTCCATTAATAGGCAAAAATGGCTCAGGGTTAGAGTTGTTTGCTGAATGAGAAAGAGAGGTTGTTTCCTGGCAGAGTTACTAGCACTGTCGTTCTCATCACAATTTCTTGCATGAAAGTCTTTGGGGCAGACAGCTGTGATCATCTCCAGGGAAAGAGCAGAGCTAATGGAAACAGGCTGCCAGGTCACCCAAGGACACCATCACACGATGAGTCCCAGAGGCAGCCCTAGGGAATCAGGCTGGTAGGGAGAAGGTGCAGCGCCTTGACAGGGCACAGCTTTGTTGGTAAATGAAGCAAATTGAGCAAACTGTACTTACCGCAATCTCCGTTACTAAAATATCAGTAATACTTCCCAACACCGTTACAAAATCAAAGACATTCCAGGCATCTCGGAAATAATTCTGCCAAATGGAAACACAAGGGGGATAGAGGGATCCAGGGGTTATTTTTTTTTTCAACACAAGGTTTTTTTGTTTGTTTTTAAATGCGCATAATGAAATACAAGCATTTCATGTAGGGAGGAAACAGTTGAAAGTAAACGAGGAAGGCACATACCAGCACACCAAAGGCAATGATCTTCAGCACACATTCCATTGAAAACATGGATGTAAACACAATATTCAGGCATTTCAACATTTCTTCATATGCTTCTGGAGCATCATAGAACTAAACCAGGATGGAAGAAAGGCTGTTACTGGAAGATCATTTACAGAATAAAACTTTCCCAGCTGACTTGTCTGACTGCAAGACTCTTGCTCACTTTAGGGCCAGATTTTGTGCTCACTTTAAGCAAGACTTGGGGCTACAATATAGATATTCATGCCACTCCAGAAGCACACCATTGCCCATGTGCTGTCTTAATGGGGTAGCTGGGGATACACCCAGGATGGGGAGACTGTTGCTGGTGTATGTCTCCCTGTAAGCAGAGTATGGACCAGGAGGAAGGAAAGGCATTTTCAAAACCAGAGGACAAGTGCAGAACTGTGTTTCATTCCATCAGACCCTAAGAATACGGTGACCCCTTGACTGTGAGGGATAGGAGGGGAGATCATCCACAATACCTAGATATCACCATCTCTTAGGCACCCTGGATCATGTCCCAGAAGCTTGGCACTGCTGCAAATTTGAGTCATTTCCCTGGAATGTCGAGCATCCCCAAGAAGTGACCCTGCTCCGTATCAGGAAGCCCAGGTTGAGTCAGGAGCTCCAGATCTGCACAGCCCAGTTCCCATCCCACTGGCCATATGCTGACGGGACCAGCCAAACCAGCACCGTGCTGGGGAATACAATCCGCAGTATCTCAACTAAACCACCTCCCTTTGGGGACTGAAGGAATCCCACAAGGCCTCTATAAATGACACCAGGCAGGTGAGAAGTGGCAATTGCTCCTGCTGACCCCCCCAGCTCTCAGGTCGAGAGTACAAAACCTCTCCAGCAAACACCGCATTTGCTAGCCCGAAATTGCAAAGGTTCAGTAGCAGCCTACTAACCTTCATCATTAGGACAATGGTATTGAGTGCAATCATGACCATGATAAAATACTCAAAGGGAGGGGACACCACAAATTTCCACATCTTGTACTGAAAGGATTGCTTGTTCTGAGGCATGTAGCGGGTCAGTGGCTTGGCACTTATGGCGAAGTCTATGCAGGCCCTCTACAAAACAAAAATGGGATGAAAAGAATGCAAAGAAAGGGCTGGCAGTCTCTATCACTTGGGATATTGTTGGGAGAGTGAGCAGAGCATTTAGTGGAGGATGGTATTTCTATGTGTTTCTCACACATGACTCAACTACTGACTACCCCTCTAAAATGCAGCACAGGATTCCTAAATTGTAATCACTTTTGGACATTCACTGGAATATTAAAACCCACAACACTCCTATGGCACCCTGCAATCCTAGGAGACAGTCTTCCATCCCAGCCCAGCTGCCGGTAGGTCCAGATCCCTTCCCACTTAAGGAAGGGAGTTATAAATCCACAGACTGACTGCAGAAAACACTCTGCAAATTCCTCCTAACATGTAACCGTAGAAACTAGAGGATTGATAAAGATGTTATATGTATTTAAAAAGAAATGTATTGTGAAACCAAGGTATATTCTCACGCACAGCAAAACCTGTCCAGCTAATAACATTTCATAAAATGTGAACTGAACTCAACCAATAAATTAACCAACAAATACTATCGGGCAAACTCTCACTTAGCTGGCTATTTCTGTTCACATTATGATGAGTATAAACTGCATTAAAAATTGGCTTCTACACACAGTAAGTTTTGCTTTTCAAGCACTTTGTCATCTTGGATTTAGATAAGAATCCAGAGTCAAATTAGTGCAAAAATACTTTCTGCTCAGTTGAAAAATAATGTGGGTAAAGCATCCCTAATTATTCTGCTTTATTTTGGACTTTTTGTTCATACAGACAAACAATGCACTAACTAATAATTGATTAAAAAGTCATCTCTTTTCATCAAAAATCAGGTTCCAGGTTCAAAATAAAGGAAAAGAGATGGTTCTTCACACAACAGGTCATTGAGGCTGTGGGACCCTGGATGAATGATGTTGGAGATCCTAAAAACCTGCATGGATTCAGGAGGAAACTGGATACATTCATCGAAGAAAGATACACAAATGCCACTAACTAAAGAAAAACTATGCATAATTCAGGAAATTCCTGAGCTGAAAATGATGGTAGTTTATAGGGCATTAAAGAAAAAACTCACACATGCTTGCCCTGGTCTTACACTCTTCCCAAGACATATACTTTAGGCTGCTGTCAGGAGGACATCATCTCAGCCAGGCACAGAACTAATGTGGTGAGAGGAGCATTCCTTTGGGGAGCTGTAGCAATTGTAGGTCAGCTGGATTTCTGATGACTGGCCCCTAAAAGGCCAGAGATTTCTGTCTTCTTTCACACCTACATACTTGAGCTAACATGCAGGTCTATGTTCACTTTGAAGCAAAGGGGTAGTCTATGAGGACATGTGACAGTCCTTACTAAACACAGCATTCAGGGGCTCTCCCTGCCTTTTTTTTAAGCAAAAGCTGAATTAGTCTGTAATTTATTTGGTCCCTACACCACACACCCTCAGGTAACAACTCCTCTGAAGCTCCCCACAGCACGGGAGGGACGAGGAGTGGGCTTCCACTGGTATTGAGGTGTTCTGAGCCCCCAGGTGCTAACTCCAGATTCAGAAGAGGCGGGTACCTCATTTTTCTCGAGGCTGCACTCTGACATCACTTTATCTCCTTGCTCTTGAAAGGTGATGATGATTAACGCCACAAAGATGTTCACAAAGAAAAAAGGGAAGACAACAAAGTACACCACGTAAAAGATAGACATTTCCATTCGGTAGCCAGGGCTGGGACCCTGTTCCTCGTAGGTAGCATCCACCGAGTGCTTCAGCACGCTGCAATCAAGCGCAAAGAGAGAAGAAAGTCAATGAAATCGGTGTGAAGTGCCACTGACACCCTGATAGTTGCTCACTGGCCTTCACTCATATGGAGGGTTTGCCACATATGCTCAGATCAAACTTACTCCCATCTCTGTGGCTGGGAAGAAGTTTTCCTTGAGGATATTTTTAGGGAAACCCTTGCTCTTTTCACCATTCTGCAGAATGGAGATTGCTATGTACAGATCCACTTATCCCACTAGCCCAGGGGAGAGGATACAGTTAGATCTGGCTTCTCTTCTCTGGTCGACAGGGATGAAGTAAGGGTGGGAAGAGAAAGGTGTTGATGACCTCTGAGTAGGGGAACACGGTGAAGAACTGGAGAAGGGAGTCTGATGCTGTAGGTTTAATTCTTTATTTTATGAAATAGCTGAATGTGGAGGACAAGGAAGGCCTGCAATGGAGGAACCCTGACTGTCAATTGTACTCCACATGTCTCAGCGGAAAAGCGTGCCAAAATAAAGTCATATGCTGAATAGTGAATATAATTTTGGGACTGTCACACCCAGCATACTTTCAGCATAGGTCACTTTTTCCCCCTAATTTTCTTACATTTCCATTATCAATTTTACACCTGAGAAAGGTGTTCAAGTCCAAAAAACTGAAGCAAACAAGCTATTAAGTACTGAAAACTATCTAAACACCCCTGTGCAATCTCAGAAGAACATAAAGAAAAACGCAAAGCCTTGCCTGCTGATTCACCCAATAATCATGGAATGGAAAGTAAAAGCTTAGCTGATAAAGACTATTCTTATTTCACAGGTCACCTGCCATTTACGTGTCCCTCAGGGCCGTGGAAAGCTGCCATTACCTCTGCGATCACTGACCCTACCAGTCCCGTGTACTCACGTTGGCCACCCTTCGCCTGTGGAGACAGTGAAGAGCGTGAGCAGAGCCCAGAGTACGTTGTCATAGTGGAACTCATATTTTTTCCATTCCCTGGGCTGTGCCTCCACCTCATTTTTTTCATAATCGAGGTACTGACCCCTAGTAAAGAGAGATGCAGACCAAATGAGAGAAATAAACCAAATCAGCTGTTTCACATGACTCACCGAGGAGCATCAAAAAGCTCCAGTAGCAAAGTCCAACTGTGCTATGCGTTAAAGGCAAATAAAGAGACAGCCCCTAGGCTTGTAACAGAAGTAAAGGCAATTCTCAAGCCATTTTGAGCCACAGGAACTGGATGTGAGGGCTAGAAATGAAAGAAATTGTAATCAGGACATTCATCCATTAGGCAAAGCCAGCAATTAACAGCATGCTGGCATGCAAATTGTCTGACCCCACAGAAAACTGCTGCTTGATGGGGAAAAGCCTCTGGCTCCTACTTCAGAGTTAGATCTAACTTTTAACAGGGTCCTGTTTTGAGGAGTCAAGGGACATGGCGTCTGGAGAGTTCCCCTCCAACCTTCATTATTCTATAATTTTACATTTCTTTCTATAATACATCTGCTTTATTGCAAGGAAGAACTGCAGTGACAGCCTCGGCTGCTGCTGTGTGCATGAGATCCCATCAGGGATGTGCCGTGTTTGCAAGGTGGCAGGGAAAGAAAGGGTAACATGGGCAGACCCGGACAGTGCTGAGGATGCTGTTTGGGTGCTAAGAAAACAGGCACGTGAGGAAGACACACATTGTGGCAAGTAAAGCACCTTGACAGTCTGCTGCAAAGGACAAAGCATGACAGAGCTTTTAAGATATTCAAATACTGACTCCTTTTCTAGATAATTAGAAGCTCTTTAAATTCCTACTGACTCACTTCTGATCATTTATTCATTAGGGTTTTCTAATTCATAGGAGCCCTAAGATTCAACGCAGCAAGTAGGAAAAGTAGTCATACCATCCCTTCAAAAACCCTTCACCTTAAAATCACACCTAGCCCGCACAGGGAAAAGGTGCCTGCTCCCCCGTAGCATTAAGCATTTGGGTAAGTATTTGTTAGATCAGAGTCAGGAATGATGCAGCTATTAAAACAACAAAAGGGAAAATCACCTCTAGGGTAATTGTGCTGAAGCATCGCTCTTAGAGGACACTCATCAAGCTCAGCAGACACCCAACTGACACAGCTTTGGGACAGTCAAGGGAGCTGCTACTGTCATAGGAAAGTCAGGCTCCACCTTGCCCCAGCCCCTGCCCCCGGCTGTACCTGCAGTCCTTCTCCAGCTCCTTTGACTCATCGGTGCAGTAGAAGAATCTGCCTTTGAAGAGCTGCACAGCAATGACAGCAAAAATGAACATGAAGAGCATATAAACTATGAGGATATTGAGGACGTTCTTCAGAGAATTCACCACACAGTCAAAGACAGCCTGGGGATGGAGGAGAACATGATTAAGGGGTTGAAAGAAAAGTGTATCTAACACCTTAGCATCTAACTACACTTCACAGAATCATAGAATGGTTTAGGTTGGAGGGGACCTTAAAGACCATCTAGTTCCAACCTCCCTGCCATGGGCAGGGACACCCTCCACTAGACCAGGTTGCTCCAAGCCTCATCCAGCCTGGCCTTGGACACTTCCAGGGATGGGGCACCCACAGCTTCTCTGGGCAACCTGTGCCAGTGCCTCCCCACCCTCTCCAGGAAGAATTTCTTCCTGATGACCAATCTAAATCTCCTCACTTTCAATTTAAACCCGTTACCCCTTGTCCTGTCACAACCTGCCCTTGTAAAAAGCCCCCCTCCAATTATTTGGGAGTAATTACCCACACTGCAACCCATGCATGGTTTCACAGACTTGTACACCAAGTGTTTGACCAAGAGTCATACACCAGCTGTGAGACACAATGCTGGCTCCCTACATCTCCTACTTTCTTGGCAAGTTTGACTGTGCCACTGACTTTTCTGGTGCTGCCCATAAAATTTATAAAGACAATTGCAGCTCATCAAGATAAATATTAGTTCTAAGCAAATATTTCCACAGCCAATTATGAAATGAAATAAATGCTTGTGGTTTATTTATTCCCAGTGGATAGGGAAAAACTCATCAAATACATTACTCATTGACCATTATTTGAACTATTTGAATAATATGGAAAATATACCAAGATACAAAACAACCAAATGCTTTGAGTATTTTTCTAATGAACTATCAAAATTAAGTGTGACTAATCTAGTCAGCATATGTCACTTTTGAACTCCCTGCGAAGAACTTCTCAAATACATTGATTATTTGGTTATTAGTCACTGATTCAATGTTACAAGTAAATTGCAGTTTAATTTTAGTCTGAAGTTTGTCATCATAATAGAAATTGAGCAGCCTTACTGCCCAAGCGCAGGGTTTATACAATGCTGTTCCTGTTTCTCTGAATGGAAGTGAATAATTCACAAAATTACACTCCTGATGCAGCCCAGAAATCCTGAATTAAACCACTGGAAATATCTCTAATCACCTCATTAATTTTGCTGATTGTTGCCTACAAGACCACATCAGGAAAAAAGTATTAAAGAATTCTGAAGACAAACCATGTGAATATGACTTCTGCTGCTTATGAAGATTTCTGAATATTTCTTTAGAAGTGGTAAAATTATTCTGTAAAATGGCTTGAGAATAAGGAAGACATTCAATAAAAAGCAAGTGTTTGGTGTCCCACCGTAAGACTGAGCTGCGGTTGACAGTTTTATGAATTGAGCTGAAAAAATTTCTAAACAAAAAAAGACCATTTTCTACATTGTTCAACATTGCTCTTCCTTATCTTTTGACGTAAATTTAGTATGCAGAAAAATGTATGAAATCAAAATTATTTAAGCATGAATTGCGGGTAAGGGCAAAAGCAAATCTACATAGCAGCTGACCCTGATTTTTACGTGCCACTATGTGAAAACAGGAATTGTCAGACATTGTTTCACCACTGCAAAAGCACCCATCGCTTTTTCCCCCATCTTTCACAGAACAGAGCCTGCAAGCAATGGTGCCACATGAAGACATTCTACAATAAGTATTCAAGAGTTCCCAAAACTCAGAAATGATTAAATTTTGTAACTCAGCCCATTTTCTGCTTCCAGGGGCTGGCTGTTGCTCAAAGCGTTCATGAAATCATGTTGAATAAGTAACCACAGGCCATTCCGTTTATTGTACTTTGTAACTTACTATTCTAGAGATGAAAGGGTACTGCTATAAAACCCTGCACTATATATTCTTTAATAGAAAAGGTGAACAGATTAAAAGTCCTCACACAGCAACGACATTTCTCTTTAGACAGACTGTGGAAAATTTTACAATATTCAGTTAAGTTCTCTAGCGAAAGTCAATCACTCCAAAAACTATTTTCTCCTACACCATTGCTAAAAGCATCACACTTATGACCTGTAATTTAATTTATTTGCATTTTTTCTTTTTTCTTTTGAAAGTTTAATTTTAATGTGGATTCACAATAATTCATAATATTGCCCACAATGTTTGTTAAAGAAACAAGTGTTTGACATTTGCTAAACATCTGCACAGCTATTTTTATAAATCTGGCAGAGAGATTAATTGCAACAAAATAAAAGGAACAGAAATAACTTGGATAAAGTTTACTCCTTCAGCTTTCACTCAGATTGGCTGCAACTCCCCAGATATGAAAGATTTGTGGTTATTCTCTAACCTTTAATTTTGGCAGCCGTTTTATGGTCTTCAGCGGTCTTAGGACCCGCAGAACTCGCAGTGACTTGATTGTGTTGATGTCCTTGCCTTTGGTTCCTCTGCAAGGGATAAAAGACACAAGAACAACAGAGGGAATACTTTGGTCCTCAGGTCTCTAACTAGAATATCTACAGGTACGCAGCATGGTTTTGGCTGTGAAATTGCTTTGGGGTTTTCTCACAGGCTTTCTGTGCCATCCCCAACATGGATGCAGACATGCTGGTGATGACTGCAGATGAACACCCTCATGAGACGTGTTAATCACCGCACAGGAAGAAGGCTGTGGACAGGGCAGTGTTCAGCCACACGTGCTTTCCAGCCTTTGCCCATTTCCCAGCTTCTCACTGAGCATCACCCAGGAACTGGTGACCTTCCTGCCCCAACTCCCCAGCAAGGCAATGGTCAAAGACAGGGCAGTAGCACACCTCGGTTGTAGCCAGTGGGAAAGGAGGCTGAGTACATTCACCCAGTCCAGGCAGGAGAGGCGAGAAAGTCACACTTGGCTCTCCTCCCCCCCAGGCACCCAGGTGAGATGGGAGGACATTTTTCTGTGTGCTTCTTGCACTTCTCTGGCAGGGATGTGTCTACACAGTGACCAGAGGGAACTGGAGCCTTCATGGTGAGGGACAGAGCTCTCCTGGGGACCAGAGCCACTCCATGCCTTCATCCTCGAGTTTCTCTTGGAAGACATGCTACCAAACCCATGCAGGAACATGTAATATGATGGCATATTACATGCCTGGAACAGTGGTAGGGCAACTTCCTACTTAGGCATGCAGGTAAGTCACATCTGGTTCTAGTTTTTGTTAAAACTGAGTGCAAGACTTGAGACCATTCCTCTTGTTAGCATTAACAGGTTTTTAGGGGAAGGACAGAGTTCCTTTCCTCATGCACTTCCAAAATAAATGAAAAATAGTTATTTTTTTCCCCCCTCCAAGACACAGTTACATCTTCTTTCAACCCGACAGTAAAACAATGACATTCCTCTTCATTTTGTATGAAGTGAAAAATGGGATGAAAATCTTTAACAGAGTTTTATTCATGACTATAGGTTCGGGGCTGTGATTGTATTGAGGTAACACAGGTGTGAATGAATAACATGTTGAACAGATGCTGACATACCTATTCTATGTTCTTCCAGTTTGCTAAATGTTTCTCCTCTCCAACAGGAAAGCAACAGAAGTGCAAGTAACCAGAGAGACCAAGAGGCGTGTGCAGGTAGTGGGCTGCCAAGCTTCCCTCACCCTGCCTGCAGCCAGTCCTATTCACTATGTTAAGGGATAAGCACTGAGGGCGGAGGAATCCACCCAGTTTTGTGGCTGGCTGACGCTGCACAGCCCTGGAACATGTCTTTTTGCAATCTATCCACTTCTAAAAGACTAATAACTTGGTACTAATAATGTACTACTAAATACTAACACTGCAACCTAGAAACACACACTCCTGTCTCATCTCTGGTCTCTTTCTCCAACTACCAGGCACTGCAGTTGTCCTGAAATGCAATAAGCAGTGAGACAAAAGGAATTTTTGGAGGGTTGTGGGTTGTATCTCAATATGTTCAGCTCTGAGGCCCCCAGCATCAAAAGGCCATGGATCTGTTGGAGAGAGTCCAGAGGAGGCCACGGAGATGCTCCAAGGGTTGGAGCCCCTCTGCCACGGGGACAGGCTGGGAGAGTTGGGCTTGTTCAGCCTCAAGAAGAGAAGGTTCTGGGGAGACCTTAGAGGCCCTTCCAGTACCTGGGGGGACTACAAGAAAGGGGGGGTGTACTTTGTACAAGGGCAGGGAGTGACAGGATTTGCTTGCCCTTCCAGAGGGGAGAGGGTGGAGGAAACAACAGGGGCAGCCAAGGTGATAGCAAGCAAATCACTCAGGTTGTTCCATGTTGCCCAGCCATCTGGGGTTTAACTTGGTGAGGAAGCAAGGGCAGAGAGGGTGAAGAGGTGGGAGCTTAGGAATGTGGAGATGAGAGAAGGGGTAAGGTGAGAGGGTTAAGGGACATGTGCTTGGGGCAGTAGGAGAAAAAAAAGAGGTGGGATACCTTGACCCAGAACTATATTCAATTCTCAATCATCTGTGGCCAGGTTTCTGGTTTGCAGATTAACGCACACAGCCCACCTTAGCAGCACAGCCACTGGCAGGTAGCAACCGAAATAACAAACCTCAACAGCCCTCACCTGGGTTCAGCAGAACTACAGCATATTTCTGCATGGGGCACTCCAGTGCTCCTGATTCCCAGAGACCTAAACACCTATTCACTGCGCTGCCATACATTTGTGCTATGTAACAACTGCACTAATTAAGGACTCCTGGAAGGAAAGTTCAAGATGAGACCAGAGACACTTCTTGGCTCTGTGGCTGCCTCCAAGCCTGAAGCAACAACCTCTGTGGACTTCATATTTCTAGGAAGGTTAAACAGACCTACTGGGGACTAGTGAATAGGTGGGGCAGAACAAATCCTTCCTCCTGGGTCTATGAAAGGAATAGTTGTTTTTCCCTTGCACGGAGAGGCATGCGGATGACTGCACTGAGAGCTTGGAGGTGAAGGGCAGACAGCTCCAGTCCTACAAAACTCCTTCTGCCTGAACAAATGACACTAAGAAGAGTAGATTTATTTATTTATTTTATTTTCAGGCACCTAAGCAGCAAATAAAGAGTGTGAGACAATTAAATGTTAATGGGATTTATGACCTAAGTCATATAGAAAATCCTGAAAAATCACCCTTATTTCTTGTCACAGCAAAGCTCCTGCTACAGGAGAAAGCTTTGCAATGGCCTGGTACTCTGAACTAGAGTGATGCAGATTGCATTGTAATCAAATGGATCTTCTGCAACGATTTCAGCCTGTCAAATGAAACTTTAAGGGTTGTTTTCAGTGTTTTTAAGAACACTCTCTGCCAATATTGGTTTTTTACACTCTAATACAAAGCCAGATGTCCAACAAAAAAAAAGTCCAGATGGAACTAGGATTCAGTCAAAAGACGCATACAAGCACATATTTGACCAGAATGTTTTCCACAACAAAAATTAAATGCCTTGGAAGGATAAGATCTTAGGTGACTGCAGAATTACACCTACGAAATTCAAAAGAGCTACAGAAGAGCAAGCAAGACAAAGACAGACAGCCAACAGAAACCCAGTGGCTTTCAAAAAAACCCCAAAAAACCAAAACAAAAAACCAAACCAAAAAGAACCCCACCGCTACAATTAAAAAATAATTGCATTAGGTCAATTCTGTTTGAACTAGGATTAGGCCAGTTCTGGGTTTTGGTTTTTGTGGGGCAGTTTGTTGCTCATTTATTTAAAACATTAAAAATATTTTAAAAGAGCTTTGCATGGATTTTTTTTCCTTTAATAAATAAAAGATCCTTTAAAAAATTAATAGTTCTTTAAAATGGAAGCTTCTTGTTTCTGGAGCTCCTGCCAGCAGCTCTGATTTCATGTAACATCATGTTCTTAGAGTCATGTCATCAAATATTCAGAGTAGGGTGGAGTCACCACCTTCTGTAATTGCCTGAAATCCCCAGTGCAGAAAGTGAATTCCTCCATCAAAGAGTAAATGAGGCCATGCAACTCTGCCCAAGCACAAAGCCACCCTTTTCCAGCGTCTAAATTATCTGGTTTCCTAGACAGAAGAAAGAAACAAGTACCCAATTTCCTGTACCACATCAAAGACCGTTCCTTCCATCCTTTTCATTGCATCTCTGGGTTATCTGCTGCGGAGAAGCCCATCCCGGCTCCCACCCTGCTCAGAGCTGCAGATGAGACAATGCAGGTCTGTCTCCCCTGCCATCCCTGAGGCAAAGCTGCACTCTACTGCTCTGGCAGTAAAACGGCCACCTCCTTGCAGGTAGTGAAATGCAACTTTTGCTACCTCCTTCTTTACAAATTGCCCTGCCAACCTCTCAACAATCCCTCTTCACTCTGTTTTCATGTCAGAGCCTGTTCTCCACTCTCAGAGGCTGACAGCCTGAATCCCAGCTGTGTTGCATGACCCAGACTGCACAAAATTATGCTTGAACCTTCCAGTGCTACTAACTCAGTATAGAAGTGCAAACCTTGGAATGAGGATGAAACTGTTTCTTTAAACCGAGTTCCTAAGATTTTCATGAGTTGCAACTCACACTATAACAACTTACCCACTAAGTCATCCCCTCAAATCTTTTGGGTACAAATGTACCAGCTTATAGTTTCTGGCGCTCTGGTCAAGACTCTCTGTTCTACTTGGCTTTCTAGTCTGCTCCTATCCTCTGCTTAAGGAAAATTAGGATGAATGAGGACTGTTAAGGGAAAATACATTTCACTGAATAATGAGCAATAGAGGGACAAAGGAGTCAATGCAATGGGTGTAACATGGTTTGTTTCCACAGTGGCAAGTGTGTGTACACACGTTTGACAGGCATAACAGTGCAGCAAGAGACAGGAATAACATATTACCCCATGAAACTCCTAGAGAGAGATTCCAGCAAGAAGAAGACAAAGAAAGAGCAAAGTCAATGACAAACAAAAACATAAGGCTATACCAGTGCACCCCATGCACATACAGCTGTGTGCTGGCAGATAATCCCAACCCCTGTCCCATGCCCACCAACTCCATCTTCATGAAAATAAACAGTCAAGGAAGTAACAGGTTGGCTACAGAGCATATACCCACACATTCCCCCCCGATGCATCAGCTCTTTGACTGACACGCAGGCAGATAAGGCAAATATATTTTCATCCTCCAGACACTTTGGGAGGTAATGACTTTGATTGTTTGGGAAATGTTGTTTGCTTTTTCAAAGAGTAATGTGAAATTCTGTGCATCTCAGCCACCTTTCTGTTGTTGAAAACATAAAAACACAATCTCTTTGTTACCATTCATGGGCTATTTCTATTGAATGAGTAGACTTTACACCCAGGGCTGGTAAATTTTGATGACAAATTTGCTAGCTTTCTTTAAGCTCCTCTATTTCTATTTCCCTAAAGACTAAAATGTGTCTGCATGTTTGCAGCATGTTTATCTCTACAGAAAGGAAATAATTTCCCTTTGAATACGTTGCTAAATGGAAGACATTTTATTATCATCGTCATCGGTATTATTAATGTTTCTAGCATCTCACTGGGGCCCTTGCTTTAAAAAAGATTTTTATGAACGCCAGTCAAGCACAGAATAGCTTCTAAATAGCTACAGATGGAAGGTAGACTGATAGCTGGTTTGAGAGGCTGAGGTGGATTTTAGGAACCTTGCAGCAATGACTGACACTATCTTGTATGCAGAATCAAACATGGGCTGTTGCGATACTCCAGATGGAAGCATTTCAGGAAGCTGTCTTTTTCCTAGGTTTTCAGTGACATGACTAATCAGCAAGAAGTTGACCCACATCACCTTTACTGGACACCAACCGGGTCAAGAACATGCATGAGAATTAAATCACCCCCACTGAGTGGCAACCATGTATTGTTGCAAACAGAAACTGGTAACAGCCACATTAAATACATTTTTCACAGTGACAGTGAAGATGAGTGACAGGACTGCAGTGTGTGCTAGAAAAAGCCCACTAACAAAACAACGATCACCTGCTTTCTTCTCCAAAAGCTTTTTTCAGGGTTATCGAGGTTCAGTAGGCTCAGCGCGTCTGTCTGGGTTAACCAAACAACACAGTTGAGCCAAGGACATGGCTAGCTACCCAATTCTCATCTGCACAGTCTGGTATTCATAACCGGACTAGTGGGAACAGGGAGCGAGTCATCCCCTATGAAAGACTGGATCTCCTGCTCTCAGATTAGACCAGAGATACTGCAAGTATTCTCTGAGTTGCACATCAACACTACTGTCTGCTGAAACACGGGCATGTAGCAGAGGTTGCAGTCATAATAAAAATCACAGAATAAATTCAAATTTTTCCAAGTCGCAGAAATAGGTTTGACTTGCTTTAATCTGGGAGAGAGTAAATAGGCAGGCAGGTTTTATGTATTCTCTTTCTGTAAATCCCTGCTCAATTCGTACTCAAAGAGCATGTAAAATAGAAGCAGCTTGGGGCACACTATTATGAAGCACAGTCAGGGGATGTACAAGTAATTTATTTAGAAGCTCATGAGGTGCTGTTAGATATTCATGGCCCAGTGCAAGCACTAGAAAACCTGAGCACAAAAAGACTCAGAAGGATTAAAAATTATTCATTTTAATCCAATATCTCATCCAAAAGAAAATGTTGTTCAAAGAGTATATTTTTTAAAGGCAAACTCTGATATTTGTTCCCACAGCACATGGAGTTGCTCTGAAGGGCTCACAAAATGCCCCTTCACCCAGTCTGCCTTTACAGTTTGAATTCTTAATGGAAAAGGGAAATTCTCAGTGAACCACAGACTTGGGCAATACTGTTTTGCAAACTCCTACTTGTGACTAATATATTATTTTACTTTTATACCTCTCCAACTCAGAGTAGCTCTGTTAACTTGCTAAACTTTTTTTAAATAAGCTTTTTCTTAACTCAGTCTGACCACATCCCGTTCTGAAAGACGTTAATACATAACATATGCAGGGAAACTAAGACGCACATGTCTAGTCAAGCTTAAAAAGCAGCCTGGTTTTGGATGTCCAAATTTTAGGTAAGAAAGACATTCATCAGATCAGCAATTCCATCTCAAAACAACCTTGCCTACAACAGAGCACTCAGCTCCTCTGCAAAACAAGTTTCCAATGAATAGAGAGGGGAGAGCAGCATCCCCTTGAAAAACTTATATTGGACATGACTTGCTCTGAGAGCAAAAAATTCTTTGGTGTAGGATTGGGCATGGAAATCCCAGACTCCAGTATCACCAAGTGTCACTCCTCAACTGACTCAAGAATCATAACAATAATCCTCTCCATGGTCAAATTAGCACAGACAATTTTTATCAGCATTTGCTATGAAGAACAGAAGATCTAAACCACACATCCCTCAGCCCTAATGTGAAAGGAATTTTGACACCTCAGAAAATGAAAAACTCCTTAGAAATACACCAGAAAGGTCCCAGTAACTTTTTATACTGTGAGGGACACGGCAGCAGTTTTCATCAGCAGAGCATATCGGAGCAGCAATGGCCACGGCTGTCTGCCTGAAAGGTACTGTCAGTCTAAAATACACAAGACATGCTTCCGCAGTTCCTTGACAAAGGTGAATGCTTTTTCTCAGTAGCAAGTAAAACATTGCTAATTTCTTTGCCTTCTCTAATCATCATGTCAACAAAGAGGTGAGTGGAATTTGGGCTTGTGCTGCTAAATGTTCACTGTAATTACTCAAGGCTAATTTAGCAGAATATTAAACTGGCCAAGTCCTGTAGCTGGTTTCCAGGTCATCTCCTAGAATGTGTCAGGAAAACATTTGCAATACAATTATTCTATAGCCCAGAACTACATGTGGAAAGTTCTTTCCATCATCCAACTTTGAGCTGCCCAAGTACTGAAGAACCTGCATTGCTTTTCCTCCTCTGGTCTCACCTGAGAAAAATGCTCAAACTAAAAGTTAATCTTAATTTTTATAAAGCAATTCCTCTGTGTCCTCCATGATGTTAAGGAAGCATGTGGAACATTATTTAATGTCGTAAATAGAGAGCTGTGATTGAGGGGGAGGAGCAATTAGCCTTAGAAGTGAAACTCTGGAAATGCAAGTACCCTGAACAAGAGAGGAGGAGGAGGAGATAGAAATACCAAGGGTATATGGGGACAAGAAATATCCATGACAGTAGAAATAATGCTTTGTAAAGAGTTCCCTGAGTTATCAGCTGATTTCATTAACTACATTTTCATAGTAAGGACAATTTTTAAAACAATTGCCTGAAGACACAAGACTGTCACAAACTGTTATACTGTGTCCTTGAAAAAAGTTGGCCAGAGGGTCACAAAAATCCTGGTTCAGTGTTTGAGTGAATAGTGAATGAACCCACCCTGAAGCCGGGAGAATTTTCAAGAGATTCTACCACACAACCAGAGAGTTTTTTGTTTTGTTTTGTTTTTCCTTCCTCAGAGCTACAAGATGTTAAAGGGCAGAAACTGAATATGTCACTGAGAAATGGAGCCACAAACACTATGCTTCAACTAGTTCTGTGCCAGGGTCCTGCCTCCTCTGCAACTTATTTCTTAGAAATCAGAATGTTAAGGAAAATGTACTTACGAGAAGGCAAATGCCACCAAGGCCCCACTGACCACAATGAAGTCCAGGATATTCCACAGGTCACGGAAATAGGAGCCAGGGTGGAGTAACAACCCCAAGTCAATCATCTTCAGAGGAAACACATCAAAATAAAGAGTTTTAAAAAAATAAGTACTGGATCAACCGTACCAAGGTACAAAGAAATATCTTTGATCAGAAGACCCTTCACAAACTCTGCTTCAGAGCTTCACAGCAGCAGGGCAACATCTAGATACTCAAAGTTGCATGTCTCTGAAAAGCTCTCAAAGACCAAAGCTGAAGTCAATAAACCATACCCAAAAGCATGACAGACAGGAGTATTAACTGCTACGTAGGAGTGTTTGCACAGCTGTACAATAATTTCACACTGCAGTATGTGTGTGACACGTCCACATAGTTTAATTTTATTCTAACCCAGTCCTACCAGATTAGTAGGAATTAACAGCTGGTGTAGGATATTACACAGTAAAACACAGAGGACGGGAAAACCCACAGCAAAACGCAGCAGTCAGAGAAACACGCTTGCTCAGGAGTACTTGCTGCTCAGCATAGCAGCCTGGTTTGCTTCTGCACAAGACTTGCACGCTGCTAAAGATCTTCTAGAGTTGAGTTTCAAAGGGCATGCTAGACATTATAACTGCTTTTCTGAGAGCTTGCATAAGGTTGCTTTCCTCACATAGCTTCAAATCCTTCTTCTGTTAAACAAACAAGGGAAAATCTGTTTTTCTTTCTGCATGTCTTTTGCATCTTGCTTTGACAGTAAAAACTAACTCTGTTATTACACCAAGAATAACTCCTGACTTTATTAGAATCATGCTTTCTAGACAGTTACTGCCCAATAGTCTTAGCAAAACATATCGCCCTACTGAGTAAAATAAGATAAATCCTCAACTTATTGAAACCTGACAGACCAAGAATCAGTTGCTGTTAGTACTCCTGATCAGCGCCAAAGGAAAAGAGAAGAATCAGATGTAAGGTCTATCAGCTCCTGTGTCCTTAGTCACACACAGACATTTCTGCATCAGGTACCCACATTTCTTACCCTAAAGATATCCTTTTCTTCCATAAAATGTGAGATTAAAGAAACCAGGAGAGCCACTAGAGAGGCATCTATTGTGCACTGGCTACTTCTGAGTGCTGCTCATGAGCTAAAGCTGTCCATCATCACCACCTCTCCAGGTGCCCCAGGGCTGTTGTGCTCCACCCTTTTTTTTGCCAGCTTCCCAGGAGTAGATGGGAGTAAATCTGAAAGGGGAGGTGAACCTTTCCGCTTGGAAAAAATCTTACCTTGATCACCATCTCAAAGGTAAAGACACCCGTAAATATATAATCCAAGTATTTCAGAGCCTAAACGGGAAAGAGAAATGCATATTAGGGGAGACTGCACACTGAAATAACCTGGACATGAGCAAGGAGTAAAAAATCTATTCTAGCAATGGTCTATTTAATACGATGGATACATATCACCTCATGAGAGGATTTCAAATAGTTTAGGCACAAGCTTGAATCATCTGATTTCAACCGCAACATTTTTTTCCAGCCCTTGCCAGACTGCAGTACGCAGGCCCATGGGTTGGTTCAGTGCACCTGCGTATATGGCAGGGTTAATAAGGCAAAATGGATATTTCAAATTGAAATATTTGAGTATCCTTTCCTAAAGAGCTTATTTGCCAGCATCTTTGTAGCAGCCTTGGTTTCTCTTCTGCTGCAGTTGATGACAGTATTATTAAAGACCTCAGGACAGTAGGAGAATGATAAAATCCTTTTTGTAAAACTGATTGCACAGTTATTACTGAGCATGAGGAAGAGAGATTGCTCGTAGCTACTTCAGCTCATTACTGATATAAGGATTCACGGATCCTCCTCTGGAAAAAGCTATTACTGACCAGATTCAGAAGCAGGATGTCAGACTAGGCAATTCCTGCTCTACCTGGTCTGCAGACTTGTGCTCTGAAGCAATTCAGTTCCTTAATCTGTGTAAGGGGTGGATGAACACAGACTCCTCAGTACAGATCCTAGTAAATGCAATACCAGTCCATTCAAGGACTGGTATAGGTGTCCTAAATTTTAACATAATTCTGTGGATGGGAAGCATCTATTCAGGTTCATACGATTATCCACAGTGAAGGGACATTAAGTCCATATAAATATCACATTTTCTGCATACTGCAACTATCTACACTGAAGAGTCCAAAATTAGACAACTGTATCTTACAATTTCTATATTTAATCTTCAGTTCTGCAGACTCCCAGTTGTCCATTTAAGAGGGTGCAACCAGCTCTGTGCCAGTGTCCTCTTGTAAGTGTGCTTGAAAGCAGACACCCAGCTATCTGCTGAATGAACGCTGCTGGGCTGCATGCTCTCAGGTGGCCCACTCCTACTGCTGCTCGCAACAGCACCCGAAGCCTCTGAGTTTGGTTTGACATCCATGGATAAGTAGATTTTGGACTAATTTTAGGAGATGGCTACCATACCCCACCAAGATAACAAGCCATATCTGGTTTTACTTCCTCAGGCTCTGCTTCAGCAGGAGCAGGGGACCTCAGGACAATGTTGGCCCTGGGTTGTGACTGGGGAAGCCTTTCCCATCACTGAATGGTGTGAAAGCTTTTCAGGCTCTTTCCACATAAGTCATGCCAGCCAAACCATCAATGATTTTCAGGTTCTCAGAATCAGATGTGGATGAAGCAACAGAACGGGACAGGCATTGTGAGCATTTTGATAGTGGAACAAACCAGTTTGAGTATGTTATTAAAGAAAGCTCCAGTTTTGCACTTGCCAGTGCACCATGTTATCCTTTGGAGATGGGAATGGACATGCCATGTGCATAACTGCTGGGAGAAGCAAACCAACTTTATTCTGTTTGTGTTGGTTGGTACTCACATCATTCCTTGGTGACTCAGCTTGGACAGGGTCTTCTGCAGCCAGGGCAATGCTGCTGAGGGCTATTACTATGAGGATGACCATCTCAAAATAGCGCAGGTTGACAATATAGTGGAACAGACGCCGAATCCTGCAAAGAGAAGCACATAGGAGGGCTACTGCAGCTGCTTCAAGTCAAGTGTGGTGGTGTGAAAGACTGGCAGAAGGGCAAGTTCATCAGGACTATCACCTTTAGGATTCCTACTACAATAATGGAAGAAAATAAAAAGCCAAGATCAGTAGCTTTAAATTCTAGTTTGCAACAGACCTGTGGTGAGATTAAAGTAAGACATTTAGCATCTCTGCACTGCTCTCTACCCCCTCTTCAAAGCCATGATATCTATCTTAGAGGGCATCGAGAGCTGTCAAGCATTCGGACCCAGTTCAGTGAATTAGATTTATATATCCCTGCAACATTTTCATTTTTAACTCACAGGATAAAGTCCTGTGAGTTCAAACTAGTTTTGAAATCCTTTTAATATCAACTAATCCCTTTAAAATTGAAGTATATGCTACGCACTTCAAGACTCTTAGCTGAAAGTGGATTCGTAACTATTAGTTCTAGCAGTCTCTCTCTTACCAAGTACCTCTGTACTCTATTCTCAGATATGCTTTAGGTGCTGCAGAAATACTTTACAGTAATATATTTGATTACTTTAACCTAACCTTTTTCTTCAGAAATTGTGTCCAAGTGACAAATGATTCAATTTCTAAGCAATGAAAAACTATTCACAAATTTCAACTAATAACTCTATCTGACCACAATTCACAAATACTTAACAGGACAGAGAACTCGAAATTTGCACCATATTTGTCAGTTGAATAAAGGACTTAGGTTCTGCTTCAAAATCAAATTAAGTGTGTAACTTGCCAACAACCTTGTTATCTGAGAATGTAATTCAGTTACTATATCACATTTTCTTTAAACAAATAGCTGAAGAGTCAGAATTGAAATTTGTTTTTCACATCTACTTATATATTCCTTTTCTCGTACTTATATATTCCTTTTCTCTGGATTGCTAATGGAATGAGAATGAAAAAGAATTAAAAATACCAAGGAAACAGATTTGATCTGAAATAACATGAAGAAAAGTGCTTTTGTGTATCCCTTAATTCTGGTTATCAATCTGACAGAAAAGGACTATCATCTTTGTGCTCTATGAACCCACAGAAGTGAAAGGCAACATTTTCAATTACCTGTGTACCTGTAGCTCATGCATCAAGTACAAGTCATCAAAGAAATAACAAGTCCCTACTTTTAGATCTTCCTCATTCATAACCAGCAGTGGGATGCGGGAGCATGTGTAAACTGCCAGTGGTGCTGTGTAAACGCATGCCTGTTCTAAGAGGGTGGGTGGCACTTGGAAAGCAACAAATTTCATTTATGCTCCTCAGAACTGTTTTGCCCACTAGCAGCAGCTGGGTCATGCCTGGCGGGGCTTGGAAAGGAGGTAGTTAGCAATAGACATGCTGAAAAACTTCATACCCCAGAAAGCAGAAAGACCTCTCTAGAGAAGTTAGCACCAGCCAAACCACCTGAGGGGATCCAGCTGGGCCTGTATCTTGCCCAGAAGAAGAAAAACAAGTTGCTGACATTCCTAGAGTTTGGCCTTCCTCTTGTTATTTCCCCTTGGCTCTGTGTTGTAATACCCCCCCTCCCAATTAACTTTGTTTTTCAGTGGTCTTTTAGTACAGCTTCTGGGAGGGGGAGGGCGTGTGTGTGTGTGCTGGAGACAATTGCAAGACGACTGAAAGAACATACCAAATCCTGTATCCTATGAAGCTCAGAAGGTCATAACTGTAGGACGAGTTGAGAGAAAACGGCATATGTACGAAAAAAAAATTCTTGCTGCTTCTCTGTCTGCCCAGTCCACTCCTCGGTTCAGACTCTTTTGGGCTTAGGACCCTCTAGAGCTTCCCACTCTGCACTGCTGCCTTGAGCTTTTCACAGCTAATGCTCACTTTTGGTGGTCATTCCACAAAAAAAAAAAAAAAAAAGAAAAAAAAAGAAAGAAAAAAAAAAAAAACCAGACCTGAGCTACCCAGTATTGGGGAAATACTTTTTCCTTGTCCAACCGGATAGGGGCCAAGCTCCATAATTCAGATTTGTTCCAGAAAGTATAATTACACTATGAGTGCACCTCATCTAATGCTCTCTCCTCTCCTTAGCTGCCTTCTGCATGAATTCAAAGAACATGCTGCCTGATTTGAAATAACATAATGTTATCACCATGTTCTGAAAAGTTATCCTAAAGTGCCCTGAGGTCTACCTGGCAGGTGGCTGGAGAAGGCAAAGGGGAAACACAAGTCTCTGTCTTGGGGGTTTGAGACAGAAGAGCATGTATTGAGTCTTCAGTGCATTTCCTTTGGAGATGAGATGAGATTACACTAGCAGTAGTTTGTGGTCATTCTCCCTCTCTGACAGCTGGCATTTAGAGATAGCCTCTAACTTTTCCTGTTGATGAACCCCTTCTGTGCTCATAGTTGTATCATCTTGCAGCACACAGGGCTGTAGCCTGAACTATGCAGCTGGCAGTTGTGATTAAAGAAGGAGTTTGGCCTGCCTACTGCCTGCGGGGCCAGGCTGTGGCTTCCACCACAGATGCATTTCTGATGTCAAAGATCAGTAGACAGAGCAGTCTGTTTTGTTCCACTGACTGCACCGACTGTCCCAGTTCCAAGAAGCAGGAGGTGTAGGAACACTCATTCTTCTCTGGAACTGAGTTGCCAAAGGAAGGGTCTGAGTCCACCTCAGGTATCTGTGCATGCACAGTGCAGCCTCAGAGAATAACATCTAGAATCTGCAACAAGTCTACCTGAGCCAGAGAGAAACAATCACATCTGCTTTTAGCAGATCTCCAGGTTGGCAGAAGTTTCAAATGCCCTCCGTTGCCCTAAGTTACTGCTTAAAATGACTCACAGGCCTTCATGCTACAATTATTACAGCCCCTGCTGCTCTTGTCTAGTCCTGCAGCCCTTCAGAGCGACACATTCAGTATTTACAGGCTTTGAGTACAAAGCTCCCCATGAGGCAGAGGTGCCTCAAGCAGAAGAAATGCTGTAATCCCCACAGATCCCACAAGCTGTACTCTCAGCCTTGGCAAATGAAAAATATTCACATTTTCTCAGAAGTTCAAAGTTTTCAGTGATGTGAGGGTACTAGTACGGAAAGAGCACAAATTTCAGCTGAGGAACCTGCAAGATTTTGCTGACGTCAAAACCACCCCCCAGCCTGCTTCTCCTGGTAGTGTCATCTTCTCCCAGTGATACTCCATACTCCCACCCTTCAGTGACCTATAACTGAGCAAACTGCCCATCTGTCAGCAGGGCAGTTAGGAAGGGTCCACCTAAAGCATCATCTTTTCCCTATTCTGGCAATTTATTCGCCTAGGAAAGCCCATCTTAGAGGCAGAATGTTGTCTGCAGCCTACATGAGCTTTAATTACATTTCCCAATGTGTTTGACTGGCAGAGATGAAGATCAAGCTGATGCTATTGCTTTGACTACCCATGCTTGAAGCATCTGTAACCCGTAAGTGACAGTACAGAGTCAGAAGACTTACGGATTTGTAGGACTTAAGATAAACATGGAACTGTAAGGCAAGATCGGTTTAGGCCCATTTTTCGTCAAGTCATCGACATCTTTCTTCTCCTCTGTTTTACTTTCAAATTCAACGTTGTTCACTGAAATGTAAAGTTGAGGAAACAGAAATGAGAGAGTTAAAAAAAAAAAAAGTATGTATCTGCAGTCTTCACACAGCAGGCTGTTTGCAACAGCTGGATATGCAAACAATGCAGCTGGGATAGCAAACAGCCTCTGAATATGTTGATTAAATGTGATGAACAATCATTTGATTATTATCACCGCTATTTACTACAGTATGATATACACTGCAATTATACTCCTTAACTGCTGCACGGATGAGCAATATATCAGAAATCCCAGGAAATGAAGATGCCCAGTGCAGACAAAGAAACCTTACACTAGCTGCCAAACTGGGGATGGAAATCCCATTCCAAATATCATAAATTATTAGGGAGAGAGGATCAGCTAGGGATCCTTGGAAAGAAAAAAAGACAGTAATTCTAACCAACCACATAATTCTGTACCTTCTTCCACAGATCAGTAGCACGATTGGCTTTGGAACATGTTAAAGAGCAAATTCATAGACGAGCTTTAGTAATTTTTGGGGCTAAAACTGCTGAACTTCACAAAATCAGGAACAGAGACTTGGAAGGGACTTCTTGAACCTCCCAGATCTGTGCCTGCATAGTACACCTCAGTTTTGGTAGAGTTCCCATGTACAAAGGTGTGGAGATCCATCTCATATCAAGTTTCTAATTTACATGATGTCATTCTAGAAGATTGTTCTGAACCTCATTCCCAGAGTTAGAAATACATTCCCGAATTTCGATCATAAGTTTACTTGGAGTGTGTTTATAGAACAATTTACATAAGATGATTACCAATATGTGAACTGGAGAACACTTTGTGCTGCAAATTATCTTCTTAGACAGATATATACACTTGCCTATTAATTCACAGCACCTAGAATCCCAAACCTCACCCACTTATAACGTGTTAGGTGCAGGTTTTTTATTACTTTTTATTTTATTTTGTGACAAAATGACATTTCATTGTGTATGAGTGACATGTTCAATAAACTCCTTACTGTATCTCAAGCCAGATACACAGGAAACGGCCAGGAAAGAGAGAGGCCGATAAACCGTGATTGACAGGGACTCAGAATTGCAATATAGTAAAATTACCATTTAAGAAATGACGATGAAAAAGGCCAAGTCTTTCCACTGTGTTGTGAGCCCCACAAAACTTGTAGAGAAACTGCTAGCTTTTGGGTGTCCCTCTTGGAAAGCAGAGTCCTGTGTCCTAACGTAGAACTCTTGGATTTCATACTGCGCTTCTCCTTCGCACCCCCAGCTCTCAGGTCTTCTCTAGGCTGTGACTCCACTGCCAGGGATGACCCACAAGCTGGTCAGAATAGGCTGGTGGTGGGGGGCTGCAGAGCAGAGCTGGGCACAGTGACCTTGGGACTGGCTGCCAAACCGTGCGGATCTATGCTGATCAACCCAATGCACAGAGCTCTGGAAGAAGGCAAGCTAGGGTGGATCTGCTGAAACTGAGATACAGCAGATTGCAAAAAGCTCTAAAATTACATGGCCCGCAGGAACCTGAAAGAGCAGAATCACACGATGGATGGTGTGATAGCTGAGTGCCCATGGAAGACCTGCTGCTCCGTGATGGGGTCAGCTAATAAGCCAAGAAGAGGGAATTCAGATGGTGGGCTCAAATGCAATGCCACTGCCTACCCTGCCCCTTGCTGTGGGGTCTGCAGCCAGTCAGGCCCCTGGGACACCAGACAAACCGTCACACAGCACTGTCAGGGTGGGAGTCAGCAGCATAGCAGCAGGGGAAGGTGATGATGCAGTGGATCAACTCCAGTGCTCACAACAGTCTTGACTGGTTTGCTGCAGAAGCTGCTTATTTCGCTGCACAGTTTTGTTACTACAAACCCTTGTTGTTTTTCTTGCTCTTTGTGTCTTTCCCTTATGCAAAGACACATGGATGTGCTCTGGGTGACCCATCTCCAGGGAGCCTTGTTTTCCAGAGGCACCAGCTGACCCTCGCATTTTTGGTTCCTGCAGGCTGCACGAAGTGTAGAGCCTTTATCATCAAGTTCTCTTTTCCACCTATTGCAAGGACATATGTGGCCATGAGAGCCCCCATCACACAACATGTACTTGGAAAGTTAGCTATTTTCTGGCAATTTCATAGCAAACAGCAGGAGGACAAAGGCACTCACTTGGTATGACAGTGGTTTCCCCTGGCGGGGCAGTGATGGTGACAGGGATGTTCACAGTGGTGGTTTTGTCCAGAGGTGGCTGAATCATCCGCGTCACATTCTTCTGGTTGTCAGCGTCTTCTGGCTGCTCCAGCACTTTCTGCAGATAGGTGCTGGGAAGGGTGTGCACAGGGACGCTCATGCTTCCACTAGCCTCAATCTCACACTGATTCTCCCTAAGGTAGAAGAGCAGATTTTATTAAATATATCCCAAGAAGGATTCAGAGAACATATGTACTCTGATGCTGCACCTCTTGCTGTGTTTCATGGACTGGTTTCTCCATGGAAGACCTTTCCAGAAAAGTCACAGACTGAAGGACAACTTACTAATAGCACAGTATGTGACCTCTGCCTTTGAGGCCTTCTGGACCAACATCCAAGTACAACATGAAGAGGAACTGTGCCACTGAACATCACTGTTCAATTTAACGAGACTTGGAACTGAGGTTCATAAACAAGGACCACATGGCACTTGCATGAAACAGTGACATCAGCTTCCCAGCATCAGCTGGTTTCTGAATGAAGTCTGACATTCTGCTTCTTAATAGCCTCCTGAGGGATTATTTAAATGTGGTGATTCTCTTTTCCAGTCCCAAACCGCTCTGTAATATTGCTGTAAGTGGCTAAATAGCTTCTGCATTCCTCTGCAGCAGTGGCTACATTTCAATGAGGAGGAGAGTGAGCTTGTGCACATGATCAAACTAAGCAGTATGCAAAGTGTTTTGAAATCCATCTGAAAGGAAGATAATATAGACAGGAAAATTATTATCTCAGTGCCACTCACAGCTCTCCACGGTGACATGAACTCTATTCTAAAGACTCCCAGTGAAATTTCTTTTCCGTCAGACTAATAAAGCTGAAAAGGCAATCTATCCTTCTTTATTAACTACTCCAAATGCTTCACAAGTACTCTTTTTCTCACTTGACTTACATAAGAATTAAAACAAATGGGGTACATCATTGTTCTTAATGGAAGAAGCCACGTGCTGTAACAACTGGTGATGCAGCTGACAGGCTCACCATAAAAAAAACGAAAACCAAAGGGCTGTAAGCAAGATGGGATGCCATTTAAAAATACGTCCCTCAGAAACTTCCTTCAGAGGCTGTGAAATTCTCCACTCAACGTTTTGTCCTAGAGGGTCTGTTGGTATTTACATCAAGGATATTTCCTTCCTTATACCTGAGCTATTCTATGGGCCATGATGGACCAAAATCAACTTTAGGAGCCTCTGTCATTGCTGATCTAAGCAAAACAGAACTACAGGTTATGGCGGTAGCTGGTGTGAATGCAGGAAGAACAGCAGGGAATAAGTAATTTCCTGAAAGCTGTCTGGAGCCTTGTGTCCCCAAGCTGTCCCAGGGAGGAGTCTTCCCATGCAGCGTTCACTTACTTGGGCTGATGATTCCGGTGCTCCTTTTCGCCAGCCTCCCCCTCCTTCTCCCCGTTCTCCTTTTCCACCGAGTCATATGTCGACAGCGCCCTGTTCCTGAACCTATGCCGTCTGTGAGGTTCTTCTCCATTCTCGCCCTTGGACCCGGGCTCTCCTTCCCTGTTCCCAGACCTCGACCCTCCCCGGTGTCGGGAACGCCGCTCGCTCCTGGCCCCATTGACTGTCCCATTGCCTTCCTTGCCTTGCCGTTCAGCAGAGTGCCGATGAGTCCGATGCCTACGGTGCTCCTTCTCGGCACCTTCTTCCACCGACCCTCGTCGATGATGCCTCTTTCCCCCTTCCTGAGTCCTGTTGCGATCACTTTTACCTTCCTTACTCCCCCCTTCCACCTCCTTGCTACGGCTCCTGTGCTGCCTGTGCCGCTCCTCCTTATTGTTGGCACCAGATTCCCCGTTGTCGTCCTTGGTCACATCACCCTTCTCTTGCTCTCCCAGTTTGTCCTTATCTCGATGCCGGTGGTGCTTCCGTGGAGCTTCTGCCCCATCAGCAGGGCTGACTTTGGCCTGCTCCACCTCCTGCACGTCCACAGGGCTCAGCTTACTGATGCTGTTCCTCCCTTCGCTCCTCGGCTCTACCACCAGTGGCCGATCCAAATGAGTCTTCATGTCTGGCCGAATGTGAAGGGTGGTAGCGTAACGCACTCGCTCCTCTGGATCCAGCTCGTTGTACAGTGCCTCACAGCTGGCTCGGAAATTATGCATCCGGATCTGGCTGGTCCTCTGCTCCCAAACAGACTTGGATTTGGAGGAGTTCTGCTGCTTGCTAAGGAGGGGAGGAAGGTGAAAAGTTAGTATCTGAATTTACACAAATTTCCTAAAAAACAAACAAAACAAAGAAAAAAATAGAGCAAATTTTCAGCTGAGACGGAGGATTAGAGGGTTAAGCCAAAGAAATTATAGGAATGGAGAGAGAATGGCTGGCGGAAAACATGAGCGGGGAAAGCCAGCAGGATCATTACTGTTAGTTTGCCCCCACACGCGTTAGGCACTATGAAACAGGCCCTCTGCAAAGGTGTTGTCTTGATTTCTAAAATGTGGCCGACCCCTTGGAAGCCTCAGGTGTAGTCTGAAGAGTCTTTGCTCACAAAAATGATATGGCACAGCCAGAGCTGTCAAACAGCCTGCAAGGCTTCCCCACAGTTAATAGCACCTTTCTCCCCACCTAGAAATGTCTAGATGAACAATTGATGGTGAGTAAGAGAAGTTAGATTGGCAGAAGGAATGAGGGGAAATGACATCTGTCTCTGAGGATCCCAGCCTGTGCACCCTACCACTGACCCTCCCCCTACAGCCAGACAGAGGGGTCACTTTTCAGGCTGCACTGCCCTTTTGGCTAATGGCACAGGAGAGACGTTGCTCTAAACCCGCGTCATCCTTCTGAGGTGAAGACAGCCCAAGCATCGCCAGAGTCTGGAAAAGTACAAGTAAGAAAAGAAACCTGTTCTATGTACCGTGAAAAGACCCCAGGGACGGGGGAGTCACACGTAGATGCAGATGTGATGCACCTTTATCCCCTGCAGAGACCTGCTCTTTTCTGTGTAGTTGACTATAATGAGGATACCTCCACTAGCATTGCCTTTGTGCCTTGTTTTTTCAGCCCAACGCTTGGTTTCTGACCACCACATGTGAATGAGTCACCTACCTGGCAAATGCAGGAAGGGACGCCTTTTTTGTCTTTCCTCCTAAATATTACAAGTCAAATTTTCTTTCAGCATAAAAATCAAAGTGAACCCACTGGCTTCCAGTGTGGAGTTCCAGATTTAGCCTGGTGAAGGTCAGCACCCATTTTCTTCCTTAATGAAACTTCTAACAAAGAGAGGAAAATCATTTTCTTTCAACTATCCTGCTCAGATGTCTCCGTCTGCCAGACATTAGTCTGACCTCTGCAGTTGGAGGGGCCGTGTGGGGCTCACCGACCTCCAGCACTCAACGCACAGCCCACAGGGCTCTGGAAATAGAGAAGCTGATGCATTTTCCTTACGTACTTCCTGGGCTCCCCTGACAATAGAAGAAAGCGACTTTCACGCGTGTATGTGCTGACTGGGACTGTCAGGGTCTGTCGCCATGCGCAGACCCCGAGGGAGGCAGCGTTCAGATGGGTTCGTGTAGCACAGTGGGAGCTGTCAGAAAGGCTTTGCATCTCTGAGCTCAGCTGGGGATCGGTTCTTTACGGAAGGTGCTGCTGCCTGGTTCTGCTAAGGAGGCAAAAACCTGCTTAAATGCTCACTGCAGATGGGATGAGGGCAACCAGGCAGATGTGAAGGGACCTACTTTAATCCAGAAATCAGACTGAGCACAGCTAATCACCAAAACTAAAAATCTACATCCTGTGTTCCTGAGAGGCACATTCTAGACCAATTTTCTACCAGCTGAGCGCCCCATTTACACCACAGCAGAAGAATGGTGACAACAATCACAGTTCTAAATGTAAATGATACGGAAGTTTCTGGGGACATAGCTTAGAGCCCCACTCACCAAAATCCCACAAAGGGAGAGCAGGCTTCTCGTTAGGGGAGAGCACTCCCCAAGCTGCCCCACTGACCCCTGGCACAGGAGATAACAGCATCATCATAGCAGGCAGTAACCTGTCACTTCTTTTTGGTTCATCATCATAAAATATTCAAACACTATCACCCATCAGCAGACTTACTTGCTTTTAGAATGAATTAATGGATAACATGCAAAGTCTTCTCTAACTGCCCAGACCTGCCACCCCACACAGAGATTTCACATGGGAAGCCACGTGCTTCTCATTTGTAGCTCTCTGCAGTCTGAAGAGGTCAGCACAGAGATGAAGCTGTCTGGAATGGGTGTTCCAGGATGTCCTGTGTGCCCTCTGGGATGGATGGGGTGCCATGCTCTGCAGGTCTCCAGATCTAGCTCTGCTAAACCAAGCTGGGCTACAAAAATGAACATCCTCTTTAGCGCACAGGCTCAGGGAAACAATACATCTTAGGGATGTATACGTGTACGTCTGAGCTACCTGAGTACTGCCTCAGTACAGATCACCAAATGCGTTGTTCCTACGAGACATTTCTCACTTCATAATGAAAGTCCTCGACACGGGGACCTGCTTCTGTGTTGTGCTTTGAACAGCCAGAGCGAGCTGTCAACACTGAAGTGATAACTGGTAAGAACAAGTTGGAGTTGGGAATCTGCCCTTAATGCTAATTAAAGCCTTCAATTTATCTACAAACCAAGAGCACAGAGAAGAGCAGAACCACCTACTCGCCACGCAGCATCCTGTGCTCCATTTCCACGGGACAGGCACCATGCAGGGGTGGGATGCAAAGGCCCAGACTCCCTGCAGAGATTCTCTAAAGTAAAACACACAATAAATCACCAGGCAACTTCCATGGACACAGCCTCTCCATCAGTGCCTGCGCTGATCCTGTCAAAGCCAAGATATAAAGAAAATCTAAATCAGACTGGATGTGGTGAGAAAGGTTGAAGATGCAGGGCTGGTACTCATTGCATAGCATAGCGGAGACACTCAGGACCTGCCAGCTCTAACACAAGGTGTTTCACTTCAGGAGGGTTTTTTTAGTTGGGTTTCCTTTACACCAAAACCACAAATCAGTCTTTAAACTCTCTCTGAGATGCTAAAGCTTTCACTGCACTTTCCTCATGGCTAACTAAACAGTGCCGCCAGGCACATACACCACTGAGAGCCTGAAGAAACCAAGTGATGCACATATTACCTAAGCCTATTTTGCTGAATTCCCTTCCTTAAAACAAATACTGAAGTTACAGACTCGAATTTCTCAGCATCCAGAAATGAGATGCATCCCTAAGATCGACACAAGTAGTGAAGGTGATTGCCAAAAGACTGCAACACACAGCCACCCACTGACTTTGGGTACTAACAAGTCAAAGAGCAGGAAGATCACAAGTAACGACCCCATCCTTTCTTCTTTCTACATGAAAAGACACAACAACAAAAAAATAATGAGAAAATAAAGTGCAGTGAAAATGCAATCAGGAAAATGTGAAGTCTGCCTGCAAGCTCATTATCGTATTCAAACCAGTCAAGAACATCAGGAACAAGTGACAGTGCACATGAAGTCTGCTTCAGGAAACGGAACTAAAGCAACTGAGCAGGTTGGTCCCTCTGGGGACAGTGTTTAGGGGTTTTCAGAGCCAAAGCAGCAGCAACTGGAGGGAATGTGTTGTCTGCTTGTCCAATTAAATTTATCTTACTCTTGCCTTCTACAAGTTCCCTCAGCAACTGAACATAGACATATGTGACAGCTTCTCCTCTCCTGTTGCTCTGCTGTATTTCTTCACAGAGAGCTTTCGAACTTATTATGGCACAATAGGAATGTCACCTTAAAACAAAGCATGGTTTCATTACAGCCGTCTGCCGATGAGGATACGGTGCCTATGCACACAACAAAGAATTGCGGAAGAAATGGAAAAACTTAGACAGGGCAAAATAATTTCCTCTGCTTCCTCTGGTGTTTGGTCCAGTTAATTATTAAGTGCCGCACGAACTGGGGCAGACACAAACCATCTACAGTACAAGCTTGATATGCCACAGTGTGTCATCACTTGTCCAAATTGATAAAAAATGAGCTTTTGTGATAACAAATATTTCTTTCCACAAGAGAAAACTACCTGTTTATGGAGTCAACTCCTTATCTGAAACCCTGTTCACTGTTTGCTTCTTAAAATCCTTTGGAATCTATTAAGAAAATTGCATTTATCACTCTAACTTACAGACATGGTACAAAGATTAATGTTAATTCACTTTCTTTACAATTACTTCCCATCCCTATTTTCTGTCCACAGAATATTTTGAACCCTTTGAAGGGTACCGGCAGTATACTTGGTTTTCAGATCCCCTGGGCTTGAAATGCTGTAGTATATATTATTGTTAATATGCTTCTCTAAGCAGATCCACTGGTTTTGCTTGGATTAAAAGTCAGCAAACAACTCCTGCCTGTGGCTAAATAGAAAACCATAAAATTGATGTAGAATCAAATAAAATTCATATTAATGAATCAGTGACTAATATTGGCATACATAAAAATTGCAACCAGTCACCAGTTTAGATTGCTCAAGGAAGGAAAGCACATTTTTAGTCATATTCTAATCTCAGGGTGTTCCTTAATGATTGAGGACTTTGTTATCATAACCTTTTAAAACACCACTTTAGTTAATGGCACTTTGCTTCCCAGAACTACTGGTTTAATCAGCTACATAAATGCAATCCTTAAAATTTTGCTTTAGTCAATAATGAGTGAAAGCTGACTATAAATATAATAACTTGATGTTAAAAATACCTACATATTAGATTGGGGCTATGAAGGAAATGTTCCCATTACAGATGAAAGGGAATTTCTTGTTAAAATAGAGTTTTAACAGAAAACACAACACAAATAACCTTTCTACTAAAATAATTTTTTCTGTCCATAAACTTGGAGAAGCTCTCTCAACATTTCAGTTTTCCACTTGGAAAATAAAACAAAGTATTTTAGTTTGGGACAGATGTGCACAAAGCAAAATGTTCTATCCCTGTTTGGTTTGATAAAACAATTTTCTTTCAGATGAACTCACCACTAGTGTTTAAATTTGCTTTGCCAGTGACCCCGGGAGTTGCCGCTTGGATGCTTTAGCACCTTTTCTTCTTTATGAGCTACATCTCCCGCCTGAGCTCTCTCAGGGGATGCGCTGTGCTCTCCCATCGAGCTGGTGCAACAGTGTGCATCACACGCCATTACCAAGGTTGTGGAAAATGCTGCCTAGTCTCTTCCAGTATTATCCTTGAATTTTATTGTGGGTATATGTATTAACATTTTTGATATTTCATTTTCTCAGAAATAAAACATTTTCTTTCATAATATTTCTCCTAATGTCTGTTAGCTAGAAACTCTACATTTTGAATGTGGTCTAAGACTAATGTAATACTGGTCATACATCACATCCTGATGTTCAGAAACTTGCCACTGAAGTTTGAAATGCCTTTCAAATTATCACAGATGCCAACTTTGTAGATTGAGAAAGTTCACTAAACGCAACATTTTATTTTTTCAACATTATCATTCCTCTATTAAATTTCCACTCCCTTTATCTGCTCTTTTAGATGATTTGGAAAATTGCAGATACAGGACGTGCTGACCACCGGTAATTGGTCCCAGCAGGAGGAAGAAGCTGCAATGCCAGAGGGGGACAGAGCTGAGTGCTGTGCAGGAGCTGCTCAGCGCAGGGCTGTGCATGGCTTGGCAGCTGAAAGCCCTTTGGCTGCTGCCTTTGGCCAATGTAGAGCCAGAAAGTTTCAAGCTGGGTATCAGAATCAAATTTAGGAAAGCTCTAGCATTTAGTTACCACTCCCATGAGGTGTCCATGGCCTCTTAAGTGCAGTAGGAATCATTACAGCTGCGTCCCTTGTTTTTGTACAGCTCTGAAGTGATGCAATGTTCATCCAAGTCAAACCTTCCTGGTGCTAATGTAGGAAAACTTTTATTGCTTTCAGCTTGAGTTTTTTTTAATAACAACAGAATGATTTCGCTCAACTATAACCCACCATCCCACATGCTGCTCCCTATTGCTCTAATAAGAAGAGTTTTCTAATTGTTTTCAGTAGAAGTAAACCCTGTACTAATCCCAGAAGTATAAATATGAGGCTTAGCTTTACGCACAACCTGATCTTAAGAAAATGCCAGAAAATAATTATTCTGTGTCAAGTTATACTGCTATCGTTAGTCACAAGATCCATTTTCAGACCTCAAGATTTGTTCGATATTTGTTAGGAATTGTGACCAAGTAACTGCGTCCTCAGTAACAAATAACAGAGAGAGTTAAAAATAAAACAAAAAATGAAAGTTAAAAGCCACATTTCTATGGCCTGATTTAAGAAAAAACACTAAGGTGAAATCTGTGGAACTATAAGTTCTTCTATAACCCAGTCAAATTACATTCACTTTAAATTACTCTTTCCCTCTGAAGTGTTCATGTCACACTCTCCAGATGATGTCCTGGCAATGGCACTGCAGTGGCCCAGATGCTGTTATGGCCAAAGTCCCACCATGAGCTCCAGGCTCTTGATAAAAACCTAGACGAAACACATCAGGGAATGAAGTCACAGCCCCCTTTTTGCACTACGAGGATGGAAACAAAGCAGATGGCCCAGACAGTGAATATACAAAAGCAAGCGATAGAGATCAAGAACAATTTGAGTTCTTGGATGGCAAATGACAAATTCATCCTGGTAGAAGATATTTAAGCTTTTTCATTTCCCTCTGTACACTATCTGCTTGTCTGCAACTGGATGGATGCAGCAGAGACGTGCTGTGATGGTGGGGTGGGAAAAAAGGAGCTGCTCAAAGAAAAGTAAGTTTTGTTCTGTGAAAAAATCCACTGTGGCAGGTGCAGGTGTTCAGAACTTCTTGAAAAACAAAACAAAAAAATCCTCAGCTTGTGAAACACTGGCTTTTGCTTTATTTACCATTACAGAAAATGCCTTAAAAAAGTGGTATTTTTCAGTCCAAGCAATAACTGACACCTCTGGATCCTATTAGAAATCAACAATAAGCAATAGCAATACAATCAAAATGTCAAGTTACTAAACGCACTGTTTTGGGTTTCATCAGCCATGGCGATATAAGAATTCATATGAAAATTCAAGATCCCATAACTCCTAGATACATTGGAAAAATATGACATAATTATTTACTTATCTGTGTGTCATCGCCTATGTACATATAAATTAGTTGCCAGTTTCAGTATGTACTTTAGATAAATGCTGATCCACTTAAAGAAATAGAGCACATCTGTATTTAATTACCTCTTCTCAGTGAATTAAAAATGGATTTCGTACTGCTTGCATTGCTTGTTTCATAAATTTGTTATAGCACAAAGGCCTGGACTTAGCACAGCAAAATTACCTTGATTTTTTAAAATGAATTTTTAAATTTATTTTTAAGAAACTAGCTTCAGTATATTGTCCTTAGTTTCTTACCTATCAGAATGGGTTTTTTTTAGGAAAATAATCAAAGACAGAATATGGGGGGAAAACCCACCCTCTGTATCTCAAACGGCTTTTGAATAGGTTTTTTTTTTCTTTCAGAACAGATAACAATGGCTTTGCAGATCCTGGTTCTTACTGATATTAAAGGGACACAGGATTTTATGCTGTTTGAGTAACCTAATGGAGAAAAAGGAACAGGGTTTTTTTGCACCCCTTAAAAGCTCTTTTAGTTTAGTAGGTTGCTGTTCAACTTCCATTTGTGCACAAAAATTAGACCATTCATCTATTCAGTGTAATTACAGCAATAGCACTCACAGTGGGTAGAACCAGAGTGATATAAAGGTATCCTGAACCTATACCAATATTCATCCAGGAAATGGGAGTCCACAGCACTTGCATGTCCTTAAGATGAGTTGTTCCGGTTTATCTATTTGAATGTAAAATAAAACCACATTTCCAACAATGACATTTGTACTGATTAAATGAGACCTTCAGATGTCTTTACACTTCAGGGGGTCTTTACTGATGCTCTGTGACTGCTGCTACTTTTATACATTGCACACTGTTATGGGGTCCAGTCATTTATTTAATCAAAACAAGGGATTTTTCTGTGGAAATACTCTTTAGATACCCACAGAGAAGAAAACGCATAGTCAGCTCATCTGTCAAAACCAGTTCTGGTTTGCATAGGAAATTACAAATAACTGCCCAGACAGTACACAGAAATGTTAAAGAGGATGAGAATCCTCAGTTACGGCTTTTTGCAGTAAAGATTTATTCTGTTCACAGAACAGATATGAGTCATATCAGCAAAAGAAGCTCTATTATACCATTTCTATTGCTGGTGGGGAGTTAGCAGCAGACTTCAATGGCAAATGCCTCTGAAAATGGGCAAATCCTCCTTCCCAATGGGGTTTTAGTACCTGCAGTTTGATTTAATCTTTCTAAAAGGCAGCTCTGTCTCTGGAAGTTTGGAAAAAGGTGACATTCTTCACTCTTTCTGCCTTTGTTCCTAATTGTCCAAGCATTGTCTTGGACTGGTTTGGTGCAACTTCTACTGGAGTGAATTCAAGCACTGGGGAGGAGGCAGCTCAGCAGCACCTCTCCTCCATCACCACCTTTAACCATCCCCTCCCACCTGCCAGGGGTAAGGCAGGGTGAGGGACACCCAAAGGGCAGCACATCTCTCTCCACACCTTTCTGCCTGTCAAAAGTCCTGGCAACCAGGAAATCCATTGGAAGAAATGAGCCACAAGCTGCCTCATTCTAGTCAACTCCCTTAATTTTCACTGTCCCAAACCTGTGAGATCTCAGACCATAGCACAGACGTGTCACACCCACTTTTGCTACTCACAGAAGTCCAGTCTTGGTCACAGAAGCTGAACTCACGCATCATATCAACATATTTTTAATACAAACATATCGAAGATCCACCAGTGAACAAGGACCCCCAAAAGACCCAGGGAAAAAGGGAGATGTCAGGAAGTGGGTGGAAAACCTTTGCTTCACCGTGCCTCTGGAACCTGCTACGGTGCACGAAAAGACAAACCCACACGTGTTTAAACTGCACTTACTTGGCTCTCCAAAAGCATTAAAGAAGAAAGATAACGTCAAATGGTAAAAGCATAACCCGAAGCAAAGACACTAAAGAAGGTTGATGAGAAGCTGATGGTGAGCTTTGCTGTATTAGTCAGCAGGGAACAATGGTATTTTCTACAAACCTGCATTGGAGTCAAAGCGCACGCGTGATTCACAGCAAAGCCAGCAAGATTTGTTTGTTAGGAAGTGCGTTGAGTGAATGGAAGGTCTACCACTGTGTTCGTTCAACCATGGGTTCATAGGAGCTTGCAGAGTGTCTCATTTTTACAGTATCTGTAGCTTTAAGCTCCAGCTCAAGAAGGTTAGAGAGCACAGGCATAACCATTGCTCTCATGAGTATGTTTCCCCAGGATGTTTATGCAGAGTTTTGCAATTTGGTCTCACTTGGGCCTCATTTCCAAAAGTTTCTTTTAAAATCCTTCTCTAGCTTTCATTTAAGGACCACACTCATGGTGGGCCCCTGTTCTCCTATTGAACCATAGGTGCAAACACTGGTGGAACATCAAAGCCATCAACCCAGCACATAATAAACACAGAGAACAAAACTACAAGTGAGAACAAGACGAACCATTGAATGAGGGGAGAAGAGGGAAGATAGTTAAGGAAGGAACAAAGGAAAATAATTAAGGGGATGAGAGAAAAATTAAGGAGGGGGGCAGGAAATCACAGTCAATGTATGAAACACTACAGAGTTGCTCACGATCAAATCACAAGCATTATATGGCAATGTGGCACACCTTCCAGTACTTCCACTGTATGTTGGTCTGGAGGCTTTCCACGATGATGGGAATGAATTTTGTACAAAACAAGGGGGAAGTGAAGGCATCAGGTGGAGGGGAAAGAGGGAGGTTTATAAATATGGAGATATATATCATAAATCCATTTACTGAATATCATAACAGAGAGCAACTCACGGTGAATTTACGCTGGAGACTGACGAGCTGCGAGATACAGTACCTCGAGTTTGCTTTACAAAACTGCACATGCAAAAACAAAACAAACAAAGAAAACAAAAAGTGAGAAAAGAAAAAAAAAAAAAAAAAGGAAGAGAAGAGAAACCATAAAAGACATTGGGAAGAGACTCATACAGGCTGTGTCCTATTGAATGCAGACTGCAGCGTGCATCTTGGTAGAAGACCAGGCAAGCTTCAGAAAGTGTGGAAGCCACAGACACACCACCTTCTAGTTAACAAGGAAACAACCAAAGAATCAAAAACGGAACCAAAAGGGAAAGAAATTAAAAAGTGAACCAAAAGCCACATGATGATACTAGAACTTTATGCCTCCATATGCTGTACTCACACCATGAAAGTCCCCCGCAGAAATCATCTTTAGGACCTCAGGGTAGAGGTCTTTGTAGAAACAGGTGCTGATTGCTTTTACAGCTGTGCTGTGAATAATTATTTCCAAGTGGGAGCAGAACACTAATTCCCACCTGGCCCTGGGACACCAGGAGGAAGCCTTAGTTCAGAGAAGAGCATAGGCTGGAGGGATGACCCCAGGCTACATCCATCTGAGCCCCAGCAGCTGCTGCCAGGCTGCTTCTGCTTGGTCTCCACCTCGGATTTACTCACCAGAGGCACCTACCTCTCTCCTCTGACAGGTATGGGGCTGTGCCTGAGCTCAGACCATCCGAATATGGCTTGCCGTGTCTAAAAGCCATAAGTCTGCTGCAGTTTAGGATTACACATTATTGAAAGGAGCTTGTTTCAGTTCACAAGTAACTTTGTAGATTCTCCTCCATCCAGTGTTTGTATAAACACCATTATACGTGGGGGGGTTCTAAATACGGAAATTACTGAATTACACAGAAGAAGGGTTTATTCTTCCTTTGGCAGGGAATCTATGGAAAAACAGGATTCTAAGTGTCTTCATAGATCTTGGCTTGAGGCGCTAATTTTTTCATAGTTATAAAGATTTTTTATAAACTTACATCATTTGAAGAACCCTCCCCAAGACTGAACATAAAATCCCTTCACCTCCTGAATTTGCCCTTTCAGTTGCAGCATTTTTTCTTCTACTTCCATTAGAGTTTCAATCTGTTAACAATCAATACTAGCAAACCAGAAGGTCCAGTTAAAATCTAATGTTCTTTGGATATCGTGTAGGTGGAGTTTTAAGTATACATTTATTTAAAATTAATGGATTATTCTGAACAGAAATTATGTTGGCCCAGGTAAAGTATTAAACACAACAAATCCATGGTCAACAAACGTGGAACAAATATAAGAGAAATTATGAAAGGCCTCATAAAAGTTTTGCTTAGAGCAAATAATCTGCTGAACAGTCAGGTAAAGTATTTTGCCTAAACTTTAGTATTTCTACATTTGTACTGTGCCAAATGAAAAAGGAGCAGGAGGAAAAATAGGATTGATATGCCCTGCTTGCTTGCTTGCCAGGAAAATTAGTTTCCAGGTTTCTTAAGGTGGGGACACTTTTACTCTTTGGCTGAATGCTGAACCCCCAGGATGTCAACTAAAACCTGCAGAGAACAACACCTTCATTGAACAAATGCCTCGAGCGTAGGTCAAGAAATTTCTTCGGCAGAACAGGTGGAAGACTCGTGATGGAGGAGAATGTACTGGGCTGCCCTAATTTACCTGCCAGTCAGCACCAACCCTGTGCGATACCTGTGGAAATTCTGGGTTTAATTGCTGCAAGCAGATCTCAACATCTCTCAGCAGGAGGCTTGAAGGAACCTTTACGTTTATCCTTGCCTCATTTGGTGCAGTGCAGGACAGAGGCCATGCACTGCTCCTGCCAAGTATCCTTGTAACTTGGCCAGCCAAAGTTATGCAAGTCCTGCAGCACTCCAGGTTCACTCCTCTGCTACCATTGCTGGAGTCTGCTTTTTCGAAACCATAAATTTGACTAAATTTGCACTGGAACTGTAGGGTGTAAAGCCATGAAGCAAAGACAGCTTCCTTTCCCACATCAAAATGACTGAAGTACTTGAGCTTTGCTCAATGCTACTTACCATCCATGCGGGACAGAGTACAAGTGAGTGTCTTTAGGTGTAGCTGAGTCACCGTTACACCAACGGCAAGGGCAAAAAGGTAAGCTAACGGGAGGAATCACAGTACCTCACACATCAACACACTTCAGGGGAAAAAAGAAAGGGAAGAAATCACAAGCCAGCAAGAGAAGAAGAGCACCTCTTCTAGTCTACACATCACCCAACATGGGACATTTCATGGTCTGGGTGTTCAGGCACACTTCTTGCTGGGTCCTGTTGGATACTGACAGCCCAACAGGGATTTGGAATCACACCACAGTATTCCCAAGACAAAAGGATAATATGAAGCCTCTGAGACAGAAAATGTCCTGGAGAAACAGAGCAACTCCCCCCACTTCATCCCCAGATCTGTACAAAAGGGACAGACACCTCTGAGAAGTTATTGTGAAATGATGTGCCACCTGTATTTGCTCTTGGCACTTTTCTAATGAGTAGTCAACTCGTTAACGTTAACAGGCAGTATCTACCTGTGGGCATGCAATTAAAATGCAAACTGCTTTGAACAACCATGTGAGGGACCAGCAGAAACCAGTCAGAGCCTGGAGAGAGGAAGAGGTCTTTAGAGGTTGGAAGGTTGTCCTGGGAAGCGCATGTAACTTTGAAAAACAGTAGTGGGCAATTCTATAGACTGTTTAGCTCTGGTGCCCACGTTGCATGAACTGTCTCGGCTACTTTCTACAAAGTGTCATTCACCCCATCTAGGAAGTTCTCCTCCCACTGAGAACTCACACACTATAACCTATGCTTAAATAACCTCCTTGGGTCTGGCTACTACTGTAACCCATTACCATGTGGATCTAAAAAAAAAAAACCATAAGTAACAAAATGCAAAAGGTTTCACTCAGCATGATTTCAGCGAAACTGCTTAGCAGGTTCCTACAAATTTAGCATTTACATGCTGTTGTGATTGCTATCTAAAAGCTTTTCCCAAGATAAGGTCAAGAGAGGCCTTTGGAAAATACAGGGGCTCCTTGTGCCGGGTGAGCCACAGCTTGTGTCACCTCTGGCTGGTCTGCTGGCCCACGCTGGGCTGGGTGTGCTTATTGAAGGCCCTTTTGTACGTGCCATTGGTGCATCTCTGGCTGGAATAGAAAAGGTGGAGAAGGAACCCAAACGCTGGGAGTTCAGGCTTCAGGTTAGGCAAATACAGACAATAAAACTGTTTGCACTGGGGTCTTCGCATCACCCACGGGAATGAGCCTGACAGCTCTCCCTTCCACTGGTGCCTTTACAGTGGGATCACAAAGTGCTTTGCACATCCATCACCTGCATAACTGCCCCTTTTCCCCCCTCCTCCGTTCTCGCCATCAAGGAAGCTGCACCAATGGTTTGCTCTAAAGACCTGTCGGTCTGTCCATCGCTCAGTTCAAGAGGCTGAGTGGTTTAAATGTTGTATGAAACAGAGGGTCTTAAAGACAAGGCTGGGCAAACTGAACAAACCCAGAAACTCACCTCCAGAAACAACAAAGCAAGGAAAATGCTAAACAGAAAACAAACAAAAAAAATTTTTGACAAAAATAAGAATGAAACAATGGACTCAAATTAAAACGCAGTAACACATGTTAAACAGATATTCTGGCTTAAACCAAACATTGCAACAACGACAAAAACAACATACCATCCTAGCTTTTAATCCTGAAAAACCACAAAACAAAAAGGCCCATTCAGGATAGAGTTCACCAGGTGAAAAAACAAACTGCGGTTGGACAAATCTCTTCACTTTGAGTCCCTTTGGTGGAGCAGAAGACAAACCATGGAAATCCTGGGAGATGGATGAAGTAGGAGCTACAAACTGAACGTAGGTAGAATATTGTAATAAAGCACTTTGAGTCAGTTGCAAGACAGACGATATCTCGATGCCACTGTAATAATGAGTGTATTATTAAAACAGATCCCCGTGACACCGTAGCACTTCACCATCTATCAACCACAAAGCAATTCATGGCTCACGCAGCAGCCTATTGCACATGTAAGGGTGAAGGTACCTGTTCGGACCCTTCAAGCAGGTTGACACTCTAAATAAGCAATCAGTTTCTTAAGTCTAGGAAACCACATTGTGCCATTGATGCAATAAATTGAACATTTCCTGAAGCTCAGTTATGAAGAGAGGCTGGAATGGTAGAGGAGAGCAGAACTGGTGCAGGTAAACTGGAGGCACAGGAGTGTACAAACCACAAGTGCACGCTGTATTCACAGGGGAAAAATGCAGGAGGTGGAGGAGCAGATAGGACACTACAGAGTATGCAACGGCTTGGAAGGACACGGAGGAGAAGATGTCACCCTCAGTCCTTGATATAGGGCTGACAAGGGAAAGAAGAAAAACAGCAAGCCCAGCACCTTGCTGGTGAAACCGCAGAACAACCAATATGCCTTTTCACCAGACTCAGCCCCAGGACAGCTTTATCACCTCTGTGGGAGGTAGACAAGCACGCCATGAACATGAACATCATGACTAAGGAAATGCAAGTCATGGTGCCCTCTGCTAGCACCTCTTTTGAATAATGTAGGTAGAAAAAATGTTTTCAGAACACTGTGATCCATGCTATAGATGCCTGTTGTTAAATTCATTTTTATATATTATGAAAACCAAATCAAATTCTAAAACTAAAAAATTATTCCTTAGGAGAAAATAAAAATATAAACTGATAGGCTACACCCAACTTTGCAGCAGGTTGCTCAGTCTCAGTTTTTCCAAGCCTCTGCCCACCACTCACTTAGGGGTACCCAACCTCTACAAGCATTTGCTTTTTGTAGTGATAATTCCATATGCCAAAAATCCCATTTCCAAGCATCTCTAGTACTTTTTCATTCTCAGCATGTCCAGCTCTGAATTTCCTCAGAGGCTTGATCTGACAGGTCTTGCCATCAACACGGCATCTGCTCCATCTTCAAGACCACTGTGTAACTGAAGACTATAACAAATGAATAATGGGGTACATCTGGCTGTCAGCCATGGGTCCCTACCATCAGCCCTACTGTGTTGGATAGAGATAACCAAGGGATGAGTGGTGTAAACCTAAAGCCCCTCCGGAGTTCACTATGGATGTATTTAGGTATTAAACAAATTGCTTTGGCATGCATTTATTAAATATCGTTTGGATCATCAGCCAACAATCCATCCATACCCCTATTTCTCTCTTGTGAAACAGCTAACTTCTCCCTTGATGACCTACCCATTTGGTCAGCAACCTATCGACCTTTACACATTCTTTTCCCAAAATAAAGTCCTGCGAGCTTTGAGAATGGCCTTGTAAGCACCTCGCTGGCACTGAAATAGAGATAGCAAGAAGTCGTGCAACAGTTGTTAGATGACAGCTCCCACACAGCACGCACGATGTTGCTGCGGTCAGTAGATGTGGAAGCAATCGACTGCACTTTCAAATGTGTTCATTGTAAGGCTAATTATCTGCCTGTAGAAATGTGGCAGGCAGGGATCTGAGCAGACCCAATTTGAGGCAAAATAAGCAGAAATCCACAATTTTGTACTCACTTTCAATTGTGGTCACAAAACTGGCCCTGTGATATTGGAAACCAGGTGAAAGCCTGGTGAAAATCATGGAATAAGGTTATTTTAAGCAACCAGCAACACAGGAATCCCAGCTCCATTAAAGTGTGGAGGTTTTTTTCTCATTTCTAAGAAATCTTCACATGCACTATGCTTTTGATTAACAAGGAAAAAAATAAGCATCATTATCTTGCATTTTAAAATATCAGTACCAGGGAATTCATCAAAGAATAAGAGCAAATATCCTCATTTGACTTCCTTTTGAGACTGGACAGGAAATCATTGTAAGGAAAGGATTATATTCAAAACCAACAGATATGGCATAAATAGGAGGCTGATTAAAGCAGTAATTGCAAAAGAAATGGTAAGAATAATAAAACAGTCAAATTAATAATATTATTTTCCTTCACATACAATGAACTGGCTCCATTTGGGTTACTGTCTTTGATGCAGTGGATTAAACTCACACTAACAAGGGTCTTAAGGGATTGACACTGAAGGAACAAACAGAGATCCTGCTGTATTTAATATATTTTGGAATAAAAGTGAACAGGAAATTTCTTTTTCTATACTTGAGCTTCTCCAGCCTTTGGAGGTCTTCCCTGCAAAAGGGAGCTGGAAAATATCAGCAGATCTCAGTAACACGCACAACCAAAATTTTGATGCTGGAAATCCTGATGCTGAAATTCCAGAAAAGGTACATGAACCTTTAAGAACATACTTTTAAATCCGTTCAAGGTAAGCATGCCTCAAACACAAGCCCATATCCCCATGCAGGCAGAACTCTGCACTGACCTCAGCAACACCTAGACAAGTATTTCCACCTACGTATCAAATTTTCACTTCACTTTAGATCCATGTATATGAAAAGGTGGGCCCCAAGGCAACATTTTCTAAGGATTCTGGTATTACAGAATCTGTGCATATGTCCACATCCATGCAGAAAAGCCTGCACCTGAAAATGCAAACTGATGTTGCTAGCTACAAACCAGTGACAGTTTGCATACATGATTCTATTCAACCCAGCACTCTTTCAAACAGCAAAGAAAGGGAATTCAAGGATATTTTTCAGTTTGATATTTAGGAGGATTCTTTTACACCTAAATTCTCAAAGCAGGGGTCATTAAAGAATAGATAACACCTTATGTGTACACACAACCCTTGTAATTAAAAATCAAAAGTGAAATGTTAACACTTCACCTGGTGAAATCTATCCCAGGACAGCTTAAAAAGATCCTTTCAAAATATGGTTATTTATAGCAAGGCAAAAGATGAGGCATTACAAAGAAAACCGAACTAAAATAAATACTTCGTTAAATTCACAGCTAAGCGATCAGCACTTAAGTATTCAGTCACCCTAAAACCCTGTCAGTAACAGAGATGGTATAAGGGCTCATAGAGTGCTATGGGATGCTCCACTTGAACAGACATACCAACACTTAAAAACGAAAATGAAATTATAACGGTCACAAATAATTAATAAAATAGTGCTTACGCGGCTATGGAAATGTTAGCTGCAGACATGGGGCTGACTTCTGCCACTTCCTTGGCCTTTTGCAGGGCAAGCTTTTGGTTGGTGGCTTCCTCCATCTCCTCCTCATCCTGGTGCAGAAAATCAAGAGAAATCAGAGCATGCATCGTGTCAAGACAATAACCAGAGCTCCCCAAGGCATAAGTCATATGCGACTGTCATTGCTGCGCTCTGAGAACAGTGGAAACATTAAAATAAGGCAGAATTTCATAACTTCTTGCAAGGACCCCTGGGTAGGGCCTTGGTGCCAGCAACAGCTGGTTAAGATGAGAAATGCAAGGTTTGGTCAAGTGCTCAGTGCATTTTTACCAAGAACACACCTCCCTTGCAAAGCTTTCTTACCTCTCTTGGGCCTCTTATCAGCTAGAGTAGGAGATGACGGCAGAGACAGGAGAGACCTGACCACAGTGTGACATTTCTGGGGTGAAGTGATTCCCCACTTTTCTCAGACCTGCCTAACACACTAAAGCCTACGTCCTACTGAGACATCTGAGACAGACTCCCAAATCCTGTATGACTTGTGGCCAGCATGACTTTCCTGAAACAGTAACTTTCAGGTTTTGACTGGACCTGCTCACACCAGTTTTACCCCAGATGTTTCCATTTATTTCAGTTGAATCACAGAGGACTTAGGGTGAAAAGAGAAAGGAGGAGCCATATTAATGCACACTCAAGCATAGATCAGAAAGATGGTTATGTTCATGCTTTCTGCATATCCCCAGATGGTGTGGATTTTTAACCTCTTGCTATTACAACTTCCTGCAGAGCATAACTGTGATTTATTTCCTCCTACCTGGTGTAAGGACAAGAGAAATACTGCTCAAACCCAAACTACAGGATCTTAAGCAATAAGATGAGGGTAAAAGGCAGAGAAACAGCCTGGTTCATCTTTAAAGGTCATCTAGATTAAACTTCTTTTGAACTTTCTAGCTAGTCAAATTAGACAGCAAAATCATGGCAGGATAAACAGAGATCCTCTGATGGCAATGTCACATATTCAAGGAATAACCACATGCCAAGACGAGAGCAGTCACAGGCTCTTCTGTCAAACTTTATGAAACGCCATGGGTCTACATCTGCTCTTCAAAGGTAATGCTGTGAAAGAGTTATGCTTCAAATAATGAAAGCAGACAGAAAGATATCTAGCTTTGAAATAGGATGCCATATAGATTTATCCATCCTGAACACCATATGCATAAAGAATTCCTTGCTCTGACTTTGGTGTTATTTTCTTAAACTGAACTAATTTTGAAATTGTTTTCCTCTTATCCTTTCAAAGAAAAAAGAAATTAGAGGAAATTAATAGTAAAAAAGAAAAATCTGTTATCAATAAAACTTTTTTTTCCTTTCCAAATATTAGCAAATGCATAACAAGTGAATTTCTACTGTAGTGAATTAAGAACCTGAGACAGATCATTATACAAAGTCGACATTTCTCAACTGCCAACTTCCAGTGAATTTATCAATACCTTGAAGCCTATTGCAAATCAAGGGTATCTGCAGAATATGAATCTTTTGAGGAATAAGACCACCATAAGGCAACTTTTAAGGTTTTCCTTTCATTCCATAGGTATCTTCAAGTGGTTTCTTCTCTTGAGGACTCTCCAGAAGTGTTAAAATCACACACATTCAAAGGATCTTGATTTTTCTTTCTCTACACCTAAAGAACCAGGTGCAGTTTTTACCATCTCTTTAAAATTTGTAGCTTCAACTCCATTCTTCCCAGCACATCAGTAATTCGTCTGGATTCGACATCTCAAGTAACAGGAGAAAATATCCATTGTCGTTATAAATGCAGTCGTCCCTAACTCCGAACAAGCAGATGACTACTTAATAACATTTCTGTAGCTCCTTCCACCCAGAGATTGCAGATCTCTACAAAAATTAATTTATTTTTTCCCCTGATACTTAGGGTGCCAGATCTCGCTGGGGCACAGGCTCATGTCATTCTGCTGGAAGTCACAGGGGTGTGACGGTCATGATGGCGTCAGCTCTGAGCTGTATTGGCAACGTCCATCCATCCCACCTCCCACCAACAGCCCAGCTCTGGCAGCTCAACCGTCACCATCCTTCTGTAGGGGCGAGTGCAGATAAAGGCCCTGCCTATAAGGACATCTCTTTTTTCTGTTCGCTTTCTGTTTTCTAGAGCTCTGAAACTTCATTCAAACCACACAATTTATCACATGGTAAAACTCATCTTGGGTGCTACCCATGATGCGCGCAGTTAACTTTGACTGTTCTTTATTAAGTTCACCCAATTAGAGCCCTCTCCATTGGGAAGGAGGAGGAGGGGTCTTCATGGCTGTTAACTCCTGGTTTTGCTGCTCACCTCAGTCTATTATTTCTGGGGATTTCTCAACATTTTTATTAATTTTGATCTAAACTTCACACATCCCTCCTATCCTGCATTGCATGTACTGCTTTCTCAGGGGTTGCTGGCAGTGCACAGAGAACAGAGGACACACTTTGTGCTTTAGGATATTTAGGAAAATAAAGGGTCACTTGTGGCAGCTTTACATGCCAGTTTAACGAGGATGAAGAATGAACAGCTGTGTGGCACCAGAGACATGGTGGGATGGTCAGCAGAAAGAAGATTTTAAAAGTGAATTTTGGGAGCAATTCTAGATTCCACTCTGAAAAAGTGAACAGGAAGAAAAAAGTGCCAATATATGGACAAAACTAGAGGGTAGGCAAGCAAAGAGATTCAGGACAGTTCTGAAAAAAAACACTAGGAATTAAGTTGGCAGAGGATAAGTCCGGTAAGGGAGAGCCAGAACAAGGAGACCTGGGAAGGGAGAGGAGGAGGCTGGAGAACAGATACTTTATATATTCAAAGCAAATAAGGTGATTCTTCTTTTCTTCTTCCCAAAATGAGTCATTCCAAACTACCAGTGAGTTTTGTAACAGCCATCGGATGATCAAGCTTAAGTTAAATATAGCTACAGTTCCGATAACTTCTGTTACGGGTCACAAGGCCCAGCTAAGACTACCAAGAAATGCTCAAATCCCTCAATAAAAAAGTCCAAATTAGCACCCAGAAGTGGAAACATTGGTTGAAATGTTTCAGTCCTGAAGGTTAGCTGGAAAGCTTTCTGCCTTTCCAAAACCGAGGCAGTCGCAAACCGCTTATGGTTTTCCCACATTATACGCAGCACTGATCTCGATTAGTTTTACAGCGTAAATGTCAAGAAAGTCTCCTGAGATCAACTGACTCCTGAGTAACTTAATTATACCTCCGGGCCATTTTTGGTTTTGCATGATCATATTTACTTAGCAATAAATCCCTCATTCTCCAGGTATGCCATATAATTGAATTACTTTTATCTTTTTCCTCTTCTTGTGAAAGCCCTAGTGATTTTTTGGGATCATAAATACAATTAAAGCAAAGAAAGAGTTTCTCAAGAAGCTTCATGATTTGGTGATGCTGCTGAATCCATCAATATTAATTATACTTTATAAACATCAACAAAGTCAGGTTTCTAACCGTCCCAGTCAGCTGCTGAAATATTCACAAGAAAGCACTAAAAGGATTAAGGAAGAAGCAGAATGAGCTTCATTATCCAAGAATTGTCCTGGGCCTGATCCTCTCTCTTAGCACATGCAAGGGATGTCCATAAATCTCCTGAACAGGCTGACAGGATGCATGCCTCCAGGCTGGAGATTTCTGTGGGCTTTAGAAAGAACAGAAACAGCTGAGCTGCTGTAAGGGAAAAACTTCCCAGAAAAAAGGCCCACACTGAGAGCCATTAAACACAGCCCTGAGCTGCATTATAAGAGGGGAGGGAGGCAGAATATGGTCTCAGAGACATAGGAACATTTATTATACACCTGAGAGTCCCCAGCCTGCGTGTACGGTCTGCACTGGATACCAGCTGTCAGGAAACAAGGCTCCAGTCAACGCTGGAAGCTGAAGCCTGTCACAAAGTTCCACAGCAGAAAAAGAGAGCTGGTAAAGACAAGCTCATCTGCAACAGAGTTGTGGACTTAAACTGGGAAAGGGTTGGCTGATTTGATCTTCAGCAGCTGGAGTGGGGTGGGAAACTCCTAGAAATCTCAGTGTCCCTCAACTGTGGATTTGCGTTGTGTATCCATGAACTAGTGCACCTTTCTACAACTCTAAAAAGAGAAAATATCCTTGCCCACTGCTGCATAAGCACATGGTTAGTGATCCTCTTACCCTACAAGGAGTATATAGGATAAAGCTTGTAAAATACAACTGCCAAGGTGCTTCTTTTGCCACTAGCAGGTCACTGTGACTTACGGCAGTGGCAGCAGCAGAGCTATGGGGTCTGCATGCCTTTATCCACTCAGTCAGAACAAGCTAGAAATGTGTAAACAAAATCTAATGCCGCCTCATCAATACAACCGAGTATGCTACAATGAGAAACCAAAAGTATGTAATAATGTGAATACAAACTGCAGCACTTGCAACTTTTCCTTCGCAATACTGAGGCTGTAAGTTTTTCTCCATAGGGAATGCTCTGGTATAAATCTGTGCATACAGTGAAGTTACATCAGTGTCATTTTCAATTCTTGCCAGGACCTGGCTTTCTGCCTGCTCTTTGGCTGGTGCCTCAGATTTCTCTTGCACCTGGTAGAGGCAGGAAGATTATAACATCTTCGCTGAGTATTCACAATAGCCACTGCAAGTTGTTTTCCAGGGCGTTGATTGGAGAATGTTAATTTTTTGATTCATCCTAAAACTCAGCAAGGTATGAAACATTGGTGTGAGACAGCAAAAGCAGCAATACAACACCTGCGTTCCCCCATGTCTAAGCCTCAAGTCAGCCAAAACCTGTTAATTGCTTCGCCTCTGCTCTTGAAAACAGCAAATGCTACAAATGCCTGTGCAGCTCCATGTAGCAGCAAGATGAGCAATGCCCACTGCCCACTCTGTGATAAAATGAAACTAAACAACTAAACATGAAATAGTTCACTTGAAACAAGCCTGAAAAGAAACAAACCTGAGCAAGAATAAACCTCCAAGTCCCTCTCTGCAATGCAAACTGGTAAACAGAGATACCACATGAACAAGCTCTAGAGGAAATCTCAGGGTGTCTGGAAGGGTTGGTAACAGGTGCTTTAGGTCCAGCAGCTGTGGTCTAGGTTGCAAGAAACAGAAATTTTGTACGTACCTTGGTCAGCTCTTGGGCATTTGCCAGATTGTCAACAGCAATAGCCAAGAAGACATTCAGGAGTGTATCTTTTGGGAGCAGCTAAGGAAAAAACCTTCACACAGCAGATACAGTAAACTGATCCCCTTCTGCTGCCACTACCCTTCTTTCCCCACTCACAATCATTGGTATGTTGTGGATCGACCCCTTGCACCACTGTTTTGTCTTCATTTCTAACTCCTGCCCTTCTGCTGGGAACCAGCTCTGCAGCACATCGGTGCTGGACACCCACTTGCCTCTGCCCAGCACACACCCGGCTGAGGGCACGCACGTGCTGAGCAGATGGGCTTTACAACACTGCAGGTGCAACCGGTGATCTGGGAGACACAACGGCCCCTGCTGTTTCATTCCAGGAAACCCACACCTACACTCCTGCCTACACACACACACAGAGGATTTCATCTTCATTTTCCCTTTTGTTTCAAAGGACAACTGGTAGAGCTCCTGGAAGTTGGTCACTTTAAAGCCAACATTTGCATAATATATACATAGAGCTACAGAAAGGTATTGGGTACCACCAAAAAGTTAAACTTGGGTGACTGCTGCATTACATAGCAGTGGGAGGAAACTATCATGACTTATCACACTGAAGTCGATATGACAATTAAACCACCACAGACGTCCCCTATCCTGAATGCTGCAGCATCACGCAGACAGCAGCTACAGAAGAGCCTGTTAGCAGGACACCCAGCCTGAGCTAATGAGCTCTGCTGGGATATGGGCCGTTAGTCCAGCCCAAATTGCATGTAGCCCAGCTAAACAAGCGCCAGTGCCCACGCTAGCCTGGGTCTCTGCAGAGCACTGCATTATATCACTAAGACATTTCCCTACAATTATTTATTCATATTTTATTTTTGTTTTCCACTTAATGATTTCAGCTATTACTTGTCCCTTCATATATTTTACTGTTGTTATTCCAGCTATGCATCTGCAAATCAGCCTCAAAACAACTGTAAATCAAATACCTTTGTGTACGAAAGGAGAGCAAGCAAAGCAAAACCGAGTATAAACTCCTTTCCAAAAAGAAAATGTATTTTGCTCTTGCGCATTACCAGGTGACAGGAGAGTTGCTCATTCCATAGCTGAGCAAAGCTATGATTTCTCCTCTAAATATGAACGTACATAAGAATGAAGTTGCTCTCATGAGTATTTACCCCCTGGAGATTCACAAAGGCTTTAATAGCAATGCGCTGCTGCTGTGTTTGTGTTGCACTGTCCTCACTAGAGCCAAACATGGGTTATGGGTCTGGGACCAGAGGCAGGTCCCCACAGATGAGTGAAATGACTGCAGGAGTTTTAGACAACTAAACCAGTTATTTTCTGTTGGGTTAATGTGCCCCCTGTTCTGGACTGTGAGTTGGAAACAACACCCAAAGCAGTGCCACAGCAAAGGGAGGATGGGGGGACAAGGGCAGCATGACAGGGGTAGCCGGGCAATCCCTCCAGTGAGGGGAGAGGAAGGGAGGTGTGAGCTCCCAGGGTGCTGGCAAACCTGCAATGAAATTTTGGGAAGCCTTCTCCTTGGTGTCCCTCTGATCACTTTCCATTTCTCAGAAAGATGCCTGAAGGAGGCATCTGAGGTTTCCCTATAAACAGAGGAGCCAGGAGTGGTACAAGGCTGATTCATCGGCTGCAGCCGTCTCTGCCGAACGTGCCCAGAAATCCCTGTGCTCCAGCAGCCTCCGGACAGCACACTGGCTGTGGATGCTGCTAACTGCCGAACCGTTGTCCCATGTTGGCACAGCATCAGGGAACTTCCCAGGGCAGCCAGGGACCTAAGCTGGACCAAACAACCAGCTCAAAGCCTCTTTGCTTTCCCTCTGAAGAGCTTTCACCAAACACAGTTCAGCCAAGACTTCAGACCCAGACATTCATGTCTCAAATTCCCAGTGAGACCAGTGTCTCCAGAGCCTGAATGCCTATCAAAACTGGAGCTTCTGCTTGTGACTTGTGCCAGGGGAAAGCAAGAGTTGTACTTAACCTCTTAGGATGCAAATGCATCCTGACTGCCAAACCCTACAGAGGCTGGGATACAGAGCCCTGGGATTCCTCCAGGCAAAGGCCAGGTTATCCATCAGGTTTTCTCAGTGTCATGTAACATGGGATGGAGGTTTTTATCATGTGAAGATGATTCCTCCAGGACAGAGGTTTGAAATGTGATGCCCATCAATTGCTCCTTCCTCTGTTCCAGCAGGTCAACAAGGAGCAAAGGGTGGAAGCATCTCAATCCCAGCAGATAAAGAACAAGAAAAAGGGAAAGATGATGCTGAAATGATCACCTCCCTCCCACGCTGAAGTCCACCAACTTTCCACTTGCAAAGATACTCATTTCCCCCTTGCCTTTTAACCAAGGGTTGGCAAGCGGGGGCTGTCACTTGTGGGCTGGGGGTGCAGACAGGAAGGCTGAGGTACTACTGCCTGCAGCACTGCTGGGGTGCTGGCCAGCACCGGCTGTTTGGGTTTCTTCCTCTGGGGTGCTTCCAACATATTGGAAATGCTTCCAAACCTCCTGCTCTTGGAATAAATGTCTCAGTGATAAAACCATCTTCCCACCCCTGCCTCCTACACACACAAGCTGAAAATGTCTCGTGTAACATAATCAACCACTGGAAATATAATTAGTATTTTTTTAAGAGATCAGGCTCTTTTGATCCACCTCCAAGCAGACATAATCTGGCAGACTTGGGTCTTTCTGTCCCCAAAAACATCCCTAAGCCATTTCCACAGAGCTCGAGGATTCTCAAATATCACCCAAACTCCAGCCTCTGGTCCAGGCTGTGTAATGGTCAGACCCACGGACCTGGCAGGCCAGCTGAGCTGGTGTGTGATGCCTGGTATGGCTCTCCTGCCTGGCAGCTAAGGGCAAGGGGAAGGGCAGCATGCTGCAGCTACTTGCTGCTTTCCATTTCAGGCTCCTCTGCAGTTTGGTTTTTTTTTTTTTCCTCCCTTGTTTTCTTTTCCTCTGAACAGATGCATCAATTTATCAATTAACTGGATAACAATGAATACAGGCATACTGTAATTTCCTAGAAAATGGGCCAAATCCTGCTGTTACTCTAATCATACTACTTTCATTAAATCATTTCAGACCAGAGGTCTGGCTCCACACAGACCCTCTGGAACAAGGAATGTAATGTAAGAGACTTCTGACTGAGAAACCCAAAGTTTCTGGATCTTTTCCTTGCAGTAATCCCTTGAAAAAGTAAATAGATTCAAAGAAACAATAGAGCTGCAGTGAGAAGCAGGGGAAGTTGGCACCCACCCACCTTTCCTCATGAAAAACAATAATCACAATGCCCTCAGCAGCTCTGGGAGAAGAGAGGAATCTCTCATGTTTAAAGAGAGCAGGTTTCGCAAGTTGACCGAAAATTGCCAATGTCAGTTCTCTAACAAGATTTGATCCAGTCTGCCTAAACTCTTAAATATGGACTTATCAAATGCTGATGTTCAAAAACTGAAAAGAAAACCACATCCCAGCAGAGGAACTGAAATGCCTTCAGCTGATCAGCATCCCGAATGGCTTAGACCGATAGGTAGGGATATAAGAATATAGAGACAATAGGTCCCACATAAGAAATTCAGCTGTAGTGAACGGCTGTGTGGGGAGGGCTGGTGGCAAATCCACTCTGGAGAAATGAAAAAAAAAATCCATTGCATTAAAAAATGACATTTTCAAAGCTTTTTGGAGGGAATTCTGTAAGGCAGGAGGAGAGATCTTTTTGAAGTTGCAACTTAGAGCAGAAAAGCCAACTGAGATTAATCTAATCTATAATTAATCTAATCAACAACACAGACTGCTCTCCATAGAGTGTCCTCTTGGTGTCTGCTTGGCTGTGGGGCTCTCCGTGGGAAGGTGAACCCTGGGCTCAGACACGTACCTCACCCTGTACACTTGCCTGTCCTTAACATTGCTGGGCACTGCAGCATCGTTGACATTAATGACTATTTTGCTACCCGCAAAAATGCAGGACTGTTCTTTTCTGGCAAACTAAACTTTATTTTCAGACATTCCTGGTTATGTTTTGACAGTTAATGATAACTTAAGTCCTGGGTAAGTCATACAGTTCAGCTTTCCTTCAGAGATAAATGACTGCCTGCTGCTTGCTCTCAGCATCAAAACTGTAGCTGTTGAAAAGCAGGGGTAGCACTGACCTTACTGAAATAGTCTGAAATATCAGTGCAAGTATTAGCAGGCTTACTGCTGCAATTCCCAGGGTAAACAGACAAGGAAAAGATTTAACCCCTCATCCTCCACCACGGCCTCCAGCTTCAGTTCTCCCCTTCTGCCCACAGTGTTTAAAGGCAAACAGGTCCATATGCGATGCAGAAAGGCTCTTACGAGCGCTATGTGAAAGCCGCTGATGCTCACGGACAAAGTTTCTACAGAGACAGTCTGGGTCAGGTCTCTAATTCCCCAACAAGGATGTAAATCTCCACAGAAATTAATAGATTCCCTTCAGGTTTATAACTCTGATCACTAGAAGCTGGTGAAAGAAATCTTCTAGGACATTATAAAAGAATTTGAGTGCTGTCAGCCAGCTCTCCCTCTCTCTGTACTTCGTGCTCACAGAAACGCACCTGCAGCAAACTCATCCCCATCTGCAGGATCCCGGAGAAGTGGAGAATCACGACTGGCATATCCTCCGTGCTAAGTGCACAGATGGTGCCCTGCAGAGGCTGCGCTAAAGGTGCGCTCCTCGAACGCAAGGAGAGGGGATGAGAGAGGCACTGGAGATAGTCCCAGGGAAGCAGCCAGGGAAGCCAATCCCCAGATCTTTTAGGCAACAGGACAGTAGAAGGGAAAGCAGCAAGACAGCTGCTCTCTGCCAGGGTGATATTTGGGAGAATGTGGGTAAGGTTTCGACTCCCCACTCTGCCAGGGCAAACAGAGGCAAATACCAAATTCATGGCAGTGGCAATAGGTGAACCAGGTCCTTATTTCCTCTTCTTGAACACCCCCATCTCTTTCCCTTTTAATGAAAACTACAGGACAAGGGAGCAGCCCCTCTCTGAATTAAAGGTGCAAGAATGGAATTTATATGCTGTTCCTAAAAAATGCTGGATCTTAGCTGCTCTAAGGTGAAAAGTCTCTCTCTCAGCTCTGCTGTCAAGCCTGATTATAGCTTAATCTCATTTTCAAATGCCAAGCCCTGAGGATTTAGAGATCTCCCTCCCTCCCAGCTCTCCATTGACCCAGTTTTCCCAAGCCTTGTTTTGGGAAGGGGGCATGTTGCCTGCCACAGGGCAGATGTCTGAGCATAGCTGCCGAGCCAGCCCGGGCATCACAGCTGCTCTGGCTCTGACAGAGCACATTAATGGGATAAATCCCACAGAGACACGCTTGTGTGACAAGCACAGCTCGCACACTGTCTGCTCCACTGTTCTGTCTCAGTTCCTCATGCTAACAGGGAGATTCCAGGCAGAGCAAAGGGCCAAAGCCCTGCTGTGCAGCCCCTGGGCACTGATGTCTCACCCCTTGTCATCTTGACCCCACCAGCTGAAGGGGTCTATGTCTGTAACAACTCTACATCTTGAGTACAAGTATTGCTCCCCACATGCCCCTCCCTTACTCCCAGGTACCCAGCCGATCAGGCCAGATCTAACAGGACTCCTAGGCAAAGGCGAATGCTGGAACTGTAACTAGCAAGAAGGCTCACACTGCTGGGCAGCCTTCCAGAGAGCTCTCAAGCAGAGCGGCAATGCTCAACATTATTACCCCTGTTTTACAGAACAAACAAGCCAGCCAGGCTGCCTCATATATGCAACAGTTTTTAAGTTCCCATTTTTAAGGATGCTCTGTTTGCCTCCACATAGCTTGTCACTGCAGCCAGGAAACATCTCACACCAACAATTCTGTACCTAGTTAATATGAGCAATGCTACGCAACATCAGCCCATCAGCAGCCTCTACCATGAAGCAGGGACAGAGCCATCACAACTATTATTCTATGCAGACGGTCCTAATCACACCCAGAGGTTAGAAGAGAGAATCTCTTTGCACACTTCTGCACAAAATACAGCCTCCCTTTCCATGCTATGTTCTTGCCTCCTTAGACCTCTCTGGGGACATACACACGTCAGAGTGCTGCTGGTTCCCCAGCAGACACCCTGGGACATTTTGGGGGGATGCAAGCTCCCAGTTTTTTGTTGCCCTCAAGAGATTTTCATGTCTAAGTAGAGTAAAACATCTTCAGACACTTCATGTGTCAGGTCTTGGAACATGACCAAATACTCCCAGAGTCCGAAACCCAAGATCTGGACTTCAGTTTTAAGCCTTATGTGGAGACAAGACAATTTCAAGCACTTGGAATAACACAGCTGTTTAAACTGCTGTGTAAACAAACGCACCAAGAGACTCTAGCCTGGTCTAAGGCTCTTCAATTTCAACTCTTCCTTCCCCTGACCTAGTGCAAACCATCTGTGAAGATATTTAAGCTACAGAGGTCCTGTTATGACTTGACTTCAATCATTTTTCAACATAAATTGACTCATAATAGGACATTCTTAAGGTAAGGCATGAAAATTAAAACCGATTAAGAGTATGCTCACATTGTCATCAGAAAAGTGGCACCAACATGGACAACTTACCTACACCTCTTACCCCGGGTGCTGTAAGGAGCAAAGTTATAGCAACAATTTGGTTTTAAAAAGTATAAGAAAGGGTGTGAGAATTTAAATAAAACAGTATTTCTAGCACCCCAGGAAGGGTGCGTGGCAGCCTGTGTCACTGACACAAGGCAGTGTGTAAGGATACAGTTACCAAACAACGTCAGGACGATGAAGTAAATGGAGGAGAACATCCCCGAGCGGACACCACCCTGTGACTCTATCCCATGGTACATCACCGCGTTCCAGTCTTCCCCTGTCAGGATCTGCACAGTGAAATTCAAGAGAGGAGAAAGGGTGACTCCAAGGAAAGGCAAATAGGTAAGGTCTGGGGAAGCTGGGCAGCTTGATGCAATCCAGGACTGGTCTCTGGGGGAAAATGGATGATCAGGGTGGCAGACTGCAATGTTGGACATCAACCCCCAGCTCTGGACAGTCTCACCCTGGGCTGGACACAGCTCTCTCCTCTAGCACGGACTGAGGAGTGAGGACCACTGCCCCATTCTTGTGCACTCTTGGTTACGTGCCTGCTGCCCACCTCTGACTGCAGGCTCTCATGCGGGTGGAAGCAGGAAAAGTCATGTTCCAACACTTCACCCGCAGCAAAACCCCTAAGCAGAAGCAATAGCCAAATGCGTTTGGGCGAGGACAGATGAGGGTAGCTTGAAGGGGATTCTGTTCCTCTCGCGTCCTTGTTCAGCAGCGAGCACAGCCGCAGCCTGGCTCTGCAGAGCTGTCCTGGCTTCAGGCTCTGGATACTGACCTGAGGCTAATTAGCAAACACATGAATAATAGAAAAGCTAATCATAATAAGTGAAAACACCTAAGATTCAAACAAGCCTTGTCATGCTAGATGTTAATTTTGCACCAGTCTGAATTGCCTGTGATTCTGGTTCTTCACCAATGACTGTAACACAGCAACATTTTGGGCAGTTCAACATTTCATCTGCCTGCCATAGCAGTCAACCGATAGTTACTTTTAGTACATTAAAACATGCCCACTGGGATGTGAAGCTCAAATTCCTAAATAGGAAGTTGTCTTTTTGTTTAGCAGGAAAAAAAAAAAAGCCCAAAGCATGATGCATGGTGTTGTAATCAAGTCCCACGTGCATACAGTATGCTCAAAACAATTGCAAATTCCAGACGAGTCGTCAGCTGCTGTTAGAAAATTTCTTGCTGCAGGGTTGGTGCTGATGACAGCAATAGGCTAAGAGGAAGCACAGACACAAGGACATACAGTGCATACACAAACTTGTTTCCTGTATGCAGAATCTGGTCTCAAATATTTCAGAGTCCAAAATTCAGAGCCCAAGCCTCACCTACACCATTGGAGTTACTCTGGATTTACACTAGAGAGTATGAACCAGGGCACTGGGCTTTCAACTCTGCCACTCAGTTATGCCAATCACTGATTACAAACTTGCATTCACATAATTTCCATGAATTCACAACCATTCCTGCTTTCTGGGAATAATCAATAAGTGATTTCTATTCACACAAACATTCATGGAAAGGGAAATCAGTAGGAACATTTCTATGGCCTGCAGAAGACCAGGAGTCTCAGGTATCACAAATTGCAGGCTGCACATAGACAAGTCCAGCAGGTTGGGGTTTGAGTTGAAAAATCTAAGGGGATTATTTTGGAAATGGAACAAAATCTTAAAGGAAAAAGAATGCTTTATGGAATTTTTGCAGAGGGATAAATACTCTAAACTCACCAGCTTGCCTAAGCAGAGCCGAGGATGCTCTCTGAGGCCCTGGCAAGAGGACAGACACTTTGACCTGGTGTCCTTCTTCCCACTGTTTATGCTGTCACCCATCAGCTGGAGGAATTACTTAAGCAATTACACAGGAGCCCTCAAGGAGCAGACCACATGCAGTAAATAAAAGCCTTTCAGCTCTATAAAGTCTCTGTTTATGGATGCTATAAGAACTTCTTGCTACAGGAGAGAAAAGGACAGCATTGCAGAGGGAGGGGCACAAGCAATGAGGACTTCGGAGTAAGGTGATGCCCAAATATTTTGCTTTTCCTCAGGCTCAGAACTGTTTTTGGCTGCCTCAAATGAACATTTTGTCCAGTGCAGCTCAGTATTTAATACTTAGGCTTGGCTGAGAGCCATCAGGTGCTGGAATAAAAAGAGTTTTCAAGAGCCATTGTGAAATCTTAATGGACTAATGAGCACATGAACAGTGGGAGACACTCAGCTGCCAGGGATCAGGACCAACCCATTTCAAAGGACAGTCTTGAAAGTAAGATGCTTTCCTGAAGAAGGGCCTAAGAAAGTGCAAAATCCTTCCAGCTCCGTGTCAGACCTCGCAGGCAGGTCAGTGAGGGCAGCCAAGGCACACAGACATCAAACTGAAGCCAGCTCTGCTTCCTAAGCCTTGGCAGGTCCAGTGCCATCCTGCCACCGTGACTCCTCATCTCCAGTAGTCACCGGTGCTATGCTGCTGAGCAGCCAGGGCAGAGCTGCTCTCTCAGGGAGCAGAGCATGTGTAGTGACCACAGATCCTTCCACTGTATAGAGGCTCTGTGCTTACAGATGTTGTACACGCTTCCAGCTCAATGATGGCTGGAATGGGGAGATGCAGTTATTTATTTTTAAGTGTGTGTGTATACATATATGAATATCTAGTTTCTGTTTGTATTTTATATATACACAGCTTGGCATTTAGCTCACAAAGACTTTATTGGGAGCCAGGAGCTGGAGAAAAATGTGTGATGCTCTTCAAAGGGAATTTAGGGAGCGTGGGGTTCAGTTGCTCCCAACACTGAGTTCAGCCAGCTTCCAAGCAGACAAAACAGTCCTGGGAGTTGCATGACAGCGGACCATGACCCAGCCAGGCCTGCGGAGATAAAATGGGCTAAGGCAGGCTGCAGAAGACATGTTTAAGATGACTTCTTAAACAAAGAATCTCCAAAGGGGTTAGGGTCAGGCAGGGTCTATCTGGCTTTATTGTGTTTTTTCAACACATCAAATGCATTCTCTGAATGCTGCCATCCTGCTCATGAGAGTGGCAACCAAACGAGCCTGCTGGGTTGCCCAAGTTTATGGGCCGCGAGGTTAGAAAAGGATCCAAAGTCCATACTGAAGAAATGTTGACGTGATATTTGAAATGCAGGGAGTAGGGGGAATGATCCGGGAGCAGAGGCTACTGAAATGCCACTGCGAGGCTGCACTGAGTTAATTCAGTGCTGATGGTTTTGCTGATTGTAATACGTAGTTCTGACATTTATGACATGTCATAAAACCAACAGTGTTTTTCTTCATCCCACAGCCACCACGTTACAGGGGTATTTATCTCAGGAACAGAAAGGAAATATTTCAGCTAAGTATTCCCAAGAGGTAAGTACAGTCCCAAAGCAAAATGACATCAAATGTCCAGATGGTCATATCTGGAGCCTGACTCGGCTTCAGTTCCGGCTCTGTGGCAAAACCTTTAAGTTTCTCTAAGGCCTTCCTTTGATGAGTACTAAAATACTATGAAAATATTAATCTACCATGATTTGCAATATCCTGTGAAGTAAGTACTAGCAAAGGTGCTTCACATCTGGAGCGCAGCAATACCCGTATGAAGCTGCTCACGCAGAGGTCACAGGACACATTTTCTTTTAGGCTCTTTTTCTGTTTTAATCAAAAAATTGTCATCAACCCAATTGATTTTTTGCTCCCTTTTTTAGGACATGATACTGAAATACACAAGCAAAGCCTTGCTGAGATCTATGAAAGTTCAGATCTGGGGTCAAGTCTCAGCTTGAGCCCACATCAACAATTTGTGTAGGAGAAGGCTATAAATGCTGGGTGGTCTTCCACAGATCTGCGAATGTTCCCTTCACATGGAGCAGGGTGCAGCGTCCCAGCTGTCTACTGAAACTCCTGAAATAACTGTTTTAAAAAAGACATGCAGGGAACAGCCGCAAAAAATTAGGCTCTTAAACCTGAGCTTTGCATCTGCCAGAATGAACATTTCTTCCTGCCATCACACAAACTTGCCCAAGGCTGATGCCTCTTTCTGTGCTTCCCCACCAATTGTAGTTCTTATCCAGCATTATCTTATCTTGAGCTATTAGTGTGCAAAACACCACATTATTTCCTTACTGCCTGGACCTAGCTCAGGCCTCCCTCCTCATTAAATTATGGCAACCACAGGAGAAAGTGAAGCAGGTCAACCCCACGCTCACTGTCTAGAGTTTCAGACAGGACGATTTATGCAACAGGGCACATGCCAGTGCTGCTGCTGCAGTGTGCAACCCCAGACAGGAGCCTCAGGTTAAGACAGTCCCACATGCACAGCTTGTAAGCTCAGCACAGAAATGGCTATTTTATCAATAATTTTTTCCTACTAAAAAATGTTTTGTTGTAGTTTTCCTTAATTCTATAGCATTGATCGTTAATGATGCATTGATTGGTCGGTTGGTAAAATACACGAGAAGGAAGGACTTCCACTTTCCTAAACTTCATGGATTTTTGGGCACCTCTTTACTCCCCGTAAGCAGGAAGAGATGCCCAGGAATTTATTTTCTTATGCTATCCCAGAACAAGGAATGGTGTTACCTGGAATACTGTGAGGATGGCGGCAGGGAAGGTATCGAAATTCGTTGTTGGTGTTTCATCTTGGAAATTGAATCTAGAGAGAAGAAATAAAACCAAAAGCAATAAGGGACAAGCAACTTTCCTGTAGTCTCATAATACCCTGTAACCCAAGTCAGAGAGCAACATTTGTTCCACCTGGCACTAACACCCCAGGCAGCCGCAGTGGGGATCACAGCATCTCGGAGAAGGTGCTTAACAAAACTGTTAGCAGAAATTCAATTTTATTCCAGGAGAAAACTCTGCTGCTTTGAAATTCATTTTCATCCACAATAAAAATCTCAAATGTTTTTTGTGGAACGAACCATTCCAACTTGGTTGTGTTCTCCAACATAAAAGTCAACTGAAATTGGCCTCTTAGTAAGCAATTTAGTATTTTTTTAAGATAAAATAGTGGTTGATTAAAAAAAGTTATTTAATTTCAGAAATTATATTGGAGCTTGAATGGTGGTATTGTGATCATTCTTTTCATCCAAACTGGCATTTCTTAGAAAAAAAAAAATTAAGATTCAACAAAACTATGTTTTCCAGCAGAAAAATATTTCAAGTGAAAAAAACCCAATCCTGTTGCTCTGGCTGTCAGGGAAAGAACTTGTCTTTCCCCTCACGGTAGAAGAAGTGCTGCCTCCCTCAGTCCTATGTCAGAGATCTGGGTGTGCACAGAGACTATAGAATGATACAGGAACTTTGAATTATAGTAACTAGAAGGAATTCAACTCCAGGAAAAACACCAGGACAGGAACTATTCTCCTATAAACCAGAGCTCACACCTCAGCAACCCAGAAAGATTTGACATCTGCACCCACAACGTAAACACTGGGAATCCTGCAGCGCCTCTCCTCCTTGGGTATTCGAGGCGATTGCTCTCAGACAACCCTTGGCAGGACCACAATGGATTAGACTTACTGTCCTCCGAAGAGTTGCATTCCCAGCAAAGCAAACACCACAATGAACAGGAACAGCAGGAAAAGCAAACTGATGATGGACTTCATGGAGTTCAGCAAGGAGACCACCAGATTCCTCAGGGAATTCCAGTACCTGCGTTGGAGATCAGAGCAGCCAAGAGTTAATATGAGTGGGAGAAGAGCCTTCAGTGAGAAAATAATACGAGATATTTTCTTATTATAAAAAGGGAAAAGAATGGCAAGGAATATCAGCATCTTTAAACTCCCTTCTGTGACAGAGCTCACTGAGCAGCAAAGTCTCCTGTAGCACAGCAAGGGCAGAGATGGTCACCTCGGTGCACGTGTACCGTACAGAGCAGCCATCTGCGGTGAAAGTGTTCGGGTTAGTTTCTCAGTATAGATTTCCACCTTTCAACATCTTTTCATCCGGCATGGAAGTCGGCAGGGGTGTCAGAAGCTGGAATGTATCGATATCATCAAGGTGAAACTGAACATGGGGACAGTGAATCCCTGCCTTCAGAAGACATGAGTGAGGAATAAACAGCTCATTTCCACCAGGACATCTTTGCAGCGTGTCTTTCCAACTTACCAAATGCCAGTATCAACACATGGACTTAAAATCTCAAGTATTTAAACATTTCTGTAGAGGTTTAACACACACTTTCAAGCACAGGGATGCCTTCAGTGTGGGGCAATTTAGCCACAAGGTTTAAGCATCCAGGACCAAGAAATCACCCCGGAGGATGAAAACAAAACCGGGACATTAACTGCGACACGGCCACAGGGAATGGCTCAGCCTGAATCTGGCCTGACACATCCAAATCACATCTGGCCAGATACTGAAGTTAGTCTGCTTTTATCCCTCCCGTCCCCTGGGACAGCTTCCTGGCACAGTCACAGATGCAAGCAGGCACGTCGAGTGATGGCATGCCAGGGAGGGTGCTCAGAAAGAGCACTCTTTCCTGGCATTATTGCCCTGCTGAGAACAGGCAGGGAGCATTTATATTAGGAAAACTAATGAATCAGAAAATGCAGAAAGAGCTATTAAGCTGAGGAGCTCTTTGACAATCTCTTTTTGGACAGACAGGCATGCGGAACCGTGGGGCTGGAGCAGGCAGTAGGAAACGAGTGTTTTAGAGCCATTTCATCTGTCCTCTGTTAAAAGTTTTGAGTCTGAGACCATGGGGGGAAATTTTCATCTCTTTTTCTCCAGTGATTTCTCTTGGTTCCACCACCCAGCACTGGTTGCTGCCTTCCAGAGGTCACCCTCCACAGCAGCATGCTCTACTATCCTGCCCTTGGTGCGCTTCAGCTGCAGTTTTGGCCATGCACTGAGCTCCTTCCTGCAGAGTAGCTGTGGGTATCCAGCAGAAGGAAGCCCAAGGATTTGTCTGATCTGCTGATGCAGAGTAGCTCAGAACTTGAGTCAGAGAAGCAAAAATACCATCCTTTCTTTTCTCTTTGTCTTCATCTTCCTCCTCTTCCTTCCCCCAGGTGTAGCTGGGCAGCCTGGACCACCCCACGCTGGTACAGACACAGGAGAAGCAGGATCTTATGCTCCCATTGCACCCATTCCAAGAAAAGTTATGTCCATAATACAGTGACAGAGGTTTCAAGGGAAACTTTGGTCTCTATTGACCAAAACTCAATTTTAATATTGAAAAAGTTGCAACCAAACCTACTCAGGGTTCACCCCTAAGCAAAGGGACTGAGCTGCTCTCCTTGGAGGAGGAAGGGTTTGCAGACCACATGGCTCTCCCTTGCTTGACACAATGGCTTCAGGCAAAATCTGCCAAAAGACAGGGGTTTGCACCTCACGGTTAACACAACCAGGCACAAAATACATGTGGAGGTGCTGTCTTGTCCTGGAATAGCTCAGCACCAAACCCTGACTGACTACAGAGTGCCAGGATATAACGAGGAGCTGCATTTCTACAGACACCAGTTCTGTCGTGATGAAGAGGAAAACATGAAGCTGTTTTCTCCTTGTCCGCCTCACTGAATTTTAGCCCTTCTGAGGCTGCATCCCATCACTGCATCCTGCTGTCACCCTTCAGGCCAGCTATAATTTCACTTTTTAACTGTTGCATCACTGCTGTCTGCAGTCACTCTGATTTGGGACATAGGAATCAAAAGGTCCAATACCATCGAGTATTCAAAGCAGGTGGACTGCAACTGGCTTTAACACGGAGGCAAAAAAATAAACAGGGCAGGGAGCTTCAGAGAAAAATTGCTATGAAAGAGATGGAAAAAAGAAAACTACTCAGGGTCAGAATGATTTCACAGCAAAGACTGTAATGAGAGCGGGTGTGGAGCAATCTGTGCCGGGTGCCATGGCTTTGCTCGCTCTCCATGAGCTATGCTAGGACAGAGCTGTGCAGCTCAGGCACTGGGATAACGTGGCCCAGCACAGCCGAGATCCCAACCTGTGAACTGGGGGGAACTGGCTTCTGGTAATGCAATGAATTACGTCACATCAGGTGAAAAATCCACACAATTAGGTCAAAGGAACTTCAGCATCAGTGGGGTGAGAATTTCACTCACTGCCCTGGGAAGGAGAGCATTCAGCTTGCTCCACGACACGCTTTAAGTTAAATCTCAGGCTTCATCCCTTTATTATGCTGGTTAAAATCCTGAACAGTCAAAACTCGCAAAAAGGTCCTTTTAACTTGTAAAAATATCCAAAATTTTTTAGAAGTGCAACACACAATCATATACACCAAATCTTATTAGCTCTGGATAAAATTAACTGCTGACAATTCATTGCTATGAATTTGTTACCAAACCAACCTACTCATGGAGTATTCCATGAGTAAGATTAGTGCAAAGGTAAACCACAGTGACATTTCTGGAACAGGTGCCCAGCTATTTTGCTGGACATTTACAGAACTTAATGTTTCCAACCCCTTTGTCCCACAGTACAACAAATGATACAGTATCACACACAAATCTTGGATCTGCGTAATGATTAGCAGATGCAAATCAGCAAACCTACAGAGCTAACAAAACCCATGTGACTGAACAGCTGCTGAAGAACCTGGTACTTCACAAGACTGCTTTGCTCAAATGTGATAACCTGTGCTTTATCTCTTTGAGGTCACTGGGGGTTTTGGAGGGAGGTGCTATTCCTCCATTTGTTACTTCAAACCAAGATCAAGTAAGAGAGTAAGGGAAAGAAGGAACCTCTGAGGAGGTAATGTGTAAAATGGTGTAAAAAAAAAAAAAAACCACACACAAAAAAAGAGAAAAGTGGAAAGCAGCACCAGGAGCACCTAAATATGCTATCAATTTCCACACCACATTTGAAATCCTGCAGAAATTGCTCTAGATGGATGTCTAACTTGCACAGTAGCTGTTCGCTAATGCCAGCACACATTAACGCAATGCATGTGCATGAAAACAACTGAAAAGCTGTGGCAACCCAATTCTAGGAAAAATTCAACTTCACAGGCTCAAAGCTGAAAACGTCACACATTCCCAGACCAGACACAGCACAGGCAGCAGCAACACACTTCATATTTGTGTCAACACAGTGGTTCAGGCACCAGGATTTAGTATGTAGCAATAACCAGGTAGCTCAGTTTTCCAATTCCTAAACACTTGAGCTATCACCAGGCCAGCAGCAGATAAGGACAGTGGGCAGGTGATGGGCTTAGCAAGTAAGTCCTCTGCCCAGAGGTAGACAAAGCTGTACATGAGCCTGGGGAAAGGGCTGTTAAAAGTCCTTCCAGATGCAAATACAGACTCAGGAATTCCCTAAAGTTTCAATGGTCAGAAACTCCGACTGCCCAGCCAAGGAAAGGGCAATTCTGCATCTGCAGTTTTCTTCTGCTCCTGCCCCCCCATTAGGGCCAGCGCAGACGTAGGATGTTAGGAGAGACAAGACCTTTGTGCCAGCCAGTTCAGGGCTTCTGGGGGGCTGTTTTTTGGGTTAAACTTTTTTTACAAGTGTGGAAAGCACTACTAATTACTGTGGGGCTGATGACACAGATGTCATGTGATGCTAAAAGTCTAATGTGAGCAGAAAGGGAGCTGGACTTACTTTGTTACTTTGAAAATCCTCAGCAGTCGTAATGCTCTCAATACGCTGATGCCGAATGAAGTACCTGGTTTCACAGCAGCCCAAATAACTTCAAATATACTTCCCACGATGACCTGTAAGAAGAGTCTATTTTACATAAAGCAAAACTTCTGCTTAGTTCTTTGTGGTACTTCTCAAGAGGCTGAGGACAGAAGAATCAGAGCTTAGGCTGTGATGTTTTCTTATGAAGGCTTCAGCAAAATCATGAATTAGCCAACAGCACTTAAATCTTGTTCCAACTTTCTGCATTCCCGTCTAAAAAAGGGCAATACCTAGAAGCAGGACAGGTGCTTAAGAGATCACAGATAGGAACGTGCTGCTTTCTTCTCTACCAAGCAAACTACCTCTAAATAACCTTTTTTGAAGGACATTATACTTTTGGGTTTTTTTAACATTGGCTCAACTGCAAATGCCAACATTTCATTTTCCCGCCTCATGCAGTCAGACTGTACAGCCTGCAGAGTTGCAGGGGACACTGCCCCATCCTCCCCTTCCCATAAGAAGCACCAAAAGTCTTCACCCACAACACTGCAGAACAGCAAAGCACTAGTTCTGGGCAAGACTTACCAGAAAATTCTGGCAGCTGAGAGTCTTTAGGAGAGCAATGAAGGTAATAACTATTAAGAGATTCTGCAATGCCTCTAGCATGCACACCCAATTGTCTGCCAGGCCCTCAGAGCCTCAGGTTATTGAAAAACTGTCCCCAGTCAAGGTGGGGTTTTAAGTTTTATTTTGTCTGTTTATTTGTTTGTTTCAAGGTTGGCAGAAAATTAACCTCAAGTGATACAGGAATCTTCTCTGAAATCCTTTATTACCAAAAGGACAAAATAGTAATGGATTAAGCACAATGGGAAAGGGCAATTATATCCACAGAGGTTACAGCACAGTTAATAAGAGAAGACAGGCATTTCATTGCCAATTGCTGTTATTACTTGTATTAACCCAGCATTTCACAGCTCCCGTGGACCATGGCCCCCAGTTGCACGATGCACACCATAAACACATTATCACCAGACCCAGCAAGCAGCTGGTTTGTGTTGTGAGAGGGAGTGCTAATGGGCAGTCAGGGCTGGCAGAGCTCTGCCTGTGCACCTGAGCAGTGCTGGGAGACTCAGCAGCTTGGAAACCCCTTTCATGAACAGAAACCTGGTTGTCTTGTGAAAACTACAGCACTGCTGGCAGCTGCTCTACAGGAAATGCTCTACCCTGAGCTTCAAGGAAATGTAGTCAGGAAGGGAGATACACAGCAGTTGCTCACCCAGTGTCTGCCATCAGAAATAGAAGGAACTAAAACTTCTTTCCCACAGTCTCTCTCTTGGGAATCCCTCATGAATCAGCAAAAACCTTTCCTTAGACCCTCCACAACTTACACTGATAATCATTTTTCCTGGCATCTCAACATGCCCTCCTGGGAGCTTGTTTCACATCAAACCCCCCTGGACTGTTTCTCCCAAGACTGATGTTGCTCTGGTTTGTTGTTTCACTTTTTGCATTTGAATGGTTTCATCTTGTTGGTTTGTCAAACTAAACTGACTACAGATCTGTGTGATGTTCCAGTGTGGGTGAAGCAGCTGAATTAACTCTGGGGGCTGGAAGGTGGGTGAGGAGGAAGAAACACAGATAGAAGTAGGATCCCTAAGGAGTCTCTGAAAGGAGGAAGAAATAAAAACAGATCAACAGCTTTACCTCCTGGGAAACACTCAGCAAAGCTTCTTGCCAGTGCTGCGCTCACCATAGCGTGACACAAAGCAGAGAGACCCGGTAGGTTTATTTCTTGCTTAGTGCAAGCTCCTAAATCATCTGTCCCTGACCATCAGGCAGAATCATTGAATCTTTTAGGTTGGAAAAGACCTTTAAGATCACCAAATCCAACTGTTAACCCAACACTGCTAATACCACCACTAAACCATGTCCTTCAGTACCTCATCAGTATATCTTTTAAATCCCCCCAGGGACGGTGACTCCACCACCTCCCTGGGCAGCCCATTCCAGTGCCTGACAACCCTTTCAGTGAAGAAGTTTTCCCTAATATCCAATATAAACCTCCCCTGGCACAACCTGATTCTATTTCCTCTTGGCCTATCACTGTACAAGCACCACTTCTTGCAGGAGGAGCATCCTGGGTACAAGAATCCAGGGAAATTGGCAGCCAGCATGGGGGAAAGCTGGCTGCAGCTCGAAGCCTACCATGTCCATTGGTGAAGAACATCAATCTAGTGTCTGTCACTAGACATTGCAAAGAAGGCAATGGCACCCTTAAAAGACTAATGAGGTAATGTTGCTTGGCCACCAAATGTCTTCGACTCACCTTACAGAAACTGGGGTTCTATGGACATCCACTGAGCTTAATGAAAGCTGGGTGTCAGCTCCCTTGTATCCTGTGAGCACACGCTTCATTCCAGCCTTCGCCAGACATCTTGCCAGTACAGTTAAACCTTGCCATAGGTTGGCTGCCTCTGTGTTCCTCAGAATGTGGAGATAACCAGTTATCTTGCATTATCTGTCTTATCTGTGCTCTGGTTTCCCCGCATGACGGTAAGAGTCTGTGCATTTTCCTTTGTGTTATGCAGCCAGAAAGAGCAGCACAATGCATTGCAAAGCTCTGAGCCACCACCAGCAGTGGTAGACAACCTGCAGAGGAGAGCCCCACACGTGGTACAGCCTGATGCAACACCTCAGTCTGTTGAACACAGGTGATTCTTGGGCTGGATGGTTTCATCTGCAAGTCTATTTAGCTCTGAGCTTTCCTGCTGACACCGTCAAAAAGAGAAGTTAGGTCTCCCTGTAGTCTTGGGTTTAGGATTGGTCACTTATGGAAGGCAAGAATGCCTCCTTCTCCCTTGTGGGAGCAGAGCTGAAGTGGGGAATTTACCTCCATGGGGGACAGGTATCACTCCCAGAATTTTGGCAGATAAAGACTGGAAACAACAGGCTAAATCTTGAAGAGAAGGACTGGATGTCGTGTACAATGAACCAAACTGTTTTCCCCTTTCCCATGGCTGTATCATCAGCTTTGTAGCTGCTTTGTTAAAGAAACCATACAGACAGATTACACCCTGGGATGCAGTGCTCAGCCCACGCTAAAGGTAACAGAAGCCAACTTGACCTCTGTGAGGACAGATTACAGTCTAATAGCTTTTAATGAACCAACTAACATCTGCATGTAACATTCTTTGTTAGATGAAGTCAAAACTGGCCCCACATTCCCAATTCAAAGCTATAGTTTTAGCACAAAGAGGAGAGCCTGTGCTTCTGCAATAAAAGGATGTGAGTTATTGCCTGTCTGTCACCTAATCATGTGTTTAGACTTCTACTTATGGGCACTCATGTCTGAAAAGTGCTGCCTATGTATCTTGAGGTAAAGGCCATTAAAAGGATGATAGGGGAGATGAGCAATAAGATGTGTGGGTTTTTTGTCTTTCAATCACCTCATTTAAATGGGAGAGAGAATCTCTCGGTAATCAGAGCATTTACTGGTGCTGATGCTGCGAACACCCTGTAGCTTGCTGAGGAAATGAAATCGCCAGCTGTCACATTTCTTCAAAAAGGATGATAACTAGGGGAAGCTTAATGTGTTTCACTGCAGCTAATTTACACAATGACTACTCCCTGCAGAAGACAAACTTACAGCATCATTTCCCATGGATTCCCATACTCGCCCTTAAATGCTCAGCACCATTGAATAACGGGAGAGCCACACACTTCATCCACATAGCTGAAGCCTACTCACCCCAAAGTCAAAGCAGTTGAATGAAGAGTGGAAGTAATTTCTTGGCCCCAGTCCATACATCTTCAAAGACATCTCAGTAAGGAACAGACCCAGAAAAACAAACTCTGCGAAATCTGGAAACAGGAAAAGAGATTAAATTAGTCCACAAGACTTTGGTAGGCAGATCTCTTCATGTGAGGAGCAATGGTAATTTTTCACAACACAGACTGCCTCCTGCCAGAAGAAAATCCCATTGGACTGGCAAACAAGACCCCAAGGACAGTTTCCCGTAATTATTTCTAAATGCACATGAGCTGTATTCAGCCTTCAAGAACAGTGAAGGCAATGTTTCATGTGTACTGTGGGAAGGTCGGTATGAGCATTAAATAATATTCTCATTGTCTTTGTAAAGGAATTTCAAAAGAAAGCTCTGTATCTAATATTTCTGAAGGTCTAATGTAATTGCACAGATAAGGATTTGCAAATGTATGTTTGGGACTTCTGTACCTACATGAGATGGGCACTTTTGGGAGGGGGTTGTAAGCTTTTGTAACGTTCTCTCATGATAAAAATACCTTCATACCCAAGAAAACTGCTGCCTCTGAGACCTCATATTTAGAGGTGTTGTGTCTACTGTTAGCACATAGCTATGTTTATTTTTATTATGCCTGTATAATCATACAATTATGGAAGAGCAAGTTCTGTTTCCTTCTGCTTCACATATCACAGGCAAATAGGCTGTGAAGGTTTTTGATGGGAAAATGTATCACCTATGATGAAACAAAGGGCAGGAAGAACATAGCTGAAGGCTTGAATATCCAGATCAAGTTTTTAGGACTTGTAGTTACAGAAAACACCGCCTTTGGCATTTTACGTCATGTAAGTTTAGATATGGAGGCAAACAAGCAACAGAAACAATAGTATGATAAAAACCAACAAGAAAAGGGCAAAAAACCCTTCTGCACTACCAAAACAAACCAAGTGGCATGATGCAAACCTCTCCCTCTAGAGAAAAGATGAGAAAAAGTATCAAACTTCAAAAGGTGGAGATTAAGCACACTGGTTAGCACAGCACAGAAGGTTCTCAGATGCTGTAGCAATGCAGATGCTACAGGGAAGTTGTCTTCAGTAATTTCAGTTTTATGGTTCCAGGAATGATAAAGACAAGATGGTGCCAAACTTTTCTCAAAGGTGCACACAGACAGACAAGGGGCAACGGCTACAAGCTGCAAAAAGAAAACTTTCAGCTAGATAATCCTGAATCCCAGGTGCTTTGTACACCTCCTGCAATATATGGCTTCAGCTCACAAGTGTAGGGAAAGAGAGAGAAGGGAACAAGGGTCCTTTCCTGCGTGGCTTTCACTCCATTCACTGCCTCGCACCTTCATAGCGAGTGAGCACAGTTGGCCCAGGTCCATCTCGCATTGTTGCTTGTCTTTTGAAATTGCTTGAAAAATACAGCTTCAATTATCAAAAAAGAAAAAGGGGTTTTAAATTTTAAATGAAAGATAGCCATGAAATATCATGGGCATAAAGTTAACTGAAATCCAGGAAGCATTAACAAGATGAGAAAGGTGTTCTTAACACTTCAGTGAGGAGCCTACAAGGACACTTCTGCCAACATTTGCAATAGGGGAGGAGATATCAGGAGGGTATTAATTGTACCATGTAACCTACCCTCCTTGAAAATAGAAGCAATATCATTAAAGGAGACTATCAAGGGCAAAGTATTCACATTTGAGGAGTAAGATGACAAAGTAGGAGGTCTGCAGACTTAGCTTCTTTCCTACCAAGAGGTAGGCTCCATCTGCTGGATCTCAGTGCTCAGGAGAAGGCACGGTCACATGAAGGAGCAGCACACCTCCCTCTCCATTTGAGTTTGGAACTTGCTAGGACAAGCATGTTCACACCTGCACCATGCTACAATTTTTCTTGGCTTCCTGACTTCAGATGCAACAGCTCAGTGAGCAAATAGTTGTTTCCAATGCAAGGGATCTCAGAGTAGGGATTATCCACAATTACACTGGCAGTCCATTTGACTGTATGAGTGCAGAGGGTGCAAGAAAGGGACTAGGTGAACCAATGTCAGGCAAAAAAATGAGATGGCTGACAAACTCAATAGTATAAAAATTTTTAAAATACACGTGTTCAAAAGAAGAAAAAGGAGAAAAGAAACAAGTCTTAATGCTTAGTCATCCATCCAGCAGAAGTTCAAACAAAAACCTGATATCAACATGGGCAATGGTCCATCGTCAGACTGACACATCCTGCAAACACACATGCGAAACCAGAATATCATATGAGAAAAAAACTTACCAAATGACCTTGCCAAGTAAAATAGAATCAAAAACTGTTTGTTTAAAAAGAAAAACCAAAACACAACACAAAACATTAGAAACTCAGACCATCCAAGAAACAATTTCCTTCTGTTGCTCTTGAGAAAACCACCCAACTTGTCCTTTCACAGATGATGGCTTCTGTCTAGATCAGAATTCAAAACAGGCAGTGATAGCTATAGTTCAGCAGATACCAGATGGTACAAATCATAACACTGTGAGGACAAGAGGTGGAGGCAAGGAAAATGTGGACATAGTGAGCTTCTTGGGCAGAAGGAATTGACTCAGAATCAATCAGCTTCTCTAGCAGACGGATCAGAAACACTATTTCTTCTGACATGGCCCTGCCCATATAATTGAAAATGCAATTTCATTGTTTAGACCTCCTGGTATTCAGACCCCACATGTAATTTAATCTGCCTTAAGCAGAAGCATTTTGTAATGTGATTTAAGGGAAAAAAAAGTTTGATTCAAATACTCTTATTTAATTTCAAATTTGTGCTATTGGCAAAGACCACACTAGCATCTTTTTGCCCCATACATTTGAATTCGATAGGTAATGGCTCTTTTTTGTCAGTCACCCATGGATTAATTCCGTTTCTGCCCTGTCTTCAAGTCCAATGTCCTTAGAAGCAGATGCTGAGACTGACGCTTTGGTTTCCTCTCCCCATCCTCCTTGGACATTAAACCAGCCAGGAGGAGAACCTCAGCAAAGTGCAACTTCTCCCTCTTTGACAAAACAGACATGAAATGTTCAGCAAACATAAATAAATATGCTCATTTCAGAAAGCCTTTTCCTCGCAATTGCAAATGCTGCATGTTTATATCCAGAGGGAGCTGGCTATCTACTTCAAAGGCAAACAGAACATCATCAAAAAAGGCCTAATTGAACCAAACACATGGTTCAGAATTGCAAGGTATACAGGGAAGACGTTCTCAGGCCATAATGGCTAAAATACTGTTTTCAAATACTCTATGTATCAGGAAGGACACATTCTGGCCTTGTTTTTAGACAGAGATAAATTCAGGAGCAAGTTAAGGATTCCTGTAGTGTTAGCAGGAGAAACATGGAGAGAGCTGTTTCATGAAGGGCCACCACGAGGGAAGGGAAGACTAATGGGAGGATTACCACATCAAACCTTACTGATCCAACCCTAAAACCTTCTCACTGTGGTCCCTAAAGCCCACACCACAGGGGACAGAGAGCTCTAGTTCCATCCCTCTTCCACAGCTTTACCCAGAGGAAGAGGAGACCACCACCAGCACCATCTCTGCTGGCCTCCTGCACAGCACAGGGCATGCAAATGCATTCAGCTGTTTCCACATCAGGCTTGCAACTTCTGTTCAAGCTACAGCTTGACAAAAAGGCACAGTCCTGACTGAAAACCCCTTAATGCTGCACCTCCATTATGTCCACATTAGGGATTTTGTTGGTTTGTTGGCTTCAGCTGAAGATACATCTTTGCTGCTACAGTGATGCTCTTCTAGGCTAGATTACAGAGCTGTCTTCTGACAGAAGTATCTTCTTTCTGAGAATAGTGGCAATGGTGGAAATTAACTCAAACAGATGACAGTCATGGGTGGCTGCATGAAATACATATTTTTATAGAGAACTGCAATTTATTTAATGGAAGGTCCATCCATCAGTGAGCACAACATGCCATGTGTCCAGGTGCAGTATGAGAAAACTCCCTCTAGCAGTTTGGCATTAGAGTCCTTTCCATTCAGAGAAGGAAAATCTCTGATCTAATTTGGGGATAATTACAGAGGCATAAAGTATGTCCTGTTATTCATCACACCCCAAGAATTCAAAGAATTTCTCATCAACTCTTTCAATAAGAAAGAAAGAATAAATCCCAAGCCTTTTCCTAAAGCTCCTACAGTTCCTTTTTCAAAGCAGTTGTAGCAATATGGAATATCAAGCAGAGAAAGCTAATCAGAACAATTCAAGAACAGAAAAGTTAAAAGGAAAGACCAAGGGAAAAATAAATCAATGCAGACCCGTAGGCTTTTTCCAACCGTTTTTTAAGTCAAATTAATTTGTAATGTAATTAAACTTTTCCCTGGAGGGACAGGTGTAATTGAATTAGAGGTGCCTGGGTAGAGTTTCAGGGTTTAGCAGATCCTCCCAGACTTTACCGCACTCTTCTGCCCCTGCTGCGGTTCACAAAACTCCTCATCAGTTCATTTCTAAGCACCTTTCCTGAAACAACATAATTGGGTTTCGCTAATTCTCTGCATCAGACTAGCCAAGTCCTGCTCCTCTGTAGCAAAGTTCACTCATCATAGATTAACTTTAAAGCCATTTTTAAACACTGTCACTCTTAGAGTTAGAGGATTTTGCCAAGTATTTCCAGGAGCTGTTTAAAATCCCCTGGGCTTGTGATATCTTGTTCTGTCTACATCTACTGGGTTTGCGCACAAACCTTGGGCAGAACAGGGCTTTCAAGGAGCACTCCTCGAAGGCTAAACCACAGCCGGGCTGGTTCACAAATGTGTTTACTGCAGGGTTAACCAGGCTGGCTGTGGTTTAGTGCAGGCAGGAGTGAGAGGGGTCAAGTCCAGTCATACCATGATTGCAATAACGAAACAACCAGTTAGTCCATGTCAAGTTCCACTTGCCTTAAGACGTAAAATATTCCCTGAGTTCAATATTAAATGTTAAATTAGTAGGAAAGTTTATGAAAACTATGCCATCCCTGAGGAAAGTGGGCAGAAACCTTTAGGTCATGACCAATGCTACGAGAGGTGTGAATACAATACTACAGCTCATCATCCTTAAAAGCTGGGAGGGTTTGGGCATACAGGACTCTTATAATTTAAGAGGTTGAACTTGTAAGCCTTTCCAGTGGACAATCCTCAGCAGGTCTTTGTTCTAAAATTAAGCTAAAATAGGTTTCATCCCAGAGTTTCCAGTACACTATGCCATAAGACAGGCCAGAGACAATCTGCCCCAGAATGAATCCATGGCACCTCTGCTTCTTGTCTTGGATAAAACAATCTTTGAAAAACAAAAAACAAGAACCAAAAACCACAAGAGAAAATTATCTAGAGTATCTTAGAATTTCCATGACCATTCCTTCTGCATCTCCGGTTTTTATTCTCTACATCGTGGTGGCTAATCTTGTATCACTCTGTTTAAAGACCTAACAGTTATATCTATATGAGAACATCTGCAAAACCTACGATTCCTCAGATATTCTGGTTTTGTCTGTGACCCTCCTCTGTGTTGCCCCTCACCAATTACAGTGTTGTTTCTAGCAGTGTTTATCTGTTCCCACTAGTATTTCTGTTAGTGAATCTAAGGGATTGTTTTGTGAAACACTTAATCAGGCATTTCCTTATTGACCAATGACACTCAAATATTAGAAGTAAATGGCAATCTCTTTGCAATGATACAAAGACACATAAAAGGCAGACAAGACACAGGAAAGCACCTATGGCTGGGAGGATGCTGAGGATTTAAATCCCAAGAACAAATGGTTCTTTGGTGTTTTTCTGACTTTTCTAATAAAAATAAGTCAATGGGATCACTCGTTCTTAATCAAGTGGTACCCTAGCACGAAGAAATTAAAGTATGCTACCCAAGTGTTTCTGAAACTAATTCACAACACTGGATGTTAGGGACACATGCAGAGCTCCTGAAAGAGGGGTCTGCCCCAGGCACAACACAATTTCAACCTTCCCTATATTTTGTCTGCAGCTGAGTTATGTTGGGAGCCTAATTTGTGGCCTCTGTCCCAGATACGTTTCCCACCTGGAGGTGTACCTTTAATTCTAATCAACAGAAACATCCCTTCCAACTCTCATATGGACATTAATTAGAAGTTGCTGGCTCATGGATTTATTTTTGTTCTCTTAGAAAAGTTACTGCATAAGGTGTTCCTGAAACTGAGTTTTTAATCTGAAGGCTTCTTTTTGGGGTTGAAAGGCCTAAAGTAGGGTTTTTTTCTAGACATTTAGTCCTAATTCAAGAGGAAATCCTAAGACTCAAACTTCTAATTAATCTGCCAATCTAGCTTATTATTTCCTCTGTTAAATTTAGAAAATGAACAGGCAGGACTGACTTCTCTTTGCAGTCTGTCTCTTTTTTCAGTCTAAATCTTGGGAAAAAAACCACCAAATCCAGAGCTGAAAGAAGTTTCTGTCCTTCTTATGCATCTCTTAATATAGCTCCAGTTACCTGATGGTATTAAATATTTCAGCAAACCTTAATAGGGAGTTTTATGAAGTCAGAGCAGCTAGTATTCTTGACCTCCTAGGTCTATAAAAAATCTTCAAAAGTTTTCTTTATTATAAGGTAAAACCTGAGGATCTGGGGCTAGAAATATTTAAGTATCTAGTTTATACAGAAATCAAGGAAAATTAGGTAGTGTTCTAAGACAAAATTATGGAGTTACTGTTTGAAATATTCTGGGTTTTTCAGCTAGTTTTCTGTTTGCTTGCTGCAGAAGTTTTACGTAACAAATTTTGAACTAGCTACATCTGAATATCAAAAGATACAAAAGATGTATTCCTGGCTGTTCCATAGAGTCAGAATTGGCCAATCCAAGGCTATGTCTTTCAGAAACAAACTCTTCATCCCCCCGTTCAGAAGGAAGACCTTGCATCATCCCACTTTCGGTGTTACCATAGTCTTATCTTACTAATTTCTACAAGTTTTCCAGCCCTAGGAGTCATAGTGTACAACCTTCACTAAAATAAACAAAAATCTCTGTCCCTCACCTTCCAGATATTTTTAAAACAGGCTTTGTGAGCAAGTCTGCACACTGTGATGTGTAAAGGCTCTGAATGCAGAAAGCTGTCTCCATCTATTATTCATCATAAGACAAAACAACATGCAATTTAAGAAAAACAAATCATACTTCAAAAGCACTTATAGACTATCTGAACCATAAACTGATGGGTGACCACAGGAACAAAGGTAAAATAAAAACTTTTGCACAAATATGGTGCAGTCTTCTGTATGGTATTATTTGCGTCACTATTGTACGTATTTTCACAGAAAGGCATCATAACATCTGTCCCACCTAATCACACACCATTAGTAAGAAAAGCACTATTATCAAAAAAGACCTTCTGTAAAGTTACAACCTTTCAAAGAATATGACACTAATTGCTACAACTGTAGTGAACTAGTGTATAATTCTATAAGCACAGATAAATGTTTTATCTCCCAGGTAGCACTGACCATTTTACATGCTGCTATCTCAGGGACATGAGAGCTGGCAGAGCTTTAAGTATGTCCAAACCAGAAATCACCCCTGGATGCAGATCAGCTGCAAAGTGGCATGAGTTCTGCAGTTCTCTGCGCAGACGCTGATTAGACAGAGAAATCTGTACAGAAAATCTGTACAGAGCCATTCCTCCTCCTTTCATAAAGCCTGCTGCAGAACAAATCCTCCTGCCACGTTACAAGATTTAAATGTGGTTGAATCTGAAGTGTCAGATAACGTTTAGGATAACATTCCCGTCTCAAACCAGCATCATGTCTGGTGGATTTTTTTTTTTTAATTGTATGATTCAATTATTTTTGAGTTCTTAGAACCACTCATTAATGCATTTCTGACCAGACCTCATGGGGATGTGATTTGTGATTAAAAATACAAGCCCTCATTAGAGGAAAGGTGGAGTCCCCGGTACTCACAGAGGGCAGTGGTGAGCCTCTCGGGCTGGTCGTAGTGGACCATCGCGACGCAGAGCGTGTTGAGTGCGACCACACAGAGGACGATCCAGTAGAAGCTCTGAGCTTTCACCATGCGTCGAATGAAGAACCGGAACATTTTTTCTTTCCTCCTGAAGTAGGATGAGCTCTCATTTTTCCCACTCTTCAAACTGGCACGGGCAAAAGGAGACCCTGGGAGAGAAAGAAGAGTCACCACACCACATCCTGGCAGGTGAAAGGCTGAAGGACGTTCCTGGGCACACAGACCCTCTCCCAAGCACCAGAAACACGGCTGAGCAGAAAGCTGGGCACATTGACTATGGGCTGAGCAAGAGCACCTCGCTTGCAATGACATCATGAGAGATGAAGGCCGGGATATTGAAACTTCATGAATGAATGCCCAGCTCTAACATCTAAAGAAACTGGACTTCCAACCCTTTGAAGCAATCTTGATTGCCCCAGTTTAACTCCTAACTTTTGGGTTCCCAGTTGACTGGAGGGACAGAAAGTACCAGACACAGCTGTATTTCTACCCATGGTGTGGAGGACATCCTCTTGGAGCTGGGTAGCTGACAACAGGAACGCTGGTCCCTAGTTCCCCTGCTCCAAGGACCAGGCAAAGACCCAGCCTTTACTAGTGAATTGAGTGATCTCCTTTTTTACTCTCCAGCTTCATGTATTTCTACAGCAGAGGGCTCAATCTGCTTCCACACATCATATTTTGGGCGCAGCTACTCATTTGTATCAATTCTGCCTATATCAGCTACATTTCAACTCTGGTCTGCAATCCTGGAAGAAAGTCAAACGTTTTAACAATGGGAAGCTGACGGAAGAAATGCTTTCTAATGTCAGCTCTCCCCCTGCGGTAGCAGGCACTGTTCAAAAGAATGATGAAAAGGCAATCTCCGGCCAGTGCTGAGGCAGGAGAAATCAGCACACGTTAGTAATAAGCACATGCATCCGTTGGAGAAGTTCTGCAACAGCCGTGGACGCTGCTGCAAGCAGGGCAAATCGTGATTGCCACAGGCTGTCCACTACCTGTTTCACGCTGTGTTGGCACTCCTCAGGAATTGCTAGTGAACCTTGTTTCAAGATGGTTTGTGGCAAGGTAGTAACTTACTGCCCTTCCCCACTGTGGGACGGAACCTCCCAGCAGGTAGGGCCGACCAGGACACAGACTGTCCTGTCTTGGACCAAGCACTGTGAGAGCAGATGACTCGCAAGGGCTGTTGTTGGAGAGGGCCGAGTTACATGAAGAAAATATTCTGGCTGCGGCAGCCAAATTTTTTGAGTGTGCTTGCTTACATTTCAACACTTGGAAGGGGTGGGAATCTCACCCTGTTTCATCCTGCAATAACATCAGATACAGCAACCATAGAAAGGATGAGGTATCCAGATGTGACAGCAAAGGGTTCTCCAAGCATCGCAGCTACACAAGAGCATGCTGTGCCATCTTCCCAATAGAAAGCAAGTTCTGTGCTTTATCTCACATTTCTGGCCACCCACCAACACACCAAATGCACAGCTGGTCCTGGCCAAGCTTTGAGCAAACCCCTTGGGGAAAATGCCTGTGTGCTGGTTCTGTTAGTTTGATAATCCTCCCTTTGGTCATTTAGAGAACCAAAATCATAGTGCTCATCTATTGCTTTAAGACAACAAAACTGCAGGTTAAGATATAGGCTGCACCCTATGGTAACACTGCTTAGTGGGTTAAGACCTCTCAGATATTCAAGTCAGTCCATATTCTCAGATTTGCCTGGGAATGGTCTGCTGCCCTTTCATCCCCTCTCTACTGATCTTCCAGAAAAGAAAAGCAGCAGTATTTAAACTGGTCTAAATGTAGAAAACATCCACTGCTCCAGACTTCTCTGTCTGGCAATCAAGAGAGTGTCCTGTATCTGGTACAGCGTGGAGGCTGGGAAGCCAGAAGAAGCCAACATCTACTGCTACACGCTTATTAGCATGGCAAGAAAGGCTGAGAGTTAGGGGGAAAGAAAAGAATAAACATTAAGAACAACTCCAGAGGACACACTGGGAAGTGTTTACCACTATAGAGCTTTATAATACAATTATAAGGCTCATTGAGGTACTTGTGTTTGAATTAAAATGCAACATATTCAGTCAACAGCCAGCAAGAGACCTGTCAAAGTCTCTACCACTCTGGTCTGCATCTTCATGGTGCACTCAGTAATTATATTGTTAGTTTTTTCACAGTCCTTATGCTCCCATCAGCAAGATGTTAAAGGAAACCATCCAAAAAACCCTTTTCTCAAAAACATATTCTTTATGCATAATTGCCCATATGATCTGATTGTTTATGTTATGCAGTGTTTCAGCCTTTTCAGGAGCCTGCAGAAATATCTGCTTTATCCATTTCTTCATTTCTGCCTTGTTCCATGAATCAAAATCAAAAACACTTTTCCCAAGTGGGTGAACCACTCACAGAAGGTGGAAAGCACTGCTGTTATTTTCCCTGCCATATGCTCCTGAGACAGTTCCCAGCTCTGCATCAGATTATCCACAAGCCCAGATGCTCCGTCATCCGCTGCCACCTGAAATGCTGAATTGAAAGATCTGTTTGCGTGGCATGGGTGCCCAGAGCCTGGAGGGACTTGGATATGAATGCAAAGATCTCATAATTACTGCAACCACAAACAATATTCCAAAAATGACCATTCCTTGTTATCCATGCAGGGATCTGAGCTGCCCAGAATAAACTAAAACAAAAATGCAAACGGTTGCTGCACTTTCGCCCTCTTTCAGCATCAAACCTCGCATAGAAGTGTCAGTAGTTTAGTCACAAAACCTGCAGCCTGCACAGTCTGGGGTGCTGTGGCAGTTCAACAGTGAGTGATGGTGTCAGTAACATGCTGAGCAACGTTAATTTCCTGCAACCAGGTCTTCATTTAAAGGGCGGGAAAAAAAAAATCCATCAGCAGCTGCAGTCTCTTAAAATGTTAATGCCAAATTTCCAAAGAGCATTTGAGGCACTCACGCTTGCAAGCATATATGGACATGTACTCTCAACTGTACTGTTTGTGCTGCTACTCTTATGCATCCAGGATTTGCTGCTTTGTGGTAACTGGGGTGCCAAGACATTTCTTTGGAAGATAATGAGAACATCTGCTGCTTCAGCAGCAAAACAAAATACAGACTCAAACAACAGGGAGAGAAATAAGCAAACTAGCTAACTCCAGAGCAGTCAGAAAGATGTCTCCCCAGACAGCAAGTGAAAGCCCACGACTGGAAGGTCTTTCTGCTGATGTTCGAAGAGCTACTCTTAGAGTGCAGAGCCTGCCTCCCCTTGCAAACCCCAGACCTGCCTCTCCACCCAGCAGCGTCTCAGGAGGGAACCGGCTCTCTGCTAACTGCAGAACAAGCCATACCTCTGCAACCTGACAGTGTCTTATTCCCCAGAGCTGAAGATACCAAATTCACACCATCAGTGCTACACTGTGAAGCATTCCACACTCCACATTGGAGGTATGTGGGTAATTGCATGCACACAGGGATGTATCTCTGTATCTGGCATTAAAAATGTGGAGAATTGCTTTAAGACCTGCTTCTAAGGCAAGAACGAGAGAATTAGGGGCACTGCCCAGCATTTCCCAGTAACCACTCACATGGCAGTGGCTGCAAAACACTGTGCACTAGTGGCAGATGTGACTGAGCATCCACTTCCTCTCCTGCCCGCAACAGATGAGGCTTGGCAGTATGATTTGGTGTATTTGGGCTTCAATAGCATAAATGAGCATGTTCCAAGCAGAATTGCAGTATGGCCAACACAGCACGGGTTCTCCAAGCATTTCAGCTCTTTTAAAGGGTGCAGCATGCAGTAGCTGAGCAGGGAAGCGAGGGGGAGAGGGTGAAGCCACGAAGCTGTTTGCTTTGGTAAGTTGAGTGCTGCTGCAGGAGTAGTGATAATTCTTCTTGAAACTGCAGCTTCTGGAGCAAAGGAGCCACTTGGAGGAAACATAACATGAACACGTTTGGGTGGAGAACTAAACCTCGGGGAATGCGAAGCCAGTACTCACCAACGGAGCAAATGTCTGTGAAATGGTCCTCACCTTCTTCAGCATGAATCAGGTCATTTTTGCTCTTCTTTATTGCAGCTCTTTTCAACACTGTGCGCAAATTAAAGAGAAAATGCCCCATGAGCATTCAGAGTAGATTCTCTCTCCCACTCCCTTCACTCTTCAGGGCCAGCATTTACTTCTCAGTGCCAGCTTAAAGCTCTCACACAAGGGTAAGCTGGTGCAAACCAGACAACCTACAACCTTGCAGGGCCTCTGTGTGCTTTGACGCCAGGGTCATTTATTTGTTTAACCTTCTAGATGTTGAAGGTTTGTCAGCACAGGTCTGCACACTTACGCTTTACCCCAGCAGATGCAGGAGGGTGAGGAGTCACTGCAGCTGCTGGACTTTTTAGCACAGGAGAAAGGCTGGGCAGGGTCACTGAATCTTTCTGAGCCCCAGTGGGTTATGAGATGAGTGCTTCTATCCATTAAAAACATTAATGCTGTTTACAGTGTGCACCATTAAGGTATTAGCAATTACAGTGCTTGGATACAGTTTACCACAGAGCAATGCCTTAAGGGGCAGAAACTCTATGTCGAAAGCAACTGCCACAAATCAGTGAACATACTCTTAATAGCACCCACTGTACAATTCCTTCCCTCTGGGGACAACTCTGTGAAAACACACTTTGTCCAACAGCAGCTTCTGTGGGGAGGGCAAACATCGCTACATCATTTTACTCGACCAGGAAAGAGAACTGCAGCCTAAGGCTCGGAGAGGTCTGCACGGTATACCCAGTGCACGAGGGGTAGCGCAGGAACAGCGTGGATGCTGGTCCCGTGACCACCTACCTGAAAAACCTTGAGAACTAGCAGAAAAAAATATGTTGATACAGTTTTGTAACAGCTTCAAGACATACAGTAACTAAGCACCATTTTCTATCAGCAGTAAGACACCCCACGGTGTGGTGATACATACTGTTCAGTAGGCACACACAGCAAACCCACTCACTCTGCAGCGACTACCCTGGGGGTAGGTTACTACGAGAAGATCTCCTCACTCTACACAGATTTCCCTGCCTTGACAGAGAAATGGATGCTTTTCTTCCTCCGCAGCTAAGGCAAGCATTACTGCTTTTGTCACTTCAAGGAAACACCCAGAACATCACCCAGGTTCGGAGAGGCTCGAAGAGGAGAGGATGCTCTGAACTTGTGGTCTGGATTCAATTTTTTGCAAATAACTGCTTTTGGTCTTTTCTTCCCCACCCAGCAGTAGGCTGAATCTGCAGTCCCAGCCATACCAGCTTTTGGGTCTTTCAGGCTGCATCTGTCCCACTACGCTTCAGCATCTCCAGGGCCATCCCCAGCACTGGAACATAACCAGCCCTGGCATGAATTGAGCACTTTTTTTCTTCATCTTCTCCCCCAGATAACTCCTGTATGTGCTTGGCAATTAGGTCGTGCCATCTCTACAGGCACCTTTGATGCAAAGTCTCTCTGTTTTGGAGACTAAGATAATTTACCAGCAAAGATGTGGGCTGCCCCATCCCACTTGGCTTCCAGGCTGGGAACAGGCTTCTTCAGCTTACTAGTATAGAGGGAGCCTTCATATACCTGGGTCTTTACTCCATGGCCTGTGCGCACCTCTACTTTGCTTTCACCACTCAGCTTTTCAGGCTACTCTTCCAGACACTCATTTCAGCTCAAGACTAACAGCCCTGGCTGCACCCATGTGCCAGACAAACTTCCCCAGTGCACGTACGCCCACGCACCCACACACACGCACACGAAGATTTGCCAAGCACACCTTAGCCCTGACCTTCTGCAGCCCCAGCTCTTCCATCCCCGAGTCCTCCCGGAGCACAGGTCACCAGGCTGGCCAAGGCGGACCAATGGCCGGGTTGGCCTGGATGCCCCAAGGAGCCTCGTGGCTCGGAGCAAGGGGCAAAACCACTCAGGAAACATCGCCGGTGACCTGGGCACGCGGGGCTGCGGGGAAGAAGCACTGCCCCGCTGTGCCACCTAACCCCCTGGTGATTTGCAATCCACTCACTGTTGTAGCTGCTGCCGCTGCTAGTCTCTGCCGGTGCCGTGCCTTGTTGAATCGGCCCTTCCGAGGCGGCCCTCCCTGACAGTGAATGGGAGGAGAAAAAAAAAGAGGAAGGAAAGGGAGGGGAGGGGAAAGGAGGAGACATGGGAGGACGAAAGATGGTCAGAAAAGGGAGAGGGAAGAATCTTTAACTGAACTTTGACTGGCTGTCGCATCCTAAGAGCTCATCAGTCTGGAGGCACAGGGAGAGAGTCCCTGTAGCCCCGCTGCACCTGTGTCCGAAGCTCAGTACCTCCAGGCGTCCTGCAACTCTAGGGTCTCACGTCGGAAGATAGGATCACCACACCCTGTCATGTCTTACTGCTTACAGGTAACAGGGGTCTTAGTCTCTGTCAAATCCATTTGGAAACCTCTGTTTAGAGCCCTGCCTTCTCTTGGTCAGTGCATTTCTCTCTTCTGGCATCCGCTCTGCAGCCTACCCCCGCCACAACCTGCGCCTAGACACAGCCAGCCGTGCTGGGCAGAGGCTGACGGGTGTCCGCATCACACTGTGGTCCCGCAGGCAGCGTAGGGACCGACTGACCCCAAGGGCAGATCCCCATCCCAGAGTGGTGTGTCACATAACTGCTCATCGTCCACCTGCAACCTCAGAAAAACCCGATACGGGAATAGGGACTCTTTAGCCCGACTTATGCCAAGTGCATGCAAGAGCATGTTCCTCACACTCTCCTGGTTACAACGGAAAGCCATGTCAGCGTACAACAGGTGAACCTCTCACGGATCACAGGAGGAAAACTGCACAGCAAAACGACCTACCGTCCAGAGGAGATTTCTCTTCAGCATTCTTGTCTTCCTCTGCCAGCATGACCTCCTCTGTAAAAGGAAAAACAGCAAGGTTAAACCTCAGATTTATCACATCCCTGCTCTAAAACCAGCTGAGCTGCATACAGCAGGCATCTGCCCCTGCTGCCACCAACCTTACCCCATTGTGTCACACAGTTACACCAAGTTTGTGGAGGAAGGGATAGATCAGAGTGCCAGGTTTCTTAGCCTCTGCCCCTCTTGCACAAAGGGAGGAGGCCAGACAAAGCACTGGAAGATCATAGCACTTTCTCCATGATTTCCCCTTCACAATCAACCACCCACTCCAATTTCTTTACCCAGCTATCATTTGCAAGGGACTTCCGGAGACCAAGAACCTTCCTTCAGACCCACGCAAGACCATAGGTCTTCATAAGACAGAGGATGGTCCCTCATCCCAGCCATGTTGGGGACACTGTTTGAGAAGAGAAAGATGCTCTACACCCACTGCTGCTCTTCTGTCCTCATCAATAAGACCAGGACTCAGCCCATGGGAAACAGATCTGTCTCATGGCACAGGGTGACATAAGCAGGGTCAGCTGCTGCATGTCAGCTGTGCCACATAGCAGGAGACATAATGTCACCAAAGAGCCATTGCATCAAATCTTTGTCCAACTAAAACCCACAACAAAGTTTCCATGGGAGAATTCTGGCTAGCACAGTTCAGGTTGTACAATATGTGCAACACCACCACCACTGGTTTTCCATTACTGTGTAACTCATCTCCAAAATATAAGTTTATACTTTCCTACAAAAGAATTTAGAAAACACTGAAAAAAGCAACCTCCCAAAACTGACTCATTTTTATCTGCATGAAAGACAACCAAATTTCCTGAGGTTTCCCAATGCAAATGTCATCACTCAAGTCAATTTGCAGTACACACCACACTGCACCAATACTTGAAACCACACAGTTCATACAGTTGGAACCACAGATTTTAGCTTACTGCTGTAAAATTATGTGAGGATTTTCTAAAGGACAATCTAAAGCAAACAAAATATTGAGTTGGCAGCTGGTAAACTGTACACTTCCTTGCATTATTATAAATGACAAATTCTTTCACTTGCTTGGCATAGATGTAATTTGGGATCTTACTGAAACATCTGACACTGTGTTCCCAGAAAATTTTGCTTTAAAGCCCATTTAAGCCAGCCTTATGGAAGGCTTAAAAAAATATATATAATCCACAAACCAAAAACAAAAACCACACACCAAAACCCCCAACAAAAATCCCAAAGAAACCACAGGGCAAACATCAAAGTGTGTAGCTGAAAGCCATCTGGAAGAATACTAGAGGGATCAGCACTACCACAACAGCCTTATATAATCTCTTTATTAATCATCTGGGAGAGAAAGTGAATGATACATTAATAAGAACAAACTGAGAAGGCTGAAAAATAATATCCAGGACTGAGGAAGGCTGAAAACCCAAGCAGAGGAGAACAAAATAAGAAAGTTTAAACTAGTGCACCAGAGACATGGAGGAAAGGAGAGCCAAGAGAGTATTAGAAATGTCAGGTGAGCTAAAAATCTGTGCTTTAAAAGGCATGAAACCCTTCCAAAATCCCACAAGCCAATACAATCCAGGTGTTTTCTGAGGCTCCTTAAGACCGGTCAGAAAAGTAAAATGGGCTTTTTTAGACAGTTCAAGGGACCTCGGTCTCAAACCATCACCTCAGAAACCAAAACATTCTTCCAAAGTCTTGCCTAGGGAAAAGCCGTACTGGTGTTTGGGGGCTAATAATATGGAAGGAGTTAAACTGCAATTAACAGTGAATATGACTGCCCAAAAGCATGAAGCAGGAATGGTTTCGATAAGGAGGCCCCTTCTCAAAGACAGCTGGACAAAACATCTGCAAATGTGAAGCACAAAGCAAACCTGTGCTGCAAGGATCATGAGCTCAAGATGCTATTGCAGCGGACATTTCCCTGTAGATATTTTTAAAGGCTACGTTGCTCATGGAGTGTGATTTTAAAAGCTTTATGTCATATCTGAAGGTGGTATACCCGCATCACTGCACAGGACTCTGCATTAAAATGAGTCTATCTCCTAGTACCAGTAGAGTTAATAGTGGCACGCAGATGTTTCTGCACTCTTTTGGATCCGGGGATTAACTCTCTCATCAGTACTTTGGGGTTCTGCTTTCTGTTCTCCTCTGCACAACGCAGATGTGGCATTGTCCTAGTCTGAGTACTAGCAAATTACAATGAAAATTCAAAACTGTTTGGAGAGTTCGTTCAGGTCTTGCAACAAAGAGCAAGCACAGGAAAGTGAGCACATCCCAGAGGAGCTCTTCTGCCACTCCCAGAAAGAAAAGCTGACTTGTAGACAGCATATGGTAATTAAATGGACTGATACAAGTTACTGCAGGGAGCAGACAGATTGTCACGCGACAAAAATAATGAGCAAGCAAAGGTCAGAAGACAGGCAGCTGTTTTTCAGGAGCTACACCCAGGTGAGTGCACCATAAGAGAGCCGTGTCTGCAGAAGGAAGATCTCAGTGAGAGCCAACACACTTACTGGTCAGTGCTCTGAGGGTTGCTGGTTTCACGCATGTCTTGTTAAAAAAACCCTGAACCACTCCACGAAACAGCGAGCCTACTCGCTTAGCTGAAGCTCAGTTCTGCGCTTGACTCCTATTGGTGCAGGAGGAAATTCATTGTACTGGTTCCCTTCAAAGATCTCTGAGCAGGAAAAATAAATTCCTTCTCCTGTTTCTGAGTGGCCTCTTGTTTTGTACATTCCTGTAACAATTCATCATGACTCTCCACTGTCCTTTGGGCAGCAGGGGAGGAACAATCCTGAGTCCCCAGATCACTCCTGGGGATTGTGAGCTTGGAACTGTATGGACACGTAACCATTGTGATTTGCAATGGTGTGCTGATGCCACCTGAGGTTCCCATGTCACCTGTGTCCCCCAGTCAGGTTGATGAGAGGTGTAGCCATGCTGAGGTTTCAGAAACCAGACGGATAAATGCCAGTAGGACCTCAGAATTTGTAACGTGTGATGATTTGATATCAATGTATTTTCACCTACAAAGTATATGCTCTTTTGAGACAACCCTGCAAAGCAGCTGAGTCTTTGCCTCAAATTCAGGGCCCTGAGCTGGTACCCAAACATATCTCCATAACTCACCAGGGCTTAGTTTTACTGTTCCCTTAAAACAAACAAAACCCACGTTTCACCTATGCAATTCCCTCAAGCCTGACTCTCCTTCACCAGAACTCCCCAGTTCTCTCCCTTGATAGTTGCTCCTGTATGTGTTGTATCCTCTGAGAACCCAAAGCACATCTACCCCCGTGGGGCATTGCATGGTTTTTAAAGTCTGCTAAAAAGACAGCTCAGCAGGCTAGTCATCATCGCCAGGATTTTTTTTAACCATACAGCATCCTAAGCAGAGGATCAGACGTTGCATTGCCTTTAGTCATCACTGTAACACCGAGACTGGAAGAAGATAATTAGGACGCCTGAAAAAACTCCAAACAACAGTGCCTCTACATTAGAAGAAATATTCAACAGGGAGACGGTATCAGGTCAGCAACTCTTAGCCTCCAAACAAAGGCACAAGGGCTTCACTAGGGTATCAGAGCAAGAGGTATCTCAGCAGTAAGATTAATTGCTGGTCATTAAGTACTGACAACACACAGTATGTTACAGGACTGGAAATAAAGGCAAAGCTTATACTGAGGAACTGGAAAGCTGAACAATACAGGCAAAGTAGCAGAGAAACATGGTGCCTCTTCTCTTTCTCTTTGGCACGGGGAGATGGGACATCATCAGCTCAAAAGAAGAGTGGATTACAGGAAATAACACACATTCAGCAGGCAGCAGAAGGTAGAAGAAAGGAAGAACAATTGAATTTAACTGCTGAAGCTTCAGGCTTGTTAAATAGAAAAAGTGAATAAAAATGCATCCTTAGAAGAAGCTGTCACACTTTCATGGAAAACCCTAATTTGTCTTTCTGGTAATTATCCTTCCTTGACATCTCACACAGGATGTTGTCCTTTTTCATTCATGCAGGTGTCTTTTCCCCAGTTGTATCAAGAGGCTTGTTGCTCTGTTTCTTCTACAGAAAGATGAAACCTAAGGTTCATAAATCTTTGTCATGTCAAGGAATGGCATTCAAGTTACAGGGAGCTGGAAGAGAGAGGTTAAACCCATTCCCAAAGCCTGCTTATTCCATGAGAAAAGAAACACTCAGAATCAGTGCTGTGTGAAAGAGAAGGACTTGGAAAGAATTAAAATGCAAAAGACATGCAACTTGATTAGCTCTGAACTGAAAGACTTTCAGTCTCTGAGCAAAGTGTCTCCAAAATGATGCATGTCCTTGTAAGATAAGAGAAACATCTTCAAAAGAATATTTGTGGGCTTATATGCACTTTATTCTGTGCAGAGAACTTCCAGTTCCCCGCTCTCCGTTGGAAATGCAGCATGACAGTCTAATAGTTACTACAGTTTTGAGGAGTTTAGTGGAGAAAGCAGTGGTGGCAAAATCATTTGCATGGATTACATTGCTTGGCTTCACCATTTTTTAATTCTTCTGAAAGGCACAATTTCAAATTGACTTGCTACTGCTTTTGCACAGAGCCCAATGAAAACATGAAATATAGAGCAGAGCCTGTCCCAGCACGCAGTGGGTGGAACAGCACAGGGTTTGCTCATCCCCAGCAAGACTTTATTTGATACTAATTGAACTAAAGAAGAGGCGTTCAGGGAAGAGAACTGTTGCTCGTTCCTAGAGGAACAACACATTGCTTTTCACACCTGTATCAGCTGACTTCTAGTGGTGGGAAGAGTTGGGCTCTTTGAAGAATTTACTACAAAACAAACAGTTGGCTTTATTCTTCAAGATTAAATTTAAGATTATAGGTCTGTTTCTAACTGATCCATACCGTTCACTTCTAAACAGTAGAGAGTCAATGTTTATGAGTTTGTCATGGCAATTACCATACGGATTTTTGGACTAAGTTCCATTACATGTAAGAAATGATAGGATTTCATCATTGCTTCTGGCCTGTAACTCACACTAGTTTTAAGACTGAAAATCTTACAGATTTGAAGACAAGTATTTATAAATCATTTAAAGTGGCATAGCATTTCCTCTTGACATCCTGAAAGAGTCTACTGAGTTACAATTTTCCTTGCTTAGTCTTGGCCTCGTGATATTTTACATGGAATCACCTGTTATCTCATTTGAAAATATTTAAACCCTCCTGACTACCCTATGTATTTATTCTTAAACGTGCACCTGAGAAAAAAGCAAAGGTAGAAACTTCATACCTGGCCACTGTATATTCCTAAGTGAAGAAAGTCAATTCAAACTCTAAGGAAATTGGTCAGACTGTGGGCTGATTTTCTTCATTCAAGTCAAGCACATCTAAATTCAGCATTTCAGCACAATATCTGTGTTATAATTTTCTCTTTTGTTCCCCAAACCTTTGTTAAGAAGGCATTTGTTAAGCACTTCATCAATTAAGGCTTCCTGCATGAAGTATAACTCACAGAAGTATTTGCACATTAAAGTTGTCACTGTTTAAAACACCTTGGTATACTTTGCTCAGGCAGTGCACTGCTGACTATGTTAAACAATCCACATTTAAAACAGTCTGAGCTGTGTTTGCTCCACTTTCAACCCCAGCTGCACCCCTAGGGATTTATCAATAGTGAGCTGGCATCAAAATCTTTAGGCTATGCCAAGGTATCTCCTTGAAAACTTCACCAGCACTCTTTATTAATATTTTCTTCCTTTTTATATTCTTATTTACCACTTCAAAACAATTTAAAAATACCACCAGAAAATGAGAAAAATATAAAAGGCAGTTACTCAAGAGCCAGGCTATTAAACAAGTTTCATTCTTACAACACAAATGTAAGACAAGTCATTAGAGCAGGTCTGGAACACATTTGAGTCAGACACTTAAGATGTAGAAAAGAAAAAGCTGTTGTTTCCTTCTGGAGTACTAAACAGTCTACAGTTTTAGTACATGAAAGGGTTGATAGTAAACAACCCCAAAATTTTATCTGAACCACCTTTTTAATGCAATATGTACAGCAAGAGATAATATAACATCATTCATATTACAGATGGAGAAGGCTGAGGAACATTAAAGACACTCAAGAGTGGTCAATAAATGATGAGCACAATGTTAAATTAAAATTGTTGTTAACAAATGGGAGATAGTGTGCAGATGAAGGAGTGATGTAGTCACTCAAATACTTTCTTTGGCCCTAAACTAGTTACAGCTCTTGAGGTAAAAAATTGAGCACAACCAAGAACAAGGAAACCTCCTTCACAGCTCCAACAACTACTCAGAATATGTAAAACACATTACAGAGCAAAACCGATTGGATTAAGTATTAAGATGCCACTTTATGAATCACTGGAATGCAGCTTCCCACTCTTCCTACCTTGCATCAAAAATAAATGAGAAAAAATGAACAAACAAAATGCTCAGGAAGGATACTATAAATATTAGAAACCTGGAGAGGCTTCCAGGGGAAGAGAGAGAATTGAGCAGATTGGTTCTGCATGCTTTAGAGCAAAAAAAAAAAAAAAAAAAAAAAAAATGAAACAAGGTAGAGAGAGATCAGAGAAAGAAAAGTAATAAAAAGCAATACGAAGTGCACTCCTGAGCTCTTCCTCTCACTGCAGAACGGTAACATATTTAAAATCAAGGACAGGACATACTGTTTGGATTGGTTTTTTAAGTCAAACCAACTGTTAACATGCGGAACTCCTTGCTACAAGATTCAATGAGGTCAAGGATGCTAGGATTTAAAAACAATTAGATATTCGCATGAATAACAACACAATCCTTCAGAGTTACATTAGAGCAGAATACCAAGAGCTTTTACTCTTTCTTTTACAAAAACAGCTTATTACAGTTCACTCACTGGGGCTGTTGCAAGAGGTGTCTGTATAGGCTGGAATGTCCATGACTGTCCTCCTGCCACCCTAGCAGTTTGCTTTGGCCCTTGTCCCACACACAGTCCTGGACAAGTAAAAACTATTATCTAGTTTGGAAATTCATGATCATTTCATAGCTGCAATCCTGGCTTCTAAAACAGAAATGGGAAACCCCCATTGACGGCACAGTCCCAAATTTCAGCGCCTGAATTCTAAACTCGATTCTCTGTTTTAGTTAGTCTTCGCGCTACCTTTTGTATTCAAAGATTTACTAACACTGCTAAGTTGATTTCAATTATTGTTACTATTCAGCTGTACTAGGAAGCTTGTTTTATTTTGCTAGTATATTTTCAACAATGCCTTTACAGAATATTTTTATCATTCCCCAGTTTAGCTATTTTGCATACACTTTCCTGTTCCAGAAACCTTCTGCATCTTGTGTCATTAGACTAAATAAAAAGGTGGGCATTTTACAGCAGTTTCCCTCTTTACTGATGCGGCATTTATACAGCACTAACCCAGAAATAGAACAGTCAGCCTTCCCACAGGGATGCAATGTTGTAGCAGAGATTGGCTGTATCTTTTGTAACTTCTCCACCTCAACTTTCAGACAAGTTCAGCCCGTTTAGTGACCTCTGCACTGGTCTTCTTGGCAGAACAGTCACCAAAATGAAACAAAGCAATCCACATCCCTGCAAGAGAACTCTCGATGAGGAGACCAGGATTTAGAGACTGAGAAATCATAGGAGCCTTAAAAGCAAGACGGCACTAGAGCCAACGAAGAACCACGTTGCATTCTGCTCCAGCCACTGGATAAGACATTAATTTAAATTTGAGATAGCACAAAAGCTGTAAACAAACGGGAAGACAAATTATAAATGGAAAATGAATTATTCTCGTTTTGAATCCTACAGAACCACAGAATGAAGTGTGGTTACCTAATTGAGGACAGCTTCTGTTGTTGAACAGTCACAGTGAACAGAAGTCCATCAATACAACTGGCTGAACTGCTGCTACTTCTTCCTATTTTACATACACCCAGGTTGTGCACGGAAAGCAGAAACTTGTAAGTCCAGACAAAGATTCACTTACACACAGAACAGCACCAGGATGCTCTGGCCCCTGGCTTGCACACAGCTTATGCATGTGCAATGCTGCAGCGAGGTGCTGTGACCATACAATTACTTGCTTGCACAAGCACATTTTAACACATCAGGCCTCTGGCATCAGTATGGATTTCAGAACAAGGCTTGTTGACAAGGCTTTTAACGTGGCGCCAACCCACGATTTAGGAGTGCCAGTTCTGACACCAGTCTATCAGATAACATCAGGCAAGTCACTATATAATGCTGGGCCCCAATTTCCCCATTTGTAAAGGACGAGGATGAAGCTGACCTGCCTAGAAAGGCACCTCGTATATATATATATATATATATGTATCAGCTACTCTGTAACACAGAAAGGTTATTGGTAACCTTTACTCTCTGACAAAAAAGGAAAAGCAAAGCATGCTATTTTTTGTTAAATCAGTTCATTTGGGTACTTGCTAAAGTTGCTCACGGCTTGCAGTGAAGTGCAATGTTCAGCTATAATAGTTATAAAGCAATGATAATATGTGCTTGGGTGAGTTTCATGCAAGTGATCTCTGTAGCTCATAAAAATGACACTCCAGTGTATTTTACCATCACAGCAAGAGAGGCTTATAAAACAGCTGTGGTGGAAAGTAAATAAAATATAAATGACTCATATAAGGGAACAGTTTCCCCGCTGTGGAGACTTTGGGCATTGTATCACTTTTTATATTATACTGTATTAAGACAATTGCTTTGATCTCAGCAATAAAGAATGTTGGTCCAGCTCCTTTATTTTTGCTTGACCAGTCTAAGATCTTTTGCCGTAACTTTAGTGTGACTGCTCAGAATCAAGCCCAACAAAACCAGCAAGCGCTGGCTGGGCCCTCTCTGGTCTTGGGTTACTTCAATGCCCAGCAACATCAAGGACTAGTTCCATCCTCTGTCATCGTCGGACACTACTTGCCACAAAACACATGGAACCAGGATCAGAAGATCTCTTGCCTTACCTGCTTTGAAGATCCACTCCAAGTATCCATTTAGCTCCCGTTCAATTTGCTGCTGCCTACGGAGTTTCAGGAAAGCTCGACGATTTTCTACCCTCTCTCGTTCTTTGGCAAACTCACTATGGAGAGAGAAGAATGAGAAAGCACACATCACAAGTGGTCAGGGAAAATACGCAGCCCTTCTTTTGTCTTTCAGATTGTATTCACGAAGCTTATGAAGCCGATGATGGCAGTAGTGAGTGGAAACCACAGCATGATACATGTTGTTGTCCTACAAACTACCACTTTGATTGTAGATCAGGTGTTTCATCCTGAAAGAGGACTGCAAACCGCTTTGTGCACACACTACTTTTGTCCTAGGCCCCCCCATATCCATTTTAAGGTCCCACATACCTTATATACACATACCTTATACCACATACACGTGTCCAGTTGTGCAATACAAATTATTATCCCCAACACTAAAAACTGTTCTCCATCTCTCTCCACAGCAGAATTTCCTCTAGAAGCACAATATTATGTCACAGAGACACCAGCACTCCTTGTATTGGAACAGATCTACTCTTCCTTGTTAGCCTTTCCTCAAGATTTCTCAGGCTTAAGATGACTTTGACAACCAAGTATCTTCATATCAAATCATTAGAACAGGACTGTACAAGGGAGTTACAAAGTAAGGTTCATCCAACCGTTGCAAAAGTCTTTTCCAAGTACATCCTACTGCCCAGTCTGAAATGATGCTGCGGCAATAGTGCAGCCACCATCTTAAGACACCCAATGCTGCAGCTTTCCCCAAGCTGATTTGTATCCCCTCTGGAACATTTCTGATGCCACACCTGGAGATATACATGCGCATCTACCATTTATGGAGCTCTGAAACAGCAGCCCCTTGCTTTCAGCACACATTGGAGTGACACCCACAATAGCTTAATCTATATGGTTAAACATGAGATCGGGCTTTTGTCCCTTGTGTACACCAGCAGTTCACTTGTTCTTGCATTTGACATCTTAACTCTGCTGTGTCCTTCAAATCTTCAGATAACAGTTGATTGCTGCTAACCTGTAGTTAACCACCATTCTTGACTAAAATCTCACGTGATCATTGCCCACATGTACTCCTCAAAAGCCATCAAGGAGCAGGACATGGGAGAAAGGTGGAAGAATGGGAGGAAAAGGAGCTGCATGTGCCAGAAGCAGCTTTATATTCACAGTATCCACTTTACCCTTCAAAGCTGATGCTTTTGCTTTGTTTGGCAGGACTGTCTGACCTGTGGAGAAGGGACTGTGGGGAGAACTTGGCTCAGCACTACAACACACATCAGTACCAGCCACTGATGTGAGAGCTGCCATCAGCTGAGCTGTTATCCTGATTTTGGCAGTGCATCCCAGTCTCCTGACTCCCCTCTCCTGTCCCCCACCTGACAGCACAGCACATGACCCCATCCTTGAAACAGAGGAAGCCAAAACATCGGTCTGAAGAGACAGCTCCTCCTTGTCATTCAGCATGTGTCTGCTGAGTGATTCGGGATCCTGCACATGTCAGCTGGATTGCTGCTTTTCTCCCTTTTCCTTTTTAATGTCCTCATTTCTGGTTCAGTGCCTGCTGGTTGGGGCCACAGACCTCCTCTCAGTTTTGATTTCTCTCTGGAGCAGAAGGAATGAGAGCAGACAGCACAAGGTGACAACACGCATTTAAATTGCAGACATGGAGGGGCCATGCTTCCTGCGTTACAGGCTTGCGTCATGGCAAATTTCGCAGAGCTGGGATGCACCGGATGGAAGGAGGAGGCAACAGCCAGCGTAGATTTTCATGAAGGACCACGGTGGGCAGGGAGGACATCAGACAAGCCCCCAAGGAGCAGGCAAGGGAGAGCTTTCCTTGCCAAGCCTTTCATCCTCTGCCAGCCCCTATCTGGCCTAAGGAAAGTAAAAGCTACCTAGGACTTGTACCTTTCATCTCAACTTTAAAGACGTAAGAAAATGAGGGAGAAACTGTGCTAAGTTGCAAACCTTCAGTACTTTCTGTACAGCCCTTTTCACAAGCCACCAGTGAGGAATGTTGCTGAGGTTAAAGGCACTAGCACACTCCTGTTCTCTGGAGCTGGCAGGTTTGGCAGTCATGTAGAAGCTGAGAAGGTAACTTCCATGAGAAGACAGTACCTTGGGTCTCTCAAGCTCATTTAATGTCTTCTGAGTGCTACAGAGCTGTAGCAAAATCATTCAGGTTGAAAACTGGAGGGTCTTGATGTATGGTCTTCTGGGCAGAGGAATGCATCACTTGCTCATTCTCCTGTCTCCAGGAGATAGGAGAGAGGTTTGATGCAGCTGGAACTGGTCAAAAGGCTGTGTTTTTCTTTATGAAATGTATTAATAAAAGCACATGTTTCTCCTCTACTACATCCAACCATTCAGGAACAGAAATATTCCCCATTTGCAGCAACTGGAAAACTCCCAGAACTTCTGTTTCAGAGCTTTTCAACAACATTTCAGAACACATTCAAAGAAAAGGGTGGGAAATTGCAACAAAATGCCATATTTCATCTAAAACTATTTCAGCTGAAGTTTTCTTGCCAGTTCTAAATGAAGACACAGAAAGTCCCATCGGAATGTTTTGTAGCAGTAAATAAGTTTCCTCTTTTATTCAGCATAATTTCTATTTCTGTCACTACCTTACAGAAATCTCCCAAATCACCAGAAAGGAAACCTGAGCAGGAAATATGCTGCCTCCTGCCCAGCTTTACCTCCAGGACTTCCTTCATAGCTGGTCCTCCACACTTTGGCCAATTCTGGAATGAGTAATAACATTCACCCATTCTCATCTTTGGCTCTTGTTAACCACCACATACCCCAAGAGCCCTCCAAAATATTAATCTTGCAGCACTGTCCAGGAAGGCATTAAGAGGAGGAAAGTGATTCAGTTGTCCGACACACAGCACAGCAACAGGATACAGTGTTTTGGAGGAAGCTGAGCTCTGCCTGGGTAGACAACTATAATGCATTTTAGTTACAACATGACAGTTGTGAATAACTGATTCTATAGAGACAGCAGGAACAAACAGAAATCAAAGAAAGGGCATTCATCATGGAAACCACATGCCATCCAGTCAAGCTCAATGTGTCACATTTTTCTTCTCAAGAGTGGTCGGTGCTTAAAGTCACCAGGAAAATGGATGATTGTTGCTTATCACCTTGGTGTGTAGAAGCATAAAATAAATCTCGGTGTAAATATGCACTGGAATAGCCACTTCAGGGAAATCCAAGAGCACTTCCCAGACACAAAAGAGCCAAGGTCAACTCATGAGTAACCACCAGAGTCAGTAAAAGATTATGTAAACCAATGAAATTCTTACTAAGTACTTTATCCATGCGGGTTTTAAATTCAAAATACAGTCACAGCAACCTAAAAGGAAAAACAAATAAACAAACAAACAAAAAAACCCAAACCAAAACCAAAACACGCACAATCTTCATCCCCTGAGTCTCTGATTAACTTTCCTGTATGACAGCAGAGAGCTGAGATGGAGCATCATGTAATGCACCTCCTGGTCTTGGATTTTATGGCACATTCCCAGGGCCAGTGGCAGCAGGCCCGCTGCAAGACTAATCACAACACTAAACCTCTGCAATTCAGGTTTTCCACTTAGAAAGCAGACAGAAACACTTCCCACTCAGAGGGAGGAGGCAGAGAGATGATATAGCATCACTGTCATTGCTACCACTAATAGTGCTGATGATTAGTGATTTGTAATAACAACACAGGTAATTAGCTGCTCATTCAGAATAATTCACTGAGCTGCACATGATCTCATGAAATCTCAGATCTTAACATGGGAGAACAGCCTTCATCTGCTGAATCTAAAGCATGGTTCAGAGGGAGCACAGATCTCAGTAGGATTCCACCAGGGACTTCTGGAAGGCAGCTGTAAAGAACTTTCAGAATTTAAAGTCTAAACCAAAAAAAAACCAACAAAAAAAAGGTACATCTGTTTTAGGATTGGCTTCATCTCCAGCCCAAGTGCGTCAAAGGAATGAGTAAAGTGGAGCCTGGATGGCACGTGACATCTTGGGACATAGTCGTGCCTAGAGAAATGAAGCCCTCAAGAATGGAGAGGAGCCAGATAATTCAAGTGGGTGAGCTGCTGGCAAAGGAACCGGCCAGGACTGCAGATGTTTGACTGAGTTACTCACAGGCCAAAACTAATTCTCCAGGTGGAGAAACAAAATTGGCCAAGACAGGAGGCTTAATTTGTAAGCTTTGTTGCTTGAACGTGGAGCAGTGCCCAAGAACAGATTTGATACTTGTCAGCAGCCCACGTCACTCAGGAACATGGAGGGACAGGCTGGAGGTAGAAGATGGAAAACAACTACTCCTCTGGCTCCCTGACATGCAAGTCAGAGGAGCATCAATGCAGGAAACACGTGCTGGGAGAGTAGCAGCAGTACAAAATCATGCATGTTGTGCTACTTGGGGGCTGCCTGGATGAGGAGAGGTGAAACACCAAGAATTCCTTTCTGTTACAGCCCAATCCTTTTACAATCAGCAAAGAAGGACCCTTAAAAGAAACTTGGTGCCAATTTTTCCCCTAACTTTCAGTAAGCTGTCAGCAAGAGCAACGCTGAGGTAGGAATTTCCATAAGAGGCTGCAAAGAGACTGCAGAGATAAGAATGTGTACTTGTAGCACCCCAGACATATGAACATGCTGGATGATAAGACAGGTAAGATGAATGCAGTATTATTTGCATTTTTCAGTAACTCCAAATCTCTTGCACTGTTGCAACTGCCTGTTGGCAGGCTGCAACCACTTGCTCTGGGACTGTACATCACTAAACAAGATGTTCCAGAGTGCCTTAGAGCTCCTCCTCAGCACAGGGACCGCATACACATCTGAGTCTCCCAGCATCCTGAGAGCATTCCCAAGCAAGCAGAAACACTTCATTGCATTTTAAGGCTGGAAGTCCATTTCCTACCATTTATTTTGGTTAATCAACTGTGAGAAGGAGATAGGGAAAGAGCCTTCAGCTCTTTTTTTCCTTTCCCTCTCAGGTCTGTTTCTGATGCTGGGGTTTGCCACCTTGTCCTAATGGAATCAAATCCCGACTGCTTGGGTAAAGCCAGTTAGAAAACCATGGCAGGCAGATTCCTGCTGTGCCAACCTTCCTTGTGCTCCTGCCATTCTGTAGGTCCTGCAATACTTGTGTGATTGAGTTTGCTACCTCATACACACAGTCCTGCAAAGCCCCTCGTGGCTTGCTTCACCAGGGTCTGATCCAATTAATACTCCTACTGTTTCATTCAGTAACCACATCAGCATCCATATGTTTGTAGAAAAGCAGATGCTTGCTTCAGGGAAAGAATTTGTTCTACAGGTTCACATCTCTGCCTTTTATCTTCCTGGAGAACAGGAAATCCTTCATGAGGGGAAACCTCTTCTGGATGCAACAGAAAAGCCCAACACCTTTATGATTGCAATTGTTCAGACAACAAAGGACACAAAGCCTTGGCTGTACTAAACATATATTTTACTTTCTGCAAACCTCTTCTTTGAGAGACAGGCAGTGTGGGAGTCCTGGCAGAAGGAAAGAGTGAGCCCATGTAGAGTGAGAAGGAGCAAGATGAACAGTGGGGAGTGGAAAGAGAAAAGCAGATGCCTAGTGTACTGGATGTAGATGTAGAAAGAGCCTGGGGACCCTCACCCTCCTGTGGGTGCTGTGGTGCCTTGAGGCAGTGCAGAGGGAGGCAGGCAGGACCCCAGGGAGGAAGAGAGGGGGGTATCTGAAGCACAAGAGCAAAGCTCAGGATCTGAGCAGGGACAGTGGACACCATCTTCCCTCCATTCCTGAAGGATTTTGCTTCATCAGGGTGCACTGTCACCAGGGAAACATCACCACCAGCAGTACCAGTGACTCTTTGAACTCTCTTAGAGATTAAAGGACCCGTCTCAGCCCACATGTCTCTGAGGGCCCGAAAGGGGCTGCCAGGGAGGCAGCTGCAGGAGAACAGCAGACCTGCAGGATGCTGCCCAGCAGGCCAGCCCTCAAAGGCACCAGCCTTTGGTGTTTCTCAGAAAAACTCTAAGAGAGGAGGAAAGGCAGCCACAGCAGGGGCTGAATTACTCACAGCCTCAAGGAGAGAGGGGAAGGGATGGGGGAGAGGGACCATCATTTTCTGCAGTGCACTAACCTGGGTGGATGCTGGGGGGTTTGAAATATAGGTGAAGGGTAGAATCAAATTTGCCTTATGAAAAAAAATTGAATAAATCCAGGAGTGAATAGACAAGAATTGCTATTTCCAGCTGCCTGGACATCAGGCGTCATGGCCAATAGCTGGGAAGATGCAAACCCAAGAGGACACGGCTTAGCTTTGTCCATAGCTGGCACCTTGCACCCAGAAGGGCTGCAAACAAAATGAAAGGAGATCAGCAAGGACGTTGATTTCTTTACTGGAATGAGATTAAACCAAGAAACTGATTCACCTGAAAAACCATCAGTAAGAATTTCTTTCTGCTGGTGACATTTGGTACCTTTAAGAGATTATTCCCCTGTGCATAGAAGTGGTTTGCTGAGAATTCAGAGTTTTGAACCCTGTTATTAAACAAGGAAAGCCCAGAGGAGAACTGAGATTTCTCAGTAAGCTCTGTGTCTCACCACCTGCCCCAAGTTGTCCCATTAGCTGCACAAATGCTCAAAGACACAGAGTGTTATATGTTTCTATCTCACCAGGGCATGGTCTGAAGAGGCATGTCCCTCTCTCCCAGACAGACCCCAAACATACAGACCCAGCTGGCTGAGCTGCTTAACCCATCCTAATACCCACTGCTTAGGAGTAAGGACTGGCTCAATCAATCCTGTACAGTCAGAGCTGCTTCTGCTTCCTCTTCATTGCTCTAAAGAGGAGGAAAATATAGCACTCCTCAACCAGCTGATAAAGGATGAAAGTATCACTAAGAGATTGATCTCTCAGCACTGAGCCAGGCTTCACAGTCACTTTTATCACTGAACATAGAAGGAAGATGCTTCAAATGCAAGCCAGATATGGGATACATCTTGTATTTCTAGAAAGAGGAACAGCACAGAGGTGAAGCCTTCAATACATTTTCCTTACTTTTGTCTTTACATTCAGCTTGTACCAATTTCACTTTGATTCCACCTAATCCAACTCACAATGCTGCGAATGCCACAGCTGGGCAAACCTGGCTCGAAGGAGGCAAGAACAAAGAGAGAAAAGGAATTAAAAAGGACCATTTATCTCATAGTATCAGCCTACTGCAATTGCTGGATGAACCTCTGGCTCTGTTCATCAAGTCTCCACCCCAGAGTCAAAGCAGAGGCCCCAGGAAATTCAAATTTAGGTCTCCAATGTATCATTCCTATATTACAGGCTTTAATTTCCATTGCAGCTTAGCAGAAGGGCAAATGAAGGTAGTTCATCTCTCCTATACTAACCAAATTACAAAAGGACCCAAAGATCCACATTCCATAGGACATTTATCTTGGTGAGATGAAGCAAATGTGGAAAGTCATTGCTCCCTGACCTCATCTGCAAGAAAGACATGTGCTTCTCCCACATTTCTTGTTTGCAATGATGGCTTTGTTAAAAAGGGTGATGAGTGAGGAACAGGAAAGAATTTTTTTTTCCCCCTGTCTTTCCCCTCCTTTTTAAGCACAGGCTGGGGCAAGGCTAAAAGCAGTGAGAAAGTAAGCAGAATCTCACATCTTTTCATGATGCAGGTCTGCTGCTGCAAATAATTAACACCAGCCCAAGTCAGATCACAGCAGGTAATAGTGAACTTGAAATAAATTTGCAGGGAAAATGAATTATTATCTCTGTAATGAGAAAGAAGGAGGACAGAAGAATGCTTTGCCATTATGACAAATTAATCACCCTAATTCTTCTTCAGCCTCTGCATGTCTTGCAGGCTGAAGTTTTATGATCTCAATCTGGCAAAAATCCTCAGGATGGGAAAACATGTCATGAAACTCAGCAAAGCAAGTCACCAAGACAGCCGGTTCAGTGAGGTCTGGATGGGGCTGTGCTTCCTCCCAGGGAGCTGCTCCCACAGGACAAAAGCCTCAGTGACCCAAGGTACCACAGTCAGAAGCAAAACCAGCTGCCCCTTAGGGAGACTGGAGCATGCGACAGAGAGAGTGTTCAGTGGGAGTCTGCCCAGCAAGCATCACCCCACGCTGCAGAGTGCTCAAAAGAGGGTGCAGCAGCAAAGAACTAAAGCACCGTTTACCCTGACCCTTGTTGGCCTGCAAGGTGCCAGCACGGTCTGTAGCTGCATCCCTTGCCAGGCTCCTGCTGTCACAAAGATGCTGCATTCGTTCAAAGGGTCTCCCTGCAGTTTCTGCACCAGACAGCCTCATCTAACAAGAGGCAGGTGTTGCAAATTTCAAGACAGAGCAGGTCTGGACCATGATACAGTAATACTTAAGCAGGGAAGATGCAAACTGGCCCCTGCAGTGCCTTTCCACATCTGGTTATTGCGGCCAGAGGAGCAAACCTCAGGAAAGATCATTACTCTTCACTGGCTGGTCTGGAAATACCTCAGGCTTCACCATAAATATTTGAGGACATGACAAGCAGCATTTTTCATATTCAAGAGACACAGACTTTCAGTATTCAAATGCATCATTCCCAGTGCACTGCCCTCTCTGGCCAGCACTCCTGCTGTCTCGCCACCCTCACCACTCCCCAGTGCCACGTGAAGCAGTGCCAAAAAGCACTTAGCCTTGAAATAAGTTAAATCATCTTCCTCGCAGCATCCCATGATAACATTTATCCTCTCTGCATTGTGTAATCCAAAATATCAGAACAGTCACAAATGTATTGTACTGAATCATCCAGCCCATTACAGGCAAAATTAATACCCAACTCAACACCCAAGCAGTAGAAAACCCCATAATCCCACCAGCCCATGGAAGAAGTCTGCTAGCTGGGCTGAGAGGAGGCTGAGGGCTGGCAGCATGAGAAAACAGCATTGGAAATCACTGCTAAGGGAGGGAACACCGGGAAGCTAAGGTGTATCTGCAAATGGGTGGCAACAGCTGCCAGAGCAGGATGCAGCCTGCTAGCAAGAAAACAGTACCAAGTCAGAAAAAGAGTGGATGTTGATTAGGACTTCTCAGTTCAATGGAGGGTAATTTTCCCTTCTCACTGCAGAATCATGTGCAGAGTGCAATAAAAAATTTATCAGGATCATCATAGGGCATTTACTGGTCAGAACTGAAGCCAAATCCCATGACACCCCGTGCAGTAAACAAGGCAGTGTTTAGGGAAAACTGAAAGGCATCTGGGGTCAACCCTTCCTGGCATGGCTTGGAGCCAGAATATTCCCATGGTGCCACCAGAGGCAGCCAATCTCTTTTTCTATGGAAAGATTGTATTCCCTGTGATGGATGCCTTTATTGCTACCCAAGTCACAAAAGCTTACAAATAATCCAACAAGTAAGAATAACCACCCACTGCAGTCCATGAAAAAGATGTTTTAGAAGAAATATATTATGGATACAAATTCATAGGTATTTTCACTACTGCTGCTGTTCCACTCTGCACTGGAAACCTTACCAAATGCTACCCCAATTTCTGGTAACCCAGGCACCCCAGATTTCTGGAGCAAGGTTAGTGTGACTAGAATGGCTTCTCAGGGTTAAAACAAAGAAATAAAGTCAAGGGCAGCTCTCCAGTACCAGCAAATCCTGGTTCGTTCCTTTGTGGGGGTGGATGGTTCAGTAGAACTTCAACAAGGTGTCTAATATTTTTTTTTTACATTTATCTTTTCCCTTTTTTAAAGTCAGTGGTCAAGGAAGTTTCAGGCTTGATCAGTCATCCCAATATGCTTCCCAGCACATGGATGGGCAGAACACACCCTACGTTTGCCCATCTTGAGCAAGCAGACAGACCTCCACAGTTCACATGCAGAAGCAAAGGAGCCTACCAAATATCTTAATGCTATCACAGGGGAGAGAAATCTTTCCTCACACTTCTGCTTTCCTGGCCCTATACAGTCCTGATCTCCTCTTGAATTAGCCAGGACACTCAAAAGCTCCTCCAGGAGAAAACAATCTGTGTTTTTCTGCTCTATTTGTTTCTGCAGGGCTGTTGAGTTTTATCAGCTCACAGAGGAATCAAGCACCAGAGACGGAAAACAGAAAGCGGAGGGAATACACAGCGAGGAGTAGAGAGGAAAATCCCCGACAAGGGACACACGCCTGCCTTTACCACCACTCGACCGCAGACAGGATGCTGTGCTCCTGCTGCAGAGCCCTGTATCTTCAGTAAACAAGAAAAGGCTGTTCCTGGATTTTAGGAGCAGTTCACTTGTGTACCTCTGACCACTATAGTAATCCAGGAAACCCTAAATCCTACCATATTCACAGCCAGAGAACAGCAGTCTATCTTTTCTTCTGACATGCAACCTGCCAAGGGGGAGCTGCAACTGATTTCCCAGTCAGACGCCCACCTTCAGCACTGCGGTGAGTGGGTATGGCACAGCACCCCCTGAAACGCGTCTTTTGTAAGGACATAGGAGAGCCCAACAGCCCCACTGCACCATCAGAAAAAAGACATTTGCAGTAACTCCACACCCCATGTCCTAGGATCATTGGGGAAATCTGGATATTTGGTGGCACAAGCAGAGCCGAGCTCTGCCGGACCCCAGTGCTTGCAGCAGGGAGAGGAAAGGAGTCATTTGGGCAGGGTATTTAAATATTAACTGATCAGCACACATGAGGAGGACATGCTGTAGAGCAGGCAGTCTCTCATTTAATCTGAATTACAGAGTCAACATGCTTTTAATTAGATCTTTAGCCAGGTACTCAGAAGTTTTTGTCCTATCAGTTGTGGCCCAAGATTATGGGTTATTTTTACACTAGGTTTTTACCAACACTTACAGATTTCTACTTTTCCCTGTCACTTCACTGCTTTGCTTTTATTATAATTCCAGAAGAATCAGTAGAGGGGAAAGGGTATTTGCTCTTTATTTTAAAATAGGTATCATCTCTTCTGTAGCATTTGCACTGCAAATGCTTCCACAATTTGCAAGCAGATGAGATTCGGAGCCCTAACCAGGTCAATCTGTCTACACTGCTCAAACAGATAAACACAGGAGCTAAGCTCACTCATATTAGGTATCTGCCCAGTGCTGGCACAGGTTCACAAATAACTACAGAAAGGCATAATATTCCACTAAGACTTATGGCAAAATTCTGTATAATCTAGTGTCTGTGGGAAGCTCAATGACTTGTTGTCATTTCAGATTATTTATATTTCCGTAGTCTCTGATAGTGCCTGCTTACCTGCTTCAGAAATTTGTAGCTTCCTTATTGCCCACTGAGGAACACAAATATGTGAGAGGAAATAGGTCAAAACTAACGGCAATGAAAAATACTCAGATAAAAGCTTTTTCTATGGGTTTCCAAGGTACAGACATTGGCATGCTCAAGCTTAACCCCCCTAATGCTGATGATGTATATGGCATAGTATTGGAAAATAAAATACAACCTGACCAACAGTTTTTTGTGAAAGAGGATGGTAATGGAGATCACACAAGCCTAGGAAATCAGTGACCTAACCTCAGCTTTGCAATTGTTTCCTGAGGGCATTACATCCCCTCTTTCTACTCCGCTGCATCCTCTCTGTATTGTGTGGAAGACAGCAGAGCACTGCATCACCCCCAGGATACAATATTAAAGGCACACAGACCATGAAAATAAAAAGGATGTGAGTGATTGCTGAGTTAACCCTGTTCATGGGCTGTTTGTAGAACCCCTAATCCTACATCAACTTTGTTTTATTGAAGCAGGAATGTGGGATATAGCAAGAGTCTCCATTGCAGGAGCCACCAGCTGACACTGTCACTGGGTCATGGATGGCCTACAGACCTTGACTGAGACTGCACTCTGTGGAAGGCAACACGCATTTGCCAATCACCCCTTCTCCATGCAGAAACCCATGAAAGGAATAACCTCCAGTAGAAATTTCTTTTTTTTTTTTTTTCTAGTGGGACCCCCTTCAGAGGGTCTTTCCGTTTTTCTGGTGCCGTCACCAGTCTGTTCACATAGACCCAGTTTCCTTCCTTGCTCAATAGCTCCAAGCCCACCAGCAGCATGCTGAGCAGTGTAGTCAGCACCTGTGCTATGATGTTTGTTCTCCTCAGCTTCTCCCCAGGAATTATTCCAGCCGATGACATCAAACTGCTATGTAAAATAGAATTTAAAAGCTTCCCTCTGTGAAGAAGATATTACCATCCTTGCCACCAACAAAGAGAAACCTGATGCACAGAGCTGCGTTTTTAATTGAAGATACATATTTATATAATATTCATATTTTCCCCAAGAAGTGAGAAACTTTCAGGAGACCCACACAGAGGTCTCAATCTTTTCGTCACCAGACACGTTTGAATGCAGCACAAAAGAACAGGGGCCTGCAGCCTTCTGAGTTTTGTTTTAAATCACAAATATAATTTCAGCCAACGTGGGCTGACCCCACTGTGGGACAAGGAAGAGGAACTACCTAATGAACCGCACTCAGTCCTAGCTCTGGTGCTCGCTTTAAATCAGATGTCAGACAAGTATGGTCACAAAGAGCTCCTTTACAAAGCCTCTGATACAACAGGATGTCTGATGAAGGGCTTTGATCAGTTATTGATCATGACCATTATTCCTGGACTGAAGGAACGGCAAAGAACATGACATAGCCTTCCCCATGACCCTCTCTTGTAGGAGCACGTCTGCCAGTCCTCAAACAAAACTGGTCTGCTGTCTCCCTGCTCCTGCCCCCAGCGTGTGCTTTGATGACAAGGATCCTTAACAAATAGTACAATTGAGAATTAATCTCTGCTTCGGAAAACGTTTTTCTTCCTATAGTAACTTAAAGACAAAGAGCAAAGGTGCAGCACTGAAGGGTTTTTACCACTCAGGAGTATTAACTCTTCTCTCTTCCCATGCTATCAAGGGCCAGAAATAAATCTAGATCTTTATAGGTCTATATAATCTAGATCACCTGGATGGGCTAAGATGAAACTGCATGCAAATTGTGGTGCCAAAGTCTAAGAGCTTGCAAACCATTAAGATGAGTCAGGTTGTTAATTCCAGATCAAATTTCCACAGATGCTGGGGATGCTCCAGCTGGGGATATTTGAACTTGGCAGCTTGATCTCTACAATGGCCCAAACCCAAAACTCATATGCAACAAACACCGAATCCTTGGCTGACCTGTGAGTCTTGAACATCTACAGACCAGTGTGTCCCCAAAATCCAGACATTGACTTCAAAAGCTAGAGACTTAAAAAACCAACAAAACAAAACTTAAAAACAAAACCAAACACTGAGATCTTTTAATTGTTTGGTTTTGAGCTTCCCCTTTCTCCATGCTGCAGTTACACCAAATGCATTATGAACATTCTGATGGCAGCTTCAGCACTACAATATTTAGAATCGTAGAATCTTTTAGGTTGGAAAAGACCTTTAAAATCATCAAGTCCAACCATTAACCTCACACTGCTAATATCACCACCATTTATACTGGCATCAACTACCTGATGAGTTTCAAGAAGACACAGGAGTGTTGACTGCACAGGCCCACGACAGTATAACTACAGGGACCTTACTTAATGCGTGGGTCTGGATTCAGAATCATCTCACTTAATGATTTATATGATCCTATAACTCTATAATCTTCTAGAAATACCTCACTCAAGGAAAGGACAGGGTAGGAAACATGTGAAGGGAGACAATGTACAGTGTGGTGTATCGTCCCATCTTCTCTTTTCAGCTACATCCTCCCACAGTGCTAAAACCAACATATCTTCTCTTTTCGTATCAGGGTGGAGACAAGAAAGTCATTAGTGTCTTACCCTGATAAGACTCCCAGCACCAAGTTGAGCATGAAGAAAGAACCAATGATGATGAGAGGGATGAAGTAAAGCCAGTTCCAGGTATTTCCTGCAGCATCATTTGTCTGGAAACAAAGAACAAGGGAGAGAGAAAAACAAATATTAATTTGCCTCAGAAATTAAATACCATACAGAATCTGCAGGGCAGAGGGCAGGGGAGATTCCCCTCGGACTTCCATAGGGCTGTCCACCACTGATGTACTGGTCAGTTCTGTTATGTTCACCACTTAAAATGCCAGCAAAAGAACTGATGGACCAAGCTCATTGTTCCACTGTCCACACCACGATTTGTCACCAGCTCCACTGAGAAGATTCATCTAACTCCACACCTCCAGGCTGACCCTGATGCAGGGCTAAAACATGCTTCTAAGTGACCTACCTCTGTAGAGACTTTCTACACCAGCCTCCTCCTCCTCCCCACCTCAACTCTGACTTCCCATGTGCTGAGCATCAGTCATATTTACATCTGAATTGAGGGAACCACAGCCTTCCCTTAATCTGTGCTGCAATTAAGGCAGAGCATGGCACCGTGCCCAGAATCTGTGCATACACGAAGAGCAGAAGAAGACAAGAAGTCTGCAAGAAAACGAGGCATCTTCAGAAGGATTGCAATTCCTCATCTTGCTTACTCAGCACCTTGGGCTTCTGTCATCAAAACCAATCTGAGGCTCCCTGAGTAAGCAGCAGTCTAGATTAAGGGGAGGGAAGGGTGGTTTAGTTTATGACAAAGTTTCTGCATTCATTAAGCACAAGGGAGCTCTTTAAGGAACTGCTGAAAAGTAAAATGCCACATGGCCATTTATTGAAGCCAAGTGCCGAGAAAAATGCAAATTCCGCTCTTGTGAGTGAAGAATGCAACAATTTGAGAACCTGATGTTGGTTGTAAGGGAGAGGAACAGGGAATCAAAGAATAAAGAAAATACCCTTCACCTCCTCCTCCTCCTGCAGAGGGTAAAGAATAACATGGACCCAGAGCTCACCTACCTGCCCAGCTGCAGGGGTTGACAGACATGCTCTCAAACACTAACTTGCAAAAAATGCATTAATTCTGATTGATATTGGTGCCTTTTACTTCTCTGTGGGTCTTTTTGGTCACTATTCCCAATCGTATTTGCAAGTGTAATTTTGCTTGCAGAAGGATTCACTGAAAGAAGTTCTTTAAATGCGCATCATTTAATCAGTCACGCATGCACTTGATGCCACCTCCAAAACTTCTCTGCATAAGTAGAAGTCACCCAATAGGCAAGAAAAAACAACACGTGATGTGTATGACCGATGCCATAGCATTTCTTACAGGTAATAACATTTATATCACTGATGCAAGTAAATGCCTTCTGAGACACTTCTAAGATGGTGCATATCTGCACAAATCCTTCCTCAAGGAACATGCTCTGAATCAAACACATGACAAGCATTTCTCCAAATAGCAAACATCTTCAGAAATATCTATGTCAGTTGATCAGTGACTCACCCAAGAGGAACAGGGACTAGCTAACCTTGCCACAAACCACCCCTGCTAAAGGCAAAATCAGCATGTGACAGACAAATGAACGTGAAGAGATAACAGGCTGGGAAAATGAGAGCAGAAAGACAGGGAAAACTCTGTGCAGCCCACATTCTCATTATGGTTTTTAATGCCTCCTGCAATACCTGTCATCCCACCCCAGCAGTGCCACTTCTTTGTTCACTGTTTTGTCTTTCCATTCCTTTCTCTCTGCTTTTAGCTATTTCCTTTCCCTGGTCTTCTGGTTGCAGCTGGAATAGAGTTAATTTTCCTCCTAGTAGCTGGTACAGTGCTGTGTTTGGGATTTAGCATGAGAATAATGTGATAACACACAGATGTTTTGGTTGTTGCTAAGCAGTGCTTGTACTAAGTCAAGGACTTTTCATCTTCCAGTGCTCTGCCAGCAAGGAAGTGCACAAAAGGCTGGGAGGGAACATAGCCCAGACAGCAGACCCAAGATGGGCAAAGGGATAGTCCACACCATACCACAGGACCAGGGGAATGGGTTTAAACTGAAAGCAGGGAGACTTAGATTAGACATCAGGAAGAAATTCTTCCCGGAGAGGGTGGGGAGGTACTGGGACAGGTTGCCCAGAGAAGCTGTGGATGCCCCATCCCTGGGAGTGTTCAAGGCCAGGCTGGATGAGGCTTGGAGCAACCTGGGATGGTGGAGGGTGTCCCTGCCCATGGCAGGGGAGTTGGAACTAGATGATCTTTAAGGTCCCTTCCAAGCCAAACCATTCTGTGATTCTATATCATGCTCAGTATATAAACTAGAGGGAGTCGGCTGCGGGGCCACCGCTCAGAAATTGGCTGGGCATCGGTCAAGAAGTGGTGAGCAATTGTATTGCACATAATTTTTGTACATTCTTTTATCAGCATTATTATTATTTTCTCTTCCCTTGCTGTCCTATTAAACTGTCTTTATATCAACCCATGAGTTTTACCTTTTTTTTTTTTACTCCCCATCCCATCTGGGGAGGTGGAGGGGAAAGTGAGCGAGTAGCTGCATAGTGCTTAGTTTCTGGCTGGAGTTAAACTACAACAACCACATCTCTACAGATGGGTTTGGAGGAAACAAGGAGACTAGTCCTCAGAGCTTCTTCCCCAGTACATGGGAAAAGTGCCTGGTACAGTCCCAATCTGCTCTCCTGGGATTACCAAAGCAAAACCCATGGTTTTGTGTTTAGAGACTGTTCTTCAGTTCGGATTTTGTCGACTGAGGTGGCAGCCCTAGTGTCTCCAGTTGGAGCAAACATGTCCCGTTTAGCAAGGCTTGGGACTGCCATCAGCCAGGCAAGGGGGGCTGGAGAGCCAGCTCACAAGGAAGAGCTAGAGGAAAGGAACAGATGGGAGAAGGGAAACCACATAAACATGCAAAGAGAGTGCAGTAGGTTCATCGCTGCCAAATGATCGTTTATCATTTATTTATTCATTTGAAACCCAAACTTGGCGACAGATCCACAATTCCATGCCACAATCAAAGCCCTTAAAAATGAAATGTGCTGAAATACAACTAATTAACCACCCTCCTCTGAGCATTTGCTAGACTACCTTATGCTCAAGGCAGGCCAGGGTTCTGCTTGCACACAGGGATCCAGGACAAACTAGAGTGCAAAACACCAGGTAAAGGGGTCAACAGAAAACCTCTCTTGAGAAAACAGAGCCTTCATGGATATGCAGCATCTTTCCCAGTGCTTCCAAGCATGCTTGAACCCAATCAAGGTTTATAGCATCAGCTCTGTCATGGTGAGATGCTTTAATGAATCAAACCTGTTTGGTGCCAGGAAAACTGAACTCCTCTCCTCCAGGGAAAGCCCCCAGAGTCCTGCAGGCACCTCTGGCTGCACTGAGGAGAGGAGGAAGCCCTCAGTCTGCAGAGCCACTGGGGCTTGGGCTGTGTCCCAGCTCCACGCTTGCTCATTAAGCAGGATGAGCCAAGAGATCAAATCAATTTTTATGTTCCAGCTAAAACACTTCACTGGTGTAACACCTGGCTGACTGTCCGTGCTACTTGATCCTAACCATAGGTCTAATCTGACAAGAAATAAGGAGAAACTAAATACTAGTCACAATGTGCCAGAATTACATCCAGATACAGTAAAGTCTTGAGGGAAGACTCCCTCACTGTTCAGCAGCCAAGGAACCCACTTCTTAGCAACAGCTTAGGGATCTTCATAAGCACCCCCTGAGCAGTGCCTGCTCAAGCTGAAGCCTTGCTCCAGGAGTGCCCTGGCACTGGCACTGAACAGCTCATGTCCCTTCAACTCCTTAATCTTGACAGCACAAAACTCCCACAGACAAGGTGCTGCACAGCGGGAAACTAAAGCACAGGTAGTCTAAAGAACACTTTCAGGGTCACAGCAGAGACCCAGAGATCTGTACCTTAGGCATCTAAATCTCCCACACAAACTGTCCAGCCCCTGGAGTGCTCTTCCCAACCAGCCCAGCTTCCATGGCTCCCTCTGCCTAACCTCTTCTCAGGTCCAAGTTGCTCCCACTCCCTGACCTGGCACTTGTATCAAGATGCACCCACCATGCCTAATGGGGCCTCCCTTTCCCTCCTTTTTTCTTTATGCCAAAAGTCTAACCTAAATCCCCAACAGCATATTTCCAGCCTCTTCCACGTGACTGTTCCATCATCCACGCTGGAGCCTAATGCCACTGCTCAGCAGGAGCACCCCAGTCACAGCTGGATATCAAAGGACCTTTGTATGTTGACCATCTGCACAGCTGGCTTTAAGCACCTAGGGGCGCTCTCCTCCCTTTCATGCAGCACCCAGCACTTTGCCAGCATCCCCAGGCAGCGACAGCACAGCCACCTCTACAGAGTTTCAGAGATAGGTGTGTGAACACTGTCATGTCTAACAAACACAGAAGCTACAAGGCTTCTGTCATGCAAGGAGATTAATGCCCTGCGCTCCCAATACAGCCAAAGAGAACAGAGTGTACTCCAGCAAAGCACAAGACACCTGCCACAACCAAGCCTTCTGTGACTTGTCCAACGTCAGAGAAAGGCCAATATTAACACTCACTTTTGTATCTCAGAGAGAGCTGTTAGGCCACTGCTTCATTATGTTAACAAGATGGCAGCTGCCTCTAATTATTAATTCATTTAAGGATATGTTTTGAAACAATTGACTTGAAAGCAGCCTACTGCTGCTTGCAATGTGCTGCAGAGACCAGAAACGCTTTTATGTTACCTTTCATCTTCCTTTCTGCAGCCCTGGCCATGGCCCATGTTCCCAGGGTGTGTGGGGAGGCACAGCCCTTGTGCTGGGCTGCCCTGAGGGCAGTTTCCATGTTGCTGGAGCTTCTTGCTGCTGCAAGACCAGGAGCAGCTCTGCTCCAGCCAGCACCATCCCATCACCATGAAATGGTCAGCAAAGCCCTGCCTGCTCTGACATCCTTCTCCCAGCCCATCCCCACCCCAACAGCACAACACCGGCTCTCCAGGGATGTTGCCTACTTCCAGCTTGGTGCCTCTTATGGCTGGGACATCATCACAGGAGCTTCACAGCCTACCAGCTGCACAGCCGAATCCCACACCCTGCTGACTTCAAACGGGGCTGATCAAAGGGAGCAGGAGCTGGTTGAGTAGGGGAAGGAGCATGTAAATACTCCACAGCCCTTCCTTGCCAGCAAGGGGAATTACTTGGAAAACTATGACAGCCCCTGCAGAAAAAAGATCCAGCAGCCCCCAAGGAAGGGAAGCCTCTGCAGGTTCTACCATGGTTTCTTGATCACAGTTTGTATCAGCGATGAGATCCTGGTTCTGGAATCCCAAAATAACAAACACACATTTAAATGACATTTGGTTTACTCACAGCCTCATCAACAGGTAAGTGACTGCCTTTGTTCAACGGGTGGCAAATCTTAGGTTTCCGGAGATTTACAGACTGCAAATTAGAGCAAGTCAAACAGAATAAGCCCCAAAATCCTGTCCCCCTCTTGTCTCTAAGCAGACAGCACAGCTGCCCACAACCTCCCACTCTCCTCCAGCTTCTGCAATACACCCTAAATCTGTGTTTCATCTCGTGAGAGGGACAGGGGATTCCCACGTGCCTAGGCGTGTGTGCCATGGACCAGCAGCCAGCAAACTGGCATACTAAGGCCATGCTCCAGCAGTGAATCAGAGACCTGATGGGTCTGCAGCCCAAAGCTGACAGCTCCTGGTGCAAACAGAAGACCTGCCACCACTCTGCACTGCCCACAACCCCATCTATTGCATGCCAAGGACCATGTGAGCCGGGCAGTGATAGCATGTGTTTAAATAACTTGTTCAAATAACCTATTAAACACTGCTGAACCTGATTAATTCCTCTTGAGCAATACAAAACCAGGAGAACAACAAAGACCTTTGCCATAAGAAAACTGCATGTGGCACATGGCTGGGACTGGGGTACCCCGATAGAGGCTGTTGTGCTGTGGTGAACCTGAGCAAAAAAACCTGATTTCCAGGTTTCTGATCAAAACACCATCATTCTCTTTGCCCTTCTTCAAAAATCATTGCTGTCTCTGTTTTCAGTCCCTCTATTCCTGTAATGGGAGGAAGAGAGGGCTCAGGGATGTCCACATGCAAGGTTAAACCAGATCAGCTCTATCACCACAGACCCACACCTGAACAGACTGACTTTATGGTTAGCCTATAATGAATATAAGTTATACAGACTTCCTGATGACTATGACTTTCACTCAGGAAGCCACTGCACAGAGTAGGATGTGAGTTGGGCACGGCCCATGCAAGGGGAACTAACCCTTCACCGCAGACCCCCTTCTGCACCTCTGGGAATCAGTCACCACTCTGCAAACTCACTCCTGATTACATCTGGAGCTAAGAAACACACTCCAAGCTTCATGGCTCAGGGTTAAATTCCCTCCTGCTAGTGCTATGGATGGTAGCACATCTCAAAGAGCCTGTACAGCAGCCTTCACCAGAGCTCCTCTGCCAGCACCTCAAGGCAGCCAAAATGCCTTTATAGGTGTTCTGTTGACTTTGGAGCTTTATATGAGGCCTTAAGAGCAGCACCTACAGAAGTGTAAAGTCACAGACCACGTACCAGCACCAACATGAGTAACAAATCCCAGAACAAAGCGCAGGCTGGTGCTGCCAGCAGATCTCCAGCTAGGGTTCTCTGGCTGTGCAAAGACGCTGCTTTGGGCTCTCAAACTGATAGAAACCCATTTAGACTTAGAGTTACTCCACTTTTTTATCAGCTCTCTTTGCCTCTGAACAGGGAGCCATTCTGCTGCTTATGCGAGTTTCTTCTTTCAGCCACTTTTGACAGGAGTAACAACCCTGAGGCAATTGCCCCAGATCTCCAAGGAAGAAATCTGCTCAGCACATTGTCCATCAGTGTGAAAAACAACCAATTAATGGGATAACACATAATCCTTTGGAAATGTTTCCAGAGTGGGGTTCGATAAAGAAGGGATCTAATTTGACAGATACAGCCAAAGCTGAAACACCACAGACCGTTACCTCTTTACTATATTTTTAATCCAAATGTATAGTACACCTAGAGTTTACTCACTTTAATCTAATCAATGGCAAAGCCTGACTTATTTGGGGCAATTAAAGTGTAATCTTCCCTTAGATAAGTGCTTTTGCATTGAGAAAAACTCTCAGCTGTCTTCGAGAGATGAACTCTATTTACCCTTCATTGGATTTTTCACAATTCACTCCTTGCTACTTCTGTTAATTAGCAACGCTGTTTATGGTTGATTTATTCCTATCTGTTCCTATTCTTAGGATTAGGTGAATGCAGAAATTACAAAGAACAAAACGGAAAATATTAAAAGCATGTACAAGGAGCACATGGAGCTTTGCCTTACCCAGCACATTTTCTCTACTCACTATGTAACTCCTGCTGAGGTCTTCAGAGTCAGACAGACCTTGCACGAGAACATATAAGGGCAGAAAACCCAAATTTGTGGATAAAAGCCATTCCAAGTTAAATCTGTGGAATCAGTGATGACCTACTCTATTCACAAAAAAGTCACAGACTCAAATGGTATTTCAACCAGTCACTTCTCTGGGATGCTACACAGTCCACGTTGCCATAACATGCCAAACTGCCCATCTTCACTCTGGAACGTGCAAAGTGCTTTCACAGATGAAGGATGAGGTGTACAGGCTTCATATGTATAGAATAGGTTCAAGTCCAAATCTAACTCACATCTGAAGTCCCTGAACACATAGCTGTGGTCAAGCATAAGCTTTGCCTATCCTAAGAAATACTCATTATTATTTGCACTGTATTTGTAAGGAAAATTCCTGGTGGAAAGTCTGGACCCCATTCTGATGAAAGCCATGGAGAAAACACCTCTGCCCCAAAATCCAACCCACGGAGTGTAGGCCAATGTATTTATCAGATTAGAGCATGAGACACTTGGTTCCCCCTCAGAAAAATGATCTCGAACCTAAAATCTAGCAGGACATTGAATACTTTCACTGTATTTCAGGTTTTATTTTAAACAAAGATGATCATAGAAGGAACTGGAGTGATTTGTGTAAATTTCTTAAGGTATTGCAACCTTCAGAAATAAACCCAGGGGTCTATGAGATAATGAAGGGGCCTCAGTCAATTACATACTGGGAAGAGCTGAGGAGTACAGCATCATCCTCGCCGCCCTGAGAAAGTCATACCTTAACATCTCATGCAGTAGAGCTGTGAAATAGTTTTTCTCTATTCCATTTATTCAGTTACCAAAAAGGTATTAAAATTCATAACTTTTCAAAACATTCATTTTCTCTTTTTTTTTTTCCCTACTTTTTTTCCCCACATGTATTTGGATCAACTGAAAACAGAAGAAAAGTAAAACAAACCTTTTTTGTAAAGGCTTTATAGTTTTTAAGTCATATACAGCTATTTTCATACAGAAGCACCACCAATCCCTGCGCTGAGGAGGTCTCTTGCTATCCCCAGCTTTACAGAGGATGAAATTGGGTCACAGCCAGGTGAAAGAATGCTGCTTCCACATTTCCCAGCAGACCAGTGAGAGAAGTCCCATCTCTCAAGTCCTGACCCAAAGTGCTGCCTTATACAAAATACCAGAATCTGAAAAAAAAAAAAAAAAAAAGCCTTTTTTTTTTTTTCTCCCAATTCCAGTTTAAATAAAATCTTGGCACAAAGTCAGTCCAATAACTTTGGATACTGACTTTCAGATGTTACAGTCCATTTGCAGAGCATCTGGTGTTCAGCTCTGCAGGGACATGACAGCCAGGGATGGGGGAGTGCTGGCGATTGACCCTTACGAGCAAAATTAAATTGGCAGAGAGGTGCATTCCTGATTGATGCTCAGGGCTTGTACCACCCACGGGAGGGAGATGACAGAGCACCTGCCTGGTGTGCTCATCTGTGTGAAGGATAAAACTAAAAGGGGTTGGTTAATGAAATTAGTGATCAGCCCAAAACCCACCCCCCCCACGTGCTACATACAGTGAGAAAGGGTTGGAGTGTGTGTCAAATAACCGCCTTGAGCATCCCTCCATCTGGGATCAGTGGGTTCAGATCATTCAGAGCAGGTGCCCTTGTATGTAGAGGGGGTGAATTAAAACAGAAGAGTCCCAGCCCAGGAAGCTGCATGGAATTGTGGAGTCAGGCTTAAACACTGATTCTTGAGGTTTTGTCTGCTTATGAGTTCTTTGAGAAAAATGCCTTAGCTGGAGGTTTCCATGTGTGGTCACGGAAGGGACAGGACCTCAGGAAGCCCTACGGTCCACATGAGGTCCAGCTAACAACTTGAGACTGGAGGATCTCCCGATCTCCTCCTGGAGCATGTTATAATTGTGCCTCCTGTGCCTTTATGATAGGTCCCAACTGGGATTTGAACACTAGGAACAATTTTGTGGCAGACCATGTGTTTTCTGGGGGTCATTTGGAATGGGGTACCAGTTGCCTTGAGGGCCAGCATTTGTAAGAGGAGCATTCAGAACTCCACTGGCCTCTGCACTCCTTTTCACATCTAACCTTGGCCAAAGGCAATCAAGTCCTGGGTTTATGTCTGCTGAAACTGCACTTGCTGGGAAGAGACACTCTAAACTCCCGGCACATTTACACTCAAATCAGTGTTTCTGAGAAGATCCTCTTTCTTCACAGCAGGTCTCCCACTCTTCCTTTTTACCTTCAGGACAGAGGTCAGTCTAATTCACTGCTGTAATAACAATCCACCTTGTTCAAACCCCTCAGTTACTCCTCAGATCCATCCATAACTCCTGGTTCCCAAGTAGGCATCAGATGAAAAATACCTGAAAATCCTCTGAGCCTCATGACACTAAAGTCAGCAATGTTTCGAAACAAAGAGAAACCTTCTGCCCCCCAAAAGGGAAGTGACTTGCATCTAACCCCACAGCCACTTGCTGTTTAGAGGACCAGAACACAGAACTGTTCACTACCAGGATCAGAATCAAATCTGGAGTATTTCACATCCTGCAAACAAAAAGCAAACTTCTCCTGGCTTGAGACCACACACAACCAGACTCTACAGCAGACTCCAAAAGCCTTGGCAGCACCAGTTATGGATAAGGGGTGAGACACCAGGCCTAGCATTAGCTCTTATCCCCTTGGACCAAGAACTCAGACGAATCTGTATCAAGCTTGGGGTGCTAAATCTAAAGTATCCCTTTAGTGTTGTTGTTGGAAGCTGCCTCAGAGCCTGTCCAGGACTGTAGAACACAAAAGGCAGCAGCCACGGTACAGTAGCATTCAGTGCAGCAGCAACTAGTACCCGAGCAGAAGGAAAGAGGGGTTAGTTTGATTTCAGAATGTCACCCTGAAAGCATAACTTAATTTGCATTCATTTATCACTTTATATTCTCAGAAGCCACTGTCTTACTGTCACTGGCTTTAACACACCAGCCACAATAATTAGGAAAGGTCCTTTTTTTCCCTCCCTCTAAACACACCTAAAGCAGGAAAGCTGTAGCAGTCCTGTCTGCCCCATGCCCCCACATCAGGCAGCAGTGCCCATCCATGCCATGCAGCAGAGCTCTGCGAGAGTCCTGCCCAATGTTCTGCCAGAGAAACCACTGTTTTCCAGACTGAGACAGTGCTCTGCAGAGATGATAAATGCAGATGTTGCTGCTTCGCCACAAGGCTGGTTATCCTCTTCCCTGACACGGCCATGCTGCTTCCATCCAGTCTGTACATCTCCTGCTTATCCCCTGACACCTCGAGGTCCCAAAACAGCAGCCACAGTACATTTGAAAATCAAACACACAACACTCAGACAACAAATGTGATGCAAGTGCCTTCTGCTTCCCCACTGGGCATCCCCTAAACACAAGGTGAAGCACATCTACCCCCATCACAAACCAGAAAGATGCACATCCTCTGCTCCAGGAAGATAAATCCCTTTCACATACTGGGCAGTAAAAACAGAGAGGGAAAGGCAGATTGAGATATCTTCACAGCATCAAAGAAGAGGGCAAAGCTCCCATCATTTTCTATGGGGCACAAAATCCAGGTGGAAGCCTCAAGCAGAGGAGATCACTGTCTAAAAACTAAAAAAAACCAAGAAAACAAACAAAAAAACCAAACACATACAAAACGAAAAATAAATACTTACACCTAGATAACGAGCCATTTGGGATTTGATACTTTAGGATTCTAATTTTCTAGCTTTTCTTTCCAATGACAAGTTAGAAATTCCCGAATAAGAGAAGGGAGCTATAATTCTCTCAAGCACATAAATCCAGGAGCTGGCCTTTCAGAGGAAAGCATCCAAATGCATAAAATCAGCACAAATACCAGAAGACTCTCCATAAAATCCTAGAAGCAGGCAGCATTCTAATTTTGCTACAACACTGCTAGCCGTGTATGAACATGTTTTAACTATAGTCGTTGCATGCAGTAGTAACGTTAATTCAGCCAAGTCTAAACAGAAGCAAATCCTTCCCTTTGTTTCTCCCCTTCTCCAGCCTTAGAGCTGAAAAATCAAAACCGCTGATGTTTCATGCCTCGATCTAAAAGCTTATGGCACCAATAAATCAATACGTAAATATGCTAACAGGATTTCTTGATAAAAAATTCATTCTTTCCCCAACAAGTGTGGACTCACTCAGCTGCTTTATTCATGAGCCTACCTGCCTGCCTGGCACTAGGAAAGCTCTTCTACTGTCAAAAATTACAGGCTGGCCAAAGGACTATACATATTTTTTTTTAATCTCTCCTCCCCTTTCTTTTATCTGTAAACAGCTGTGGACTTTAATTATGAATGTAAACTTGGTCTGGGCAATGCTATTGGAAACGTGTGATGCATGTTCATGATAATGAAGGTCAGACCTATGCTGGAGGTACTCAAGAGAAAGCATTACCCCAGCAACCACACACACAGCCACCCTGTGAACCCCACTGGACAGTTATGGCACTGGAGCTGTCTGGAACATGCATTTTACCTATGTGAGCACCTTCTGCAAGGTCACATGGCAAGTTAACAGCACAATGATGAACAGAGCCCAGAAAAACCAAAGCTGTATCCAGAGGCACCCAAATGCATCTCCTGGGCTACCTGCAGTCCTAAAACTTTTTGTTTGGTGAGGAGTCTTTAGCTGTGACAGCAGACCAAGGCACTGCCTTGCTCATGATCACAGTGCTCAGCCCACAGGTCACTCAGCAGTGCCATGGGGATATCCACACCATGCCAGACCCATTTATCTCAATGCCCTCAAAAGCGATGTCTGACAAAGGGCAAACCTTCACTACATGCATTCAATATTCATCATAAATCTAAAAGCCAAACAGCTAGTAAAAACATGTAATTCAAATAATTTCACCTAAACGTGACTCAAACTGAGATGTTAAGGGGGCAGCCAAATCTTCCAGCAAAACTCCAAGGCACTCTGCGATTCAAACAAGCACTGCAGGTGCCGCACATAGTTATCTCCAGGTTTCTTTTCTCCGAGCATGCAACTGAGTTCTGTTTTCTGAGTAGGGGGAGAGACCACTGCCAGGCCCCCACACAAGATTAGCACAGAGACCACTGGGGTTGGGTTGTGCAGAGTTTGAGGAAGGGTTGCTCGTACTTCCTATAAGTTTGTAAGCCAAAAGTGCTTTGTATGTCATTCATTGCTTGAGAAGACTGGTGTAAGTCAATTTACACTTAGAATAAATTCAGTGACCTCTTCATGTTTTTTCTTATACTGCAAAGACAACCAACATGGCTTCAGATATCTGCCGTCTTTCACTGAAGAGCCAAAACTGTCCCTAGATGTACTCCTAAAGTCATAAGGAGGGAAAAATACACACTTATGTATACACACAGACAGACGTATTGAGAACCCTGTCCAGTTGGCTTGTTCATGGATACATGTGATATTCAGATAAGGATGCATTCAGACCAAAACATCGGGTTTGTTGGTCTAGTCAGTAGATGCAGAATAAACTTTTCCTCCTAATCAGCAGTCCCTGCGGCCTGCAGCCCCTAAGTCAGCAAGACAGAGCCAGTCACATGGACTGATTCCCAGAACACTGCAACAATTCAATACTCAACCGTTTTCTGACTTTGAACACAGGAAATTGTGGGTCAATGCCCAAAATCATTGAAGATAATGACAATCCTAAGAATAACATGCAGGCCTACTTATTATCTTAAATGCAGATCTAGATTCTTCCTGATTTTCACTCTAAACATTGTTGGCAAAAGCGTCCCAAAGAATTGTCAATAGAAGAAACTGTTTAAATGAATTAAAGTCTTGATTTCATTGTATGAAATTATAACAATAGGCTATTACACGCATGCATTCTTCATCAGAGAATTTGGACCGAGTAGAGTATCGATCTATTTAGGTTAGGCCACCTTCTCATTTTGTCTTCTAACGAGACTACCTCCAGCAGTACATCTTCTCCTCTAGTTAATTATAAGCAGAAAACATCTTTGTAGATATATCTGCAGCTCACAGAACTAGCTGGAGCTGAGAGCTCAGTCACACAAAATGGCAGTGCATGGTAAAACCCCCAAGTCCAACAGTCCTTTGTTAATGCAAACCCTATTTCGCAGGACGGGTGTCCCAAGCTATTTTATCACTATTTTCCTGTTTCAGATGCAACAAAAACCAGTTGGTCCTGATCCTCAGAGCTCCATCTAAGGATGTTTCACAGGGTCTTATGAAGACATTTTAAATATAAAGGACTGTTGGCTACAGGAAAAAAACCAGACCAAAACAAAAACCCCCCACTCTAAACTACAAGCCTTGACAAATTATTCCAAATTTGAATGAAAGCTGTCTGTGAAATTCCAAATTCTGTGAAAATATTTACTATAGTGTACATTCATTAAGTCTGCAGAAAATTGTGAGACTGACCCAGAGCTGCTCTTGTCCATATTCCAAGATCCTTTGCTGCCAAACAACAAAATTTTTTGCCTTGGACCATGCTAATAAACAAACTAACCCTAAAATAAGCAGATATACCCAGCTATTTGTTGTGTTGATGAGTAGGTGACCTAACTGTTACTAAAACAGGCTAACAAATGCTTCAAAATTACACCTGCCCTGTTTAAGAAACATCTGGCAAAAAAAAAAAATGGGAACTATCCACCTTTTTCTCTTGGCTCCTCTCATGACGTGCAGAGCAGCTGTGCAGGTGTTGGTCTCCACTACTGGAAGATTTTCACCACGCTGCAGTCTGTGTCTACAATTACTCCCTGACCCTGTGAGGAGCTGACCTCCGGCCAGTGGGCTCCACGGCTGGTAGCAGCCTTTTTACGGCTCTACAAGCTCTCAGCAGGGTAATTGCTCCAAATTTACCTGCTTCTCTGATCACAAACAGGTAAGCAAATATTTTTAATCCAGCTATAGGACAACTGGTGCTTCCACCATAACAGCCAATGCAAATTCTCCAGCTGCTTGGGTTGTACAATGAGGTCTTGACATGACTACAGCCCATGAAGATGAACTCTCCCACTTTTGCATGATTTCAGTCTGGACACTAGGCAAAGTGACTTGGATCTAGAGTTCCTCTTGTTTTATGAGCAGTTATCCTGCCTTCCACAGTTATTGGGTGATTTTCCTTCTGCAAGGGATTCGCAGAGCATTTTCTGGATTTTGGCACAGAGAACACAAGAAAGAATAAGAAAATGCTGCTGGAGAAAACATCTAGATTAAAAATTTCCTATTTGAAAGTCTCTATAGTACTAGAAATTTTATCTGTTGGAGGAAAAACAACAGGTTGCCCAGAGAGGCAACAGATGCCCCATCCCTGGAAACATTCAGTGTCAGGCTGGATGGGGCTCTGAGCCTCCTGATCTAGTTGTATGTGTCCCTGCTCATTGCACGGGTGAGGACTAGATAATCTTAGAAGGTCCCTTCCAACCCAAACCATTCTATAATTCTGTGAGCCTATAAAAAGAAGGAAGGAGGCTTGAATGTCACCAGTGCTGACCCCGAAGGCAGGCCAAGGAGAACAATGGCACGTTTTACCAAAGAGCAGCTTCCAACTTGCACGTTGTTGTAGCACCCTCATGATATATGCCAACAGATTGACCACAGAGGACCTCTGCCCCAACAGACTGTTCCATGCTTTTTTACTGCCAACACAACTCAGAAAACAGCCCTGATACCACCCATCTGTGGAGTTCCCTAAGCCCCAGTGCCCCCTGAGCTGCCTTGCACACCGAGCTTCCCACTCATCCCACCACCAAGTCACCCATACACAACGCTGCAGCAACACACTAATATCGTCCTCATTACAGAAGCCTGTCTTTGTTCCTCTCCTGTACCCCAGGGCATGTGGCCACTAGATTAAAGAACAAAGACTTTCTCCCAGAGCCCACGCACAGCCAGCCTCTTCTGAAGGAGAAGGTAGCCGCAGGTATTTTGGGTTGCTGTAGGAACTACAAGAGCAAATCAAGTCTTCACTTTTGGTTTTCTTAGATGTGTTCTGTTATTCTCTTCCACTCCAACCACAGATGTAGCAGTCATGGTATAAGCAGACTGGCTTACTTGTGAAAGCATGCAGCTGCCTTTTTCATCTTGTGTAGGAAAGCAATTGTTGGGTATGTAAGAAACCTGCTTGTACCCTCAATGCTGTAATGTTGTCAAGCTGCAAGTGAATTTCTTCAGCTGGAGTTTTCACCTCTTGGCAAGCACTGATGATTAAGCTGATGTTTGGAGAGATTCAAATTTCTTTTCAGAGAGCAATTGCTCTGTTGAAAGGGCTCTCTAAGTTTGTATGATATATCACTCTTCTGCTGCATATCTTAAATGTCTCCTATTAAACCTGGAGGTGGCCACCCCACAGTCATTTTGAATATATTTTCACTGAGACATTAAATAAAATGCAGAGGATTCAGTGAGGCACTGAAACTCCTGCTCAGCTTTACACATTTTCTCAAGTCCTTTTCTGAACAGGATTATTTGCTGCATCAGGACTGAAACATCCCACTCCTTTTAGCCTTAGAGCAAATGTCCGTGTGGGCACAGGGTCAGACAGTCTGTGTTTCCACTTGAGTGCAGACACAGGCATGGTCAGAGACATGCATCACACCCATCTTGGCAACTAAATATTTCAAAGCTGTTTTAGCCTTAGACATATTCCAACTTTTCTACTATATCATCTTCGGATTTCTGCAAAACTTTCTAGCTGATGAAGTATGCAAAACCTGGCCTGAAGTATGCAAAAACTGCATCTCTAAAAGATCTGGGAGTTCAGCCCTTTGGCAAACAGGCCCTATGGCCCTTCAAAATCCAGGAGGAAGGCATGAATAAATGGATATCAGCCAAGGCAGAATTTAGGCTGGTAGAAGGTTTCTGTACTGACAGCTCATCATCCCACACAGGATCCATCCGTTGTACAGATTCCTGCATTTACCACGTGCTTTTCTCTCACAGGGGCCAGCAGAGCAGATCAGCTAGCCAGGAGAAACTTGTGCTGCGTGTTCAGTGATCTCCAAGGGATTTTTCAGCTGAGCTCCAAGCCTGGTGATGAACACACCAAGTCATTATACTGCTACATTATATATATCTGACAAAGTCTCATTAGTAGAAAATACGTTACTCCACAGCCTAGTGTGAGGCTTCTCTCTGGGAAAACAGGAGACGAGAAATGCAATCCACCTCCTGCTTAAGAGCAAGATGCTCAGGACAGTTTGGGCATGAAGCTCTAGGAAGGGTTTTGAGGCACAGAGACATCTGATTATTTTTATGCTATTAGGTTTCTACCTGGCAGCCGGGCACAGGTTGTAGGTGATTCTGTTTATACAAGAGCTTTTGAAACTTGGGAAAGATGCGGAGAATTAGATGGCTGCCCTACACAAGTGATAATGATAATCTTAATGAATGAACTTTGGCCTAAAAGATTCATTTTTCTACATAATAATAAACCTCCATGCCACTCAAGCAAAACACATGTTGTAACAACATAGTGGCATGGAGCAGGCTTAAAACCACCAGCAAACACTGGTGAAATCCACACGTCTGTAACCAGCTGGAGGGAGGTCTACGCATCAACCCATTCAGGACCCCAGAAAAGGTATAACTGGGACACGGGCAATGTACAGGCGACGTGCAGGCTCGCTCTTTTGGGATGGGTTTCACACATGGCGAGGCTGCAACCAGAACTTCCAATGTGGTTTTGTACTCGAGTTAGTAGTTTGGATCATCTGCTGTGTGTTTTTCTTGCCAGGGCTTGGTCATCCCTAGGCCGGTCCCGGCCTTCTGCAGACTTCCAGCACTGGTTCTGCACAAGCACCAAGCTACAGTCTAGGCTTTTCCCTCCCTCTCCACAGCTATTTGCTATCACACTGATCTTGCACTCAAAGCCAGGCTCTTGGATACCTGCTGCCATCACTGCCCAACTTTCCTGCAAGTGATTGGTGATATCAAAACACAGAAATCAACACTAGCAGCAGCGAGAGACTGGGAATTATCTCCCACCTTTGTGTGCACATAGAAGATGGCTGATTCTTTTTAGCCGATTAAAGGCATCCTAACTCAATAGTGAATGCAGTTTGATACTGACAACATTAGGGGATTTTCTCTTCCTTGTGAAACTGCAGGGAGAAAGAGAGCACAATTATGTCTATGCAGCACCTCAGTACAGGAGCTCAGCTCCCATCCCCATTGTGAGCACACGACTCCAGCACATTACACGTGCACTGCTGGCTCCATAACCCAGCGCCTGGTCCCAGGCATTTCCCTTGGCACTCAGTGCATTTCCTGGAGCAAATATACAGTGACAAGAGAATTTCAGCACTGGTGAACACCAGGTCCTAAGGGTAATGTCCCCCAGACAGATCTATGTGAAATTGTGCTCTATACATGTAATGCAGCTGTTAGGCAAATACTATGTGCTCTTGGGTCTGAGATGCTCTAAAAACCCAAGAAGTCAGAAGAGTCTTGCTACAGACAAGACTGTGGTGGCATATTTCTTCACACCCCTCTAAACACTGTTTGCTTTATCATTATTCAATTTTTTCATCTGTTTGCTCCTCACTTCCCACAGTGTGCTGCATTATTAGATCTCCAACAGAGCCTCTTTGAAGACCCAGGTAAATCTTGAGGCCCTGGCCACATGTTGTGCTCCCAGAGAGCACTTCAGCTCACGCAACACAATATCAGAAAGCCTGAGTAAAGGCAGGGCACCCTTCCTGTGATAAAGCTGCTTTTGTGCAGCTGCTAATGCAGCTGATGCATGGCATCAGTCCCCTGGTCTGGTCTGTGTGTACTGCTCTCCTCCGGCAGCCACCATTCAGCTGGAGCCAAGCTTGCCCCTTGGACACCACAGAGAATCCAGCATAAAAGAAAAAATATGTCAGAAATGTGCTGTGTGATTCAGAATGGCAAAACAAAACCTTTTCTTGTCCTTAGTATTTCTGTTAACACAGTGTGAGGAAAACATTTCAGCCATGTCCCCGCTCCCCCTTTTCCCTGTCTGCTCACGCTTTTACTGGCTAAACAGGTTTGTACCTCAATATGTTAATCAAACAAGGAGAGCTGATACACGAAAAAAGAGTGAGCATAGGAGAGTGAACCCATCACAAATCCCCTCAGATCCTGACACTTGCAGGCTGTCAGCCCCAGGACACACACATATCCCTGTAAACAAAACATCATTTAGTCTCATCTATGTCACTATCTAGCAATTATGGATTTGTGCTTTAGTAGGCTGACTTCAGGTCACTTCTGACAAACAGCAGACAACAGTGTAATAGGTATATTAGGAGAGAAGAGCAATTTCAAAGCCACCTTCACAGTCCCACAGGCTTTTCTATTGCATTTACTGCTCTACTAAAGTAGTCATGACAGTCAGGAAAGTCAAGTGCATAACCTCACAGGAAACAATCATGAGCAAAGGGCCAGAAAAATGTCACTTAAGTCACATATAAGTCTTAACTGCCAAGTTTAAGAGGTGCTGGAAAGTGTGGGGTCTCTTGAGCCCAGGAGAAATTTTGTAAGGCAGCAGTGAGCCAAGAGGAACCTTAAAACAAGTCTCTGAGATGAGGGGATGCTGCTTTGTGTTATCTATTTCCCTTCTCCTTTCTGTTGCACATTCACCTGCGCCCTTCCTGGAGGGTTTTACACAGGAAACCACCCCATGGTCCAGGCAACCAGTGCTAGTCACATCCAAACTCCTCCTGAGGAACATCACCTTTGATTCCTCAGCTCACAGTTGCGACTGATGAAGACCGAGTGTCACTGGTTTGATCTTTATAGCTAAATGCCCCCAGAAATGCCTATGTGAGCTCTCCAAGCAAGTGGGTCAAACAGATTCTCTTCTGCCCATACAAGTCCCAACACATCCACCATCCCACCAACAAAACCATCTCTGGGTTGGGCTGGAAATGGAACAACAATTACATCCCAAGTTTCTATTTCTGTATTTTCATAGGAATCAAGATATTCAGAGACACAAAGGGGAATGAAAAATACCAAGTGAATAATAAGCTATTCTAAATTCAGTGAGGGTAGAGTTCTAGTTGGGATGCAATTTAGGGTAGACTTACATTTTATTTGAACTGTTTGTTCCTACCTACAAGCATATTAGGTTAGGCCCAGTCCACAGTCTTTAAATACCCACTGGACACTAATATTTGACGGTAGAAAATAGAAGAGACATGAAAATCTCTTGCCATTAAGATCAAAAGAGAGTGAGTGTACACTTTGACATTTCTCCTTTCCTGCAAGGAGTCCTTCTTTTGCAAAGCAAATTCCACAACACAGGTTTGAACTCCTGTAGAGAAAAGATGAAAGGTGAAAACCCAGCTCTTTGAAAGTCAACATCCAGACTTCTGCCAACGTCAGGTGAAGCAGATTTGACCCATGATTTTCTGCATGAGAACTAGGCCCACAAACCACACTCATCTCCTTGGAAGCTCATCATGCACCTCCATTGCAAATGCAAGATTACACCTCACAGAGTGGTGCAGACCAGCCAGCTACAACAGTGTTGTCTAACCCCACAGCAAGGAGCTCAAAACCTTTCTAATCCACTATACTATGGAATGCATTGAGCTCCAAGATAACCATGGCTGCAGTGCTAGGTCTACCCTAACTATCTCCATTGAAGGCTAACAGTGTGTCTCTTCTCTGGCTACAGGGTCTACAATGAATACTTCTACTTATCATAGTAAAAGAATTATTTAAGGAATTCACGAGTAGGCATTAGACTTTTCAGGCTTTTCTCACTTGGAAAACAAGGTGAACTTCCCATGGGAATAAGGATCAAAGACAGGAGTGTGTTTCACAATGGACAAGAAGGTTCTTGCATGGGAAAAATCTAGAATTATTGCTGTAGAAGAGGAAAACAGGAGTTGTACTATTGCCTCTTTATATTACACCTCCAAACAGCCTATACTAGCAATATGCAATAGATGAATCATGTCATTCACAAACACTAAGCATGTAAACAAGATGAACTAAAATACCTTTGTTTAATTTGAAAACTAAATTTGAAAGAAGATCAAAACTCAGAAGGACTCAGATCCTAGGACACAAGAGTTCCTCTTGCTGAGCCTCTGCATTATTTCCTCCCACCTCTGTATTTGTCCCCAGTACTCAGCCTCAGTTTTTTCTACCCAGACTCTGCACCTTAGTTTACCAAGAACTTGGAAGCCATCACTGGAAATGTTCTCCTCCCTCAGCAATGCTAACATCCGCAATCTCCACCTGCTACTGGTTATTGTCTGACATCTATGCTTAAAGCATGATAACAAGTGCATCATGGTAATATTTAGTGTATTAAAATACTTTATGGGAACTAATGAATAAATTTACTTAATAGTCCCAGGAGATAAGCTGATCACCAGTTACCACTGATCTCAGTAATAGCTCCCTCAGGTACAAGCAAAGTGGATGCAGCAACCCTTGCTGTCTCACATCACCCCCAGCGTGATGCTCCAGCTGAACACTGCTTACTGCAGCACCCACCCTGAGAACAGAGCCCAGAGCAGAGTCTGTGTCAGCACCGCCAAACCAGGACCCAGAATAACTGCATAACCCCCTTGCAGGGACTGGTCCACATTGCTGAAAAGCACAACTCCTGTGGCTGGAACAGCCTGGGACTAAACTAGTCCCAGCTGCAGAAAAAGAAGCTGGCTTTGCTGCTCTAGGGTGGTACTTGAGCAGCATGGCTGCCCACAGTGAGGTGGTGCTCTGTTTCACAGTCCAGAAGATGCTCTGCCTGTACTTCAGGGATCTCTGATCTGCCTGCACCAGATTAGACTGAAGAACTCTTCACAACACCAGACTGTGACACTGAGTCCTTCCACACTGAGGAAAATAGTTACTTTATTTTAATGCATTCCCAGGTCATGTAAAGCCTTGAATTAGCAGGAGGTAAGTGCACTCCATTCACTGGAGAAAAGGTGTTTCCCTGTCCTTAGGACACAGCAACTTACCTAAGTCACCTATTGCTCCTTGCACCTTTTTGAGTAGAAACAGGCCACAGTTGACAGAGCTGCAGCTCACAGAAGTGCTTGTTTGGAGCAATTGCTCTGATGCTATTGTGCTGCTGATTCAGGAGGGAGTTTTCCCCAGCTTATGTTTAAAGCATTTCACCCAATTGATGATTCAGTCTTTTTGCTTCAAGCATAAATCACCTTCCAGATAAAGTCTTGCTAGAAAGCTTTCATTGGCCCTAATTAAAATGAAACTCTGTGAAAGTATAAACAGTGCATCAGCAAGGAAAAATTGGGCTGAGATTTGTGAACTTGCATTCTCCCTGTCCTCCTAATACCTCAATTTATCACAGGAGAAGCAGTGAATATTTGCAAGGTAGATTACTTATTGCAAAGCCTGGCATTTGATGCTATTTTACTGAAAAGCTATGGGCAGGCTGCATCTGGACCACATATAAAATTATCTCAGTCATTTGGAAATGACAAGATTTCACAGCAAAGCTCTCACACATTGGAAAGGCTGGAGCCAAACCATCAAACTCAAGATCAAGCTTCCTCTTTTCTGAACGTCAGTTTACACCAAACTTTCAGCTTGCAGGTTGCCACCACAGACCAACTTTTCAGTCTCAAAGCTGCTTTCAGGATAAAGCCAACTCTCTCCCTTGGTTAAATTAATGCTGAACTGGTAAAGTACATCTTACCTTGCAACTGTTCCCAGCCACCATCACTGCAAAGAAAAAAGCCAGCTCTTCTGAACACCCCACAACAAAGGCTGTTGCAGGAAAAGAGGAGCAATACAATAACAAAGCCCTATAGATGCAAGGCAAGCAATTAATCACCATTTTCCAGAAGGAAATGAATGGCCCATTAAGAAAGCAGTGTAACCTCAACTTCCCCATAATGGGTCTCAGTCCTAGACTGCCTGGCATCAAAGGGATTTCAGCCCTACAAACGACGCCATGTGGGTCTGGCTGCTTTAGTAGCAGGAAGGGAGTGGGTTTGCACAAGGAAGGCAACAAACTCCAACCAAACCCAGCATGGGGCAGTGGGCACACAAAGGGAAGGGTGAAGGAAGGGCTCTGCTAAACCTGAGGAACAGCAGCCTTCCCTGCTTTCTAGTTAGTGGGAAAAACAGCACCAGCTCTTTTTTCCTACCAATGCATAATCACAGTTTACATAGACCGCATCTCGCCTCTTGTGGTCCCACAGCCTTTTGCAAATCTTAATTAAGCAACACATTGAAAGTAGGTTCATAGCTCAGCTCTGGTGAGTATCCTGCATCAGGGGAATGCTGGTTTCCTTGAGAAGACCAGGGGCTAAGGTTGGCAGGGAAACTAGCTCCACCACTGTAAAATTTTCCTGAACAAAAACATTGTCCCCAGCAGTGGAGAACCCAAATGGTGAATCAAAGCTCCCTGGACAAGTTATAACCTCTGACACTCACCTGTTGTCTGAGCCTAAATATGCTGGCTTTCTTCCCATCTTTTGCAAACCAAGGAGAAGGACCCCCACACATGCTCACACCTCACCGTTCAAGTTCCGGATGCAAGAGGCAGCATCCTCCAACTTCTTCCCATATCAACCCAGTACAGGTCCGGCAGGGACCCAGCTGATTCAGGCAACATTAATGTACAGTTGCTGAAGGATGGACTGGTGGTGTTGCTGTTACCTCTGCACAGCCTGACAACTGCATCAACAAACACCCACCACACTGGGTTTTCAGTCATTGCTGCAGCATGGTTTGGGCTTTTGTTTGATTTTTTAATTTGACAAACTCAGAGTGGGCACAGAAGAAACCAAGATGAAAGCCACTCAGCCACAAAACTGCAGCTGACTGAAGCTGTGAAAAAGGGCTGCACAGAGTGGATCTTGTACCAGGGACAGTGTGGCCAGCAGTGCCAGGGCAGGGATCGTCCCCCTGTACTGGACACTGGTGAGGCCGCACCTCGAATCCTGGGGTCAGTTTTGGGCCCCTCACTGCAAAATACTGAGGGGCTGGAGCATGCCCAGAGAGGGCAACAGAGCTGGGGAAGGGCCTGGAGCACAATTCCTGTGAAGAGCAGCTGAAGGAGCTGGGGGTGTTTAGCCTGGAGAAGAGGAGGCTCAGGGAAGACCTTATCGCTCTCTACAACACCCTGAAAGGAGGGTGCAGGGGCGTGGTAGGGTGAGGTTGGTCTCTTCTCCCAGGTGACAAGTAAAAAGAGGAAACAGCCTCAAATTGCACCAGGGGAGGTGTAGATTGGATATTAGGGAAAATTTCTTCATGGAAAGGACTGTCAGTCATTGGAACAGGCTGCCCAGGGAGGTGGTGGAGTCACCATCCCTGGAGAGATTTAAAAGACATGTGGATGTGGTTCTCAGGGACACGGTTTAGTGGTGGGCTTGGCAGTTTTCAGTTAATTATTGGACTTGATTATCTTAAAGGACTTTACTAATGTAAACAATTCTATGATTCTATGATCTCCTCCACCCACATCTTTTCTCAGCTACTAACCTGCAAAAGCACAGGCAGCTCCTCAGCAAGCAGAGCAGCAAGGGGAGGGGGTGACAATGTGCAGGGGCAGGGCCAAGGGAGATGGGGCAGAGATGCCTGCTGGCAATAATTACTTGAATCCTGTCTGGCAGGTGGTCCTGTAGCATGACATTCCACTCACCCTCTGCCTGACAAGCAGAATGTCCAGAGACCCTCATATCTGTCAGACATGAACCCACCAAGTACTAAAACCTCAGCTGGGGCCTCAGAAAAGGCTTGACATTATACAACAAAAACCTAACTGCATCTCTTCCAGACATCTGTTTCCAATTAGATTAATGGGTATCTAGAATGATACTATAATAGTTTTCAAAGCAACCCCCGAAATCGATCCCCCAGTAGTAAGCTCTGGTTTTTGCATGTGATACAAAGGGAAATTTGGGAGAAGATGATCTAATACACTATGTATTGATTAATCAATTCCAGCCAAAATGCTAATGGGCTTTTCTTACAACAGTTGGCACTAGAAGGAAGGAGCAGGATTGCTGAATGAGAATGGGAGAAACTGGTTGTGTGATGAACTTTCAGGGTGAGGGGAGGGCATGCAGTGGGAAAATGGGCCCTTCTGGAGATTAAGTGGACAGAGAGTGGGAAGAAATAGAGGAACCGAGCAATGAATGGAGAAAGCAATAAATCAGATATATTTGGCTTCAAACATAGCAGAATTATACCTTGCAATTTACCGTGGTTGATATTAATAACGCTTTCCTGTTGCTACAGAAACCCTCACAGGAATGTCTGCGAAAGAGCCCAGCATGGGTCTATAGTCTATAATGAAGTAGACTGAACAGTTTCTAGTCCTACTGGCCAGTGAAATGGTCTGGAGGCATTATTAATGCCTACCTTAGTTATTTTTCCACACTGGCATTCCCAGCTAGGACAGCATGGGATAATTCAGATCATCTATACACGTCTGTCAGATTGTCCTTCCTTCTGCAGTCAACGGCAAGAAGCAGCCAGTGTAGCCAGACATTGTTAATCATCACCACTCGCTCTCTCCTTGCTGCCTCAGTACTCGATAATGTCCTTTAATACCACAGAAAATGGAAGTGTAAAACAGCTGGGCCATCCTCCAGACCCGAACCATAGCACTTTACACCCACTGTAGAAACATGTGAAGATCTAAGCAAATCACAAAGCTGGAGAGGACAGATCTGCAACAGATACACAGGTCCCTTATAGCTCCCAAAGAGCAGGTGTCACTCTTTGCAAGGAAATATGATACAGATGCTGAAAACCAGGCTGTTACCAAGGGTTAGATGCTTGCTGCTCAAGACAGGACATCTCAAAAGGGTAGATATAAATTACAGACACAAACAAGTGCATTACACTGCCCAAAAGACAGCAGAGTCATTCAGTTGTTGCTAATTGGGTGAGGTTGCCCTGCTTTTTGTAAAACTGGAAATAGTGACAGTGACCAAGAGGTTTTGACCTTGAGTGCCTGGGACAGTCGTGGTCCTGGTTGGCAGGAGGTATGGCCAGTGAAGACCCTAGCAAGGAAATTCAGCCTGGTGTATCTTCTCTACAGCTAACACTCACACTAGGTGTAAAGGCGACTGATAGGGAGTTGTGTAATTGTACTGGAGTTGCCAAAACTACTACTGGGTCTCTGTGTCAATACCCAGCTGATGCTGTTTGTTGATGCAAATTACAAGTTTGATCACAAAGGCTAGACCCAGTCAGGAGAGAAAACCTCTAGGTACAAAATATGTCACTGGTTTTGCCACTCTATATTGTGCAATTCAGTAACTGATTTTCTATGGCACATTTTAAGAACACTCCCTACTCACACACCCCCTCCCCCCCGCCATCCTACAGCAGAGCACACAAGGATCTCAGAGTGCCACACACCAATTCTTACACATGGCAACACCACACTGACACAAGACATCATGTTGCAGGTAAGCAAGTCTGCAGCCCTGAACCACCACAGGCCACGACAGTGGTTCAAAGGCTTTTACAGGGCCTGCAGAACTACCATGAAGAAAACATGAACAAACCTTGTATAAGGCAGGTGAGGTGCTAATCAAACCAAATTACTTTTTTTTCCAGACCAACCTTTTCCAAACTAAACCAGTGCATAACAGCACCCCCGCAGTCTTACAGCCCCATCAACAGACTCACGTTGTAGAGGATGTCGGTCCATCCCTCCATGGTGATGCACTGGAAGACGGTGAGCACAGCAAAGAGGATATTGTCAAAGTTGGTGATACCGTAGTTGGGCCCTTGCCAGTATTCCCTGCAGGTGGTTCCACTCTCACACTGCCTGGCAGGAGGCTCCTCTCCACAAGGAAAATCTCCCACCTCATCACCTGCAGAGAAGAACAGAGGGGAGAAAAGTTACTGACTGAGGCCCGTCAAGCAGCTGGTGCTGCTGCATCCTCCTTGCACCACTGCATGAACACAATTTACATTACAGGCTTCCTTCTGCCACTGTGGGCATGTAGAAGACATTATGCCCATGTAATTGTTGTTTATATACTGCTATGTTACGAGAGGCAGTTTAGTAGCAGGGTGGAGGCAGGGCCATCCCAAAAACACCCATAATTTAAAGTTTGCCCCAGTGTTCAGCCATGTCATATATGAGAAACACCACAAAAAACCCCAGTGAGGTAAAAGCAAGGGCTTAGGAATGGTGCATATTTCAAACACCGTGAGTCAATGATACGCTCTCGTACAACACAGCTAAGCGTTGAATAGTGGCACTATAATGTTCAAGCAGGTTCTTCACCAGTAGCTTAAACAAAAGCTGCTTGTGGATAGCCACAAAATTGTCTAGATACAGATGTTAGACCACAGCAGCATGAGGAGCCCCTGGCTTCGTCACAAGGCAGTACCACCACTGCAGCCTGCAAGGTGCACCAAGAGTTCCCGCCCCTCTGTAAACTTTATATTTCTGCTCAAAAGGACAATGCTGCAGAGTGTAGGTACACACAGCAGGGAAAGCATCCAGCTGTCAAGCTGGTCTGCAGCAGGGATGGGATTTCTCTGCTGAGTTTCATTTCAGGCCTAGAGAAGGTGAAGGAGGAAGTCTGTCATGGTTAAGGACCACAAGGGTGGCCAGCATCTTACAGGGTCAGCTGTGAAGTCTGAAGCATTACAGCCCCACAGAGACCTTGCAAGAACCAACAGAGAGCAGTTTGGAAAACTAAAGTTCTGGGTTTTCAAAGTAAATAAATATACTAAGTGATATTCCTATTTACACAGTGATGCAATTCGGGAAATATTAAAGGGTTTTTAAAGTGACATGTTATGGTAATGGAGCAGCAAACTGCACAAAATCAAATGCACCAGGGAGAAAATAAGTTCAGCGCTAACAATAATTAAGAATAATCATTCCACAGAGCAAAGCCTGCAGGAGGAAAACAGGATTGCTACTCTGGCTCCAGGATACATATGTGTGTGTGCGTGACACGCTTTCCTGTTGACTCAACACCTTAATGCAGGCCATCTCTCTCCAGCTCCCATATGGGTCACCACAGGCTTTCACAGGGGCTTAGTGAGACACGCTTGCAAAAAGAAAATACCAAATCTGGTTCTTGCATACCATTTGTGAGTGTGCCTTAAAAGAGAATCCAGTTTTATCTCTGTCAGGCCTTTCGTTGCCAGGTAATGCTCTGAAAATACAATCTACTATGAAGTGTTGGGGGTTTTTCCGTTTTAAAAAGAGACCAGAACTGGTCGTTACTCTCATGACTGTGGGGGACAGACAAAAGGGGAGTCTCAAGTGAAAATGGGAAGCGAATGTGATACCTTTCTCTCCCTGAGCAGCTATAGGGCACTTGAGCTGGGTCAGCTGCAGGGGGTGCCTGCTTAAAAATCATCCTATGTCAGCAGAACAGGACAGCATGGAGGATGCAGGCAGAGGAAAACAAGTCAGGTATCCACTGGAACATGCGCTGTCAATATTTTTACCCATTTTTCAGTAAAACAAAGAAATGTTTCCAGTAGCTCAGAACAGTCTGTCAGGCTGAGTGGCAAAGGCCTTGAATAACATTATTGCCATATTTTGGTGCCTCTTTGTTGTGGTTTATTACTGACCTACCGAGGGCTACTGGAATAGCAGGGCTACAGCAACATTTGCTGTTGACATCTCTACTCTGTTCCCTCCACGATGTGCTAAAGTTGCAGCTGGTACCCCTCATGTGGCTCCTGATTCCAGGAAAAATCCCAGGAGTTTTCTCACTTTGGGGATTTGGACAGAAACAAGCATGAGCAACTCCTCCTCCAATTTGCTACCCACTGACAGAGGCACCTCTGTAATGAGGTTCACATTTCCACACTCCAGCCAGCCTTTGGAGCCCTGGTATCAGGCCTGGGCTTGTTAATGCACCTCTTTGGAGATGATGAGCACTTAGGTTTTAAAAGGCTCAGCTGATGGCTTTGTGGGATGCTCTGCTGCTCCGCTCACAAGGGACCGCAGCGCCAGGAAACCTCACCGCTCTTTGCCTTTCCAGAAACACCATCGCAGCATTTCCCGCCAAGCGGGTGGAATCGATCCCCACAATTCATCCCACAACCAGCTTGTTAGCCCTTGGGAAATGCAGAGGCCAGTCCTGTAAACACAGGTGCCTTCCACACCACCTGGCGAGTGGGCTCGGGAGGGAGGCGAGCCTGGCCACACCGCATCCTCCCACCGAGATGCCAGGTGGTGCCATGCAGAGATACACAACACTTTCTGGCTGCACTCCCAATACCTAGCTGGGAGCCACCCAGCAAGCAAGAGTTGCTTACACACAACATGACACGTGACAAATCTGTTCTCAGTCCTCAAGCCTGGCAGAGACATCACTCAGTCATCACTGATGTCAGAGAGTTGTCTGCAGAGAACACAAGCAGATTATTTTTCCCTTTTATGTTAACTGTGAGGAGGAAAAACAAAATAACAGTCTTCTCTTTAACCTAGTGGCTAAATCGTAAGTGAGAGAGCCTCAGAGCTCAGCCTTGCAGCCGCTCCCTGCCAACCAAGGATGCAAAAAATCACCCACCCTGGTTGCAATTTAACATACCTGAAAATGCTTCTAGAAAATGCAAACCTGCTCACAACTGCTTTCTTCCTGCCATCTCACCAAGAACGTGGCTGCTTCCTACACACCTATATTGTCACCTGTTATTATTCCTCTGTAATTGCTGCAGTAGCCCCAGAGACCTTGTGGTGGGCTGAGACCTGTTCAGCTTGGCATGAGCACCCACGCCCTGCAAAAAGTTTTTCCTCTTTGACAAATCCAGTCCAATGCTTAATTTATTCCAGGAATCACAGTGCTTCGCTGACACGTCACAACACCTGACTGTCCTTTACAGGTTGTGTTATGTTTTTCTAACATTACATAGGAACACATTCAAAGAAACAGTTTCACCCTACTTCTGCAAAGCTCTGTGTAAGCTGCATATATTAAACTGTTTCCATGTGGTTGCTAGAAAGCACTGTGAAGGATGCCCAGAGATTTGGCAGGGATGTTGTTTTATTATCATTTGAATGCATATAAATAAATCAATATTAAGACCTATTAGTGAAAATCACTGAAAATACAAGACTGCATTTTAAAGACAGTCAATTTTACCTTAAATTGCAATCTTTTGGAGACAAGAACAATATTTTCATCTGTGGATAGCCCAGATAACCAAGACATATTAGCACTGCTATAAAGCAATATTCAAAAATTAAATGGAAAAAATGGGCGCTTTTTTTTTTTTTAATTCAAAGGAGCTCTGAGCCATGGACAAGCAGCTGCCTTTGACGTGGCAGATGGTCCCAGCTGAGGATCTCTGGACATTACTCCTCTCACCTCCATCTTCCAGGGTTTATCACTCATTCACAGGAAGACACACCATTTACCCTGCAGTGCCCAATTTCACTTGCCCTCCTCTGTTTGAAGGACATTTTCATTCTTTCTCCATCAAAGAGCTCCTTGCTTTCCATCTATTGTCCTTTTTCATTTTTTGGTTGCTCCTACTCTTTCCAACCTTATTATTTCACAGCAATGTTTTCTCATACCCATGCAACCTTGTACAGAAATTCAACATTCAGCAGCTCTTCATAGAGCTAAATCCAATGAAAACATAAACAAAGACCAGTGAATAAAAATAAATAACAAAAAAAAACCCACCCCAGCTTTCAACAAGCTGGAACAACAGGAATTTGGTTCTGTATTTCTACTACAAAAAAATTTTCCTAAGAGAGGAGGCCCTAAGCACCTTCATCTCACTCGTGTAGACTGAGAGCAACCCACTAGCATCAGGGGGGCCACAGTGGTGTAACAGAGAGGAGAATCTGCCCCAGTGCATGTGGGGTGAGCACAGAAGTCTGTTAACTCTTAGAGTAAGTGGGTAAAGATGGAGAGAATGCAGTGAACGTGGAAGAGGAAAGGAAAAGCTGCATAAGAGTCGTCCAGAAAGCATCCCAATTGGATGAAGGGTACTAGAAGCATCGTGACAATACACTGAGAGGGGAGCAAAACGCAAAGCTCACCTGTCTCGTTAGAGAAGCAGGTTTTATGAAACTTCCCCATGTAAAACTCCAGCCCAATGATGGCAAACATCACAATGGCGAAGAAGAGGAGCAACCCAATCTGAAGCAAGGGCACCATCGCCTTCATTATGGACTTGAGGACAACCTGCAAGCCTGTGGGGACAAGGAAAAACACATAATCAGTGAGGGAAGGAAAATCAGGACTTGGGGATGGGGGCAGGGTAGAAGAGAGGGGCCATCTAAGGAAAAGTTTAGGATTGGCAATACCAAGCAATGCTGCTTTTCCCAGAATGCAATAAAAAAGATGCTACATCCATAATGCTCTCAAGATGTGAGAAAGACAATCAGGAGAGTCGTCTTTTGCTGACCCTTTTTAATCACATCATAGATTTAAAGGTCTCTTAATCTTCAGAGACACAAAAAGGACTTTTCCTGAAGCCAGTGGAGTCCCAAGACTCAGCCTGGAGCTGGACCAGATCCTTAAGGCAGATTCTACAGCAGAGCTGGGTGCTGCAGTGGTACTCTCCCTGTCCCAGGGAGGGCAGGGAGCTGCACAGGAGCTGCCTCTTCTCCTTGACACGCTGAACACGCTGCCGTGCCTGTCACACCTCGTGTCTAGAGAAACAAAACCCTGACTCCAGGGCTATCCATCCATAGCCTTTTCACTGGCACTAAAACTCATTTTCAATTAAAACCAGGCGAGATAAGGCAAGAGTTTGGAGAGATGGAGGTGTCAGATAGTGTCATACAGACGCACATAACAAAAAACTTCAGTGATAAGCAGCAGCCGAAAGCCACCTTGGTGGCCTGTCCTAGGGTATGGAGAATGATCATCATCATCTTACCACCTTGTACAGCACTACTGAGGTCAGCACGGTGCATGCAGAAAGAAAGCACGAAGATCTGCTGGATGGGAAAAATACCGAGTGGAAAAGCACATACCATGCATGTGTATGAATGTGCCTCAAGGTTGTGCATTTACTACAGTAAAAAAACACAGCACACAGCTTTCATGGCATCGCTAAAAACATGAGAGCAAATAATACTCTGTGGGAAAATATTGTGCTGGTCGAGGACACATCACTGGGTGGGAGAACACATCCTCCTGGGAAGAATGTGTGACCCAGAGCAGGACAGAGGCAACCCTGAGGGTCCATCTTACTTCTCTGACATCGCTAGCCTGTCACCACAACACCATAATTGCCTTTCACAGGCAAGAATTCCATGAAAAAACAGCCAGCACCATCTCCTTATTAGAGATTAGAAAATAAATGACATCTTTCCCAATCCTAGCCAAGGACCTCTCCGGCATGGGTATTCTGATTCAGGGCCTGCTCATGAAAGGATGCTGGTTTCAGGAAATTTGGGTGCTGTTATCACAAAGCATAACCCCTTTCTCGATTGCTGCAGCACCAACATTTCCTGAAGCAGCTAGAGAGGTGGCAGAGCTGATGCCCCAACCCACATCCAGGAGGAGAGGGAGCTGCCAAGGGGTTAATGTAGAGGAGAGCAGAGCATCCCACAGAGCAGCAGTTCCCTTTCACTGCCTCTTGCTGGAGGGAAAAAACTCTCTGTTCCATACTCAGCAATGAAATACACTCCTGACAGCGATCCCCGGCCGGCGGGCAGAGCAGCTGGGGAAGAGTGACAAAGAAAAAGGCAGTCAGCAACGATGTGAGGAGTTTGATGGTTTCAGGGCATCAGCAAGGCACGATGCAGCTCCTCACTGGAGCATTCAGATCCTTCACGTGAGCATGTAAAATATACCAAGTTGCCCATTGCATAGGCAAGACCAAGTTCTGTCTGCTCCTTTCCTTCTTTTTTCCACTTATTAAAAGGGTAAAATCCCCAGTGCAAGATGCTCAGCTGGTAAAAACTGTCAGAAGATCCAAGATCAGGACTGGGAGCCTGAAAGCTGCCAAATTTTGGTCTCAGGTCTTCACATTCCAGAGAATTAATTCAACCCTATAGGGAAAAGGGTGCTAGGACAAATTCCTGCTGCTCACTTGCAAATCTGGGAGCACAGTGCTGTAATCAGCTGGCTGTACACAAAATGGGATGACAGAAAATCAGAACCTAGCAAGGGCAGGAGCCACAGACCACAAAGAAGCAGGGGAAGAAAATATTGCTCAGAAAAGCATGTAGCACACAAAAGCTACAGAGCACCTTTGGCTATGAAGATAACATTATCGTGACACTCACTTGGGATTCCTGACACAAGCTTCAGGGGTCGTAACACCCGAACGGCTCTCAGGGTCCGCAGGTCAAAGTCAGTCCCAGCAGTTGCTAGAATCCTAATCATAAAAGGGGAGAAAGCGGAAAAATTGAGATTAAATGCAAATTCCTCTTTCCAGAGCGTGGATAAGTGTTGTGTAATACCAGCAAATATTTAAGCCGCTTTAAACTTTATACCTGTGATCACATTGCAGGTTGTGTCCACTGAAAACCATAAATTCACATGCTCCTCCGGAGCTGCTGAGCCTTGCTCAGACTATAAGAAAATCTGCAATAGCTGCCTGCTTATGGGGCCGTTTACACAGAGCGAACAGGCCTGGCTCTAGCCGTTAAAGAGCAGCAGCCTGTGCTTGCAGGAAAGCATACACCATTTTTCAGAACGAGACAGTGAGGGCGAAATAAACCCCTCAGTGATGCTAGAAATTACCTGCCAGAGCTTATCCCTACAATGAATTCAGAAATGCCTCATGTACTGACGTCTGGTCTTTCCTAATATCTGAAGCAGTTTCTAGTTATACAACTCTGTGTGTGCAAAATTAATTTGTGTTCAGAGCATCTTATTTGAGGAGAATATCGAGAGAGCAGGGTGCAAGTACTTCCTCTGATACGCTCCAGTAACCCTGATAAGAAATACAGCCCCCAAAGCAGAATTATTCTTAAAAATGTAAGTGCTCTGCACAGAAAATTAAATGGTTTCACTGTTTTAGAATGCAGCAAAGGAAGAAATATTGTCACAATGTCCACAAGTCCCAGTGATGTAAACTCCTTGAGCGAAGACCCTGAAAGGCACACTACCCCACAGAAAGCACGGCAAAACCATGTTCAGTAATTGCTGCAGCACTTCCTATGGTGCTTCAACAAAAATATTCTTTATTTGAGTCAGGGTTCCCCTAACAACAGCCAACCACACAGTTAGTTCAGAGCAAAACCCCTCTCACCAGCTCCCCGTGGATCTCACCATTTAAAGTGGTTATAAGCAATTGCCATTAGTTTTTGCCGTTTGTCTCCAGGCTGTTCTACCAGGGTGGAAGTGGCTGAGCAACCAGCCCACCACTGGGGTCTGCAGGACCCCAGCCACCTGGTACCAAGTGCACAAGATGCCACGACTTCATTAACCACAACTGCTGAAAATGCTTCGCATCGGGACCCAGCGTGGACAGTAATCTGACACTTTGCCAACCCTTCCCCAAGAGCCACAGCAGTAAGGACTAGCAAACCTGGGTGAAAAGTAGGATTCCAGCACTGCCACAGCCACGGGCAGAGATGGAAGGAGGTTGCCAGGCTTGGGTGGGAATCCCAGGCGTTCTCCTGGAGATTAAGCATCCAGACACAGCAAGTGTCCCATGCAGGAGCACAGAGATGCTCTAAGAGGGGCAGAGCACCCTGGTTTATCTGCGTCTGCCCAGGAGAACTTTTTCTCTGCTCCTGATAATAGGCTGCTGATGAGCATTCAGAAAATTGTCCAGCTACCATAAAATATCCAAGAAAAAGTAGAATTTTTCAAAATGAGACATACAGCTTTACTACGTAGTATGTATTATGCACGATGTCTGGTACACTCAGCAGCGGAGAACTTGGTTGTGGAGGGAGCACTCACAGCACAGCTCCGCTCAGATAAAAACCCTGTCCTTGACTTACTGACTGACTTAGCACTGCTGCCAAGCATGGGGCAAGGAAGAGCATGAGCAGTGTTGCTGTGCGGAAGGGGCCAGACTCCATCAGCTGGAGGTGCTGGCGATCAGGAAAAATGCATGCTGAGATGTTGGCTGGCAAGAGAGGCAGCAGTAAGCCAGGACCTGAGGACCAGAGTATCTGTTCTATAGGACACCTGTTCCTACATTTTCACAACCAGAAAATTCACATTACATCATCTCTATCGATGCAGTTTGGGCATAAGCAACAGGAGACAATTTAAACCAAGAGCCATCACATGCCGAGACTTCTAACAATCTTCTACACCCATGCCAACGATTTCATTCCTCTTCTCCCTTCCCTCCACCCTCACAACTTAATTGCTCATTTATAAACCTCTGCAGCCTGGGAACAGCATACACTTCAAGTCAAAAGATAATCTTTAAACATCCACCTTGGATGTTGTTACTAACAGCACAGTCTTTAGTGAGCGAAGATGGATTTGTGCTGTCTTCAGGCAGAGCCCCAGCTCCTGCTTCAAGCTGAGAGGAGGGTGCTTGATATGCTCATCGTTTTGTTTCTAAATTCAAAGGGAAAATGAGAGTGAGTGGGGGACAACACCAATTAGTCCCATGGTGCCAGTAAATGTTCCAGTGGCTGAAGGTCTTCATTCCGGTCTTGTCTTCCTAATAGGCTTGATGCTAAAACCAGCCAGCTCAAACTACGGCAACATCCCTTTCTCCCCCCACTCCCCACTCTAACCCTCTACTCATTCATTAATTCCCACATCACTAGCACTGCGATCCCTCAGTTAACCTGCACAGGGCACCCTACAGCCTACCATCTCCCATGGCTAGAGAGCTGCTCCATGGATCGTATCAAAAACAATGCAACCCTGGCCAGATTTTGCCTACAGAGGAAAACAAAGGTACAGCTGCATCCTAAGCAAAGCCACTTCTGGTGGAGGAAACAGAAGACTGAGGGGATGAGGTGGTAGCCCTAGGGGTAAAAATCCACACTTCAGCCTTGCAGGTAAATGAGGCCAGTGGTGAGAAAACCCAGGGGCGTATCCGACATGTTTCTTGCACTAGTCCAAGCGGGGACCAGGGGGGAGCTGGATGCTGCAGCCTTCTCATGCTGTGTGCTCACAGCCTGCAGCCCCAGGCAGGCTGTCCAAACAGTGGAAGCAGGGAAAGAGGGCCCTGGGGCTTTTAGAAGAGTTATGGGGTCAGCATCCATCACAGGAGCCCTGGCACATAGGGTCTTACTGCTCTGACAGACCCACTGGCATAAAGGTGGTGCCCCATAATTGCGAGGGAAGAGCTGAGCAGCAGCTGGAGCCCAGCAAAGCAGGTCAGCTGGGAGAAGCCATGCCAAGGCTTAGATGGTGCCTTTTCTCCCTACAAAACCAAAGCTAATTTACAGCTGCTCTGCAGTCCAATTTTCTAAACTGTTCAGAGACATGCATGGAAAAATGCCCCAATGAGGGGGAAAGGCCTTAATTAATTTTGTGGTATTTGCCTAAGTGACATCTTTCTGGTTTACTTTTTCCCCACTCCAGCTGAAAGCTCTCAGAAGCCACTGTGAGTTAGGCCAGATCAAGTCGGAAATGTTCATTAAAAATAAGCGAAATGGAGGGATCAAAGGAGCCAACTGACAAGCATGTCCTGACAATCCTGCCGAAGCATCCCTGACTGTACAGCAAACAGCTGAGAAGAAAGCAGAGGTGATGGGCAAGCCAGTGCCAGAAGACAAAACCAGCTGTGAAAGGTAAAAAAATAGCAACGAAAAAAAAAGATTTTAGGAGATAGCCTCACAAAGAAGAATAAATGGCTCGATTCGCAACCCTTTTTGTATCTTCACGAGTTGCACAGAAACAGTGAGGTTTGATAGGCTTAGGATGTTGTCTTTGAAAGCACTTCAAATGTCTAAGTGCAACAAAATCTCCTTTAAGAAGTTCCTCCATATAATTTGCTGCTTTTTACAAGTAGCATGGCTGACCATCAAATCTTTGTTGCTCATATGCTGCTGCAGAGGATCTGGGCATGCATCCTGCCAGCCCAGCAGTGCTCAGGACCACTATTCTCCTTCCTCACTTTCACAATAACTTGTTTAAATACTGCTTTCTGTATCACCACCTCCACTAACAAGCTCTGACTGACATCTGTTCCCAGAGACAGAGGCCAAATTTGAGATAAATGCTCAATAACTTTTGTTCTAGAAAAGCCTGGAATAAATTATAAAAGCAACTTATTCCTTTGGGTATAAAAGAAAGCAAAGAATGAAGGGAAAGTTCCTTTCCTGAACGTTATGCTAACATAAATAATTATCAATCCATTTTTAAAGTACCTCAGAGCTCAGGATTTCTGTGTACTGGTTCAGCAAGACACACGCTGTCATACAATGCTGCACTTTTCAGAGCTGCCCGATAACAAATCTCCTTACTGAAGCACTGACCAAAGAAAATGCCTCGAAACTCCTTCAAGCTTAGCCCTAGACCTCTAATTCCTGAGGACTGCAGCCAGGAAAAGCTAACCCTGCTCCTCAGGAACATCCCTACCTTGTTCTCCTCCTATTTTAGTGGCCTTTTAGTGGATTTATATCAGCTTTTCCAGGTGGTCTCTTGAGGAGTAGGTGACAGAGGTGCTCTGCATCTCCCTCAAGGCAGGAAGAAGAGGAGGAACAGAAACACAGGAGATGTGCTGAGGGAGAGCCAAGAACAGACAATCAAAAATGCAGGGTTTTCTATACACGTCTCTGCTTAGAGGAGCAACCGCACTGTGGGTCCAGCCTCAGCAAAGAGCAGGCGGTGAGGCCACGCTCAACACACACGTATCTGCAGGTGATGGAGTACGTTTTCCACCCGGTCTCCTGGCATCACCGTCCATAAATTACAACAGAGGTGGCATGAGACATGCAGCAGAGAACTGGAAGCGGCTGCAAGTCCAGCAGCTTCAGTGTGTCTGCTTGCGAGCAGATAACATACAGCTACAGCAAAAAGCAGCAAGATTAATAACTGAGAGCAATTAACACTTCCAAGGGGATCTCACCACTGGACAACACTGGTGCCAGGGCAGGTTCTGCTAGGGGAGGAATGGCTGGCATAAATTGTAGGCATTTTTGATGTAACCTTGCTATCTATTATAAACTCTAGCCCTAGAAATTAAGTGAAAACAGCAATTTTTTCAGAGACCTCATTATCCCAAGCACCTGCTCCTAAGAACCGAATCAATCTATTCAGTGGGATTAGGGGGAAGACTAAATACCCACCAGACAGCATCCCTCAAAAAAAGATAAAATGATCCAGAAGTACAGCAGCTGTCTTACAAAAAGAAACAGCAACCATCACCTCTTACCCACAGATTCAACCCCACCTAAAGCAGTCAGCAGCATCAACCCAAAAATCTCTGACAGAAACAGGAGCACAGAAAACTCCAGTAAATCACCCCCATTCCCAGAGCCCAATTTTGGGCAGAGACTGCTGACATTTAACAAGCCCCAGTGACCCCAGAAAATGGAGATCAATGGGAAAAAGAAATAAGATAAATATTCTCATAAATATCAGCTGGTTTTAAGACACTTGCCCCATCTATGGATGGTCTGTGGGCTATCACCTCTACCTGTGCTACCTGCGACCCTTGCCCACCCGCTCCTTATTGATTCCTCTCCAGTGCCCGGGGGGGGGTGGGGGGTGGAGAAGGTCTCACTCCCACGGGAGTTGTCACCACCACCAGAATCTCTGTCAGGGTGTTCATGGTAGCTAGGATCCCAAGGGGAGAACCTGCAAGGTCCTCCCAATCCCATGGCATTGTGGGAACACAGTGAAAATTAATTGGAAAGAAATAATTCTTTGAAATGAGATATTCCATTGAAAAGACTTATTTCCCTCAAACAAAGGACCATGAAATTCATTTTAAGTAGCTGGGCTTTTTAACTGGTGTTTTCCCTTCCAAAGCATATGCAGAGCATTAAAAATTTACAAAAATATATGTTCTCCATTTCTTTTCTTTTTTTTTCCTCTGAAACAATTTGCCACAGGAGGCTGCTCTGCCTGCTGCTTTCCTGAATGACTGGAGAATTTTAACCCCAAACCAGCACACAGCATGCTTCTGGCTGGAGCTGGCAAGACTTTCCAGAATCAGGAATACAAGCAGCACACCAATCAGCACCACTGACCTTGCCACACACGTCCCAGCCTTTGAGAATTAATGGTCTTTATTTGGAAATATCAACTTCTGCACAACAGCCAGGAACCACCAAGCCAGCCAGGAGAGCCTGGGGTGAGTGGAGGTGGCCACCAAGACAAAGCTTCCTATCAGGGAAGCTGCTCCCAAGTGAAGGTCTACTGCGTTGAGGAGGATGCAAGCTCCACCTGCACACGGTGAGCTCCAGTGGAGTCACTCTGGCAGCAGGTGGGTGAGCTGCAGGAGGAAAGCAGCAAGTCATGATGGACTAAAGAGGGATAACAAGAAATACAGCATCATTGGAGGCATTGCAAGAAGAAATATTAGGTCCCCATGGCAGTGACCTCCAAGGACTACCAGGGCAGCAAAAGCAAACAGGCAGCACCATGGGGAAGCAGGTACCATGATCTCTGACAACCTGTGACAACAGGGCATCGCTTGGCCCCGTTCCCTCGTATGTACCAACCAGCAACAGATAACGAAGGCCTGGCAGCGGATGGAGCCGATGAGCAAGATGCTCAGGGAGAAATCACACCAGTTGGACGCACTAAAAGCTGCAAAAGGTGAGTGTTAGTAGTGGGAGTCTGTCTGCTGGGAGGCATCTCAGCTGCAGTGCAAATCGAAATGAGCATTTTTCACCTTCACTCCAGAGCACTCACTGAAGACATTGCTCAGTCATATGCTGATCATGTGGTCTGGCTGATTTCCTTGCCTGGGACTTGGTCAGTGGAGGCAGCCAGCCAAGAAGTGCCCCTGAGCCAGCCCCTCAGATGCGGGCAGCCGTTCTGTTCAGCACAGCAAGCCTGGCTTGCCTTTGGACTTCAGCGGCATGGCTGTCAGCCCCACTGCTTTCTTGTGCTCCCAAACGCAGCACAAATCTGCATGCAAGCAGTGACTGGAACAGTTGGAAAGATGCCTCTTTTCCCTCTGATTTCATGGTGTGTGAGTTTTATCTTGACGACCAAAGACACAGAGTCAACACCAGGTCTGAGCAGATAAGTAGATCAGGCATGTTAATTGCACCGTTTAATTTATGGCATTACCAGGTTCATCTGTTGGCTCCATCACTCCACATGGCTGAATTCCCCTCCCCCGCTCTCCACAGCCCCTCCCACATGAAAGGGCCCAGCTTGCCAGCTCTCTGCCTCTCCTTTGGAAGACCAACACCAAGTCTAAGCATCCAAATAGGTACCTGCATGTTGCACCTAACCCTACTCCTTCCCTTCGAAGTACATGTATAACACAATGAACAAGGTCCCCAAACCTTTCCTTAACACCAGCCTATTCGGAGCAATTCAGGCTGATCAGACAAACAGGTTTGTCCCAAAACTGTTCATGTCCATCAAAACAGTCTCACTGTGGTGAAGGATAAACCTCTCTTTAGCTATAACATGAAGGGAACAAAGGGCAAAATAAAACACACTGAGGCAATAACAATATCCAACGGTACAGGGTTGCTTTGCTTCCGAGGCACAAACAGCCAACCCGTTCCTTGATCTCACACCCAAAGGGTGCATTTCTGAACCTTTTGTACCCAGCACTAAATCCGCCGCCAGCCTTTAGCATACAGTGCTGCCCAGATATGAACGCAAACTCTCTCCTTGTCTTTGCATAGCAGAAATGCTCCATAGTCCTGGGAGGAGAGACAGCAAAATGAGAGCAGCATCCACCCCTCAAAACCACCTGCAACCTACTTTCCTGATTGTAATTCCTGAGCCAGGCTCCAGGGAGAAGACAGGGAGAGGAGCATCTGTAGACACACACTCCTCTGCTGTAGCGAGACACAGAGCAACCAGAGTTCGATATCAAACAAAATGAATGAGGTTTTTCAGAGTGTGGAGAGCTGAAGGCTTGGCTTCTGCCCAGGATGAAGAAAGATATTCTGGTGCTCAATAAGTCTTTGTTGCTTCTAAGAGGAAGAGGCATGAACACACCACACCACAGAGTAGAAAAGGAGGCTCATTCGCATAAGCGATAGCAGCTGGCAGGAAAATGCACACGTCCAAAACATTTTAGTGGCTCACGCTAGGAAAACTGAGCACAGAGGAGTTAAAACCATCCTGTGCTTTGTTGTAGCTAGAAAGTAGGTCATACCTTGAGTCTCACTACATTAAAATTACAAAGGAGAGACGGCTGCTTTCTGTCCTTGGAAATGGGCATCCCAGAATTTTGTTCCTGGCATCAGAGGATACAGAGAGCAGGAGCTGGAAGCCCAAAGCACTTTCCTGGAGATATCTAGTGCATCTCACCCCGTTGTCCCTTGTGTATGGGAAGGTTTTAGCTATGGAGGGTTTTAGCTCAGTAGCAAAAGGAGTTGCTACTCAAGAGAGTAGAGAGGGGAATTCTGCTCAAGAGAGGGAAATTTCAGTGTCAGCAAAATGTTTCAAGTATTTTTACTTTTAGGGGGAGGGGGAAGAGCAATGAAACACCATTTGGGATTGTTTGCTTCATTTTTCAAGTTCTAAAATGAAGTATTCTGACTTTTAATGTGTTTTCCTTTTTAGTAAAGCAATTCCTGTCAAGTCTGCAAATATTTTTGACTTGACTTAAAGCTGCCGTTTTCCTGAAAAATACAACCCCCCAAGTCCTGTGTGCATGAAAGATGTCACCCAAACTAGATGCTACATTTCACTGCTGTGCCAGAAAGTCTGGAGGAGCGTGGCTCTGTTCTCTGCTAGCTGACAGTTCAAATTGGGCAAAGGGCACAGGACAGCTGGTACGTGGATGGGGGATGTATTTTTCTGCCAGGTGGGTAAGCAGGGCAGCACAGAAACTGCAGGAGGTAAGAGGTCTGAGTCACTAAAAGCACATCTCAACCCTCCTTCCTTATAAGCACCCACCAAACAAGAGCCTCCTTGCCAGACTGCCCTGGGAGCAGTGACGAAGTTTGTGTGATCTGGAGCCAGAACCACATCACCCTCTGCATTTGGCCAGTCCCCAGAAGTAGTTGTTCATGAGTTGAGCAGCAAATGTCATCACTATCAAGTTACGCTAGTGTTGAAAAAGCAAAACAAAACAGTTCAGAATAAGAACCTGCTGAACTGGCAGGAGGGCGACAGGGAGCAACAGCCAACAAGGGAATGGTGCAAAGGAGAAGGAAAAATATCTGTCGATGGGTACATCAGTCAGGTTGGAAAGGAAACCTCTTGTTAGGTTACTGCCTTCTGGACCTCTCTGCACTGCAGGTCTTTCTTTCACCCTGAGCCACCAGGTGAACCATGCACTGACCTGGAGGGATGGTCTTCCCCTAGGTCCATCCACTCCACCGTGCCACTGCATCACTGAATCATATAACCATCTGGAGATGGGCAGATAACGAGCAAAAATAAATACGTCATGTAAAATGATAGCCACAAACATTCATATAATCAATGGGAAGGGAGGGAGTGGAGAGCTAGTTAATTCATGCTGCCACATTTGCATACTTTCTATGTTCACTCTGCAGCACTCAGCCAGCTAAGCCTCACTGGGACAGTCAGATGGATGAGAACTGGCAAAAATGGATTGTTGTCATCATCCACGCCTGGATGTACTTGTGCATTTGACCAATTAGAGATCCAAACCCACCCACAAACTGAGCCAAGCCATCCCAGCTAGACAGCTCTACCAGGATTTCAAATGGGTTCCTGCCACCATCACCATGTTGTTGCACTTCTCCTGCCTGCAGTCACATTGTGTTCATCCTCCCAGCACAAGCACGCAGGGAGTCGTGCTACGTCCATGGTGTGACACTAGGTCATGCTGCCACTTGCACACTGTGGAGGAACCCCACCCAGGTGGTATGACCCAATGTACCAAGGAAGCATCAAACGTGGTTAGTGAGTGTACAAGCACCCACCACTCCTTTGGTACTTCCTTACAGTGACCAGAGAGAACAGCCACAGTCCCCCTGTGAAGGGGAACATGCTCAGTCCTCCGCCTGCTCTATCAGCTGGGAAAGTCTTCTGGCAGGGAAATGCAGCCTCCTACCTGTGTGCATGGGGCTAGCTAATTTAATGACCTGGTTATGGCTCTGTGCTCATGACTTCTGGTTTAAGATCATCACGAGCAGATGATACATTGAGGATTTAGTTTACAGGTAACTACTTAAGCTGTGGATGAGAGCTGACACTGAACTCCAGAGAGTCTGGGGCAGAAACTGGATTTGTTGTTCTTCCCCAGGTGCATGCTGAATGGCTCTGACTGCTTCTTAGGGCCATGGGCTCCAAGCAACTACCACATTACACCACCTTGTTACACCCTTAGAGGCAGTGCTGACTCTCTCAGCTATGCTCACCATCCTGTGTCTTCCCAGGCAACAGCTTGAACCGAGATAGATGATGTGGGAGTAGAGTTCAACAAGACAAGAAAATTGCACCAAATCCATCTTTGGCAAATATCCCTCTAGGAAATTTCTCTGACAGCCCAATTTTTGGAGAAGAACAATGGCTGGAAAGTCTTTCAGGTACCCCTACACACAGGCACAGAACTGGGCTTTTTCCCTTCGGAGGGAGGCTGGCCAGGGAGTTGGTTCCTAGCCATGTCACAGCCACAGGACCCTTCTTCACCAAGGTCAGTGGTCTCTGAGGGAGGTTTTGCCTATGAATGCTCAAACAAGCAAAGATATATATGTTCCTCATACACCTCCTGTTCAAATCTGCGGCCTCGAAGGACCCCAACCCCTTGCTCAGAGGTGCAGTATCACCAGGGGTCACACAAGTAGGCAGTCCCAAAACCGACAAGGCTGGATTAAATGTCATGTTATGTTTTTTAAGAAGTCATGAGTATTTAAAAAAAAAAATATTAGGGCTCTCTCTGTCTTGTGATTTCTCAGCTTCTCAGTGATTAGGCAGCTGGAGTCACATTTTCAAGCTTTAGCCTATGAGCCACAGAAAATACACACTTTCAAATAAAAGCTGAACCCCCCCTCTTGTCACAGGGCTTAATATAAGGCATCAGATATCATAAGATTTGCAATATATTACCTCTTTTTTAATGCTCACCTCATTGTCACTCTCAAAAGATATCATTCTCCCTCTTTCTTAGATATTATTTTTTCTTTTTTGGCCAGAACTATCACAGCAAACATGCAATGTTGTTCTAAGGAAAACACAGTTTGCCAAGACACCTAAAATATTGTGTATTCCCTCCATCTGCTTCTGCTAAATAAACCCAGGGCCTTATCTAATATAATGAGTAGATGTTGGCAATAATTGCACAGCCATCTGTACCGTGGTTTAAACCTGTTGCAATCTGGGCTGTGGACACGAGAAAGTCAGAATTTATTCCTTCCATACTGAAAACAGAAATTGTAACTTCCCCCCTTCTGTTTTTTAGGATAATTTAGCCATATCAGCTCCTGTGCTTAGTGCTTGGGGAACTGCATTTCATGAGTGTGACAGACAACACACACACCCCACACACACCTTTTCCTTATTTTGTATAGATAAAACTCAAGTTCTGCAGCTGACAAGGTTCAGAGCAGTCCCAGGTGAGCAAGTTTGCAGAACAGCAGCTTCGAAGAGCTGTTTCTGCCCAGCATGGTGCAACCACAACACAATAATTTTCAGCAAATACTACACAACACCAGTACCCTGCCTGTGCACAAGCCTTGCTGAGGCCAACCATCCCAGAGGAGACTTCCCAGAAATGTTAAGGCTTAGTTAGAAAGTCTTCCAGCTGTACTTAGTTGCTAGAATCATGGCATGCAAGTTACCATCACCCAAATTCGCTGGGAAGTTACACACCTGATCACCCCTACTCAAACTGAGCCCATCCCAACTCAACAGCTCAAACAATATTTTTATTTTTTATTAAACCTTGTTCTTGCCCTGTTGGAGTCAGATGGAGCTATCACACCAGCTCCTCGCTGGCAAAGCTGAGGAAGAAGGGACCCAGCTGCAGTGTACAGGACCACACAGCAGCAGGCTAGCAGATGTGCAGCAAGAGGAGGATGTTTGAGTTAATTTACCCTGTGTAGGACATGACTAAAAGCGTCTGTAAGAGCAATAGCGCTCAGCTACTTTGTATAGGAGTCAAAAAATACCAAGGTCCTTGGATAAAAAGAATTAAAGAAACAACAACTTGTTGCCTCTGAAATCCAATTAACTAGATGCACCAAGGTATACACTGGCCTGGAATCACAATGTTCAGAGAACACAGCATAGTTTCTGTATGCTCAGGAAGCAACATTTAATGACTGCAAGGATCACCTCAACACCATTACAAAACATGCCCACAATTATGCTCTTCCTGGGCATTGGTTTGCCAGACCTGCTTTCCTCCTCCCTCCACCCCACACTGCAGTTGCTCGCTCTATCCCCATCCCTTTTCACCCACCACAGCATGATAATCCCCTTCTCAAAACCAACACAAGCACACAGATGCCTACTAGTCAGCAATGCCAGCGGCCAGCGCAGCCAGGTCCCACTGAGCAGAGCTTTTGGGTCCTCAGGGGCCAGAGCAATGTCACTGGTGCAGGGCAGTGACATCTTTATAGCAGGACAGGGGAATGTGCTTAAATTAATTGTCAGTTCAGATAACGGAGACTTTCGTTCTCTACTGGGCTGTTAAGACCGCTGGAATTGCTGCAGATAAAAGTCTGGCAGCATTTTCATCATAAGCTCAACAATTCTGGGCTGTATAATCCAGCCATTAAAAGATATATGCCCTGGGCTGAAACCTGACATGCCAGGTCCCAGCACAGCAACAAATGTTTGTGTTTTCCAAATTTCCAGAGCAGTCCCTTTGGGTCCATCAGGCAGTTACAAGCCAGTAGAGATGGTAGTTGCAGTTTTCCAGGGAAGGTTGCACTTGCATCAGTCATGGGTTTTGGAGCTTCACCTCACTCTGCTGACCAGACAGGCAAGTCTGTCTGCATGCTGCAGCCATCTGAAGTACAAGCAGACAGCGCATCCAGCGGAGAAGACTGGGTGTTCATTGGCACCACCGATTTCCTGCAGTAAGTTTTCCCTGTGGCATGAAGGCCAACCTGAATTGTGGGGCAGGAGAGAGATATCTGTGGGGAATTTCTTCAATGGCTGCAGGAGAGGTGAGATGGTCCACAGCAGCTTCCTGACAAGGCAGCACATGAGGAAAAAGCACTGAGGACTTTGGGATGTAGGCCAACAGCATCAGATGTTTTTTGTTGATGCAGCCTATTGCTGTGAAATGGTCCAGAAATCCCTCCCAGCTTTTCAGCACAAGAGCTAAGTGTTTCGTTAGGAGCTAAATCACTTCAGACTTACCTCTACAGGCAACGGAGGAAAGCACGAGTAGAGAAGAAGAAAACAAAAGCAGTGCTGGCAATTGCTAGTGTCCAAAATGCATGAGTCAGGTGCACCAAGGCATAGCAAGAGTAGCTTTACGCTCTGACTTGAGTTTAATCATCAAGTGAGCAAGGCAAGTCACTGTTTCACTCCATGCTGCTGTTTTCTCTGTCATATGTCTCTCTTGCTTGAGCTATGATTTTTAGAACAGAGATGCTCATTTGACTGGTGTGCTGGTTTTGGCTAGGACTGAGAGTGTTAAAGAAGAGTTAATTTTCTTCACAGTAGCTGGTGTGGGGCTGTGGTTTGGATTTGTGCTGAAAACAGGATGTTTCAGTTACTGCTGAGCAGTGCTTACACAGAGCCAAGGCCTTTTCTGCTCCTCAGCCCACCCCACTAGCAAGGGGGCTGGGGGTCACAAGGAGTTGGGAGGGGACAGAGCCAGGACAGCTGACCCCAACTGACCAAAGGGGTATTCCAGACCATATGGCATCATGCTCAGCGTACAAAGCTGTGGGAAGCAGGCAACAGTGTCGGGGAATGTTTGCAGTGATGGCGTTTGTCTTCCCAAGTAACCATTACACATGATGGAGCCCTGCTTCCTGGAGATGGCCGAACATCTGCCTACAAGGGGAAGAGGTGAAGGAATTCCTTGTTTTGCTTTACCTATTAAACTGTCTTCATCTCAACCCATGAATTTTCTCACTTTTACTCTTCCAGTTCTCTCCCCCAACCTGCTGTATGGGGAGTGAGTGAGCGGTTGTGTGGTGCTCAGTTGCCAGCTGGCGTTAAACCATGACAACTGGATTTAAACCTCAGGTGGTTCATAGTACCTGGCTCTAGCATCTGCCCATTCAGCTCACCTCCTGGCCATGACACCCCACTTCATTACAACACCTGACTCAGTGCTCTCCAAGCAGAAAAGAAGCCCCAGAAAGGCAGCTCTGGGGCTGTACACACCAGTGCCAAGACAGGGAAGGACCTCTGAGCACTGTTCCAGTTTACCAGCATTACATTAATTGAGTTTGCACAGAGCAGACCATCGTCTAGACAGCATTAAGCTCTGACCAGAGAAGGTGCAGCATGGTTTCCAGAGTAAGCGTTTCTGACATTTGCTTAGTCATCACCTTCCTTTCAGTTTGGTATCACAAGCGATTCCTTCCTCCACTAGCCCTGGAAATGGCAGAAGGAGGCAGCTCCAGATGTGTACGTGGCAATGCCAGGCGTGGGCTACTGCTATGAGGTGGCACTGAGGAGGATCTGGGCTCCTGCTGTGTCCCCCTCCCCACCATCCTTGCCACCCAGTCCATATTCCCACAGCACAGAGGTAACAACTTTGGTAATTCCTGCATCAAACCTCAAGGCCAGGTAGTGGGATGCTGACAAAGGGCTGGGCATGAACTGCATACATGACACTGGGGTCTGGGGAGTCACCAGCAGTGAGAAGCACCTACAGAATTTTAAGGCTTTCTTCCATAAGTGCCCCAGCTTGTTTCAGAGTCTTCAGTAACTTGCCCTGCTGTCTTCTGGTCTGATTCTGCTTTCCCCAGCTTCATTGGACTGGTCTATAGCACAGGCCAGACACTGACAACTGCTCTGCAGCACTCTGGCACCTGGCACAATGGCATTACCATTACATTTCAGGGCTCTAAGCACTACCTCAATTAAGAGAAACAGCAGAATAAAGCACAAAAACCAACACTGTAATTCCCACATTAAGAGCAGACATGGAAAAATGCTAATAGGTGGCATCTTGGTGGCAATAACTCAAGCAAGTTAAGAACTAGCTCTTAGAAAAAGCACTCAGCGAAGAAAGTTTCTATGCTGAAGAATGCCTTTTTTCCACCAAAAATGTTTGTTTTCAGGGAAACATCAATTTCAGTTTTCCAGTGGGAAATAACAAAACATTTTGGTTCCATTTTGACTTCAAATATGACCAGATTTTATTTTTATTTGGTTGGTTTTAACTGCAATGATATTGTAAAGCTGGCTGAAAGCAGGCATTTTCACTTAAAATCAGGTTGAAACCTCCCAGGGGAAACTCTACCTTTTGAAACAAAAACTTTTGGAATGAGGATTTTTTTCTCTGCTATTTCTCATTGGGGAAAAATATCTGGATTTCTGAGCAGGCATCCTTCAATCCTAGAGGGAGGCTGCTCTTGCTGTAGTTCATACTTCCTGCCCATCGGGGTATGGTGTGGGGTCTGAGCATTTGAGATGGAGACAGTTGCTTGACTGCATCTCCCCCACATTTATTTCACCTTCAGAGCAGCAGATACTCCCGCAAGCCACAAACGCTCCAGTTCTCAGGACCCAGGGAAACCCACTCACCTCTTCAGCCCCTGATGGCTCAGATGACTGGTGGCGCTTCGATATTGCCGTGGTTTAACCCCAGCCAGCAATCAAGAACCACAGAGCTGCTCACTCACCTCCCTCAGTGGAGGAGGAGAATTGGAAGAAAAAAATAAGGAAACCCATGGGTTGGGATAAGAACAGTTTAATAATTGGAAATAAATTAAATAATGATACCAGTATAGTATTATTAATACTAAAATAGTATTATTAATACCAACAATACATAATGTATATAATACTACCACTAATAATAATATGTAATGGAAAAGAAAACAAATTATACAACTGCTCACCACGCACTGACCAATGCTGAACCAGTTCCCAAGCAGCAAGAGAACCAGAATGCCAGAGTGAGGGCAGGAACACACCAATGAGAGCAAGAGAGAGACCAAGACCCCTGGCCCATCCCTAACATATATACTGAGCATGATGTTTTATGGAATGAAATACCCCTTTGGATAGTTTGGGTCAGCTGTCCTGGCTGTGTCCCCTAGCAGCTTCTCATAGAGAAGAAGCTGGGAACACAGGGGCAATATCAGAAATTTTAAAAGTCCTTCATATAAACGTTGCTTAGCAACAACCAAAACCATTAGTATGTTATCAATATTATCCTCAGCACAACCAAAACATAGCCTCATATGAGCTACTGTGAAGAAGATTAACTATTCCAACTGAAATCAGCACAGGTATTTACACAAGCATGCTGCTTGTCACGGCAATCTTCAGTAGACCATGTTCTTGTCCAGCAAGAAACTCCTTCGGCTTCTTGTAACTCATGGAGAAGCAATGGATTTATGCTGGCCCTTTTCTTTTGTTATCATATTCCCCAGTAACCTGATATGGTACGAAGGTGAGAGCAGGAAAGCTCAATTAAAGACAAATACAGGTTCCTGAGACAGAGAAGAGGTTCAAAGTGGGTTTTGTACCATTGGATCAAGGAGGAGGTGGGTAGTGAATGTGACGCCGGGGCATGCAAGAACCACTTCAGAAGGAACAAGCTTGGTGAGATGCATCCTCCGTCTGGAGGACAGGTCCTGGGGCCATGCAGGACAGATCTCTAGCAACATTTCCAGCAAATGAGGACAAGTCAGGCTGTGGGAGGAGGAGAAAAGCAGGAACGCAGAGAGGGAGGCTGAAGGATGCCAAGAAACATCAATTGCATGCCTTTGCCAAAGGCACAGGATAGAGTGATAAATTTTGCATCTGGGTTTTGCAGAAGACAAAATTTACAGGCTGGGGTAAAGTCAAGATTTGCCATTTATCTCAGGGCACCCTCTTCTTCAAAAGAAAGGAGCATTTTAGCCTGGAAATTCCCAAAATCAGCAATGGAAATTCTTGGATTAACTCAGCAGATGACTCTGAGCAACACAGCTATCCTTTTCCATTTATGCATCTTGCTATAGAAAGGAGACCAGGACTCTAACTGGGTACATGTGCTCGCTACCCGTGATAGTTTTCACTATGATTTGAGTGTGGAGGTGAAGACATACAAGTCTGATCACACCTTCTGCAGCTCTTGTAAAGCCCAGTCAAAAATGGTTTGCTCACCCCTTCCATTGCAGTTGTTCCATGGCAGCAGATCACCCAGGTAATGAACATCAACGTTGTCCCACTGTGCTTCACACAGCCCCATCACCCCTTTAGAAGCAATGCTGATGCACATGTGTGCTGGCCATTGCTGTCCCAGTCCTCAGCACCTCTGTGAGCCAGCATCTCATCCTAACATCATGTTACTCCAGCTTGAATCATGTTAAACTGACCTGCCAGGATTCATCTCTCCCCATCCCCAACACCTCCTGGATTCTGAGCACAAGCTCTACCAAAAACCAAGGTGGTGAACTCAAGAAAGCTGAGGCCACCAAATTCATTACACTAGTGCCTGTGCCTGGAGCAAGATTTTTATCGCCTTTACACAGAAATGAGAGGCTGGACATGCACACACAGCTACATCCAGCTCCTGAGAGCCACAGCCAAGTATAAGAGTTAAACTTGGCCCATTTCTCCGACCCCATTGCAAAGAGGGAAAACACTTTTCCCCTTTTCATTTTCCTCTCCTTACAATTTTCTCCCTTGCTACACGAATGAGACAGCAGAATTTTAATGCCTCATGTTCTGTGAAAGATAACAGCAAACGGTACCACTCTAACCTTTTCAGTGTTTTATAATTCAATCAGCTGTCCAGACCCACTCTTCTCCGTGCTCAGCCCAGAGAGCAGGTGGAGGGGATGGCCAGTGAGACCACTGCTGCTCCAAGTAAAGCAGCAACGGGGCTTTCCTGGCAGGAGAGGACTGAGGAGCTGTCTTCTATAGGTCAGGCTTTCCTATGGGATCAGCTGAGGGGCAGAGGGTGGGAAGCAGGAGGCTGATTCTAGTCCCTGCCATATATCCCATAGCAGATGGCACCAGGGTGAGGAGGAGAGAACAGTACCCCAGGGAGGTCCCAAGGATACAGTTTTGTCTTTCAAACGCCTGAGGAAGATGGTGATAGAAAAACACTTCAGTGTTTTTTGGAAGAGAGGGTAGTTAGCTCTTCCTGCAGCACAGAAAACAGATTCCCTTGGTCTCACCAGCTGGGAAATGAAAATGCAGTGAAGTCCCACGCCTTACACAACACCACAAAGTCCAGCTAAGACCCAAACACATAACCACAGGCTATTACCCAAACAGCTGTCATCTGGCAGGTTAGAGAGACAGGGAGCCTTCTGCTTGGCTGCTCAGACATGGGGGCTTGCCCCCTCCCCAGACTCCTCTCCCCACCCAAGCTGGGACCTGCCATTCCCATCCCTGCAGATCCGTCAGTTGCAGAGGGACTGCTCAAAGAAGAGCACTGACAGGCAGGGACACACAACAGCTTCAATGGGGAAATCGCTTACGGCACGAATCCGACCAGACCTGCTCTGTGCTCCAGATCCACAGCCCACTTCACATCGGAACGTGGCACCTCGGCAGTGGACAAGACACAAGCTTGCACACAGGACGCACCATCTCCCTCCAAGCTGCTTAAGCAGCTCAGAGGGTTTCTCCCGCAGCTCCTTTCTCTGTCAACATCATCCCCTTCACCAAACACTTAGCCTGAAATCTCTAACAAAGTCCTCCCCACTGTGGGGAGAAAACAGCTCTGGCTGCCACGGGCAAGTGATAACCTAGTAAATTTTAATCCCTGTCTGTTATTGTGTTACCACCACAAGTACACGGATTGAGATAAAAGGCTCACCAGCCCAGCCATAATCATATTAGAAAGGTAATTATCTCCTCTTCCATCTGACTTTGTGCTTTCTTTCTGCAACAAAGTCTCCAGCTAATGTTTGCAGTAATGGGAGCAGCCACCACAAAATCACTAGGAAATGCAAAAGCTAAATGTCTGTTCAGCTTGTGAGAACCAGTGGATAAGGCTGCAGAAAGGAAAGGAGCAGGGGAGCCCCAAGCCAGGAGCAAATCAGAGCTCTTGACTGCTGCCGAGGCTCGTGCCTCACCGCAGAACTGGTCCCAGAGGCACCCTCAGGCTTTCAGCTATAGACACAAGAACCCCAAATCACAGCAGAATGGTCTCAAATACACTTTTGCTTCAAGGCACGTGCCCCATGGATCCTGCTCTTTTGTACTGTTTCTGAACCGTCAAGAGGGCTAAGTGGATGTTAAAATAAAAAGGTATCTTCACTTTTTAAGCCCACTGGTTAATGCAGTAAGAAGAGTGCCATCTGATCACCACCAAAGCAGCTCACCATGTTGCTGGCTGTAGATGACAGCAGGTTACAAATGAAAAGGGAAACTGAGGCACAGAGCGGGAGAGGAACTTCAGTGCAAGACCATGGGTGCCCCCAGGCCTCACTCATGTTCAACTCCACCCAAAAGTTCTCTCTGCAGGAATTTGGACCAAAGCTGCTTTTGGCCCATGAACATCCTCACTCATGTTTCTAAGCACAGAAGCAACACGAGGGCTCTTCTCCAGCAGGCAATAAATTATCCAGAATTGCATGAGCTAAATATAATTGTAAACAAGCACACATTGTACAGATCACAACACGAAGATGTTGGCTTACACATGTTGGGTGCATTGTGCTTTGTACTATTATTGGGTAGAATAAAATTGCCATTCGAGACACTTAATTGTACTAATTATAATCTTTTTGGGAACATTTTGAAAAATTACTGTCTTTTACCAATGCATAACAGACCATATGATGTCCTCTATAGTACAGAGTTTCTTCTATCTTTCCAAATTAAGAGGTAGGACAGTACTTTGCAAAAGGTCCCAGAAGGATCAGTTCCTGCCCAGCACAACAGCTTGTGCTGTTTGTCTCCTGTCACTGCAGAAGAGGATGGGTTTTTTCCCTGAATGGTAAATAATGCTCTAATGATTTGGAAAAGTATCCTAAAAAGCCAAAGCGAAAATACGTTTCAGCTGAGTTTCCTCAGTGTCAGAATTTACACTGATTTTGCTAGGACTGAAAGTTTGGGGGGTGTGGGCTCCCTGCTTCCAGTGCTTTCCATTTTAAGATGGACCTAAACTATCCCAGGACTTTGGTCCCAGCCCTTAGGAACCATCCAGCACCCAACATCCCTAGATACCACAGAAGAACAGGCACAGACATTGGCTACACCTCCACCAGTGCTCTGCTGTGCACCAGCAGATGACTTTTCCCCATCTCTTCCCACTCAGTTAGCACTTGTGACCTACCCAGCAACACGGACTTTAATTTTCCCCTTGTTCCATCACAGCACCTCAGATTGCTGAGCTTGTGCATCTTCACAGCGATACACAGTCCTCACACAGCATCAGAGCTCTTCTGTGCTTGACACCAACACCCCCACACTCCTTCAGGGACATAGCGCCCATCCCAAACACCTGATAGCATCCTCCCCGTGCACCGGTGACCCTCCTGAGGACACCTGAGTCAGCAAGGGGACATCTGGGGGAGTTTCTGCTCCCTGATGTATGATTGTGAGAGATGCAGGTTTCACGCAGTATCACTGGGGCCAGGCAGAGGGACAGAGGATGAATGTATTGCGGGAGCACACAGCAGGAAGCAAGTGCCTCCCACACCTGCCCTTCCAGCAGCACACAACCAACAGCAGCATTTTACAGCCTTCCAGGATGCGCTTCCCAAAACTCAGCCAGCACATTCTAGAAACTGCCTGGGTAGGAGCCTGCCACCAGCTACGCATAGAGATGGGGCAACTGGGAAAGGGGATTTGGCTGGAGGCAGTGTTTTATTAGGTTTAAAACTGTCAGTCTGTAAACAACTCTCCCCAGGTAGTTGCTGGGTGCAGCTGGATGAATCTGGATGAAGCAGAGGGGAAGAAGGCAGATAAAATCAGTTGTGCAATCCAACAAGATGTTCCTTCCACCTGCCCTCACTGCTCCCCTCTGCCTTCAAATGCAGCAGTTTAGAGATCCTCATGGGCTTACAGAAATACCTCTCTAATCCTTCATTTAGCTGAGAGGTCTGTCCCACTCATGGTTTCCAGGGGGACACCGGCAGTAGCATGGGAATCACAGAACAGCAGAATTTATCTGCTCCTCATGTAGGCAGTGCCGAGCCCCCACAAGCTGTGCACAGGGCAGTGTGACCCTGCCAGGTCCAGCATCCCACTGGCACGGCCGCCTCACAGGCACCACCTCATTGAGCTCTGCACTGACACCAGAACCAAACACTCAAAAGGCCCAGGGCTATGGGGCAGATGAGACTTTATCAACCTAAAAATGCATATATTAAATTACTCCTATGAGAAACCTTATCCCCCAACCCTATACCCAGGCAAAAGCCACAAGGGAAGCAGTGTCTCTCCACAGCACAGCCAGTTCCACTACCCTCACCCCAACCACACAACAAGCAATTTTGGAAGAGCAAACAAGTGGCAACCACTTGCTGCACCATCTCTCCTGGGACAGGCTCTCCTCTCCCATCACTGACCCCTCCAGCCAGGTGAAGCTGCGGCAGCACTTTTCCATGCTCCTCACCTCAATAACGGATCATCTTCCGTCGCAATATCCAGCCTCTCAGTAGGGTGCAAGGTCAGCAAATCCTCCTCCGCAGCTCAGCCGGCGTTCGGCTGCAGCCTAGATAATTGACTCATCTGTAAGCTTTCATCTCCTCCCTGGGCTGGGAAGATGAAGTCAAATTGTGCCTTCAAAATTCAAGCTGCCTCATGCCACCCTTGCCAGTCAACCCCTACCCCCATCACCTCGTGGTTTTCAGTGCAGCTATGAAGAGATCAGGCCAAAGCACTTGTGGAAATCTCCCCTCTCATCTGTCACACAGCTTGCTCTAAAACATCAGCATTCTTTAACCTGTTTTACTTATTTATTTAAACAGGAAAAGAGGGAAAAAACCATCCCAGACTAGCCTGTGTCAGCAATTAGGAACATGAAATATCTGGCAAGGCAGCTTTATAATTAGAGCTTTACCCTGTCCTTCTCCTGCTGCCAAAAAGAAATCACCAAAGACCAGCCACGTCTGCAAGGTTGTGCTGCTCCCAGGGAGCCTCAGAGGATGAATGGGCCGAGGCACGGAACTGCTGGCTTTGTCGTCAAGCAAAAGAACTGCATGCACGGGCAGTACAGGGGCTGCAGGTAGCACACAGACCAAGAGACCTGCCCCAAGGGATTTGTCTCTTGGCTGACCAGAAGCCTTTTACCCCTCCAACATGAGACAACCTCATTCCCTCAACCTATAAGCACACTCTTCCCATGCACCGGTACCAGTTTTTCACACCTTCCCCACTGCCTTCAGGCTACATGCACACACATGCACCACACATCTCCAGCCCCGACACTGTATACCAGATTGCCCCAACCCCTCTGAGAACAGCCATGTGAAAACACACACACACCCCTGCATCAGCAGCCTGCCTACACTCCACATCTACAGTCACTGCCCATTTAAGTCTCCACACACCCTGCTATTTCCAGCTTGCCCCTTATCCGGTATATCTGATCTGTCTTTTAATTCTGAAATCATAAACTGCAATTTCTATATTACTCTGACATTGTAGGCTCTCAGCCTGGAAAATACTCCTATAGACCCTAACACCTATTTATTGGTGAGACTAGACCCTTATAACCAGAGCCTGTGGTGATGACCAGTAATGATAAAAAATTAATAATACAGTATAAACCTCCAAACATACTAAAGGCATGAAGCTGTGTAGCAGAGCTGTGCCATCCCTGAGCAACACATATGGACACCTACCAGGCCAGGCCATCATCCACAGATCGTTCTAGCTGCTGTGTCCCAGAGCCACAGCAGCCAGAGCCACCCCATCCCTGCAGGGTTTCTTCTAACCAGCAGATCTGGTGAATTGGAGAGACCAGCTCTGCCATGACCCACCCTGGCCCCAAGGGATCTCCTTTGCCCTCTAGGATGGATCCAGAAAGACAACAATATTTGTGCTTCCAGAGGTGTTAAAAGCCCCAGACATACAAAGGCTGTATGAGCATGAAAAGGTCCCTGCCCATAGCCTGTAGTGCAAGATGGGATTTTGCTCAATGAAACAGTGGCAGTGGGGCAGAGGAACACCACAAACCATCCCAGGAAATGGTCACCTGGTAAATGTGGGCTACTGAACTGCAGAGCTCCTTCCTTTCAGGCCTGAAGGAGCACCAGCCCATGCCTGGCACAAGAAACAACCTGAGCTCAGACACATCACTGCTTCAGGGCTCCTTGAGGCAGGGACTGTCACTCCCTGTAAACAGGACTCCTTTCAGCCAGCCTTAAAGATCCTCAAAGCTCACAAAACACAAGTTAATCCTTTAGGGTCTCCCTACAGACACTGCCCAAAGGCCACACACCAAGAGCAGCAGCACCCAGGATGGGTGGGCTGAGGCATGGTGGAAAGCTGCTTCTCTTCCTCGGCAAGGCAAGCTGGACACCTAGCCCAGACTTGGGCCTACAGGGGCTGAAACACATCTCAGAGGCAGCCTCCCGTCACTAACATAACATCAGTAGTAAGAAAGAGCAACAATTTACACAGCAGAAGAGCGGTGCTACCTGGTTTACTCAGTGGACAAAGAGGCACAATGGGTCTTACACTGATGGAGGTTCCCTCCATAGCCCATGCCAGGCGTTTCCATTAGGAGCCATGTGCTGGTCTCCCTGCTTCAGGCTGTAAGTGCCAATGCCCCTTGTAAATTATATTATCCCGGTTTGAACAGTTTCCTTTGTTCCAAAGCTTCCAGCTCCAGATATTAAGGGATTTAATGAGGAGCAGCTGATGCCTGTTCATCTTTCACTTCCAAGCAGTATGTAGAAAAAGGGCTCTAGACTTGGCAGGGACCTGCTCACCACCAGGATCCCAGCACCCTCCCTCCCCTGGTCTGTACCCCCGCAGAGGCTCTCTCCTGGCCACCGTGGAGGATGTTGTTAGCACAGAAAGGTGATCCCCATGACCCACTCACCAAGCACTGGAGGTTAGGAAGAGGCATGGAGCAATCTGAGGAGAGAGAAACTGGTATTGTCCTCTCTTCCAGTCAGTCACAAGCACTTCTAAGATTCCTCCATAGATGCCATTTCCCTGCTTCATCTGGGAGAAGCCATCGAACAGACAACTCATTTTTGTCCCCTCTAATTTCCAGAGCGTGCTGTCCATCCCACTGCACATCTGACACCTGCATCAACCCCAGAAACAGCCCAGCCTCACACAAACCCCTTCACCGTCCTGAGCCCCTCCAAATTCTCTTGCAAAAACTATGTGGAACCCAGTGGGATAAAGGCTTTCGAGACGTGTCCTCAAACCCGGCATGTCAAGTCAGAGACATCACACATTTTCCCTCGCCAAAGTCCTCGCTTCCCCAAATAGCAGGTTGGCACAGAGCGGCGGTGATCTAAGAGAGCTTTTTCATCTTTAAAAGAACAAAAGGCAGACATACGTACGTAGCACACACACACAACCGGGCTAATGAGAACTCCAGGTCCTGCACTTGCAAGCCAGCACATTACCGAAACCACTCTGTAATTCCTTACCCCTAAAGCAAGCCAATATGTTTCAGGAGTGGATGGATTCACATGGAGCATCTGGGACCTGTAGCTGATCTGCAAAGAAACCCCACGGACTGAGAAACGGACCTGGGGAATTACAGGGCTCCTGCACAGGGAGCCCTGGCACCCTTCAGAGGCAGATGCACAACCACCCTCCCAGCAAGGGCTGCAGAACTCATGGCAGGGTGTTTGCATGCTGCAGGCTGCAATAAATAAGGTTGCATTCCTCTGAGAGGAGCAGAGAAGATGCCAAATTTGTCTACACCTGCCTCAGCCATGTGTGAGCACTGACAAGTGGCAAACCAATTCCTTAGCTGGGCTAATCAAGGTGACCCAGCAATATTTTTGCTCAATATTCAGACAAGAGAGCAGATCTGACTACCTGAAGCGCCACGATATCCCTGCCAAGACCAAAACCCTTGCTCACCTGCCCAGCCAGAGACAGGTAATGGCTTAACACCTTGCACACAAAAAACCCCACCACCCCAAAAAAAGATTCAAAAAACAAAAAAAACCCACCAACCCCCAAAACCAAACATGTATAAAATGTTCATAAAGGCTATTAACTGCTAGCATCTTTGGAGATTTGTAGCATTTGTGTGGTAAGCGGATTTCAATCAAAGCCATCCATAAAGAGGGAGGGCCTCTCTCTGTCTAAATCACAGCAGCACATCGGAAGCAGCAGAAAATGTATTTTTAAACTATATACCTGAGATGGTGGAGAGCACCATCCTCTTACACTGAGGGGAAAAACAAGTTAATTGATACAGGTCAGACCAGAGCAAGACTCAATTATTCTACAGTAATTACCCTAATAAAAATTTAAACACACGTAAGATAACTTGGTAAGGTTTAGCCTCAATATTAGCAACATCAGAAACTCATCTTCTACAGCTGCCCAAGGGAAAATTAAGAGTCAGCTACTGATATCCAGAACCCCAGACAGGTCTCCTTCATACAAACAGCCATTTGGGGCACATAGGGCAATTATTTGCCAGCACAGACACGTGCAAATTCCTAGCTTATGTGCAAACACAGTTATCACCTGAGGAAAATAAAATCTGTATACAGTATGTGACAACATCTTCAATCCACACCCAGTTTCCCTTACAAAAGCACTGGTGTGCATCCTAAATAACATGAGTTTCCCATTCAACACCCTCAGAGAATAAGAGATATTATTTTCAGTCTCATTTTAAACACTGGGAACGGAAGAGCAAACTCTGTCTGGAAAATACTTTATCAAAGGAAAATGCATGAGGAGTGAAACCAAAAGTGCTGGCTAAACTGGGCTGAATACATTTTTCCTCAGCCAGGAAAAATGAAGAGCTGAAGGAGTAATCAAACATTTCCCTTTGGTGTTTGTTAAACTGAGTGGTTTAAAATGGTGCTTTAACTTCAGTAATTCTCCATATGTCAGCATAAATGAGCTTTAATATATAAAACCAGTAAAACTGAGCAACACATCTTATTTTCACATCTTGTGAGAAAAAACAGTGAGAAAGTACCTAGCGTCCACCAAGCATGCTGGAGCTGATTTTTCTCAGCTTGTTCAACAAACGTGGAAAATTATAGACCAAGCTCTAGAAAGTGGACTCAGAGGAGCCTTGAAGCCCCTGGACTGCTCAGCCCATGCCTGGATCCTCCCAGCCAGGTGAGCTGTGTGGTGGTGGCAGGGGCTCTAAGGTGACAGAAAACCTGAGGAAGGGGCCCTCGCTGCCACCTGGAGCTGTTCTTACCTAAGGTGACAGAGTTTCCCCATGGCCAGAGCAATGGGACCAGCCTGCAAAGTCGCTCCCTGCCCCAGCGGGTGCTCTGCAGCCAGAGCTGCCAACTTGTCTCTCTGTCTCTCCCAAACCCAGGTCTTTCACCATGCAGGTGGCATGTGCTGGCGGTTCTGCTCTTCCCAGGGATGAGCAGAGCTGTGAAGGCTCAGAGAAGGGGAAAAGGGTGTTTTAGGAGTTACTAGCCACACCTCATCCATCCCTTTTCATTTGCTCTTCATGGACCTGGCTCCTCCCACTTGTTGTGTGGCTGCAATTCATCGGGAGGTAATGTTTTACTAGGGAAAGCATGCATATTGAACAAGTCTTCAGCAGGTTCAGCTGATGGTTTCTGGACTACTTTTGCCTAGAGGAATGCATCTCATATAACCCCCCAGTTAGGTTCAGTTGTGTTTGCTGACTTTAAGGTTAGGTGTTTTGGTGCTAGGGGAAAAGATGGGATTGGAAAGAGGGGGACCTAAATTCAGAACCACACCAAAGAAGGACAAAGCACTGATGCCACCCCTCTTCTCAACATCTCAAGGTTGGAATGCTTCCTCCGGGAACAGGAGGCCATGTCTCCCTGACCCCACTGAGCAGATCTGGGCTCACTTCTACCAAAACAAGGTCCTTCTTCCTAGGACATGAGAGCAGGGATGAGTGGTTCTCAGTGCCTCTTCTTGAAGCTGTTTCACTCAGTGCAGATGAACCCGTGCTGGGTAGGAAGCAGAAGGCAGATGGCCCATGTCAGTGTGGGTGTCCAAAACACCCACTAAGGGCTTCTCCCCATGCCCTGCCTCAACAGCTACTTACGTCGTTTCGTTACAGTAGAGGAGCTACTCCACCAGAAGGGATTCAAAATGCCCAGCAGCCTGATAATTAGAGTACTCATTAAAAATGCAAGTGTTTTCAATTCCTGTCCTAAGATCTAAGCTCTGCTTGATTTCAAGTTCGCTCTCCTAAATGCAAAAGCTCTGAGCACAATGCTGGAAGGAGCTCTTGGTCAAGTTGTGCCTCTTCACTTGGAGCTGTTCCACTTGATGTAGATACCCCTAAACCATCAGGGAAGCTATCAAAGAGAGCGGTTGTGGTTTCACCCCTACAGCAGGACACCCGTACTCCTGTTTATCAGACATACCAATCAACACTGAGCTGGATCAGGTCAAGAGTAGTCTTAAAACAGGACAAGATGTTCTTATTTTGTTGCTCCAAGACACAAAACCTTCAGCTGTCCATTCTGGTTGCACGAACCAGAAACTACTCCTAATCTTCCAGCTGGTTCCAGACTGGGGAAAGGTCCTTCTGCTCCATCATTCCACCAGCAACAACCCTGGAGACAGGAGGTGCATCCTGCAGAGGCAGCTGCAGCACACAAGTGATACACTCCAGTGGCTGCCCAGTTGCATACTGGTGCATAAGCAGCTGCCCTGGGATCATTCTTATCGAAGGGAAATAAGATGAGCATTGGCACAGCACTGATGCATCTTTCCACCTGAGCTGATGGAGGGTGAGCATTTGCAGACTGGGAGCGCTGGTTTTGGACTGATGTGTTCTTTGAAAGCCGCAGACCAGACACCTCATGCCTGTTGGGAGCTCTGCCTGTGTGAGGTGAAGACTACGCAGCCTGCACACGACCGGCAGCGTGCACCGCCACACAGCCATTAGGCAGTTCAGTTCCCTACAGTACATAGGTAACTCCCCAGTGTTTGTTTTATACCTCCCCTCAGTGCCTGAACCAGGGGCCAGGAGTCTGCTAAGGCCACAGTTAAAATGGCAAACTCTGGTATTTTCCATGTTATAGAACTCCTGAATTTGACAGGTCGGCGCAGCAGGGACGGTGGGAGAGTTGTTGCTTTCTACTAGGCCCTCTGGGAAAACAGAGCAGCTTTCAGGAATTCATTCGCCATTGGAAGACTGCTAAAAAAACACCCCTGTGTTTTCTTGCAGCTGTATCGTTAGGTCTAACAGGAGATTACACCTCCTGAAACACACCTGCCTGCCCCCACGCTGCTTAAACAGCCCCCACACTGCTCAGCTACAGCCCTGGAAACTAGTGCTTTTCGCTTGGGGGGTGGCCAGGCTCGGGTTTGTACTTCAGGCAGAACAACAGATGCCAAAGAAGAACTACTCAAACCTCACCCCCTCTCCAGGTCACTCTGCACCCCATCACCACCCCACAGAGACACTCCCCTCAACCCCAGCAGCCCCACTGCACAGTGCCAGAGATCGTCTGGGGCTTATTTCACTCCAACCCTTTGGGATCTCCTATACTGCTCCACATCCTGACATTCACAGGCCAGTTTGTTCCCTGCAGAAGGAGCTGGGGACTGAAATGGCTGTAAGGTGAGCTGCTAGCAGAGCAGCACAGGCTGCCCATCCCTGCCAGCCAGCCGCCCTGCACTGTCAAGGATGGAGGCAGGCAGGCAGGCAGCTGGGTAATCCCTCTCACTCTGCATCACCTGCTGGCATTTCCCAGCTTGGTTTCCAGCAGCACGGGGCAGAGGCAGAGCTGGACTCCAGATGCCTGTAACAGGGCCAGGGTGTCCACACTGCCAGGTCAGCATCAAAAATCCACTCTGGAATTAGGGATCAAAGACAGAAAGGGAATTTAGCTGGCACAGAAGTTCCCATTGACTCCTGCAACCGCTTCGGCATTCAAAGAGCCAAGCCTGGCTCCCACTTGAACCCTCTGCTCTTCAGTGAAGTCACACCACTTCAGTGCATCCCCATGCAGGAAGAGCCTGGTGCAAGCTTGGCTGGCCAGCACAACCCTTTTGCTCCCCTTTCCTCGCACTGCCAGACGCTGCCATCACCATGATGCAGAGCACCCAGCTTGCAAACCTGCCAACCGCATGCAACACGGATGCTCCAAGCTGCTACAGGGGCTTTGCATAGGACACCAGGAGGGAAGCACTAGAAGGTTCGAGTTCAGGCAGGGAGCAGCAGCAGAGCCCAGACGAGTCTCAGAGCACAGCAGCTCTTCTCCTGCAGCTTCATGTGAGAAAGGCCAATTCTGCTGACCTTGGCAGGCTGTGGAGGAGGTGGCTGGGAGGCAGGAAAGGCGATATAAAGCTTCCTCTGTCTCCAGGTGCAGTTTAGCTAAATTATGTCACAAATAGTGCAAAAAACATTACAATGAAGTCCACCAGGACATTCATTTCCAAGGATGCCCAGGGCATAAGATAGATTGCAACTTTTTTCCTTAAATTAAGTTTTTATGAGTTTGACCCATTGTAGAAGGGAATTTTGATGTAAACAAATCACTGTTTTCTGTCAGAACATTAAGGAAAAAAGTTGCAATCTATCTTATCATTAGGTTGAATATGTTTGTTCTTATTTTGAGACCACATTTACCTTCATTTTATTAAGACTGACACCAAAAATAAATTCTAAAACCAAAGATATACTTATTCTGCACACCACACACACACAAAAAAAAGACATTTTCATTGTACTCAAAGATTCACAGTTCAACTTTCCAAATGTGGATCTTGACATTGCAAATTGTTTTTGCACAGTGGAAACTCCAGGTTCTACCCTGACTCTAAACTGGTACCAGTACTTTTTGCCCAAGAGGGTTAATAGGTTGAACAGATTCTATACAATGTTTGTAACACTTCTTTTAATTCTTACTGATGTCAGCTGTCATCATACCTCTCAATGAGAACGGGTGAGGCTGAGGCTGGCTTGGATGTGCTCTTACAGAAATACTTTCTCATTTGGTAGTTTTGGGGTTTGGTGGGGTTGGTTTGTTTTTTCCTGTTTTGGGGGGTGTTTGTTTGTTTCCACCGGGAAAATCCCTCCCTCTCCAGCAAACCCAGCTGGGGGTGTGGAGAGTGACCTGTCCCCATGGATGGGTGGCAGCGAGTTCCCTGACTTTTCTGAGCAGCAACATGCCATGGGAACGCTGGAGTCTTGGTCTTGCAGATGTTGTCAAAAGTAGAGCAAAAAACCACAGTGTTAATAGTAACAAAAATTAATCAAAATACCTGAGGACCAGAGTCACAACAGTATTTATGCATTTAACTCCTACTGATTGCAACGCAAGCCAGGAATCAAATCTTTCATGGATCCAGGCCGGGGATATTATTTCTCACACCTGCTCTGTCCTCTCTGTTCTTTCCCCTGATATTCAATTTTTCTCCTCTCTCCTGTCATCACACAGTTTATTTCATTCACCATCGCCTTCGCCTTGTTTCCTCTGGTACTCTGAAGGCATTCATTTCATTTCCATTTTTCAGACATTAAAAGCATTTATTTTGAATTCTGGTGCCTTCAACACGTGAAATCAGCCTCAGTTGCACTTAGAAAACACCAGCCTGATCTTGTTATATGCCTGCTCTTCATACAGTATTAAGACAGAGGGGGAAACCTAGCTGCCTTTCAAATAACCCTGCTCATTAACCATGCTCCAAGCTCAACAGCTGAATGCAGGACACACCACCGGGTCCAAACCCCGCTGCTTGCACTGCATCCCTTCTGCTGTCTGGCTTTCAGAGGTGACCAGGAATGGTGGCGTCTGCACTGAATTTTTTCCAGCAGTGTGTTTTAGAAGCAGCCATGGAGAGATCAACAAGAAGGGTGGAGTCAGGGGCTTCCAGAGCAGAGGAGGCAAGAGTGCTCATGTATCTCCACCAAGTGCCACAGAGCCACCGCCTCATCTCCCCAGAAGAGGCGTGTTCTCGTGGATCCCACCGGGATAAGGTAGAACATTCCTGCCCCAGTTAAAAGCAGTCATCTCACTTCAGGGATGCGGCTTTTAATGGAGATCAGCTCAAACTGCCCTTGAGACAGAACTAAGCCAGCCTGCTCTGCTCGGCCTGCAGCAGTCCAGGAGCAAGTTTCAGATCTGGGTTTGGATGACCTTATTTCACCTCCCTGCATTCCCCTTTAAAGACGCGGTGCATTTTCCTGTGATGTTCCCTAATGTTACCTCCTAAGGGGGAATAGGAACTGTCAGTTGAGGGCAGAAACTTCTCATGCCAACCCATCCTGGTCAGCAAAATCACGTCTGCAACGCTTTGCACAAAGCAACATGCCCTACGCACGCAGCCTCAACATCTCGCCCTATCTTGCAGAATAAACATATCGACGACCATCTCAATAAGATTAGGCCATAGATCCAGGCTCTGCAGTGAGTAAATCCCATGGAGCCGTGCCCCAGGCAGAGCCAGGGATGGATCTCACCCCTTTCCTCAGGGGCTGAGCACCGCAGGGACTCGCAAGCCAAGCATCATAAGCAGTTTATAATCTGGGTAATGTAAGCACCACCATGCTAAACCCACAGAGTGCTCCCTGCTTTGTTCACCAGTGCTGAGTGCGAATTCCACAGTGATGCAAGCAGCGGCATGAGTAAGACCCGACTTAACATGGCTCCAGGGAAGCAGACGGCACCTATGTTATACATAAAATAAGCCCAGCCAGCTTCTGCAGGCTTTGCCATTCAGATTGCTCAGCACTGGTATTTCCCTTGTGCATGCACTAACACACACAAGCTGCACAGCCCTTTGGTCCTCGCTTATCCCAGCAGCTTTACAGGTTGATTAGGATTTGGGGTATTTTTTAGCCTTTATCCTAAAGTGAAAAAGCAGCCAACCAAAAACCCAAAACCCACAAACATTAGACTGAGAACTATCAGTAGTGATGAACAAAGAGGAAAGCAACAAATGAACTCCCAAAACACACGAGCCAGGAACAATTTAGGGTAGCTCTTTGAAAAGAAAGCTTTTCATCAGCCTCAGTGTGGCATCGAGCCATTCCTCTGATACATCATTTCCCTTGTCTGACACACAAAGTGCCCTGGTGTAAGGTCTATTTCCACTAACAACCAACAAACTTTAGCATTAAAAACAAAGCAGGATAATCTACTGTTAATATGACCTGGATAGAGAGCAGCAGTTGCTGCCAGGGCCGTGGGGTCGTGTCCACATTCCCCTAGGTGCCAATCCAAGTACACAGTTGCCAGCAGCTCCTGCAGCACTCCACATTGCTGCCGGTGGATCCACGGTAGTTCCTCGCTCCCAGCCAGGCAGACAACCTGGAGATACACTAATTGCCTTGCCCAGCATCACGTAACAAAGCCACTGGAAACCTGGGAGAAGCAGCCCAGGGACACTTGGCTCCTTTCTCTCTATGTTTCCCACTGGATCTGGGTGCCTCATTCACTCCCAGCCCACACCACATCCACTTGTGTCTCCCCCCCACAGGCTCTCTCTCCTCCCCAGAGGGACTTGGAGAGGAGCCCTGTTCTGCAAAGCATGTAAAACACATGCTCAGAGCTGAGCTTGCGCTCAAAGGCTTAACAGGGAGGTACTGAAGGAGTTGTTCAAGGGCAACAGCTTCCCAGAACAACGATGAGATGAAGGCTAATGCAGCATATGACCACAGGGGAGTCTGTCACACACCCTACAAGCAATAAAGGCCTGCTCAGCTCCCGTGTCCCTTCCCTCCCTGGGCACATGGGTGAAGCTGTCCGGGCATGGGAGAGTTCACCAGCTACAGCTGGAGCCTTCAAACCAAAGATCACAGTCCCCCAGCCGGGATCCTGCACCCATCTCCAAGCTCCCTCTGCTGTTCCCAAGTGCATGTTACAGTCCACGATTCCTCCGTTACTCCCTTTTCCATCCGCAGCAAGACCACAGCAGAAATGATGTCCTACTGCCACCAAAAGATACTTCCACCCGGGTGGGTCTATCAGCAAGATCAGTGACAGCTGCACCAGGAGCAGGGAACAGCAGCAAGTACCTTTGGAGGCTTTATCTGGGATGAAGGTGATGAAATGAGGAAAAGCAGGAAAACTTGGGTTGAAATACAGGGGGAGGAGGAAATCACCCTGCTGCAATGGGGTCAGCTGTTCTGCTGAAAAGCAAGGAAAGCAACCACATTAAATAAGTGTCTGAGCTACAAATAACTGTCCCATCCAGGGTTCCTCTATCTCTCTACTTTCCCCAAAGCACTGACTAATTCTTCTCTTACTCTAGCAGCAACATTGCCATCTGCAAAACCCTCCAGCAAAAGCCCAGGGCATGAACCCTGTTTCTTCTCCTGCAGGTCCTTGATCTCAAACCCATCCCAGTGACATGCAGTGCCCAGCCTGTCCCCATTTGAGAGACACAGGAGGGTGGCCAACACTGCTGTCAGTAGCCCACCTGATGAGCATCTGCCTCTGCCCTGGCCACCTCAAAGCACAGCATCACTCAGCTTTCTCCTGGCCAGGGGGGTAGACACCACGCACCCCAGAAGAGCAGCAGAGTCCAGCCTGACTAATTACAGGAGCAACAATAACCATCCAAGGTCTGCTGCAGCCTCCATCAAACTGAGCAGATAATGAGTTATATCAGAATATCCCAAATTCCTGTGGTCTTCCAAACTTTTTAGAGCTGATTTCATGCAAACTCAACCCAAGTGACACTCATTGTCCCCAGTTTACAATCCATCAGGCACTTGGACCAGCCTCATAAATTTCAATTTGGTTTTTAGAGGAAATGAAAGAATGCAGCTAGTATAGCTTAAAGACAAATAGATGTTTACTTGGATCATTTGTCTCCTGAGTGGGTTGCAAATGCATCTTCCCCTGTGGAGCGGCACAAAAGGAAGTCACAGGTTCTTGTTATTGAAGAGATTCAAGACAGCACACCCCTGCCTGCATGGCATCCCCCAGCTACGCAGGCTTCTACCAGCGCCTGCCTCAACTGGTAAATGATTCATCTCAGTCTCCAGAGGATATTTCTGATAACTGCTGCAGATCCGCCTTGGGATGACAGAGCAAAACTAGTGGAAAACCACTTTTTTCCCCCCGCCCCACCAAAAAGACATAATTTCAGGATTGGGATATCAGAATCAAAGATAAAGATGACCTAGTGGCTTACACAGAGATGTTTGGTCTTTTTTTAACCTGTTTTCAACTGACAACATTAAAGCTGCTGCCCATAGATTTATTGGTTAAATTTATGAGCCAGTGAGGAAAGCCACAGAAAGAGGAGGACGCAGAGTCAATTCCAAATCTGGGGACAAGAAACATGTTTCTGTGGGATTCAAAGGTGTTAAAGTCAGTAAGCCAGAGAGAAAGAAACAGAGAATAAATACATATACTCTCTAATCCCTAAGATACTTTGTCTGGAGGACACTAAGCACTTTGCTGCAAACTAAAAGCAGTAACTCCTAAAGGACAACCAGGCCCTGTCACCAGGCAGATAAGAGATGAGGATGAAAGCAAGGGGGAAACATGACAAGTTAAACAAATACAAAAACATGTATCATAGCATTTATAAGGGGGGAATAGGAAGAACAGTTTTTCTTGACTGGAGCTTTATCTACAATTGACCCAAATGAAGGAAGCTGTTCCTCAGTGCCCCCGGGTGGTGGCTATGCTGCCTGAAGGAGTGGGACCGGGGATCACAGCCATCACACCCACCCACCGCCTCCTCAGCGCACCTTTGAGGCACCCAGCACACCCCCAGCTGCCTGCACAGCACCAATCTCTCTGAAAGGAGCTGGCTCTTCAGCTCAACCTTCCCTCATCATGCTACCGGGAGTGTTTAAGACACCTGGAAGAGGACTCCGTGGGCATGCTCAGCCACCGCTGCCCTGCCCCATCGGCACTACTCGTTCCCACCACCACATTCCAGTGTTCATCCACATACCAACACCTTCAAGGCTTCATGCCCTAATGTGGACCACACAAGCTTTTTTGGGCTAAACATGGCACCAAAGGGGCCTTCCTCAAAGCCCACCTCCAAAGCAGGAATGACAAATGCATGGAGCACCTTATGTCCACGTGTGAAGAAAAGGGCAGCGGATGCACCACCTTTGCCTTAACCTGCCTCTCTTTTGTCCAGCAGCTAAATCTGGAGACACCATCCTCCTGAAGCTGTGACGAGGGATACATACACCCCTGTCCTCCCAGAGCCATCTGAGAGCTGCCTCCAAACTCACAGGATAAGGACAAGGAGAAAAAGGAGGAACAAGACTCAAAAATTGTTTCTTAGTCCAACAGGTGTATTTCCAGTTTCTCAGATTTTATGTGTGTGTGCATATATATAAAATCTCTCTCACATACACACCATTTTTTACACCAGCCCCTTGTCATTCAGCACCTGGCAAAAGCAGAAGGTTTATTCTTTATTCTGAGTCATCTCTCTCTACAGCACAAGTACAAAGCTCAGCAAGACCTGGTCAGCTGGACATGCTGAGCTACACACAGACAGCACTTCCTCTGGAAAGGTGTCCTTCTCCTGAAAATCCATTTAGAAGGTTTTTAAAATAACCATTTACTAAAGAAAAAGGAAATTTGAGGGCACAGCGAGAGAGCCATGATTATCAGAAAGGCAGTGAAGGGCCAGGGCAGACGTGCTGCTCAGGGTGGAGAACTCAAGCACTAAACATTACCAGAGCCACCAAATACATATTATCAAGGAAACCGCGCCAGCATTGCTTTGATAATCC